>OZ023262.1:105330237-106530237 GCA_964006375.1 Tillus elongatus | reverse complement strand
CCTAAAACCCATATCCGGGGTTAGTTTTAGTTTTTATATACAACGTGACGCATTTCTACCGTAAAGCTCAATATATCCGTTGTTATACAAGATACAAAAAAATAATATATACGTTAATTATAGGGTGTCTTGAGCTGCATCTTATAAAATTATTTTTACAATTATAGGCTGGACCATAAGTCGATGGTGATACAAAGTTTCGTTGTTTTTTTTTAATCGGACACGCCTTATGTTATTACATTTTTGCATATCTATCGAAATATAACGCATGTTGTAAGAAAAGAAATTCAGGACTGAGCAAGTGCGTTATGGTAGCGAATTTTTATTAAATGCTTCAAATTTCAAGAGCTCAATTTGCTATTAACATATGTCTTTGGTCAGGAAACCAGTTTTTTCGGGAATATTTTACGTTTATTTTCGGAAACTTTTTGTACATTTTCAAACAATAAAGTGATAACGAGGTAATGTACATTGTTTCTACTATATGGGCTATATTGGTAACCAAATTTAGTGCCTGCTTTAAAAAAAAGACATATTTGCTATTAAAACATTTTTATGAAAATCACAGATGGGCAGATCAGGTCAGTTTAGCTCAGGTCACATTACGCTGTTCACGCCTGTCTCGTCTTTTGCGCATAAACGACCAAAAAAATGTTGGCCCTTCAACCCCAAAACCAACTGGGGGCCTGGAGCAAATAGGCTTGGTGGAAGAGAAATAACTTTATCAAGAGGAAGTGTTGATACAAAATGTGAAAGAAGACTGATAGATCCAATTCAGCTATTTTTGTCGATTTTACCTTTATTGCCTTTACGGGCAGCACCCCTAGTCCCTCCGGGTCCCGTAACTTTTGGATGGATTGATTCCACAACATTTCTCTTGTGTTTATGCAGACAAAGGTGCCTCAAAGCATGTTTATTGAAACATGTTGCAGAAATCACGTCTGCGCTTATCATTACATGTCCTTCTCTTAACAAACAAAAAAAAAAGAAATTCCCTTTTGTAGATTATAGTCATTACTGCATCCATACGCAGGACAAAAATTAACTATTTTTTTTATAAAGAAAATGACACGGCACCTAGAGTCCCCAAAGCCAAGAAATCTATCATTTGATTACATTTAAATTTAACTTAGTTATATTTTAATGCTTGATTACAATTTAAATTTAACGCAACCCCTGTGTACTCACAGCCTACAACAAACAGTTATTTTAACACTCTTGTTAGCATTAGCAAACGTTTTAATCTATGGATACACCAAAACCGAGTAGAACATTTGAAAATTATACAAACATTAGAAATGAACATTATCTCTGTGTGTGTGTGTGTGTGTGCGACAGAGTTAATCACCCCTTCTATTGTCGATTTCACTCAAAAAATCGATATAGAAAGTACAGCCAGGTCTTTCCAGTTCAAGGTTATCCACATTTCAACGGCTAATATTGGATTATAAAGCACGTCACATACACGTCATAACTACTACAATGCTAGGTAGAACATTACATTGATAAAACAAAAGGTTGCACCACATGGAAAATAATAGTTCTTCGAAAATAGAAAATAGGTGATATCCAAGCTAATAATCGATTATAAAGCAGAACGTATACACGCTGCAGCCACTACAATACTAGGTAGAATATTAATAATACAGAATTAGATTTAAGGGTGAAAAATAAGGTATTCGAAAATAGGAAATACATACTTGATCTTCGTTAATATTGTCCAACTAGTAAACACTGCAGCTATTTGTGACTAATGAGTTGTATGTGTGCCGAGAAGCGCCTAAGCAATGAAGAAGTGCCTAAACAATAAAAAAGTGCCACGCAATTAGAATAGAAAATATATGAAAACAAGGAGAACCGGAACATTGTTAAGTTTACTTAAAGTTTTAATACTTAATATTGAAAAAGAATTTTTTTTAAATTTGTAATGTAAATAACTTTGCAAAGAAACACAACCACAAATTCAGAATAGTATAAGCGTGCATGTAAGGCGCTAGGCTTTATCTGTCAGCAGTCAGTTTATCTAAAACTGTTATTCCACTCGTCTGCAAAATGACCGTATAATTTACTAAGCTGCTAAAAGAACGTAAACGCTGAAATATTCAGGTAACCAGATTGAAAATTAAAGACAGGGGTTGGACACTGTGGTTGGAACCTGACACAAAAAACAGAATCAACCCAAGAATCGCATAATAATAACAGAGAGTTATGCGCTAAATACGTATTTCAACAGCAAACTTATCTTCAGCAGTGGCTGCCGCTAAACAGTGGTTTTTTGGCGAGTCTGCTTTTTGCTTCAGATTGTTAATATGTAGGCTTGGGTTGGAAAACAAGTTTTTATAAAACGCTACCATAATTCACATGCTGCATCAGAACCGTTTATGTTATTTCTATTATTTATTTATTATGTATTAAATTGTTTATTGTACTTAGCAGAGTAATCATACATTGCGTCAACACAAAGAAAGAAAAAAGAAAAGTCTAAGTATCACAACCCTCTGTATTTTGCTTAAATTATCATACTTTTACCTCAGTAATTTGTGTTAAATTGGGAGGGAGAGAGAGAGAAATTTAAGAGACACCTCTGTGTAGATGTTTACTTCTTTTAAAATAAAAATATCACTTTGATTAATATGTCATACCTTTTATTTTGAACATTCTTTTATAATAATTATTGTTATAAAAATGTCTCACGGCTCTTTCCCACTTTTCTCAAAGTCTGCTTTTAGTAAATCGGTAGCTCGTTTCAGTTGATTTATTTTCTTCTCTTGATACGTCTCATACGTCTTCAATACCTCCAGGTACGTTTTCGTTTGCAGAAAGCGATTAATATTGTCGTTTTGAATTTTTCTATTTTCAACACTTTGTTCCGCTTCAACGTCCCCAGACGTGTTTAGATGCGAATTCATGTAGGAAACGAAGTCTTCTATCTTATTCCACACACCCTGCTGCATTTCCTCAAGTTTATTCTGTTCTGTGATAAGTTTAGACACATGATTTCTTATATTTTCTTTTAGAACCAACTCACGGTCTTTCATAACTTTAAGTTCCATCTGAAGTTTGGATGAATACGTCTTTAATTTGGTTATTTCATCGCTGATTTGAATGTTTTCGTTTTTCACATCGTTTATTTCTTTTTGAATTTCACATATTTCCTTAGATAACTCTATCAGTTGGTGTTTACTCTTATGCTCCTCGTTTTCTTGCTTTTCAATATCTGCTAATTTCTTTGCAGTTTCCATTATAACACAGTTTGATTTTATTAACACTCGTTAATGTAAAACCATTGTAAATTTTGACGTTTGGATTTGTCAGCCAGTAATTCGTTACCATAGTAACGAAACAAAACCGACCTGATAAGCAAACCATTTAGTGTGATAAAATATAACTTAAAAATCACTGACGTGATTTAAAATATATGGAAGCCCTTAGCTTTTCAAAACAAAACTACTATTCAATTTTTGTTGGTAATAGTGAGTTTAACCTTTTCATTATTAGTGAATTTTCTTAAAAAAAATTCACTATTGAGAAGATCCCGACTTTTGAATTTTGAAAAAATTTCTTCAAATGAGCGCTAATTAGGCCCCCCAGATTTATATATATATATATATATATATATATATATATATATATATATATATATATATATATATATATATATATATATATATATATATATATATATGTATGTATCACACCGATAACTCAAAAAATAATGGGCCGATTTTGATTAAATTTGGTGAAAAAATTCCTTTTGCAAATGGCTTGGATAAGTTCGTTAGCCAGAAAAATCTGCCCAGATTTTCCCGGAAAATTTTGTATTTTCTTTCGAAAAAAAATTATATCTCCGGAATTAACGAAGTAAGCGCAACCAAATTTGGTACGCAGGTGTACATCCTTATAGGTAAGTCACCTACCAAAATTTAGCTATGTAGGTCAAAAGACAAAAAAGTTATAGGCATTTAAAGAAAAATAAATTGGGGTTTTCCTCAAAACGTCAAAGTGGCGATTTAAAATGTCAAAATTGGCAACATTTAGGCAAATAACTTGAATCTAATACGGGCTATAGAAATAAAATGTCTCAAGAAGAATGTTTTACAAACCCTGAAGTCTTAGTTTCAACCGTCATTGTCCTTCATTTTACTAAAATGTTTCCAGAAAATTCATTTCAAATAGACCCTTTCTCTGATGCTTGGCAGTAGCCTTAGCTATAGAGTTTATCGTTTAATGATATATAATTTTTGTCGCATTTTCGTAAAAAATTAATAAAGCTCAATATATCCGTTATTATATAAGATATGAAAATTTTTTGTATATATTAATTATAGGGTGTCTTGAGCTACATCTTAAAATAATATTTCTACAATCACAGGGTGGCCCATAAGTCGTTGGTGATACAAATTTCCTTTTTTTTTAAATCAAACACGCCTTATGTTATTGCATTTTCCATCGAAATATAATGCATGTTTGTAAGAAAAGAAATTCTGGACGCAGCAAGTGCGTTATGGTAGCTAATTTTGATCAAATGTTTCATATTTGAACAGCTTAATTTGCTATTAACCTATAAGGTTGACCAAGAAACGTGTTTTTTCGGGAACACTTTAAGTTTACTTATGGAAATTTTTGTACATTTTCACACAATAAAGTTATTTTGATGAAACATGGCATATTGTTTTTACTATATAGGTTATACTGGTAACCAAATTTGTGGCCTGCTTTCTTAAAAAACACACATATTTGTTATTAAAAACATTTTTATGAAAATTCACTATCATAACGCACTTGCTGCGTCCCGAATTTTTTCTTACTTTTTAATTATTTTGACTGAAAATGAGGCACAGAATTGTTATTATTATTAATAATAATAAATATATAATACATGCAGAAAACTATATCTATATCTAGCCTAGTTAAAACAGAAAAAGTCTGGGAGTTATGGCAGCGAATTTTCATAAAAATCATTTACTCTTTTCACGAAAATTATGTATAGGGTAATTACTTATATATTTTTACGTATATATATATATATATATATATATATATATATATATATATATATATATATATATATATATATATATATATATATATATATATATATATATATATATATATATATATAATATACAGGGTGCCTCACGGTGAGTGACCTTTTAATACTGATCTTTCTAACTAAAATATTTTCAATTAGCCTGCACTTCCGGTTATACCGGAAGTCGACACAAACTTTGTTTTACTGAATTTTCTTTTAAAAAATTCAGTAATGAGGAGATCCCGACTTTTGAATTATAAAAAAATTTCTTCAAATGGGCGCTAATTAGGCCCCTCAGAACACATATCCGGGGTCAGTTTCAATTTTTATATGTTTATATATATATATATATATATATATATATATATATATATATATATATATATATATATATATATATATATATATATCACACCGATAACTCAAAAAATAATGGGCAGATTTTAATCAAATTTGGTGAGTACCTTCCTTTTGCAAATGGCTTGGATAAGTTCGTTAGCTAGGAAAATCGGCCTAAGTTTTCCCGGAAAATTTTGTGTTCTATTTCGAAAAAAATTATATCTCCGGAATCAACAAAGTAAGGGCAACCATATAGTACACGGATTTACATTCTTATAGGTAACTTATCCACCAAAATTTAGTGCTATAGGTCAAAAGACAAAAAAGTTATATGCATTTAAAGAAAAATAAATTGGGGTTTTCCTCAAAACGTCAAAGTTGCGATTTAAAATGTTAAAATTGGCAACATTTAGGCAAAGAACTTGAATCTAATACGGGCTATGGAAATAAAATGTCTCAAGAAGAATGTTTTACAAACCATTAAGTCTTAGCAATAACCGTCATTGCCCTTCATTTTAATAAAATATTTCCAGAAAATTCATTTCAAATAGACCCTTTCTCTGACGCTTGGTAGTGGCCTTAGCTATAGAGTTTATCGTTTAATGGTATATAATTTTTGTAGAATTTTCGTAAAAAATCAATAAAGCTCAATATATCTGTTATTATACAACATATGAAAAAATATATATATATATTAATTATAGGGTGTCTTGAGCTACATCTTAAAAAAATATTTCTACAATCACAGGTGGCCCATAAATTAGTGATACAAATTTTCTTTTTTTTTTTTAATCAAACACTACTTATGTTATTGCATTTTTGCATTTTTCATCGAAATATAATGCATGTTTGTAAGAAAAGAAATTCTGGACGCAGTAAGTGCGTTATGGTAGCGAATTCTGATCAAATGCTTCATATTTGAATAGCTCAATTTGCTATTAACCTATAAGGTTGACCAAGAAACGAGTTTTTTCGAGAACACTTTAAGTTTACTTTCGGATTTTTTTTTACATTTTCAAACAATAAAGTTATTTTGATGAAACATGGCACATTGTTTTTACTATATAGGTTATACGTTAACCAAATTTGATGCCTGCTTTCTTAAAAAAAAACACACATATTTGCTATTAAAAATTATTTTTATGAAAATTCAGTACCATAACGCACTTGCTGCGCCCAGAGTTTTTTTAAATGAAACACCCTGTATTATATTAGCTTTTTGAATGACCCGTTCAATTTAAGGGCCACTTTGATAACGTATTCGGGCTAGTTCGTACCGTTTCGGATTTATTAGCGATTTCGTAGAAAAAATTACAATTGGAGCGCTTTAGAAAAATTCCGATATCTTTAAAGACATGCAAGATAGAAACATTCGGTTTTTACTGTCCCATAGAGCGTAAAAATTCTTACATACTCTTATTAACACAATACGATTTTAAGATAACTTATTTATAACATACATTTGAATTTGAATATTTTCAATCATAGATAACTTGATTTTTAATAGAACGGTACCCATGTGTCCCCAGAATGTGATTTAGCGTCAAATTCCCTATCTCTTAAGTATAAATTATCCTATACCTATCTCATACAGTTTTCTTTGAAAATTGATTTGAAAATATTACTGGTCAGCGGGGTGGCGCCAACCTTTGACTACTTCTGCCTTCAATGAGTGTCTTATTTTAAACGGGACACACAGTAACTTGCAGTTCCAACCGATTTGTTTTTTGGTAACTTTCCGACCTATATTGGGTATTTCCTATAGCTAAAAAGGGCAGTTTTTGTGGCATTTAGAGACATTCAAAAATATAACACAGCACAATTTTCCCTTATACTGTGGTTGAACGTCAACGTTAAGGCAAGTGTGTCATAATGAACAATTTATATTACATACTTGTCATTCTAAATTATTCGATAAATGTCAATGTACTAATGTTCACAGTTAACATGGAAAATCATTATACCAATGCAGATTATTTAAATGTATTTTACATCCATGGAGAATGTAATCGAATTATTAGTAGAACATGTAGAAGGTTTAATGAGTTAAATCCTAATCTGCCACCCATGAGTGAAAAGAAGTTTAGAACGATTGAGTTCAATTTCCTAGAATTTGGTACCTTTAAAGCACCCAAAGTTAATCCCAGTCCAGTGACTAGAGCTGAAGATAACGTAATAACTGTCCTGGCTTATTTCGAAGCATATCCACATGCCTCTATTTACACTGCAGTGAACGCCAAATTGTCCACAGAAATTAGGCTTGCAGTCGCGGAGTGTGAAGGGACAAATCCTGTTTCTAATCGAAAGTCCTATCACAGACACTCGCGTCAAAGAGTGTCGACGTGGGAAAAAAGGTTGATAAGTAGAGTGGAAACACTTCGAAAAAAAAATAACCTACGCAATACATCGTGGGAGTACAGACAAGAAAATTGCAGAAACGAGTGGAGAAAATAATAGGCCGAGTTCGACATCACCCAGCAGAACATCCAGCCAACCACACTGCACAAGAATTTTTGGACACCTTGAAACATAAGCTTTCCGTAAATACAGAACGCTTGAGGAGATATAAAGCAAGCAGCAATAAGAAGTTCCACAATACAATGTTTAAACGCTCTGAAATTACATTTTACCGTCAGCCTAATTCAGCTACAAATGCAGCTACCGATACTTTTCCACAGAGTGCACAAATTGAAAAGTCCTGGAAAACTCAACCAGCCACACCAGCGTCCTGCAATATTGGCGCTAGCTGGGTTAACGAAGAACCTCGAGCTTGCCAGAGTTATGAACAGATGCATCATGGGCCGTTTACGAAAGACGAAGTCTCCGATGTATTAAAGAGCTTCATAATCGGAAGGCACCCGGGCCTCATGGCGTCCAAAATATTTGGCTGAAGAAATTTGGGTGTACACATCATCTATTGGCGGTGCTGATAAATGATGTCGTGCTTGACCCAAAGAAGATTCCATTATTTTTTAAACAAGGAGATACGTATCTTCTGCCAAAGTACCAATAGTGTTTGGCCCTAGATAAGTTGATCACATCCTGCCTTGAGAAACGCATATGCCCTGTGAACGAAACAACATAATTGCGAGTCAGTAAAAAGGTTGTGCCAACGTATTTATGGGATGCAAAGAACAGCTAATACTTGATTCGGTTGTGTACAATCTGGACGAAGAAATCTCTTTGCTGGCTACGTGGATTACAGAAAGGCATTTGATTCAGTTCCGCACGAATAGCTTAGTGTGATAAGGATCTCTAAGCGCGATACTTATATCCTGAGGTTCCTTGAATACACAATGTCTGCCTGATGAATAAAAATTCAAACTGGTACAAACGGATGATAACATCGTAACGAGCACGATACCAATTAGAAGAGGTATATTTCAAGGAGGGTCGCTAACCCCATTTTGGTTCTGCCTCGCATAGAATCCACTATTAGACCACCTAAAATCCACCAGATATGGCTTCGGTATAAAAATGGCAGGCAGCAAATGAGACTAAATCATCTACTGTATATGGAAGATCTTCAGTTGATGGCCTCCACAAAGAACCACCTGGAACAACGCCTTAAAATCGTGCAAGGGTTTTCAAGAGATAGTGACATGCAGTTTGGGCTTGACAAATGTCGCACCTTATGTGTAGTCAGAGGAAATACAGCAAGCGAAGAAAATATACCACTAACGATCTGACAAATACGTTTACGAAACGAGTAAAGCAAGTGGTGTGATCACATCTTAACGGCAAGAATCTGACTAAAGCTCTTAATACAAATGCATGTTCTGCACGTAGCTAGTCATTTGGGATTGTGAACGGAAGTAAAACGGACATCGAAAATCTACAACGAAAGGTGCGAACACTCCTAACAAAATTAAAAAAGCGTCACCCACATAGTGCTACAAAGCCAGTAACCCTACCTAGACAACAAAGGTGAGAGAGAAATGATATTGGTAAGCAGTTGGACCGGGAGATATTGAATCTACGTACATATTTCCACCAGTGTGCGGTTACTTCTGAACTACACCTTACCATATGCGAGGTATATGATTCAACACCGCTACATTTAAAAGAAAGCGAAACAAGAAGTCACCATCAGACTGATCAGGACGAGCTACAATCTTATACGCAGAAGCCTCACATGAGACATCCCACAGAAATTGGCATCGAACTACAGGTTGGTGTCCCGACATAGGTTTCCAGAGACAGAGGGGTTTTTGCTAGCCATACAACACCAGGCCATCCCAACAAGAAACTAACAGAAGTTTATAGTTGGAGATAATTCGGTCCAAGATGAGAAATGTAGATTTGGGTGTCAGTCATCCGAGACTCTCCAGCACGTTAACGGAGGATGTCAAGCGATTGCTGCAACAGAGTATAAAGAGAGGCACGACGCAGTTGCCAAAATACTCCATCAAAAACTGGATCTAGAACTGGGACTTGAAATCTTAGTAAGGTGCCCCACTATATATACATTCCTGAGCCTGTTCTAGGGAACTCAGGATGCAGGAATCGGACCGTACCACAGACCAACGAGTTGCCCACAGCGGGCCAGATTAATAGTGGATAAGTCCTGCAACCAAGTGACGCTAATTGATGTGGCCATCCCGAATACTAATAATCTAGAGATCAGGTACAACGCCAAGATCATTAAGTACAGGGACCTCGTCAAACAAGTAAAGACACAGTGGAGGGCAGATAGTGTCCGAGTGATTCCAATGGTCATGTCATCAACTGATGTGGTTCCTAACAATCTTCGAGAGAGCATTAAGAGACTGCGTCTTGGAGAGCATCTTTATAAGGTTATGCACAAGGCGGTAATACTTACAACTACCCACACCGTGCAGAGATTCCTGGGAGATGAGGATGTGTCGCGTTGTCGTTTAGGGCCCAATAACTTGGAAAGAGCTCCATCTGAGCTCAGTCCCTTTGGTATCTGAGATACCTGGGATGAGTGAATGCTCCCCTTTGAGGAAGTGTGAAAGCCCTTCTGGCTAAAGTCGATAATGATAATAATAATAATATGGTGGTGCGCAAATGTCTGCATAAACTTTCTATAGGGTGGGTGCACTACAGGAAGGCATTTTATTCTGTGCCTTATTCGTGGCTTCTGCATATCCTAGAGTTATATATACTCCATCCAACACTAGTGAAGTTCTTGTCGGCCGGCATGGAAGAGTGGAGGACATCTATGCATGTCAGGCAGGGGCCTCACTCTTATAAGACCAAGCTGATCAGAATTCGAAGGGGAATTTTTCAGAGTGACAGCCTTAGCACTCTCTGGTTCAGCATGGCACTTTCCCCGTTAAACATAATGACTAGCGAATCGGGGTACGGGTACCTTGTGAAGAAAAATCCAGACCTCCGCAAATCGCACCAATTCTACATGGATGACCTGAAATTGTATGCATCAAGCAGGGACGAATGACAAAGCGAATTCACCATCGTCCAGAGGTTCAATAATGATATCTGCATGGAGTTTGTATTGGACAAGTGCGCTACTCTACATGTCAGACTTGGCCGGATCCGGGATAAAGAGCACGATCTACGGCTCTCTGAAGACACGATATTCAAAAATCTTGACACTGATGATACATACAAATACCTGGGGTTACTGCAGTTACTAGGAATATCTGATACAAAAACCAGAAATAGAATTCAGAATAAGGCACTTTCCAGAGTGCATAAAATATGCTGTTAACACTTGGGCCATTCCAATGGCAATTTATATCTTTGGTGTAATAAAACGGAAAGAGTCGTCTCTCCAAGCCTTCGACAGAAAAATAAGAACGACGCTAATAAGACACCGGCTCTATCATCCTCACAGTTCTATGTATAGGTTGTGCTTAGCTCGAAATATCGCGGGCAGAGGATTCTCAGCCTGGAAACGGTATGTCGTCAGCAGGAATCAAGACTCCGACAATAATACTTTCTGTCCATTGACTCAGAACTTCATAGAGCCGTTTGTTCCCAGGACAGAGACGCTAGCCCATTGGGTCTAGCAAGGAACTTCATGTGGAATTTATCACAGCACTTACTTCAGACAATATTGATGAAAGGGGTTTTACGGAGTGGTTTCGAATTGGGAGCCTCTACGGTGAGACAGAAAGTTTTATTTTCTCAATTCAAGATCAAGTAATCTAGATAAGAGCTTATCGCAAAGACTTCATGGGCCAACAGATTGATAGTAGGTGCCGTTTATGTAAGACTATCAATGCGTCAATCCAGCATAGCTGCAGTGGATGTCCGTCACTATCTGGGGCTGAATATATCCAAAGACATAATAATGTTTCCAATGTGATTCACCAAGCAATCGCGAAGATACACGGACTCACAGAGGGCGAACAACCGTATTATAAATGCAAATCTGATAAGGTAATTAGCAGTGGACGACCACGGATTCTATGGAGCAGTCAGATCATTACTGGTAGGTCGGTGGAGTGCAAATGGTATGTCAAAAACAACATACAAAAGTAAACACACATATTAACTCCATTATAAATAAGAACACTTATGCACACACACATATAACTCTTAAATGAATAAAAGTGACACCCTAAAATATAATCGTGATCTTAATGAAAACCGCTTGAAGAGGTAAACTTTGCTTTTAAGGGAGAAGACTTTTAGGCCTATTTTAAACATCGCAACACCATCACTTCAGCGGTGGTGCGATCCACTCCTAAAATCTTAAATGACAGGGGGGGGGGGTCAAGCAATACATCACTTAAGAGCTAGTGTAAATCTTTTATCAACGGTGTTTTAGTTTTTGAATTGGAAACAGTGAATTCTGAGAAACTGACTCATCTCGATAAGAAAGGGTTTTCTTTTATTCGCTTCGAATATCGTCGTGTGTTGTTGATTGTTTTATCTGATTATCTCTTATGAAATGGTAAGGGTTGGTAATTGTTTTAATTGTTACTGATAACCATTAAATCTTTGGGATATTTGCCCAACATTGCATGGGCACGGGACCGATGGCATTACGTACCCTTCCAAGGGCGGAACGTGTAGGCATTCAAGTTGCTCAAATATAATGTCACAACCTTGGTTGATGTTAATTGTACAGTATGTGCTGAAAAAATGAAAGGGAAACCATGGGAATCGAACCCAGTACCACTCGGTTCAGAGGTCCACGTCCTTACCACTGAACCACCGAGGCCCTAACGATTAAACTGTGCTCTTCGGTTGCTTTATTTGCGAAGAAACCTTAGTGTACGAGTGGTTTTCATTTTAGTAAATTTGCATTAAGAAAATTGGTTAATAGATAGGTAACGATGAGGAAACTTTCGAAAAAAAAATGAGCGCGATTTAGAGCTACTAGAACCCATATCCAAGGTCCGGTCAAATTTATACATATATATCCGAACGATAACTCAAAAAATACTCAACTGATTTAAACGAAACTTCGCACATGTCTTCATTTCCTTACAATCGCGGACAAATTCGTGAATCAGCGATTACGGACACCTTTTTGCCCCCAAAAATATATAAAAATATTTTTGAATACATAGTACAGGTAATAGAGGAGCCCGTTACTCTTGTCCATAATGCACTAAACTACAGGAGTTATTTTTTTTCATAGATAGGTTCAGAATGACGTACTGAATGTAAAAACACAAAATCCTTACAAATTAGAAGGCCGGAAGTGCCGCCATTTTGAGAAAAAACGTTTCGGCCTATATCTCCATAACCGTGCACTTTAGGCGAAAAATGGTAATGACCTTTATTGTAGATAATTGCATTTCTCATATTTTTTGTTAAATAAGTCTTTTGTTATCACTCACCGTTTACAACTTATACGACTATTGGCACTCATTTATTGACTTTTTTACCTATATCCTTGTTAATAATTGTTTAAAAAATAAAATGCTTATAACTTGACTTTTCAATCGACAAATTTTCCACAATTTTTATAAAAAACTTTTTTCTTCTAAAATTAATATTTTCAAAGTTATAACGCGTTAAATGTTGCACTTTTCAATCGACAAATTTTTCTGGAAATATTTTAGTAAAATGAAGGACAATGACGGTTGAAGTTAAGACTTCAGGCTTTGTAAAACATTCTTCTTGAGACATTTTCTTTCCATAGCTTATATTAGTTTCAGGTTCTTTGCGTAAATGTTGCCAATTTTGACGTTTTAATTCGCGACTTTGACGTTTTGAGGAAAACCCAATTTTTTTTTAAATGCCCATAACCTTTTTGTCTTTAAATCGATAGACGTGAATTTTGGTATGAAACTTACCTATAATAACGTAAAACCGTGTGCCAAATTTAGTTGCCCTTACTTTGTTATTTCCGGAGGTATGATTTTTTTTCGAAAGAAAACACAATTTTCCGGGAAAACCTGGGCCGATTTTTTTGGCTAACGAATTTATCTAAGCCACTTACAAGATGAAGGTATTCACCAAATTTAATTAAAATCGGCTTGTTAGTTTTTGAGTTATCGGTGTGATACACACATATATATATATATATATATATATATATATATATATATATATATATATATATATATATATATATATATATATATATATATATATATATATATATATTGAAACTGACCCCGGATATGTGTTATAGGGGGCATAATTAGCGCCTATTTCAAAAAAAATTTTCAAAATTCAAAAGTCGAGGTCTCCTCAATAGTTAATTTTTTGAAAGAAAATTCACTAATAATAATTTTAGAAAAAAAGTTTTAAGTAAAAGTTCTAGAAAATTTGTCGATTGAAAAGTTAAGTTATAAGCATTTTATTTTTTAAACAATTATTAACAAAGATATAGGTAAAAAAGTCAATAAATGAATGCTAATAGTCTTTTCTTTACATAACACGTATTTGCTTCAGGTTCTTTGCCTAGATGTTGCCAATTTTGACGTTTTAAATCGCGACTTTGACGTTTGCCGGAAAACCCCAATTTTGTTTTTTTAAATGCCTATAACTTTTTTGCCTTTTAGCTTACAGAGCTAAATTTTTTAAATTTACTTTTAGTGATATAAACGCGCATACCAAATTTGGTTCGCTTACTTTGTTATTTCTGGAGATATAAAAATTCCGAAAGAAAATTAAAATTTTCCTGGAGAAACCGGGTCGGATTTCCTGGCTAATGAACTTATCCAATCAACTTCAAAATTTACTGTGAGAAACCGGTCCGATTTTCCTGGCTAACGAACTTATCGAAGCCACTTCGAAAAGGAAGGTACTCACCAAGTTTGATCAAAATCGGCCCATTATTTTTTGACTTATCGGTGTGAGAGGCACACACACAGATATATATATATATATATATATATATATATATATATATATATATATATATATATATATATATATATATATATATATATATAAAGTCTGAAACCGACCTCGGATTTGGCTTCCAGGCGTCCTATATCGCGCTCATTTTGAGAAATTGTTCGCGAACTGCTCTACTTGACCCTTCCCCTTGTTATTTTTCAAGACTATTTCGCACGACCCACATTCGCTATTGTTTTGGAGCATTATTATTCTATATTGTTTATATAGCAATAAGATTGCGTTATTATATCACTCAGTAGTTGCACCCCTCCGCGATAGAGATTTTCTAGCAGACAGCGTTTAAACTGAGATGTCCATAGTTTGCGGACCTCAACTATTTTTGGTGCAAAAAACGAGGTTACATCAAATGCCAACGTAACGAAGGCCTTTGAAAATTTAAGTAGCTTTTTAAAAAACACTGTGGTGCGCTATTTCCTAAATGTCTAATACTTCAATCAATTTTTAGTTTTCTGGACTTAACAGCAGTCAAAGAAGTACATCTGGGAGGCCGCGATGCAGAAAGAGATGCTGAAATGACTGCCGTAGCACGTCGATACGGTCTTAACCATGAACCTGGAAATGAATGTGGCCTTTCAATTTTGTATGGTTATGGGCTCAGTGATAATAGACTTCTGTACATAGTTTGCCCTCCAGTTGTTTGTAGGTAAGAAATATATAAATGGTGTGCCTAATATATTTTTATATAATTTAAAGTTGGTTATACACATTCACTCGTCTCTGCTTGTAAGACTAGATGCATTCTCGCAACAATTAGAACCATAGACCGGTTTCGCTCTCATTAGGGCTCTTCAGTACGGCATACTAATTGTAGCAAAAATGCACCAAAAGTAATACGGCCATAGTATAGCCAGCCTTAAAATACTAAGTGAGTGGTGGACGTGCCGCCACCTAGTTGCGGAACCAAGTAGTATGTTGTCACGCCAGCTCCAAATAACACAAAGTGTTAAAAAAAATAGAGACTGTATACAACTAACTAACAATTTAGAAAATTGTCAGTCAAATTATTCATTGAATTTTGTTGTTACGAGCATTATTACCAGCAACTTGAGAAGCCACTAAAAGTCTAAGTCTATCAATCAACTCATTTACGTTATCCCAATACACATATACTATTTGTTTGTTATTTTGCGTCATATAGTTGTTAGTGTTGTTGCTTACATTCTGAGCTCTAGGTTCGGGTTTATGTTCTTCGTTAAGAGGTGTATCGTAACCAAAACCGTGAGGAGTTGAGGATCTTCGCCCTCGTGGATTTATAATTGGTTTTATTAGAGTCAGATACTTTTCCGATGTACAATCTTTGGTTCGTGCATTAGGATTGTAGTTAATTTTATGAACACTAGTTGATTCCAGAATATCTCTATAGTGTTGAAGATCGTCATAAGTATACCCCCTAGGTGTTTTCATAAATATCAATTCTAGCAGACCTTGTGTTTGCGAATATCTCCTTTGACCCAGTCGAATGTCATTATCAGTAAAGTCCAAGTGTTTGTTGCCAAGACTCCAGCTACCAGTATCTTTAGCGTAGCGAGCACCATACGTTTGATCAATGGTAGCAAGTCTCGGTGGTTCGGTAAAATACTTGTCTGTATAATATCGAACTCGTTCAGGATATTGCTCCAAAAATTCCTGATATGCTGGGTTGGTTGTGATACCTTGTAGATCTGCCTCAAGCTTTTCAAATGTTGCGGTATTCTCATCGGAAATTGTCTCCTCCCCTGGTTCGGCTTCAAAAACTTCATGGTCTTCAAGGAACTCGACTTTGGGTTTCTTTTCTGGTATGTCATCAGCAGCTTTTTCTTTGATTTGTTCAGCCGTTGGTTGAAGTTTAAGTGTTGATTTGCTTTTAGATATTTCAGTGAGTGGTTCAACAATTGGTTTATGTAAACGTTCCAGAGCTTCATCATTCCCAGCTCTGCCAAGCTTAAGCATTAAATGTTTTTTTCGAATGTTTTCAGCAAGTTGTAAAATCTTTTTCTTGATTTTTCTCTCTTGTTTACCCATCACCCCCATCGCGCTAACTTAGCTGGATATCGTGTGAAGAGATACAAACAGTTTGGTAGTTTAAGGCGTACTAGCTTTGAGTTGGTTGTCTACCTCATTATCTATCGTTGGGGAGACAGGACAGACAGCTGACTAGCAGGACAGGCAGCTGTATGACAGGACCGTCAGCTGCCATACAGCTGTATAACAGCTGTATGACATCTGTTGTACTTGGTTGTAACCAATTAGAGTAATATATAGCTATCGAATCCTTTTCTATATCTACCTCTGTGTACATCGTTTTCTTTTACAATTCCCAACACACCATACTTATTGCCTGTCCAACACTCGCAACATATGTTTTTAAATTGTTTAAAGTCCATATCTGTCGTTACATGGTCGTCGTAGATGTGTCTTAAATTGGTTTAGTCTCGTTTGAAGAGAATCAAAACATTAGCGTTATCACGTATTAGATGTTTCAGTATTCGAGTATATGTTTGACGGAGATAGAACGAATCAATATTCTTATGTCTTCCCATACTAAAGTATGCTCTCATTTTATCTTGTTTGTCACAAGCTACATCATCAAATATAAACACAGAATTATCAGAGGCTTCTGATGGATCTAATATTTCATCGTTTTCACTATATGGATAATAACGAACACATTTTGTAACGCCCAGCACCTCCTTTAACATGTTATATTTGGGTTGGTATAAAGACTTTGAATACACATACACGTTATCAAACTTTAAACCGTTAGTTTCAAACAATAAACTTTTGAAACATTTGTTTTACCACACCCACTCGGACCACATATGATACATCTAACTGTGTTTGGTAGGAAAGGACCATGCCTGCGTTGTTGTTCTGATGATGTATCGACAACATCGTCTATATTTGTAATAGGTAAGACAGAAGCGTGTTTAATGGTACGCATCTTGACTTAAACTAAACTATATTTTCGGTAAATATAAATATATAGAGAGATGCAAGTGAGTCGTACAGTCAATATCAATGTTGATGTCACAGGGTGAAGGTCTCGTAAACACAGCTATCAACAAGCTACCTGTTGAGTTACACATACCTGGTTATCAATTTTGTGGTCCGGCTACTAAATTTAAAGAACGTCTGGTTAGAGGTGATCAAGGTATCAATCCTTTAGATCGTGCTTGTCGAGACCACGACATCGCTTACTCTCAATCAAAACAGTTAAGTGATAGACATCGAACCGATGAGGTGTTGGAGAACCAAGCGTGGGAGAGAGTCAAGTCAAATGACGCAAGTTTTGGTGAAAACTTAGCCGCTTGGAGCGTTACAAACACCATGAAAGTTAAAACAAAGCTTAGTATGGGCCTTGATGTAACCAACCTAAAACCGAAGAAGAAAGTTCCCTTTAAAAACATTCTGAGTCTGATTGGAGAAGTTATAAAAGACAGAAACCTTGTTCCATCATAGAATGCTATGTTTGATATTGCTCATGCAATTGTTAACCAGATTGGTAGGCGTAAGAATGTGCTGAAACCACGAGTTATTCCCATATCTAAAAGCGGAAGCTTCCTTCCACTGTTACCTCTAATATTTGGTGGTCCATCAGCTCTTGGTGCTCTGGGTGGTGGTGCTGCTGATATTGCTAAGGCGGTTAACGATGCTAAAGCAGCCAAGCACAAACTAGTGGAAGAAGAACGTCACAACAAGACAATTGAAGCTATCGCAATGGGTAAGAGAGGTAGTGGTTTGAAATTAAAACCAAAATGCAAGAGACTCGGAAATGGGTTGTATCTGAAGAAACAACGCCGCGGCTATGGGTTGTATCTACAAAAGCCAAAAAACGAATAGACCGTTTACCAGCAAGACCTCTAACAAATGAAGATCTTGTGAAATTTGCTGGTAAAATGAAAATCCCATATTTTAGAGGTGTATACATGCGAGATACTCTACCTCGACATGGACCACACGTAAAAATGAATCATTCATCATAAATTTACAAACCAACAAGGAGCCTGGTAGTCATTGGGTTGCAGTTAGGAAACGTTGTAACATAGCCGAGTACTTTGACTCGTATGGAAACTTGAAGCCGCCTGTCGAGCTACAGCGTTACCTTAAGAACTGTCATATATTATATAATCACGATGTGTATCAGAAATATAATCCTTATAATTGTGGTCACTTATGTTTAAAATTTTTGAATAAAAGAATCAAACAGTAACCTCTGTGTATCAGTCATGTCGCAAACCTTTGTGTTGAAAGACCGCAGCTACCATCTGTCAACAGACTACGATCCACCACTTGAATTGGATCCGGATGGTAGTTATGCTGTTGCTTTGATAGGCTTTCACACATACAACAACATACCTAACATATATAAAGGTAAAAATAAATTTTATGTTAAAGAAGGAGCTGCTTGAAGAACCATCACAATACCCACTGGTGCATATGAAATAACACATTTAGAAAACGTGCTTCAAAATGAACCTGTTGGTGCTACAGCAACACGTGAACAAAAGCAACTAGCTTTGATTCTGAGACCTAATCCGAACACCATTAGATGTGAAATAAAGTGTTTCACAAGTATCAGTTTTGAAGCTGATGATTCGATTGGGCGAATGCTGGGATTTTCAAAGCAAGTTCTTTGACCAGGTGTCTTCCATGAATCTAATCTACCTGTTGAAATAGTGGATGTTAAACAGATTCGCATAGAAACCAATATTATGTATGGTTCCTACTATAACGGAAAACCTTCACATACGTTATATGAGTTTGCACCGATGGTTGATCCAGGTTATGCAATCGACATCGAACCCAAGAATCTAATTTATTTACCAGTGAACAAACAAGAGATATCAAATATAAGCATCAATATCGTGGACCAAAATTCAGTTCCTGTAAACTTTCAAGGTGAAGAGGTATCTGTTCGTCTGAACCTTAAAAAGATTGCTTACAATGCTAGTCTTTAAGAATATAAAGGCAAGTGAATCTACCAAAACTAGTTTAGTACAGTCTGCCACTTTGAAGCGTACACTCCGTTCCGATAATATTGAATTCCTTAAAAGTCTTGGTTATCAGGTTATCAAAACTAGAAATATTAAAAAACCCGGAGTTTGATCATTCCATCGATCGAGAAAAACTTCGGTCTTACTATTCGTCAACTAAATAATTTGGTAATAGTGATGAAACATCAATCAACAAGATGCTTTCGTATGTCTGGCAGAATCATCTCTAATAATCGAAGGTACTCTGGAACCTCTAGCAGTTGGTGAGTGTTATATGTCAAATAATGGAGGAGCAGCTCTATTTGAATCAATGATTTACGAATTAAATAACAAGGAAGTGGAACGAGTACGAGACCCACACACCACAACTACCATCAAAAACCTGCGTTCATTTAGCAAGAATGAAGCAAAATCTCTTAGCAATGCTGGATTGAATGTATCATCAGATAATATCACCTTAAACGATAACAAGTTTCACATACTCCTACCTTTTTGGTTTCTCTTCAGTTTCTTCCATCACTTTAAAGGAGGGATGCCAACAGGTATTACAGTACTGGCACAGCAAGATCGAAAATTACTGTAACCAACATGTTTTTAAAAGCAAAACATGTATTTCCAAACGAAAAAATGAAGTTGAAACTGATGGATAAAATTGCAAAAGACACATCAATATTTCCAGCATATCGCAAATGGGACATATATGAGCTACCAGCGCTTAGAGATATTAATAAATATTTGTGGTCTGTTAAAACTGGAACAAAATTAGAAAGACCTAGATATTTGATTACAGCGTTTCAAACTGATCGAAGAGACAACGTAAGCAAAAAAGGCGACTTTTTCGATAATATTGGTATGGTAGATCTACGAGTGTTCCTAAATTCAGAATGCTACCCTTATGAATCTATGAATATGGATTTCGAAAAATCTAAATATGCTGATGCCTACCAGATGTACATAGATTTTCAAAACAGTTTTTGTTATAAAAACATGGCTGAGCCTCTCTAAAATTATGACGAGTTTAAAGATCGGGCTCTATTTGCAATCGACTGTCAACACCAGAATGAGACAGTCAAGTCGTCAACGGTGGACATCAAAGTATAGTTTATGAGCAAAGACAATTTTCCAAATAGAACTAAAGCTTACTGTTTAGTTATTCATGATTGTGTATTTGAATATAAACCTCTAACTGGTATTGTAAGAGCCATTATGTAAAATTTTTAGTATGTAAATCTTGTTAATTAATCCTACTAAATTAATTGTATTTAAATCAGTAGTTTTATTTTCAACCTTGAACTGCTGATATCTTTCTTTCGTTAAGTGACATCATCTGCCTGAAATTGTAAACATATGACTCATAAAATGTCAGGTAGAAATGTCAAAATTACAGTGATGAGAATTTTAATATTATTTAAAACTTTGGCGGTATATTGGAATGAATTATTTAATAATGGTAGATGAATACTAGTGGCAGCTGCACGAGTATTATTGGTAGAAATGCTGAAAAAGAAACATACGCTGAACAAAATTTTTAAAGTGACATTTTATAAAAATATTTCGGCAGTTTAGTTTGGAACATAAAATAAAATTGTGTTAACCGCAAGCACAAGCTTATGCTTATTTGTGGGACACACTGTAAAATTTAAATCAATAAACATACTATACTATATACTATTTCCTGTTACATGAATCGGAATCTAGATTGTAGTCGAGGTTACTCTCAGTTTGCACCTGTTGGTTGTTGCTATGTCGTCATATGTGGTATTCAACCTATTTGGCATTCGCATATTCTAAATTTTTAAAATCTGCTTGCTGAGCCGAGTAAAATGATATCAAACACGTGGGGGTTAACTTAAAAACTAACATAATTAGTTTGCGCATGCGCAAATGTCATATTTGAATTCCACTCGTCACCACGAGTAACATGATACCAAACACTATACCTCTACGTCTACTATTACGAAAGTTGGTTTGCGAATGCGCAAGTATCATTTTTGAATTCTACTCACCAAGGCGAGTAACATGACATTAAACACGTGGGGGTTAACTTAAAAACTAATAAAGTTGGGTTTGCGCATGTGCAAATCGCCATCTTTGCGTACATTGCATTATCAAAAATCAAAATGGCGCACCCTCTTACTTTGATAGGTGGTGCCAACTGTCGTTTCAAATCTTAAATTTCCCGGATTTTTTACTTCCGGTCGACCATCTTGGATGCCATCTTGGATTACGTCACCCCAGGTTTGGCCCTTATTGGCTCTCCGTCCAGTGACGTCACTCCGGCGCTTCGCGCAGGCGCAGTGGCCCAGTGGAGGAAGTGGAGGGCCCAGAACTCCCCATCTATACCTACTAATAGGTACATTTACATGATATTACTAATATTTATTTATTTAATTTATGCCACAACAGTTTTATATTCGCTGACTTACGGCGTTACCAGATTGACGTTGGAAAACGCACTGGAGCAATGTGCTGACATATGGATTTTTATGTTTACTTGAATTAAAGATCGGTTGCAAATTGAGCTTGTTACAGCAGAACATCGTGGCATTGCACTTCATATCCACAGATGTTTGAGTAGGTGACATACAACAGCTGAAGTCGGGAAATACTTCGCATTCTAAAACAAATAATAAATGCTCGATTGCAAACCAAGAGTAAGAAATAAATAATGTATTAATGAATTATTGTTCATGTCTGAAGAATGGTAAATAAGTCATCCAAGGTGAAATTATTTTGCTTTTAAGTTGCTTTTCTCTAAAGAAGCCTTAAGAGTTAAAATAATGCAATTGAAAAATTCAAATAAAATTAGAAAGGTGACCTTGAGAAAAACAGTTTGTCAGTTAAATGTTTAGAAGAGTATATTAGTGAAATTATGCCATATTACAAATACAAGCGTGGCTTCTTTGTGAGACATGATGTATAATTTGATAAGTAAATAAAATTAATAAAATTAAAACAAATAATCCTTTTTTTCTTTTCTAGGGTATGGTTTAATGGCTTATGCTGGCTAATACGCGGTCTTGCCAGACAACAAGCTCTCTGTGATAGACGCATCCTTTGGCTAAGAGAACAATATATGCAACTGTATCATGAAGATGGTTACTGCTGCGGGCCATTGGCTGCAGATGCCATAAGAGTAAGTTCTCTGCTTAGAATTTCCATTAGGGTACACATTTAAGGCCTTATACAACCAAAATTAAAATTTTTGTAATCACTGGAAAAACCAATTATTATATCAAATCTAAGGTGGAATTCATTATTAAAAACAAAACCATAAATTACATGAAAACAGGGCTCTAGCTCACTTCATTTAAGGATAGCATCCTTGTGAGGGTAAAATTGAAACGATATAAAAACTAATTTGCAATTGAAAATACCACTCATTTCAACAGAACCTAAAGTTTGGCTTTATAATAGTATTTTATTGAGTGAGTGCATGCACCTGTAATAAAATATATTAATATATTGTTACTCTTCTTTGGGGAAGGAATTATCACGTTACTTGAATTAAGTGTTCACTTTTCACCTAATGTCACCAATATATTATACTCGCTGGTTATCCAATATATTACCGTCCTTTAACTCTGTGATTACCGGCTATTTTACTACATCTAATAAAACCGTTTCTATAAAAAAAATTACTGAAGTGAAAGTAAGGGCAAATTAGTGTGCTGAAAGCCTATAGCAGGTGTTCACCATTAATACTTATAAAGTGACAAAGAATTGTCATAAAAAGCTGAAGAAGAGGAACAATAAATATTCTTTATTTTCGTTTGTTTTAAACGAATTCTGGAGGAAGTGAAAAAAGGAAAAATTGGATTAGAGGGGAATGTCATATAGAAACGGTAATAAAAATAATTTTATTACATAATTGAGAGGGTAATCACTTGATAAGTTAAATATGTAAGGTTTAAATTGTGTGTATTGGATCTTGTTTAGGGAGCGGAGGATAATTTAAGGAATAAACTCGTCGAACTAGACGTATGTAGACATCGGTAACGGTTTAATTATAAATTTAATAACTCACAAAAACTCAACAAAACACTATTTAAAAATTGAATGAATTTAAACGTGGACTGTTTACGTCGTGAATCTTAATTGAACAGTGTTATTATGTTTACATAATTAAATCACAAGTGTCGCGTCTTTATATTTTAAGCAATCTAAATTAACTGTCTACATCGTAAGAACTTAATTCACTAGTGTAACATTGTAAGAACTTATTTTAACTCATCTCATTTTTACTCTCCCTTTTCATGTTTACCAACAATACTACTTATAGTTTCTTAATTAGTTTGCGACCTTTGAATTTGCAGACTTCAGGATTCCTGCATACCTTGTATGTTGCGAATTTACTTTGTTTACTGTTTACATACTAAATGTGATATTTTCAATGTCAATCGATACAATTCTGACCTCTAATTGTGTGCAATATTTACATTCCTTACTGTAAATTATTATACTAAACTAGTTTCACTTATTATTTTAGTATTTTTAACAATTATGTTTCTACGCCTATTACCGCTCTTCTGCCAACCTTTACTGTTCTCTGAACAGATCTATTAAAATTGTATACATTAGTTTTGAAACTGTCTATTTCTTAAGATAATTTGAACAGTATTTTATGATATATAAGGTGGAATTAATCAAAATAAACTACGGATTAGTTTACCAATTGCAAATCTTGTGTATCAGCTGCCTATTTATAAACTGAAGCATACCTTTTGAGATCTATAATTTGACAACCACTGATCAATAAAATTATTTCAAAATAAACTAATATGAAATCAAATAAAACAAATTAGCTATCCAGAAAAAACGTATATCAGTCAAAACAGTGTACAGGGATATATTGATATAGATAACAAAAAATGTGAATGGCGCTCAACGACAAAGGTAAATATGGAAACATGCATGGTCAGTAAGTGATCTATGGTAGGTATAATTTCAAATTTGATTTTTACATTTCTTTATTAGAAGATTTATGTACAATTTTAAATTTATAAAATCAAATTGAAAACACCAGCAGCATCTTCATCTTTTTTATAATATATATATATATATATATATATATATATATATATATATATATATATATATATATATATATATATATATATATATATATATATATATATATATATATATATATATATATATATATATATATGCGTGTGTGTCTGTGTGTGTATTTGAAGCGCCAGGCATGGCGCTTTGCGCTATTTCACAATGTCTGTTTTAAGGCCCCTTCGTTGAAGCTTAGGTATGACATCCTGATAAATCTAAACAACGACTAAACCGCTCTTTGACTCCTCATACCGCAAATTCCATGAAGATTGAAGTGAGGGTGCGTAACCAATACCTATAGTACAATTTCTCAGCTCTGTCGTGTGACGTCATAACAAGACGGCGATCGCTCTCGGTTTAGCTTTCGGCTGCACATACACATCAACCATTACTAAAAAAGGACTTCCTGTGAAAACGGGTCTGTCAGTCGTGAACTGAGACCGTCGTCGCACCCCAGTCGGTTTTGTTTTAATGTAAAGCAAAATTTTAAATAAAAGCAAAAACCAGATAAGAAAAATTCAAGTTTTTACTATAGTAATATATAAATATATTTCTAATGTATGTAGCTCCACATTAAGGTAAATCTTACCTTAATTAATTTTGTTCATAACGTACTTAGTTTTTGTTTTTACATGTTTTCCTTAACTGATTGTTATTCAATTTCACACAGTCGTGTTTAATTAATGCGTTGGCTGTCGAGTTAATTATAATAATAGCTGTTTTTACATCACCTGTGATATTTACAACCACGAAAATGATTTAAATATCCTTCTTTTGCTACATATTTCAAAAGTAGCTCTGCCAAAAAGCTCCTTTTATTGTAAACAGCTAAACATTGTTCTTCAAAATCCTCCAGCAATTTATTAAATATAATATACCTACTACAGTGAAACTAATTTTACTACTGCATCGTGGGATATAGCAAACTACCCCGGCTCAAAATTTTAATTAAATCGTATCGATCTTCTGCTACTAATTCGTCATTATATACTAACCTATGCTTACCTTCCTCACATTTAATTTTTCTTAAAACGATATAGCAGCAGTAACCAGCTAAATAAGTCTTTAACGTGCTCCATAGTTTCTGTATCAATATGAATTAATGGACTAAATGAACTTTCATGTTTCTAGTCTATGCAGTTATCATCCCCATCCATACAAAATGTGTTGATATTAATATTCCCGTAATGTTAAGATTTAAGAGTTAATAAGTATTGAATTCGAAGTCTCTTTTTAGTGAATTTTCTTTAAAAAAATTCACTAATGAGAAGATCCCGACTTTTGAATTTTGAAAAAATTTCTTCAAATGAGCGCTAATTAGGCCCTCCGGAAAACATATGCGGGGTCAGTTTCAATTTTTATATGTTTATATATATATATATATATATATATATATATATATATATATATATATATATATATATATATATATATATATATATATATATATATATATGTATGTATCACACCGATAATTAAAAAAATAATGGGCCGATTTTGATTAAATTTGGTGAAAAAATTCCTTTTGCAAATGGCTTGGACGAGTTCGTTAGCCAGGAAAATCTGCCCGGGTTTTCCCGGAAAATTTTGTGTTTTCTTTAGAAAAAAATTTATATCTCCGTAATTAACAGAGTAGGGGCAACCAAATTTGGCACGCAGGTTTACATCCTTATAGGTAAGTTACATACCAAAATTTAGCTATGTAGGTCAAAAGACAAAGATAAATAAATTGGGGTTTTCCACAAAACGTCAAAGTGGCGATTTAAAATGTCAAAATTGGCAACATTTAGGCAAAGAACTTGAATCTAATACGGGCTATAGAAATAAAATGTCTCAAGAAGGACGTTTTACAAACCCTAAAGTCTTAGTTTCAATCGTCATTGTCCTTCATTTTACTAAAATGTTCCCAGAAAATTCATTTCAAATAGACCCTGTCTCTGATGCTTGGCAGTAGCCTTAGCTATAGAGTTTATCGTTTAATGGTATATAATTTTTGTCTAATTTTCGTAAAAAATCAATAAAGCTCAATATATCCGTTATTATATAAGATATGAAAAAAAATTGTATATATTAATTATAGGGTGTCTTGAGCTTCATCTTATAATAATATTTTTACAATCACAGGGTGGCCCATAAGTCGTTGGTGATACAAATTTCCATTTTTTTTAATCAAACACGCCTTATGTTATTAGATTTTTGCATTTTCCATCGAAATATAATGCATGTTTGTAAGAAAAGAAATTCAGGACACAGCAAGTGCATTATGGTAGCGAATTTTGATCAAATGTTTCATATTTGAACAGCTCAATTTGCTATTAACCTATAAGGTTGACCAAGAAACGTGTTTTTTCGGGAACACTTTAAGTTTACTTTTGGAAATTTTTGTACATTTTCACACAATAAAGTTATTTTGATGAAACAAGGCACATTGTTTTTACTATATAGGTTATACTGGTAACCAAATTTGATGCCTGCTTTCTTAAAAAAACACATATTTGTTGTTAAAAACATTTTTATGAAAATTCACTACCATAACGCACTGCTGCGTCCAGAATTTTTTGGTTTCGTATAATTGTCGCAAGGATATGTTATGGTCAAATTATGCTTAAGTGCGATCAGTTTGAAATTTGCCCAATAATATATAATCCATTTGCAGATCATTAAAACAGTATTTACAAATTTCTGGAATTCCATATATTGTATGACGTTAAACAGTATGTGTTTGAGGTGTCAATTTTTTTTATGTTTTTCTTTTTTGAAAAACTCTCAGTTTTCCAATTATCAAGCCAATTCACCATCTTGTCCAAAAAGACTAACTTTGGGTCCTGTAAGTTTGCAGCGATAATGGGTTCTTGATATACATCATTTAATCATTTACCTTTAAGAGGAATCCTTACATTAACAATTTTGCAACATGTAAGTATGATGGAAATAAAGTCTGCAGTATCTTTAGATTTTTCAATGTTGGGCCCAAAATGCAATGAAGCTTGGCTAACAAAAGGATTAAAAAATGTAAAACCAACTTGACATTTTGTTGTTCTAAATTTGTGGGGTACAAAGCTTTTGTGTTTAATGAATAACCGAATTTGAGTAGCTTATCATGATCGATTTCATTAAGCAATTTTAAGGAATTGTACAAATCAGTTTTTTGTTCCCCGGGAAACATCAAGATTTGGTCAGGTTTGGAATTTCTCCAATTGTTTCTTAAACATTTAGGTTTTTTTTTATTCACTAATGGAGAGATCTGTGTTTATATATATATATATATATATATATATATATATATATATATATATATATATATATATATATATATATATATATATATATATCGTACCAATAACTCAACAACGAATGGACTGATCTTGACGAAATTTAGTGAGTACCTTCCTTTTGCAAGTGGCTTGGATGGGTTCGTTATCCAAGAAAATCGGGCCAGGTTTTCCCGGAAAATTTTGTGTTTTCTTTCTAAAAAAAGTTTTATCTCCGGAAATAACAAAGTAAGGGCAATCAAATTTTGTGCGTGTATTTTTATTATAGTGAACCCTGTACCAAAATTTAGGTTTCTAAGTTTAAGGACAAAAAAGTTACGGGCAGCTAAAGGAAGAAATTTTGGAGTATTCCTCAGAACGTCAAACTCGCAATTGGCAATGTTTAGGCAAAGAACGTGAAACAAATACGGATTGTAAAAAGAAAATGTTGCAAGAAGAGCGTTCTGCGAACCTTTAAGTTTCAGATTCAACCCTCATTGTCCTTCATTTTACTTATATATTTACAGAAAATTAATTTCAAATAGACCCTTTCTCTGATGCTTTGGCTGTCGGTTTAATTAAGTTGATGCTTTCGCTGTAGGTTTAGTGAATGGTTTAACGGTCTATAATTTTCGTAGAACAAATTCGTTAATTCATTTTTGCATTTTTTTTTCGAAATATGATGCGTGTTTGTAAGAAAAAATCTGGACGCAGTAAGTGCGTTTTGGTAGCGAGTTTTCATCAAATCCTTCAAATTTCAATAACTCAATTTGCTATTAAGGTAAGGTTTGTTGGCTAGGAAACCAACATTCAAGTTTCTTTTTGGAATGTTTTTTAACATTTTCAAACAATAAGTAATTTTGATAAAATATAATACATTGTTTCTACCACATAGGCCATACCGGTAATCAGATTGATGCCTGCTCGCATTTGCTATTAAAAACATTTTTATGAAAATTCACTTCCATAACGCACTTGCAGCGTCCAGACTTTTTAATAAATGTACCGAATCAAATAAGTAAAATAATGGTCTGCTTTTGTCAGAAGGATGCTTAGCTTTTTGTTTGGTGCAGTGGCTCGTTACTATACTATTAATAGCATTGTTGTCGCTAATTACACAAAATACTCTAAATCCTATTTCTTCCAAATTGTTAATCACAGGCTTAATGAAGGTGTTGAGTACATCATGGGTAAGGTTTGACGTTTTGACGACAAAATGAATCTTACATTTTTGAAAACGAACTACTACTTCCTTTCCAAAAAAGTATGGACGCAGCAAGTGCCTTATCGTAGCGAATTTTCTTTAAAATGTTTTTAATAGCAAATGTCTTTCTTTGATGACAGCAGGCATCAAACTTGGTTACCTATATAGTAGAAACAATGTACTATATTTCATCGAAATAACTTTATTGTTTAATATATATATATATATATATATATATATATATATATATATATATATATATATATATATATATATATATATATATATATATATATATATATATATAAATTTTTCACAAGTCTGGATGCAGCAAATGTGTTATGGAAGTGAATTTCCATAAAAATGTTTTTAATAGCAAATGCGAGCAGGCATCAATCTGATTACCTGTATAGCCTATGTAGTAGAAACAATGTACTATATTTTATCAAAATTACTTATGGTTTGAATATATACAATAATTTTCCGAAAATAAACTTAAAAAAGCTTACGTTAATAGCAAATTGATTTATTGAAATTTGAAGGATTTAATGAAAATTCGCTCGATTTTTTTTACAAACGCATCATATTTCGATAAAAAAATGCAAAAATTCATTAACGAATTTATTTTACGAAAATTAGCTAAAAATTATGGACCGTTAAACCATAAACTTCACGAAACTTACAGCGAAAGCATCAACTTCACTAAACCGACAGCCAAAGCATCAGAGAAAGGGTCTATTTGAAATGAATTTTCTGTAAATATTTTACTAAAATGAAGGGCAATGACGGTTGAATCTGAAATTTAAGAGTTCGCAGAACATTCTTCTTGCAACATTTTCTTTTCACAATCCGTATTTGTTTCACGTTATTTGCCTAAGCATTGCCAATTTTGACGTTTCAAATTGCGAGTTTGACGTTTTGAGGAAAACTCCAAAATTTTTTTCTTTAACTGTCCATAACTAATTTGTCTTTAAAGCTAGAGACCTAGATTTTGATGCATGGTTCACTCTTTATAATACAAACACGCGTAACAAATTTGGGTGCCCTTACTTTGCCAGTTCCGGAGATATAAATATTTCTAGAAAGAAAACACAAAATTTTCCGGGAAAACCTGACAGATCTCCTCATTAGCGAATTTTTTTTAAATTTTCTAAAAGGCTGAATAAGTTACCACGCATCCTGGCGTATGCATTAATTTATAAATTGTAACTTTTCACCGTCATTGATTTTAAACCAACCGTCTGGAATTGATATGCGTTTATAACATTAAGGAACTCATCGTAATTTTTGTAAGTTACCGACTTTTGATCAGCTAAAAATTCTTGGCGGCTCAGTTCTAGTGCTTTAATTAAATTTTCGTTTTCAATTGAGATAATCTTCTCATCCCTACTTTTACGATTGAAGGTAGACTGGCAAATAATAGAGACAATTTGGAAATTGGCTTGGTATCGCGTTCGTCTTAGGTTTAGGACATATTAATTTAATGGTAACAGATGGTCCACTTCTTAAATCATTCGCTGTTTTAGTCCAATTAATATCGTCTTTAAGAAAATGTACAGTGCATACATTTGTGTATTTTGTTGGAACAATATCAGCTCTTGGTATTGCATTCAACCACTTTCCACAAAAGGCTTCGTACTTGGGTAAACTAAACATATGCACTTTATTTGCGTTTGTGTAATTTCCTTGGCAGAGAGGCACACAACACGTGTTAGGCATAGTTGAATATTAATTATTTACTTTTAAAAAACACACACGCACACGAGTGATTTCAATGGAGATTTTCTGATGCACTTACGATCCAGTGTGTTTATTTTCCTATATTTGTTTTATAAAAATTTAAAATAACGGAAGTACTTAATAGTGATAGTTAAACGGCGCGACAATGTTCAATAACAGATTTTATTCCCGACACCCCTCAGTAAATATTTTCAGTTCGCGATAACTAGTGTTGATAATCTCTTAATGCAACAGAAATGTTAACTAATTTACTTTGTTAAATAACACCACAAATTTTAGTTAAATTAATAACCAACAGCGCCACAATAAATTTTATTAACTATCCCGCCAAACTGACAGTCCCTCTTGAAGTGCGAAGAATATATAACGCCACAAATTATATTGCACCCTGTTGTTTATTTACTTTATTTGATCCAGATTAGTTATGAATGACTCAAATTTACGCACGAATTAACTCCAACTTAAGCAATAACTTATTTTATACTTTGAAAAAGTAAAAGGTTTTTAATAACCTTCAATAGTTAATTTATACACAAAAATTTACACAAATCTATCTGCTCAGCTTTGTGTGATTCAGTGACTAGCGAGTTTCAGGCAAGATTAAGTTTACCAGATGAGAGCATGAGGGTGAGCTGTATCATACCATACAGAAAAGTTTGTTGCCTGTTTAAGGTGACGTCACAGCCTGTGACGTCAGAGCACAGTGGCCTCGTACTACAGGTGGTATTGGGCTATCTAGTGATTTATGTCATCGCCCGTTGTGGTATTAGTCATGGGAATAGTTATTTTTGCGTTCTAGTTTTTTTCCCACAGCTTGTTTTTTGTTGCACTGTGTGTGCGTGCAAGCGTTGTTAGAAACCTAAAACCATCACAACCGTTTCTCGCTAAATGTATAAAGATTTACTAAAGTAATTCCTCAACAAAAAGAATTCCTTCACCTGCATTTAGTAGATAATATTCCTCATGTAGATGGGGTTAGTCATTGTAATAGATAACTTAGTACAGAAAAATTCTAGTATATAGTGCAGAAAATCAAATAGAAATTAAGCAAATTATAAATGTCCTACCCTCTTTTTTGGATCTCTTGGCCTTCGTTACACCTTCTCACAAGTACTAGAGAATTTTCCCTCTTAATAAATAACCGTGCAATAACTCTCAAAACCCTTAAATTACTTATACCCGTCATACATCACCGTGTCGCCCCTAAATTATTTTCCGTCCGCTAATTGAACTAATTATAAAACCCTGTATGTAAACTAATTATAAAACCCTGCAAGTAAATTCATCTTAAACTCTCTATCAGACCTGCAATTAAAGTCATCTGTTGCATTTACCGGTCACCTTCTGGCAACAACTTTGTCCAGCTCTTTGATTACCTTTCTGAAACAACCGACCATCTGATTTCTGAATATCCTTCCTCCGAGGTCACTATTCTTGGTGACTTCAATGTCCATAATAAGGAATGGCTAGGATCTTCAAAAACCGATCCACAAGGGAGAGCATCGGAGGCCTTTGCAGCCAGTAACTCTTTATCCAATAGGGTTCAGCAACCTACTTACTTTCCTCGCATCCCAACACAAAGCTCAAATCCCTTGGATCTCCTTCTTACTACAAAACCTGAATGATATAAGATATCAGTCACCGCCCCCCTTGGTCGCTCACACCACGTCATGGTCACTGCTTCCTGCGCAATGCAACCCGAGGTCACACAGTCATCACACCCACGTATCGTTTGGCACCACAACTCCGCAAGCTGGAACGAAATGCGGGATTACTTTTCCTCATTTCCATGGGCGTCTATCTGCTTCTCTCATCCTGACCCCTCTGATATATCACAAAACGTCACCGAAATTATCCAAGCTGGCATGAAATTATTTATTCCACGTACACAGAAAACCTCTTCAGCCACTCAGAAACCCTGATTCTCTAAATCCTGTGACAAGGCCAGACTTGAAAAGGTCAAAGCTCACAAAACGCTTCTCCACAATCCCAGTCGAGAAAACCGTCAAGTATTTAGCGACGCAAGAAACCGCTATGTCCGCATTTTTTTCTGAGGCAAAAAACTCGTTTAATAACCCTTCTGGACTCTTGCTAAATCTATTGGGAATAAATTCTGCAAGAGCACGTTCCCACCTCTTGTCTCAGGGGATGAAATTGTTTATACCGCCCTGGGCAAGGCTGAACTTTTTGCCTCATTCGCCGGCAATTCTACTTTCAACCCACCTCCAAATGTTCAACCACCCACAGTCCTCAATGTCGCGCATAAAATGACGGATATCATTTTCAAAACTAAAACGGTACGACAGATGCTCTCTTCTTTTAATACCAGGAAAGCCTCTGGCCTTGACGAGATTGCATCAATTGTTCTCAAAAAATGCGCACCAGAACTTGCTCCTGTCCTGACTCGTCTGTTTCAGATATCTTACAATGGAGGCATATTCCCTAGTAACTGGAAAACTGCTCGAATACAACCCGTCCCCAAGAAAGGATCCAATGCGTTTCCTAGCAACTACAGGCCTATTTATCTACCTTCAGTCGTCTCTAATGTCATGGAAAAGTATATAAACACCGAATTACTAAAATTTCTTGGAAAACACAGTCTAATCCACGACAGGCAGTATGGATTCCGTTAGCACAGTTCAACTGCCGACCTCCTTTCCTTTGTCACCCATTCTTGGAACAAGTCTATGGAACTACATGGTTAATCCCAGATTGTCGCTATAGACATATCCAAAGCATTCGACCAGGTCTGGTACGCAGCGCTGCTTAATAAACTTCCGGGATACGGCCTACCACCAAAACTCTGTACCTGGACAGCAAATTTCCTCTCCAACTGGAGCATTTCTTTTGTCGTGGCTATTCATCTAAACTGTATCCATTTAATGCAGGAGTTCCTCAAATTTCAGCTTTAGCCCCTGCTTTGTTTCTTCTCCACATCAATGACCTCCTCTCTAGCACATCCAACCCAGTTCACAGCTACGCGGACGACAGCACCCTCCACTCAAATATACAATATTCTAAGCCTGTCTCGTTAGTCCAATTAGATAAGGATAGCAGACTCATGGAGGGTTCTGTCTCCGTGGATCTCCAAAAAAATATTAGACTTGGGAAGTAGTAATCTTGTACAATTCAACCCCACCAAATCTCAGTCTTGCTTTCTTTATCATAAGATATACACCAGCCCTAGACCCATCACAATGACTAACCAAGTTATTGGCACTAACATGTCACATCAATTGCAGAAGCGGCTGCTAAGAAATAGGTTTCCTCTTCCGGGCTCGCAAATACTTTTCACCAGCTAATGTCTATACCTTATATACTTCACAAATAAGGCCAAACCTCTCACATCTGAGGTGCAGCTGCCGCTTCTACACTCGCTATCCTGGACTCCATTAAGAAGAGAGATATACGTCTCATCGGTGACCCTACCCTCACCCAAAAGCTGCCTTCTCTTGCCCACATACGTGCCGTTGGTGACAGCTCTCTCTTTTATAGATATCTGCACGAACACTGCTCAGAGGAGCTTTCTTCCATAGTTCTTCCACCTGCTGCCCCACCAGATCTACCAGGGGAACAGAGCGAATGCACCCATTTACTGTCCAGGTCACCAGACATAGAACATCTTGTTATTGCCGCTCCCGAGGACTTCCAAGTTGTGGAATTCCTTGCTGGAACATATTTTTCCTTCTCCCCCGAACCTCCAAACCTTCAAGTCCAGAATTAACAAGTTGCCTCTTTCCTCCTTGTCGACACACACGGTACGATAGTATTTAGGCTGTAAGCCCTCCTGGTGTGTTGTTGAAATATATAACTTGTCAATTAGACAGCTACTCCTGTCAGGAAAACCCTGTTCCCTAAAGCCCACCGTTTTAAGCAAACATCTAGGACCCTCGTGAATGTATTCATTAAAAAATGTTCCCCTGGCAGTCACACCCTACTCAAATCATTGAATGAATTAAAAGAATCATCTCTTTTCGAACACTTCATTGACACCATCTTACCTTATAGCTTACTTAGCTACCTTGACGCAAATTCTCTGTGTTTCGGGATCGACGAACTTGATGCAGGATTTTTTATGCAATGCTAGATAAAATGTTCAATTTCATTGCAGCATTCTTTTTTTATTTATCACGAGAAATATTTCCCGTCAACGAAGGTCGTATCCTTTGTTGGTTATAGCTATCTTAAACTGATGAAATAGTTCACTTAACGTATAAACATAGAATAATTTGGTTACCACTTATCAGCAGGTTTTTTGCATTAAAGTTTTGCATATTATTTAAAAGTTAAAGAAAAATTAGATAGCAAGTGAAGCTCTTAAAGAATTAATAGTTTTGCATTAACGCATACCAATGAAAATAATCCAAAAGACTGGTGCTAGAAATAACCATTTAAATATCTGTTTCTTTTTACAATTTTTTTAGATCTACTTTATTTACAGTCTTTTGGAGGCAGAGATTGGTCACTTGCTGGTATGAGTCAAACTAACCAACCAGGTGAACCATCAGGAGCTTTACGTAGGGAAGTCTCGATGAAGATTAAGAAGAAGCAGCTTCTTAGTAATCAAACTTTTAAGGTAAAGTTACAGCTTAAATCAGTTAATCATTTGGTACATAGGAAAAATGTAAAAGTGAAATGGTCGAACCCAATATCCTTGTGTTCAGAGGCACACGTTCTTACCACTAGACCATCGAGGCTGCTCAGTAAATATGTTGTTGGAATTATTACTTTGAGTAGAAACTTTTTTTATAGTAACGACATATTATATATATATATATATATATATATATATATATATATATATATATATATATATATATATATATATATATATATATATATATATATATATATATATATATATATATAATGTGGTGCATTATTTATTGTCTCTAACATACACAAATATGTTAAAGATTAACAAATTTTTTTATTTAGATAAAGACCGCATTAGCTTCCGAAATTCTTATCCGTAATCCACGGTACAATGGCTTTACAAAATTAAGTACTATATACAAAGAAATATGGGAGAGTGCGGTATCTTGGGACATTTATCTTTATTATTTTTTCTTTTTGTTTTCCAAATTCTTTCAACATGGATAATTTTGATCATGACCAGCATGCCTATTGTTATTTTTAATATACAGACCAAAATTCGCAAATACGCAGTATTATAAATATTATCATATTGATAACAGGAAAGAAATTGTTGATTGCATTTTTCCCCAAGGTACAAACGGGCCTTGTACCTTAGGACAATCGTAGTTGTACCTTGGGATAACTCTGAGTCTACGTTGAGAAAAACAAATAGTAACTAAAAAGACAAAGCATGCAAAACCTATTTATTCATACATATTATTAGATATAAAGTCTACTGGGGAGGTTAATTGTTCCATTCGGCGTTCGGATCCTCCAACCACTGTTGGTTTTGGTAATTTTTTCAGAATGTTCTATTTGCTGATTTCGTGTAATTTTTCATTTTTCAGAAATGTGTTACTATTTGTTATTTTCTTCAGATAAACAACCTCAAAACATTTTCCTCCAGAATATTTTTTATTTATGCTACAGACTTTTTCCCTTTCAATTCTATTAATAAAAAGACTCCCTCCAAAATTGTGAAATTGTCTCTTTTCTGTTCAATTTCAAAATTTTCTTCCTCAGCTAATCTTTCTAAATAGTCACTACCAGAATCTTGCAAATATATTTGGGTATTGTCATCATCGGGACTTTCTTCAAAAACTTTTTTGGTAACTTTTTTAATCTTGTTTTTGGATTTTTTGGCTTGTCTATTTAAATAGTCTATCTCACTTGTTGAGGAGTTTCTGTCAATATTCTGGATTTTCCCTTCTTTCTTATTCCTCTGATTTTTCTCGGCGCAGCCTTTGGATAAGGCCTTATCATTTCAGGGCTCACAAAATGTACCTTGGAAATACATTTCGGCGCTGATGCGATGGTCCAGGTTTGTTAAAATTATTAATCTCTTTTACAGCTACATTTTCAATTTCGGTCTCTGGTCGATCTGTTACAAATCCACCCAAAAATACGCCTTCGCCAAATATTTCCGTATTTAGAAGACAATTGCTTGTTATGGCAAATACCTTCGTAATGTTATGTTGAGTAAACGCTTTTGGGTAGGCTTTCCCCACAATTTGAGAAAATGTTGAAGCTTGAGCAAAGTATGTGGTGGAAATATCAGTAACACAATACCATAGGACTGTGCGAGATCAATAACGGGTATGTACATATGGCACTCACGGTTATCAAAGAGTAATAAAACTGGGTTGTCCTTGGATGATTGGTTTTACATGGTCGATGAAGTGCCCCATGTACATGATGAATGTCTCCTCGTTGGACCAACCTGAGAGATTGGCAGCTCCAATCGTGCATTCAACATACGTTCTTCAAATGAACTTTTGGAAAAATGAGCATTGGTGGTACATGGTTTCGTATAGCACTTAGACCGGCAATCAGAGTTATATTGTTTTCGCGTTTCCGAAACGTCATGCAGCCTACTTCTTTTTCTCCTTTAGGAACAACAACATGCGGTGGAACATGAATAGTGGTATTTCCAGTTTCATCAAGATTATATATGTTTCTTGGTGAAAGTTTGTACTTTTCTTGGCATTTTTTTTCAGCTTGGCAAAGAATCCATCAACATTATTTTTATTGACACTGGTTGAGCGAGACAGACGATGGTGTTCTTGATGATAATTTTGGATGCTGCCTCAAAAACCATTGAAGCCACTCATCTTCCGCTTTTTTCTTCTCATTCCATTTGTCTGTAACTTTTTGTTATTCTTATTGGCATACTGATAAGTCAATGTACGAATTTCATGTTTATTTAACCCATAATGGAATCGAGATAAGGACAGAAAATATTATTCCATCTGCTTCTCTTCTTCCAGTGCAAATATTTTCCATGGAGCATTTGTTGCTGAATATTCGAACAGAGGTTTTCCGAATTCGCGATGTAATTTGATATGCCCTGCTAGAGTTGGTTTATTAATCTTATGTAGCGCTGCCGCGTCAGTCAGGGTTGTAGCACAGCAAAATCAACAGATATGCTGTGGTTGCACTATTATGCAATACATCACTTACAGCTAGTTGAAGATTGGCCACATCAACAGCTTCTCTTTTCTTGTCGGTTTTACTACGCGGCATTTTACTGGAACAATGAGAATAAGTAAATTCGTAAGCAAACGAAAAGTCATCATTGTATGTATCGATAATTTGTAAATAGTGGTGACAATTTATGAAATAAATATATGCATGTCCCTTGGGAATGTCCAAAGGTAGGTACGTCTGCGCTGTACATACATGTTAAGCATCTTGACTGTTTTTTTGTTGCCAACTTTCTTGTAGGTTGAGAAATTGAGTTTTTTATGTTGCCGAAGAGATAAGAAGGAACTTAAATATACACTTACATAATTCAATTTCTTCGAAACGGGTGTTTAAATGCACGACACGCAGTCCTAGGTCTCAAAAATAAAATCGCTACACTGAGAATATAGAATATTACTCAATATAGTACGTGCACTGTTTCGAATTTTCGAAGCAACTAAAAATAGAAGCCTTCTCCATCTGCTTGAGATTATATTTGATCACATTTATACACTTCGCCAACACATGGCCTTTTTAGTCATTTTGTCCCAAAGTACACGCGTTCCAAGATACAGCACTATCCCTGGGCGGCAAAGCTGCGGACGAGCCCTGACGGAGAAGAAAAAACTATCCCTTACATACATACGCATATATATCCCTACATTTCATCTATAATATTTATATTGGTTAAGAATTCTTTAGTTCTAAAAACATTGTTCATGTTGTTTCCTGGTTATTCTTCTGTAGTGGGTGAATGTTGTATCTTTGTCTGTCTTTTGTTAACCTAGGACATAATAATGCTATAATGTGTTGTACTGTCAAATGGATATTACATAATCAAACAAAGGTTGCTTTTCTTGGCATGTTATATGTTGGTGAGTTAGTCTGGTAGCCTGTTCTTAATCTTTCAACCACAACTTGATGTTGATTGGGTGGACTTGGAAAGCTGTTCCCAACAGAGGGTTACTTTGTAGCTCAGCTGAACCATTTTTCCATTCACGCTGCTTTAAAATCCGCTGGTAGAAACAGGTCAGTTGCACCGACCACCTCGTTTTTAGCAACACCCTCATTTGGTGGTGTAAATGTTAAAACTTGCTTTTGTGGTGTTGGCAGTTTGGCAATTTCAGTTCTTATTTTATGAATCAAAGAATTATTCAGATATGATCGTTGAATGGCCTGGATTGAGCTTAACGAATCTGTACACACTGCGAATTTCTGATCTTGGTACTTACATATTTTATTGCTTGGAATATGGCAAAAATCACCCCTGTGTAATTACTACACTAATCCGGAAGGCGATGTTGAAGGCTCTGAAAGATCTGGTAGAATGGCTGCCGCTCCAGCTTTATCTTTTAATTTGGATGCGTCCGTATAAATAAATTTATGGCTATTTTAGGCGCTAGCTGAGTTCATTAGAAGCTTGTTGATATATGACAGAATTTGTCTTAGTCTTGTTATACGCCAAACCCACATCCACCTTTAGGGGTGCGCATACCCAATGAGGATTTTTTAGCAGGAAGAATGTAAAGGTTGAGGTAGAGAATACCAAATTCACTGGAAATTCTGTTTACTTGCTCATATAATAGTGGTATAACTATTTTCTTTTTATAGTATATAATCTTAAATCTGTTGGCAAGAATGTCCTCTAAATTGAAATTATTGCTATTGAGACAACGTTTGCAGAGCGTGTTGTTTTCATCTAAGTGTATGAAGAAGCTCATTATCCAAACAGTATAAGCTCTTCACAGGGCTTGTTCTAAACGTTCCCAAAGCAATACGCAACGCAGAATTCTGCAACGAGCTTAAAGAATTTCGATAAGTGTATCTGGTTGCTGTGTAAGGAACTAACCCATAGTCGATCCTTGATTCAATTATGCCACGATAAATTTGCAGTAGAGTTCGAGTATCAGCTTGTAAGGTTGTTTCTTGGAGTGCCAGCGTAACTCAATGAAGAAAGTTTTCTACTATATATATATATATATATATATATATATATATATATATATATATATATATATATATATATATATATATATATATATATATATATATATATATATATTCAGAATTTGCTAAAACTATAAAAGTATTTACAGAATATACAATATTTGCACTTGATATGATTCGAAATATAATGCCTAATTTGCTCTCTTACTGCGGAACGGGACCCTGGGATATTTCTTCCGGACAGAACTTTTTTCGGAGTTCTCAGGTTACAGCCTAGCCACCTTGGCCAGACCAGCATGTTACTATCGGGAATCAGCGCCGTTTATAGACAACTGGTCTGTCAATTCTGGGGGGAGCAAAGGGGGTTATGTGGAATGAGCTTCCTTTGTTTAGCACGCAGAAATGAGCATCTGGTAATAAGCAATTCTGGCTTTTTTGCCAGACCAGCGGGTTACGATCGGGAATCAGCGTCGCTCATAGTCACCCTGGTCAGTCAATACAAGGACGGAAAAGTCGGTTATGTGGAATAAGCTTCCCTTGTTTAGCACGTAGGATTCAGCATCTGGTATTAAACGACTTTGCCTTTTCGGCCAGACCAGCGGTTTACGATCGGGAATCAGCGCCGCTAATAGGCATTCTGATCGATCGACAAAAGGAGGAGAAAGGGGCGGTGGCGCGGTTTGGTCTTCGACGCTTACGCCCAGGAATCAACAGCTGGGGTAGGTGGTTTTGACTAGCTAGATTGTACCGTGCTATTACATCCAGGATTCAACAGCGGTTGTAATAGCCGACAAATCATTTACCACACTGGGGTATAATAGCTGGGCAGACTCACCTAGACGCTCGGCTGGCACGTGGACTGGTCGCACTGCTGCTTCTAGTGGCTACTGTCAGGGTACTCGATGAATGCTCGGAGAGAACTGATTTTCCCTGAATTCTCGGTCTCCTTATATGTTCATCCTTCACTGATAAAATGTAGATCGTCGATGATAAGTCATTATCAGCTGATTAATACGTATCCGGATTCATCTGAAACGACATTTTCTTGGTATCTTGCGTTTATTCTTTAAATAAAATTGTATGAAATAAATTAATGTACATGATTGTTACTTGCCGCGTATATGGTTAATTAAGTTGTAACGAGGTGTATTAATTCACCTCGTTACAAGATCCCCACTTCTGATCTGCTAGTATTTTCAAAAGGTTAAGTGTTCTGCCATATACTGCTTTCAGATAACTAATGTGTTTTTCGAAGTTCGACTTCTGGTCTAGTATAATCACAAGGTATTTAATGCTTTTGACACTTTTAATGTTTGTACTGTATAGCTGTAATGGAGTGGGTTAAGATTAGAGTATCGTCGAAAAAGAATAGTTTTGGTTCTTTCTGTGAAAAATGTAAAACATGTAAACAAACATTATCCTCGTCAGCGTGAACCAAAAAATTGTTAGTTTTCCCGGTTAAGCCTTTTCAAAAGAGCCCTAAAGGGAATTAGACAAGGAACAAATTCGAGTGTGCAGTAAAAAATATATCACATCATTGGAAAAATTCTGATCTACAAGTTCAAGAGAAAAAGTACTAATCACGAAAAGTTATAAATCGGCAGAGCCGTCTAATAAGATAATGGAAAGTGAAAGTATTAGTAGATTAGTGTATCGTAATACTATTCCAAAAACCGAGAAGGAGCCAAAATGCATGCAGCATAAGACTATAATAAGTGTAGAGGGCCGTGTGGGGAAGATTTTCGTAATCGCAATGAAAATACAATCAAAAGCAAAATTAAAAATTACGTGGATGAAGATCAGTTCAGATTTAGATTTGGTCGAGTGGACAGGTGCTTGCGCCCAGGACACTCTAAGGAAAGAGGCTTTATAAAAATAGGGATAATTTTATTGTTTTTGTAGACATATAAAAAGCACTGGATAATTCAAATTGGAAAATATGGTTTATGCAGGGTAAGTTTTTTAAAGTGTTATAAGGGGATATCTCTAAAACGGTTTAATTTTTTTTGTCAAATTTTGTTGAAGTAATAGGGAAAGAGGAGGACATATTGAAACATATTTTTGACACTTACACCCTGTCTTTATTTGAGGTGAGGGGGCGGTAAACTCGAATCTACATAAAATAGTGCTGCAAATTAAATCATAACTTCCCCAGAGCTGTGATAATCTACTCTCCTCAGAAAGTCATTCTCATAAAATGAACTTAGGGTCCATGACTTGACCACATAGAAAACATTCGTATTCCTATACTCAAAAACTTCTGAAAAGTTTATGTTACTCGAGTTTTAACGAAAAAATGTCAATTTTCGCCAACTCACCCCTCATTTATACCCTATTCCCTAAAGCGATCTTACCCGAAACAATTGGCAGCCTTCCTTTGTCGGGTGCTAACTGCATACCAATTTTCAAGATGATATCTCAATTTGTTTGAAAGTTATTTCGCCTACTAACAGACAGACGTACAGGCCGACAGATCTACAGACCGACCGACAGACCTACAGACCAAAAAAATTGTTCCAGGATTAAGTTTTCTATATGTGTTGAGACTTTTTACGCCGTTTTATCAACAAAAAAAATTTCTGTTCCGATATTCTACCCCCACACATTCAACCCCTAGTTTAATTTCAGCACCGAATACCAGATGTTTGATGAAATTGAAAGTTTTCTAATAAACAAGCCCTAAGACGATTCATCCCCTACCCCCTGGAGCGATTTTACCTAAAAACAATCCGAAACATTAGTTTTTCGGGTCCTAACAGTACACTAGATTTGAAGACGATATCTCAATTCATTCTCAAGTTATCGTAGCTACAAAGATACCAATATACAGGCCCACAGAAAGACAGACACAAAAAATTTTGTTCCCAAATCATGTTTTATACAGGGTGCCCCATCGGTGTGAGGACGGAAGATAACTCACCGAGGTCATATATTAAAATGCGATTTTCTCGAGGCGATAGATGTTTTACAAGTGCACATTTTAAAATTATTTTCATTTATAAAGGCTGTTTATATGCAGAGTATGGCACCAAACTTACTTTTTTTTAATGGCACACACACTATATATTGTGGCATTTTTGGAAAGCCACGTCGGTCCTGAGTAAACTGATACCATATTGTTTTGGATTATTTTCAACCCTTCTCCAGCTACAGGGAGTTGAAAGTAAGGAAAGTGGTCTAATTCAGACGTTTGAATCCATCGACAACCACCACCATATTTGTACAAGTTAAATTAAACACCAGAGGGGGCACAGCTGCTCAAAGTTTTTATTTTTAATCAAATGTGTTTAATTTCATTACATAGTATTACCTAAATTACGGTAGCCCTGGAGAGAAGTTGACACCTAGACAACAAAATAAAATAGATGTTTGTCACAAGGTGCAGTTGGCGTTTTGCAAATAATACTTTTGTCAGCTAATTTTTGTATTATTCTGGTGTGTATCGTCAATTGTTGTTTGTTTATTGTTCGTTGGTCATTGTTCTCTGTTTATTTACTTAACGTTACATACAAATTAGAATTTTACTGATGAAGAGTTAGTAAACATGGTACACGCTTTGAAAGTGGCTGACAAAAACTGTCTACTGGCGTCCAGAATTCACATGCAAAAATATCCTTTAGCCTGACATCCAAGACCAGAGGCGTTTGAGAAGGTAAGAGTACGCTTTGACGAAAATTATAGGCCCAAATACAAAGCAAAATCTTACGCAAACCATACAATGAGTGAAGATGCAGAATTCCAAGAGAATCTGCGGATAAGTACAAGACAAATTGAATCTATTCAGGGTATAAGCAAATCTTCAGTTAACAGGATAATTATAAAACACAAATTTCATCCCTATCATTTATGTCTTCATCAATCACATACTGACCAAAATAAATAAAACAGAATCAATTTTTGTAATATTGTTTCGAATATGGTGGAAGAAATTCCAAACTTTTAGAATATTGTTCTGTGACGAAGCAACCTTTAATAATATCGGCGAAGTTATAAAACATAATATGCATTATTACGCTGGAGAAAATTCACTTTGGGTACGCCAAATGGATTTTCAGCAACAATGGTCATTGAATATGTGTGGAGGAATTATAGGCGATAAAGTTATCAAGCTTCTTTTCTGAAGGTCGACTCAATAGATAACGCTACCGCAGATTTTTAGAGAATGATTTACCGAATCTAATGGAAGATGTCGATCTTGAAACAAGTCGATTAATGTATTTGCAGCAAGATTGTGCTCCCGTCCATTTTCTGCGAAACGTAAGGCAATATTGGCTGGGAAACCAATGGATTGGCCGAGGAGGCAACATTCCATGGCCAGCATCATCGCCCGATCTAACCCCATTAGACTTTTTTCTTTGGGGATATGCAAAGCAGACAGTATATTAGGAATTGCCAACCACCGCGGAAGACATGAAGAACCGTATACAAACAGCTTTAAGAAGCCGATGTTGAACAGATAATAAAGTTTTGCACTAAATGTTTGATTTCTTAATATTTTCATCCACTCAAATAAAATAAGAATTCTAGTATGCACAAATAAAACCTTTGAACACCTGTACCTTCCTTCGTATTTAATTTAACTTATAAAAGTGATGGCATCATAAGAAAACTTATGAAATTTTGCATTTACCAAAATCAAAATATATAGGTGTTCCATTTCAAAAAGAAAGTATTTTTAAATTTTGCAAGAAATAAAAACCCTGTATATTAAAAGATAAATAGTTATTATTACCGTGCATAAACGCAATCTATATTAAAAAAAAAACAATTATTATGACAAAACCCGATGGTAATATCTCAAACATGTCGATGGGTACAAACGTCTGAAGTAAACCACTGTTTCTACTTTTAACCCCCTGTAGCTGGATAACGGTTGAAAGTAACCCCAAAAAATATGGAAGCAGTTTAATTAGCATCGACGTGGCTTTCCAAAAATGCCATAATGTAATATAGGGTGTTCCATTTAAATAAAAATTAGTTTGGTGCCTCACTCTGTATATTAACACCCTGTATAACTGTAAATAATTGGGACACGCTGTATATGTTTTGACACGTTTTGCGACGTTTAAGCAAAAAACTTTTTTTGAAATTTTTGTCGCCGATGCCATACTTCCAAACATATTGACGATGTGGAAGTAAAACTAGGTAGGTGTAAAAAAAAATTTTATTTGCTCTTTCGGTTACAGAATTATGATAATTAGGTTTAAGTACAATATTTCAAGTTATTTATCAAGTCTCTCATCGGGGATGTTGAATATTATTTGCTTCCATTGAAACGCACTAGCTTTACTTAAGTCAACAGGGATTTTTGACATTTTGACGATTATTTCCAATTATTGTTCAATTAAACATGGAAAATAATGTTCATGCGCAAGTTGATATGTTATTAATTTTGAGGAAGTGCAGAAAAAACTACAGAAAAGCTGCAGTAGTGTGGGCAGAGAGGTTTCCTAATAATCCGAAATCTCGCATGGCTTTTCAGGGGCTGGAAACCAGGAGTCGTACTACTGGCAGCTTAAAATCGAAACCACTAGTTCGTAAGAGAATTAGTCCTGACGAAAATAGTGCAGTTGGCGTTTCAGGAGCTGTAGCTGTTGACCCCCATGTACGTAAGTACCAGCTGGCTTACTAGAGATGCTGGAATATGTCAAAAATCAATTGTGAACATATTGCACTTGTACAAATTTTATCCATATCATATTACACTGCACCAAGAGCTACTAAGGTTTTGAAAATCGCGTTGCATTTTGTAATTGAGTCACCAGACAAATACAAGGAAATAACAGGTTCCTAAATAATGTTATCTCTTCTGGTGAAGCTACTTACCGTAATTGTAGGCAGGTAGGATTTAAAGTTATCGCTTGTCGGTAGAAAATTTTTTTTTCTTAAGGAAATAAACACAATATGCACTACTGGGCGGCGGAAAATCCCTACTGGATAAGAACTCTGCCAAATCAACATCCATGGTCAATTAATGCCTAGTATGGGATAATCGGGCATAAAGTTATTGGTCCGCATTTCCTTGAAGGGCATTGAAATAGAGAAATTTACACTATTTTTTTAAGAAACCAATTACCTCAATTATTAAACCAAAACATAAACCCAGACATGTGATTTCAACAGGATGTGACTCCACCTCATTACGCAATACAGACCCGTAATCAGTTGAATGGAATATTTGAAAAGAGGTGTATTGGTCGAGCAGGTACAGTCAACTGACCTGCTTGGTCCTTGGATTTTACCCCCTTTGATTATTTTTTTGGGGGTTTATAAAGGGCAAAGTGATGGCGTTTGCATCTGCAACTTTATATGATATGAAAAACATAATCCGCTTTGCCTACTCAATAGTGGCACCAGTATGTACAGGATTAATTTAGAAAAAGAATGAGAAATAGTTTTAAAGTTGACGGGGGACATTTCGAACAATTTCTCGCGCATGGCAGTCAATAAATAAGTTGAAATATAATTGTTAATATTTTTTTGTATTTTAACCTAAGAAATCAGAATTCCGTAACCGAAAGAGCAAATGAAATATTTTTTGCACTCAAACCTAGTTTTTTAGGTAGAATCGAATTTTATTTAAAAAAGCACATCACCCATTTAAGAATCAAAGTCACCCCGCCCCTCAAATTTCAAAAATATGTTTAAATATGTCCCCCTGTCTTCCTATTACTTCAGCAAAATTTCACAACAAAATTTAAACCGTATTCGAGAAATTCCCTTATAACACTTTAAAAGACTCATTCTGCGCATCTTTAATATGTGCATAGCATATCTAGGTTATAGGCTGATGGAAGAGGAGCAAGACTCAAAGTTAGACAGTTTCATTCCCGTGATAACTGAAAGACATCGAGAGAAAGAAAAAAATTGTTGGGCGTATTCGGAGAGATAATAATTATTACTTTCTGCATCAATATTTTAAGGATGGATACTTGGAAAAAGGGAAAAGGCAAATGAAATTAGAAGCTCCTGGAAAACCTCATGAAATGTGGAAACGGTTACAATCAAGCTAAATGCTTTTTTATTAATTTACTCTTCTTACCAACACCCTTAGTCATTTTTGTAAAGAATTATATGTTGGAATCTTTGGCTCCACCAGGTCCAACCTTATGTGAGCTCTCACGCCTATTATTACACGCTAACAGTCCAGTTTAGTACTTCTTTCAACACATCATAATAAATCATTACTTTCGTTGTGTACACTATATTCCAAGCTTGTATGTTAGAGGCAGTAAATTTTGTGCAGCTTTAGTGACGATGAGATTCTCTTTTGAATGTGTGTTCAATTTAAATTCTGTGACATGAAAAATTTTCTTTGTCTGCGACAGAGAGAATTTAAACCTGGAATCAAAATACTTTTCACGTAACCGCTGAATAGGATTTAGAGATTTTCATAAATATTCTCCCACACTTTGCATGTAATCCCTGAATTCAGGTAGCATTTGCATTTTAACAAATCTGTTAAAGGATCGAAGTTTAAGAAGTCAATTTGTTGAACCGGCAACGATGTGCATGGAAAGCAGCTACTGGCGCAATCCAACCCACCATCGTCAGTCAACGCCAACGACGTTCGCTGAACATCAACCTGATGTCGCCAGACATCATAGTCTGGGTCAGTTAGCCTACAACTCATCTCATCCTAAGTTTGATAGGTAAATATAAAACACATTATATCTTATTCATTTTTTTTCTTTTCTTATGCAATATAAATTTAGGGTTTGTTAATATTTATTTTAAATCCTCATCCTTCTCCGCAAAAACACTTTTTTATTTTAGTGAATTTTTATTTAAAAAAATTCACTAATAGAGAGGTATCGATAGTGAGACAATTTTTTTTCAAATGAGCGCGAATTTGGGCCCCTAGAACCCATATCCGGGGTCAGTTTCGATTTTTATATGTTTATATATATATATATATATATATATATATATATATATATATATATATATATATATATATATATATATATATATATATATATATATATATATATATATATATATATATATATATATATATATATATATATATATATATAGGGTGTCCCAATAGTGTGTAATTCCTCTATATACCCCTTACCCTTAGAGCTAGCCAAAAAAACTTTCAACAAAATATTCTTGTGATTATCTAAGCTATATCTAGAAAATATATCCAGCTTTATGGAACTTCCGGTTGCACCGGAAGTAGCTATCAACTTCGTTATTTTAAATGGAATGCTATACTTTTTATTACATTTTTTGATAGAGATTAAAAAATAAGTGTGACTTTATGTAGCATTCCCTATAGCTATCTTTAATATTTGTAAAAATATTACGACTTTCTTTTTTTTAGCTCCGATTTATGTGTTATTTGAAACGTCTGCCGTGAGCTGAGTTTTGAGTTTTGCTACCTTAAATTCTAAATATCAATAGACGACATTTACTACTTTAAAATGGTTAAAGAATAATTTATCATCATTGTACAGGGTGTATTATTTTGGGGTTACAGCATATCTAACTTTAAAGCAGCATAACTTGTGTTTTTCAAACGGAACACCCTGTTTTTTATGGATTAATCAGGCAGACCATTAAATTCTGCATCGACATAATATAGGTCTTTCTATAGCTATAGTTGATAGTTTTTGAGTTATAGTGGTTTATTTTAGTTTCGCTTGTAAAAATATTGGTACTGTCAGATTGTCACTGTATGAGGCACATAATGGTACTGTCCGATTGTCAGTGTATGAGGCACAGAGCATGTGAACAATGTCAGGTGACACCTAAACGTCTCCTTGACAAAAAAGTCAGCAGTTTTTATATCTCCATTGTTTGAGCTTACTTCCGTCTAATAAATGTTTGTTTTAACAATAATTTGAATAGAATTACCAAATAAAATGAGATAGTCACGATGCAAATCACTTGATCATATCCTCGTAACTAGATAATGTGTCGACAAAAAAACTTATCGAATGCAATGATTGTTATATAATGGACTTATTCATATTTTTACCATACAAAAAGTGAAACACAGTTTAATAAAGGTAGTTGTAATTATGAGAACCAGAAAGTGAAGTAAACTATAATAACATGACTATAATAATAATAATAATAATAATAATCCACAGTCATTAACAGAAAAAAATAAGCTAAAAAAAGCGATACATTAGAACTATTCGAGATTTTGCCCATTGACCTGAATACACAATCTAACCCTCCTTAAGAATTCTTCTTGAACATTGCTCACCATTTGCGAAGTTATTGCCCTGCACGCGACTGCAATTTTATTTCTTAGTTCCTGTGGGGTGTTGGACGGTGTTTGATACACAATTTCCTTGATATAGCCCGACAGGAAAAAATCTAGACATGTGAGGTCAGGAGATCTTGCAGGCCACGAGACGGGACCACCTCGCCCTATCCATTTATTGGGGTACCGATCATTTAAAAATCGGCGAACATTTGTGTCATAATGTGCTCGTGCCCCGTCCTGCATAAGTCGATTGTTATCTAGAGGCAAATCGTCCAAAAAAGCCTCTACATCTTCCTGCAATTTACGCAGATATTCCTGCCTGTTGAGGTGCCCATCAAAGAAATATGGCTCAATAAGATTTGTCCCAATTATTCCAGCCCAAACATTTATCGTAAAACGGTGCTGTTTGTCAACTGATCTGCAAAAGTTTGGATTTTCTGAAGCGTAATAATGAAAGTTGTACCCGTTCACCCTACCACAACTTGAAAATGAAGATTCATCACTGAACATCACGTAATTAAAAAAATTCCCACTTTCATTGTACTTTGCTACTGCCCACTCACAAAAACTGAGGCGACTTCGAAAATATGCATTCGTCAATGCCTGCTGCAGCTTCATCTTATATGGATGAAACTTGTATTTTCTCAATGTTCTGTTCACTGAAGATTTTGATATTCCTATTTCGTCGGCAACTTTCCTCACGCTTGTGTGCGGATTATCTAATTGCCGATGCAACAATACAAAATTCGTTTTCTTCATTGCCGCTTAATCTCCCTTTGCCTGTGGTCATTTCATAATTGGCGTTAGCAGTTCGCAAAAAACGATCCAACACTTTGACGAAACATTTTTCCTGAGGATGTCTTCGATTCGGATATGTTTGTGCGTATACACGAGATGCTAAAAAACAATTTCGCCGACACTCGCCTATAATAAGTGTCATATCAACTAATTCTTCAGTATTATAATTCATTTTAAATTAAATAACACAAAAGTTAGCACATAAAACTTAGCTCAAACACCTGAGAACTGAAAATAGTTATAGTTCTGGTTAGGTGACATTTATCTGTCATCTGGCAAAAAATATTAGTTGTTTCATTCTCTGCGCCTACTGTATCTGACAGTACCATTATTTTTACAAGCGAAACTAAATAAACCACTATAACTCAAAAACTATCAACTATAGCTATAGGAAGACCTATATTACGTCGATGCAGAATTTAATGATCTACCTGAATTATCCATAAAAAACAGGGTGCTCCATTTGAAAAAAGTTATGCCGCTTTAAAGTTAGATATGCTGTAACCCCAAAATATTACACCCTGTACAATAATGATGAATTATTCTTTAACCATTTTAAAGTACTAAATGTCGTCTATTGATATTTAGAATTTAAGGTAGCAAAACTCAAAACTCAGCTCACGGCAGACGTTTCAAATAACACATAAATCGGAGCTAAAAAAAAAGAAAGTCGTAATATTTTCAAAAATATCAAAGATAGCTATAGGGAAGCTACATAAAGTCACACTTATTTTGTAATCTCTATCCAAAAATGTAACAAAAATTATAGCATTCTATTTAAAATAACGAAGTTGATAGCTACTTCCGGTGCAACCGAAAGTTCCATAAAGCTGGATATATTTTCTAGATATAGCTTAGATAATCACAACAAAATTTTGTTTAAGGTTTTTTCGGCTAGCTCTAAGGGTAAGGGATATATGGAGGAATTACACACTATTGGGACACCTGTATATATATATATATATATATATATATATATATATATATATATATATATATATATATATATATATATATATATATATATATATATATATATATATATATATATATATATATATATATATATATATATATATATATGTGTGTGTGTGTGTGTGTGTGTGTGTGTGTGTGTGTGTGTGTGTGTGTATCCAACCGATAGTTAAAAAAATACTTAACCGATTTTGATGAACTCGGCAAGTGCCTTTCTTTTATTAATGGCTTGGATGAGTTCGTTAGGCAGAAAAATCGGACAAGGTTTTCCGGGAAAATATTGTTTTTTCTTCCGAAAAAAATTTTTTTCTCTAAAAATTACAAATATATTTCAATAAAATTTGGTGTACATATTGCTTTGGGAAAGACCTAACTATGTGCTGAAATTCAGCTTTCTAGGTTTACAGAAAATTGAGCTATTCAAATTTGAAACATTTATTTTTAATATCACCGCGTAAATCGTAAACCTGGCTTATATGAGATCTAGTATGTCGTTGCTAGGCGACGGAACATTTGATATTATTGCACAGGTCTGTTAGACGCTGTAACTGACGTTTATCCTATAATATGAGATTGTTTATATGTTATGTTTATTGTTATGAGTTTCAGCTGTAAATTATTTGTATTATTTGGACATTTTACAAGTGCAAATTATTCCTTGATTAATGTTAGTGGGTGGACTAAACAGTGTTTGTTATGTTTTATCAACACATATAAATGATGGAAGTTTTACAAAAGGGACTGATATGAAACAGGTTACTTATTTTCTCTCTGATGCTTTGGCGGTAGTTTTAGTTAGGTTTATGGTTTAACGGTACATAATTTTTAGCTAATTTTCGTACAAAAAATTCGTCAATGAGGAGACCACAACTTTAGAATTTTAAAGAGATTTCTTCAAACGAGCGCAAACTAGGCCCCCTGGAATCCACATCCGGGTTTACGTTCAGTTTTGATCTGCTTACATATATACAGGGTGACGCATTTCTACGGTAAAGCTCAATATAATTATTATTATAGAAGAGACGAGAAAAAATTGTATAAGTTAATTATAGGGTATCTTGAGCTGCATCTTATAAAATTATTTTGACAATCACCGGCTGGCCAATAAGTCGTTGGTGATCCCTACAATATTTTTTCTCGAACAGCCTTATTTTATTGCATTTTTTATCGAAATATGTTTGTAAGAAAAAAAAATCGAGACGCAGTAAGTGCGTTTTGGTAACAAATTTTCATTAAATGCTTTAAATTTCAATAACTAAATTTGCTATTAACCTAAGGTTTGTTGGCTGGGAAACCAACGTTTAAAGTTTATTGTCGAAAAATTTTTGAAAATTTTCAAACAATAGGTTATTTTGATAAAATATGGCACATTGTTTCTACTATATAGGTTATACCGGTAACCAAATTGATGACTGCTTGCATTAAAAAGACATATTTGATATTCAAAGCATTTTTATAAAAATTCACTGCCATAACGCACTTACTGCGCTCAGAGTTTTGTTACTTCTACATGTATGGAAATGGTGTGTAGTGTGTGCATGTGTATATACAGTCTGGAACAGCCAACTGGAATAAATTCAGTATCTCAATTATTATGCCTATTTATAATAAATCCTGAAACACGTCAATTTTAGATTGAAAAGTGACATCCTGCAACATAAAAACTTGAACCCTCTTCGAAAGACAGTTGGGACCCCCAAATTTTTAAATGGGAAGTAGGGACTTGTGGTACCTCATTTGAAAGATATCTTAATTATCTATTCAAAGATGCTATCGTTTTAAAATTAGTTGCAAAAATTTACAGTAACAAAAATAAATTCACCTGACTGACGAACCTCGCTACAACACACTAAAAAATTAATAACTAATTACGTTTCCTTTTGATGAGACAGCAAGCCAAAACAATTTCACTATCCTTTTTAAACGGTATCCATTAAAAAGAGGGCATAAAAAGTTATCAACGTTCTTCATAGTTGGCAATGTTATTCTTGTGTGAAACGCCTTATCCATTAAAAAGAGGGCATAAAAAGTTATTAACATTCTTCATAGTTGGCAATGTTATTCTTGTTTGAAACGCCTTAACAACTTGCTGTGTGACTGTAACCGCATGCCAGTAGTTGTCAGTTGTCAAGTATACTTCAGAAACGTGGTTTTTGTAACATAAATGCATAAAATAACAATTCGACAGATGATTTGTAACGTAGATAAAACATCGTCACACGTCGAAGTTGCTCGCCTATTTCATGAAAAATTTCCCGATTTTCCGCCTATATTCCAAGGGACAATTAGTAAAATAAACAAGCAATTTCGCAAGCTTGGACATGTACGGCAGACAAAAAAAAACCTTAGTACCAACCACCAAGCTAATACGCATGCGTGTGACGTCAACAAAACAAATATGATGGTTGGATAGAGTATTTCAAGGGGTCTAACCTGAGATGACGTAATACAATACGGCGATTATTGGCATGAAAATAAGAAGAATAGAAACTTTTATCCGAGATTTGATCTGACCTCTCCAAATAAGAGGTGCTATCATTTTTATTTTTCATATAATGACGTATGTAAAGGTGGCGGCTAGCGCATGCGCAAATAGTTTTAAAGTTAGACCTTATGTGTCATCACCGTACTCGTCTCGACGGGTAGAGTTCAAATGTGGCAACAATTTGACAAATAAAAAAATTATTGCGCGTCTAATTTTACACATACCCAGTTGCTAGGGCATAGAAGCTAGCGGATAGTGGCTTGTAACAAAAAATATTTATATAATTGGATATATGAGACATTTTCACTTCAAACTTTTTTTGTCCAGAGGATTTTGCCCTCTAGATGACATCAGTCCCAAATGTTTGTGGTTACATGTGAGTCTGCTTTTACAACCTATTTGAGCTAGGAAAGATATAGTTTAGGGTAAAAATAAAACAACAGATTTAAATAAAATTAATTTATTAGGCTTAATTCACAAAACTTACATTTTAAAATATGACACAGTGGCTCTTGCGATACCAGTTAGACGTTTATATACGAATACACACTATGAATAACTAAACAATAAGCTCTGGTTCTATTGGGAAAATGTTTTTTGCTCATAAACTTCACCCTGATTTCCACTGTTGAAGACTTGATTGACTCATTCTGATGCTGACAGCCGATTACAAATATATAGCTCGGTCTTTAAACTCTTCATAATCTAAGAGAGGCTCCTACACGTTTTGATAACAAAAACTTTTTTAAAATCTGTGTACATCTAGTACGCTTCACCGTACTTAGACCTCTCGAAATCCATATTCATAGATTCATCACGATAACATTCTGAATTTAGGAACACCCGTAGAGCCACCAAATCGATGTTATCGAAAAATTCCCCTCCTTGCTTAAGTTGTCTTTTCGATCTGTTTGAAATGCTATAATCACATATCTGGCTCTTTTTAAGTTGGTTGCATTTTTAACAGACCACAAATCTTTTTTATTATCTCTAAGTGATGGCGGTTCATACAAGTGCCATTTTCAAGATGAGTGAAATATCGATGTCTTTTGGTATTTTATCCATCAGTTCCAACTTGATTTTATCATTGAGAAATATATGTTTTGCTTTTAAAAACAAAGCTTACAGTAATTTTCGATCTCGCTATACCAGTACTGTAGAAGCTGCGACCTCTTGTAAATCGGAATGTAGGTTTACCACAAATAACTCCTTTAAAGTAGTGGAAGAAACTGAAGAAGAACTAAATGAGCATATGAAACTTGTTAATGTTTAAGGTGATGTGATCTGACGATACATTCATTCCAGCGTTGCTAGGAGACTTGGCTCCATTCTTACTAAACGAAAGCAGGCTTTTGATGGTTGTTGTGTATGGACCTCATACTCGTTCCACTTCCTTATTATTGAATTCATAGGTGGTTGATTGAAACAGAGCTGCTCCTCTACTAATTGATATGTAACACTCGCCATCAGCATTTTATACTGCTTGATGTTCCAAAGCCTCTTCGGTTATCAGATCTGAGTCTGCCAGATATGTGAATGCATTTTATTGATAGATAGTTATTTTTACTTCATCACTGTTGCCAAATGATTTAGTTGGTGAATAGTGAGTTCTTCTCGATTGATGGCATCGTCAAACTCAGGGTCTTTGAATTTTTCTAGTTTTGATAACATGGTAGCCAAGACTTTTAAAGAACTCAATATTATCAGAACAAAGTGTACGCTCTGAGGTGCTATACTGTACTGAACTTGGCTTGGTAGACCGACTTGCTTTTATATCTTTAAATACTAGGATTCTAAGCAATATTTCTAAATCCCAAACGAACAGATACATCTTCTTCTTGAAAGTTTACATGAACTTCATCTTGATGTGTGCATGTTTGTGTGTGTGATGTAAGTCGTAGACTGCACTACGGCTTAAAACTTTATTTAAAACTGGAGTTAACATAGGCACTTGTTCAATCTGCCATGGCTCACATACTTTTGATTTGTGTGTTTTACTACGCAAATTCCAGAGAATGCATTGCTTCTGCCTTGTAACGAGCACGATTCACAGTATCTCATTTTATTAGACATCTTACCTTAATTAAGATTGCTTAACTGATGAAAAAACATATACTCAGTTTTTACATTTTTAACACACATATTTGCGATACACAAAAGTAAATTAACATACATATAGTTAGACACATAATAAAACCAGTTGATAGAAACATAGAAATATAATTTGAGGTAAACAAATAGGAATCAGTTAACAGAAGAGTTAGCCAATCAGCTGTTTCGCCACGGCTACCATCATCAAACAGACACATTGGTTTGTAACGAACCACAGATTTGATTTTGGACATGTTGTATGTTGAATCTTCAACCAGCTCATCGTTGTGTAGATGTATTCTTGGAAGTCCAGACCACTTCATGTAGTCAGATATGTCTTAACAGATTCGCACTCCGTTTACATTTGGTGGTTTGTAAATATAAAACACGTTTTGACATAGAACAGTCGGGATGATGCAGCTTGTTTTTAAATGGGCACTCGAAGTTTTTATACTTACACTCCCACATTTTTGTTAAGCTAACAAAACGCTACTACAGACACGTAGAGACTCACATGGGTGGAAGTAAAACCGCACACATCTGATACTTGGTAACAAAATTTTCCAACTCGTGTTAGCGTAAGTAAAACTAGAAACATCCGGTGTTCACTCGCAAAAATGTTTTCCAACTCATGTTAGCGGATGTGAAACCGCCAACCTCCGGTATAAACTAGTTCCAACTCGTGGTAATGGAAGTAAAACCTCAAACATCCGGTACTGATGTTATCTAGAGAGCAATATGTCTAAGCCAAAAAAAGTTTGGAGTGACAATGTCCTATCCATGATATTATTTAAATGGTATGTGGTGCAAGCCGCTAGCAACCGGTGTTATGTGTTATGTGTAAAATTAGACGCGCAAAAAAAAACATTTTTTATTCTTTATTTTTTTAAATTTTTTCCACATTTCAACTCGTCGAAATGAATATGCTGATACCCCACACACGGGGTCTAACTTAAAAACTAAAAGTTTGGTTTGCGCATACGCTAACCACCATTTTGCCATACGTCATTATATGAAAATCAAAATGGTTGGCCCTCTCATTGTCGCCAGGTCAGATCAAATCTCGGATAAAATTTGTTATTCTTATTTTCATGGCAACAACCACCATCTTAGATCACGTCATCTCAGCTCAGACTCCTTCTAATACTATATCCAACCGCCCTGTTTTTTTGTCACTCTGACGTCACACGCAAACGTACTAGCCTGGTGGTGGAGCACTTTCGGTGGTGGTTCCAGAACATACCGCGCATACCTACTAACCTTCTACCGTACTGAGTAATGATACCCAATTAAGTGTAATGCTTGAGTTTAAGGACAACCCACATACTTCGAGTCGACAAGCAGCCACAACTTTAGATGTGAGCCATTTATAAATTATTCGAATATTTAAAGAAAACCAAATGCATCCCTATAAATTGACACAAAGCCAAGAGCTCATGAAAGACGATTCTGATATAAGAACGTCTTTTTGTAAACAAAAGATGAAAATATAACAAAAATGTTATCCAACTAGAACATGTTTTGTTTTATAATGAGGGCAGTTTTATACTTTACGGCCATGCTTCTCGTCAAAGTTATCGCTACTGGTGTTAAGAAAATCCACACTGGATAAGAGAAGAACATACCCTGAAAAGGGTAATATTTGGGCAGGAATAGTTGTAAACTATGTCATTGGTGCCTTTTTCATTGGTGGCAATTAGAATGGAGATACTTATTAACACTGCTCCACAATAATGTCGTGCCGACTTTGGCAAACTTATATCCTGATTAAGCAAACCCGCACAAGGTTTAGCAAATGTGATCTAGTTCCAGCAGGATGAAGCACAAACACATTACCAAATAATGTCCGGCAGTACCTTGACTAAATATTTCCAAATCGATGGATAGGCGAGGATCGTAAGAATGTCCAGCACGATCACCCGATCTTACGCCATTAGACTTCTTCTAAAGATTGCACCGATAGGTCGTCTTCTATAATTAGTTCTACTTTCATTTACTCAGCAAAATAAAGTATTCGTATATTTATGAGAACACCCTGTATAGTATGTACATCAGCGAAAAATATTTCAAAATCTGCGATATGTCAATAGCAAAGGAATATACCTACGTGAAGTCTTGCCAGTTACTTGTGGATTTTGTAGACTGCACAGCGGCAAAAGGAGTCTGCACGTCTGTATTTAAATCAATTGTATACATTTTAATTTATCTCATTAACGATTTTTCAGGTACAAAATCTTCTAATTATTCCAAATTTCCTTACAGACTCTTAAGCACATTTCCTTAAAAGAAAAAATTGCTTGTATTTTTATTGAAAGAAAAATGTGTTTCGAATTTTTGTGAAAGAATATTTAGCGAAGTTTTGATGGAACATTTTTTTTAATTCGTGAAAAAATATGTTTCAATGAATTTTGAGTTGAAATATTTATTCTATTTTTCAAAAACGATGACTGTGCCAACAGTACCGCAAATTTGTTTAATGAATGACATCCGAACATACATGTTAACAGAAAATACATTTTGGAGTTACTTGCAAAGTTTCAAAAAAGTGGTTCAGTAGCCAACAAAAAACGGCATCCTGAACGTGAATTTCCGGTTAGAAATGAGACTACTGAGATTGAAGTTTTAGGATAACTTGCTGCAGACCCAGCTTTGAGCACGAGAAATTGGCCACGGTTTCAAACATCAAAAGAAGAACTATTCAGCGAATATTGAAGCATCATAAATTTCACCCATATAAAATTCATCTTGTACAACTGAATGAAGATGATTTTGATCGGCGACTGGAATTTTCTGAAGTTATGACTGCACGAATGTTCAATATCTGTTTTTCAGACGAGTGTACCTTTTTATTAAACTCTACAGTCAATCGTCATAATTGTCGTTATCAGGCAGATAATAATCCAAAACATTTTCATGAAGTCCACACTCAAACTCCACAGAAATTGAATGTCTGGACTGGCATTTTTGGAGACCGTTTAATCGGACCAATTTTTCTTGATGGCAATTTGAGTGGCGAAACGTATTTGGAGTTACTAGAAGATATCGTTTACCCTCTACTAATTGACATTGTTGAAATGATTATCGCTATCAAGAAAATCAATTAGTGTTTCAACAAGATGGAGCTCCTCCGCATTTTTCACAACGTGTTAGGGAGTTTTTGAACAGATAGTTTCCAGGACAATGGATTGGGCGTAGAAGTGCTATTGAGTGGCCCCTAGATCACCGGATTTAACTCCTTTAGACTTCTTTCTATGGGGCCATTTAAAGATAGAATTTACGCAACAGAACCGGAGTCTCTGGAAGAATTACGGCGACGCATTGTTGAAGGATGCCGTCAAATAACTCCACAAATGCTCCAGAATGTCAGAGCTTGTTTCGAACAAAATTTTTACTTTTGTATGGAAGCTGGTGGTCAACAATTTGAACACTTACTTAACTGAATAAACATTTTTGAACGTTTGGTTTTGTTTTTTAGTTTTTTGTAACAAAAAATTGACTAATTAGTGCATTTCTTATCACAATGAATGAAATGCGTTCTTGCAACTCCAACTGTGAATAATTTTTAAACGAGTTGATAAAACTTCCAAAAAATTTGTGTGCTGAATGCAGAAAAGAAAGAATTTTCAAATGATATAACACTCAAGCCATGTTCTTTATTTAAAATATAAGGGTTGTTGTTCAAAAAACTCATTGTTAAATTGGAAAATATTTTGTTCTATACAAAGGCTAGTTAGAGTTAAATATTCTTTGCAGACGTCTTCACTTATGTTGTTCAATTTTAACAATTATTCCAAATACTCCAACGTTTGTTTTGTGGGTACACTAGGAAATGATGAAAGAGAATTTAGCACCGAACAATTTTTCTGTTTAATAGGTAGGCTTTTAAACTCGTTTGACAACCACTTTGCCAGATAGTGTATTAGACTAGCTGTAATAGTGAAGCGTTCCAAAAAATTCCCGTCCCCAGTGATTTATTTACGAGCGCTACTTCTCTAAAGCAGTATTTCACTCTACCTGTGGTTATTTCAGCAAAGCATGCAGAAGGTTTACTTTTGATCCTTTCTACATCCTCCAGGGCAACAGGGTAAAATAAAACTTTTATTATTTACCTACAGTATTATTATTGATATTTCCATTACTTATCAGAGTTTCCAATCCTTGCTAAGTGACCGCTTTCTATAATTGTGAAATTTCAAGAATTCTAGAAAATAAGAACAAAAATGTTGCTGTTGTTGGCAAACTTATACAAAATCTTCTGCTGACGTAATCATTTGCTCTGTGTATAAATATTTTCCTGGCAAATAATTAAGCATAGTCTTGCTACCACTAGCGGCATACTAGTAGTATATCTTACTTTTAGGACATTTCTGACTAATTAACACAACACATTAACACGAACTTTCCTCGTGAAAACCCTCCTAAGCACACTTTAATGTTCTTATCATCGTAATTTCTAACACATGCATTTACCTTATAATATGCTCTAGCCACAACATATTTAATTACCAGCATTTCGTAAATTAAAATTGTTTGCTCTAGCTTGTACTTATTATCTATTTATACATAATCTTTTTAGTGAATTTTTGTAGACAAAAATCACTAATATAATAACTAAAACAATAATTCACGACTTTTGAATTTTAAACAATTTTTTCCAAACTAGGACCCTTAGAACACATATCGGAGGTCAATTTTAATTTTTCTATGTTTAAAGATATATATATATATATATATATATATATATATATATATATATATATATATATATATATCTGTGTGTGTGTGTATAAGAATTACATTTTTCTAATAGATATAGTCAAGCCTACCAAAGTACCTAATTATTTTTGTAGCGTAGTAAATCCAAATATGAAATGCTTATATAGAAATATTGGTGATATTTGAGATTGTATGGGAAAAAGTTTAGAAGAAATTTGGTATGTGGCAGATAATATAACCGTTTGACAGCTGGACTGTTTGGAAGAAGTTATTTAAAATTAAGTCATTTGCCAGCACAAGCCAAGCCTTCTTGTAGGAAATGATGGATAATTAAATCACCAATGAATAAAATAAATACATACATATATATATATATATATATATATATATATATATATATATATATATATATATATATATATATATATATATATATATATATAGGGTGGCGCATTGAAAACGAAAAAGGCCGATTTGCGTCCAGAGTTTTTTTTTAGAAACGCTGAAACACGTCAATTTTAATATTGAGGGGGACATATTTTGACATAAAACTCAACTTTGTCACATCAACCCCTTAAGGATAACAGCCCTTATATTTTAAATAGGGAACATGGGTCGAGTGTTACATCATTTGAAAGCTCTTTCTTTTCTGAATTCAGCACATTAATTTTTTGGAAGTTTTATTAACTCGTTAAAAATTATTCACAGTTGAATATGCAAAAACGCATTTCACTCATTCCAATAAGAAATGTGCTGATAGTCAATGTTTTGTTGGTTTGTAAACAAATAAACGGCTATCAGAACATTTCTTATCGGAATGAGAAAAATGCAGTGTATTATTTCAGTTTATCGGTCGGTTTGATACTTGATAGTACTACCCAAAATTAGTTTCACAATGGTGTAGAAGAAAGAGTTGAAATAATTACTATTTTTTTCAAAAACGATGACTATGCCAACCGTACCGCAAATTTGTTTAATGAACGACATCCGAACAGACATGTTAACATAAAATACATTTTTGGGTTAGTTGAAAAGTTTCGACAAAGGGGTTCAGTATCCAACAAAAAACGGGATCCTGAACGTGAATTTCCGGTTAGAAATGAGACTACTAAGATTGAAGTTTTAGAACAAATTGCTACACGTATATTGTTCAATATCTTTTTTTCAGACGAGTGTACGTTTTTAATCAACTCTACAGTCAATTGTAATAATTGTCGTTTTTGGGCAGATAATAATCCAAGAAATGTTCACGAAGTCCACACTCAAACTCCAGAGAAATTGAATGTCTGGACTGGTATTTTTGGAGACCGTTTAACCGGACCAATTTCTTGATGGCAATTTGAGATAATAATCCAAAAAATTTTCATGAAGTCCACACTCAAACTCCACAGAAATTGAATGTCTGGACTGGCATTTTTGGAGACCGTTTAATCGGACCAATTTTTCTTGATGGCAATTTGAGTGGCGAAACGTATTTGGAGTTACTAGAAGATATCGTTTGCCCTCTACTAATTGACATTCTTGAAAATGGTGATCGCTATCAAGAAAATCAACCAGTGTTTCAACAAGATAGAGCTCCTCCGAATTTTTTACAACGTTTTAGGTCGTTTTTGAACAGAGAGTTTCCAGAGCAATGGATTGGGCGTAGAGGTGCTATTAAGTGCCCCCCTAGATCACCGGATTTAACTCCTTTAGACTTATTTCTATGGGTCCATGTAAAGGGTAGAATCTACGCAACAGAACCGGAATCTCTAGAAGAATTACGACGACGCATTGTTGAAGAATGCCGTCTAATAACTTCACAAATGCTCCAGAATGTCAGAGCTCGTTTTGAACAAAATGTCTACTTTTGTATGGAACCTGGTGGTCAACAATTTCAACACTTACTTAACTGAATAAACATTTTTAAACGTTTAGTTTTGCTTTTTAGTCTTTTTTACGAAAAATTGACTAATCAGTGCATTTCTTATCACAATGAATGAAATACGTTCTTGCAACTCCAACTGTGAATAATTTTTAAACTAGTTGATAAAGCTTCCAAAAAATTTGTACGCTGTATTCAGAAAAGAAAGAGCTTTCAAATGATGTAACACTCGACCTATGTTCCCTATTTAAAATATAAAGGTTGTTATCACCACCCTTAAGGGGCTGATGTGACAAAATTGAGTTTTATGTCAAAACATGTCCCCCTTAATATTAAAATTGAAGTATTTCAGCGTTTCTTAAAAAATAAATTTCTCTGGACGCAAATCTGCCTGTTTCGTTTTCAATGAGCCACCCGGTATATATGTATATATATATATATATATATATATATATATATATATATATATATATATATATATATATATATATATAATAAATTCTGGATGCGGTTCAACCTGAGAACCAAGTATGTCTCACATTAAAGACCGCGGAAATCTTTCCGAACATTTAATTCGTCTCTACGGGAAGAACTTTTAGCTTATATTAAAACTTTTAACAAACTTCTTATCCGCAAATCCTGTTTCCTTTGTAACCTTACCTTTCTAAAAGCCTGCCGTATCATCAAGTGGTCCCAAAATCTTTTCAGCTTAAACAGCACACCAAATCACATAACATCTCCAACATTTTTAAACGAACCGGCTTTGCTCTCCTTAGAAATTCCATTCACGAGACAAGACGACACTTTAACACTACCAACACACTGCTTTACGACACGTACATAAAAATACACACGTTGAAAATACATCCTACACTTTGGGACACGCCAGACAGACTCTCACGTAGTAAAGCAGAACATGTTACACAAGAAAAGACGGGCGTACAGAAAACAAAATTACAGTATCTTCTAGACAACAAAAATCTCAAACAACACTCACATAATACCAATCCTACTACAGTAGTACACAACCTTTAAAATTCCAACATAAGTGATGTCGCCATCAAAGTTCTAGCCAAAGGTTTTAATTTTGCATCAACCCCTAAACTCATCCCAATAGAAAAGGTAATTTCTTAATCATAATATACTATAACAGACTTACCGACTGACGAAGCTGAAATTACGAGACAAGACATTGCCAGGATATTACGTTCTGCCAAACCTGCACCTTCCAAACTTTCTTCTCTCGAACACAGAAATTTTAACCCTACGAGCAGACAAAGGCAGCGCTACAGTCATACTCGACAAAACACACTATATATAAAATATGGACAATATACTAAATAGCACAGACCACAAACAAATCCCTAACGACCTTACACCTCATCTTGAAAAGAAAACCAAAACTATTATCAACAACTTCCAACTCAGTTCTGACCTCAAAAAAGAACTAATCCCCCGCGAAAAATCATCTCGCTTCCCTCGAAAATACGGTTTTCCGAAAATCCATAAGCCTGATATTCCCCTTCGCCCTATCGTAAGTGTCGACCGTTCACCCACACAAAAACTTGCAAAACATCCAGCCAAAACTCTCCAACCATTGGTAAAAAAACGCTACATTCTGTGTCAAAAACTGCACCCATTTCATTGACCTTCTTCAAAACAACACCATTTGTCAAAACGACATCCTAGTTAACTTTGATATAGTTTCCTTATTCGCTAATATACCTCTAGCTGAAACCCTTGGCATTCTCAAAAATAAACACAATATTTCACACGATACCTTAGCTCTTCTAGAACACTGCAGATCTAACAGTTATTTCCTTTTTCAAAACAAATTTTACAAACAAGTTCGAGGTGCTCCAATGGTTTCACCACGCTCTCCTGCATTGGCTAACATTTTTATGGAAAACTTCGAGACACAAGCTCTCAAGTCATCCCAACTTAAACCAACCCGTTGGTCAAGATACGTTGACGACATTTTCGCTGTCTGGACACAGGGTAAAGGATCTCTAGACGAATTCGTCTCTTACCTAAATAACATCAACCCCCAAACCAGTTCACCATGAAAATAGAAAATAATGTTTCTTTGCCTTTCTTAGATGTACGCGTCACTGGAAACTCAGTCAGAGGATTTTCTTACACTGTGTACCGAAAACCAACCCACACTTATCTCAACGCCCAATCACCCATCGCAACTAAATTCCGTGGTTTTAACACTAGTAACACGATCCCTTAGACTAACGGACAACAACAATAAACAGACAGAATTAACTTTTTAAGGCAGACATTGCTAGAAAACGGATACGAGAACAATAAGATACCACGAATCATTAGAAACGCACAAGAATAAATCACTACACCACAACAAGAACAGACATAGTCCATACAACAACACACAGCATTTTTACCATACATTAAAGGTGTCGCCGACAAAATCAACCGAATTTTTAGAACCCATAAAATCAAAACCGTATTCACAACAGAGCAAAAACTGTCAAAGCTGATAAAAACTCCCAAGGATACGATTCCAAACTCCCATGGAATTTACGAAATTCCTTCTTCCGACTGCTCCCGAACTTATGTAGGACAAACAAATAGAGGCATGCACAATAGAATATATAAACACACCCTCGCAATTAGAAAATCCGACCCCTCATCGGCGCTAACCATGCATCATATTCATACAGAACACAAAATAGACTTCGATAATGCCAAAACAATAGCACCGGTTTACAACTTCAAGGCGGGAATTATCCGCGAAGCAATCGACATCGAAAAACGTCTTCGCCTTCCGATTAGTTGGAAACCTATTATATCTTCATTACAAACACGTAAAAAGAAAATAAATTCAAGAGACAATTTCATTGCTTCCATTATATGCCTCAACAAATTCCGGTAATCCTCTTAATCCTTTAAGTACCAAGTAAGTCTCATATATATATATATATATATATATATATATATATATATATATATATATATATATATATATATATATATATATATATATATATACTGTGTGAAACACACCTATGGAATAAAATTTATTATTCTGCAAAAAATGGTTTTTGTGGAAAACGCTGAGACACGTGAAGTTTAATTTGTCGAACGTTATCTTATAATCATAGTTAAAAAATTAAACTCTCACCATTTTACCCCCACCAGTTTATCCACTTTTTTTAAAATAGCAACTCTACATTTTTTCATCACAATTCGATGGATCACATTTTGCTGAATGCAGAGAGATCCCATATGTATGGTCTAATATTATAGTTTTCACTACAGGGTGGAAATTTAATACCGGAATATTAAAACTAAACAGTTTACCCTAAAATTCAGATTGCGAAAATAAACTGAATAAAAACGCCCCTTTCTTATAATAAATGTTCAAAATGTTCTCCATTCACTTGCACACAACGGAATAATCTGCTATGGAATTATTCACTGACTCTTATCTTAAATTTATTATCTTGTCTTTTATCTAAAGCGTACTTGGTATCATTAATCGTTTCTTATTAACTACCAATTTTTGCAGTGTCATAGGTGAAATTTAACAGTTCTGTTTAATTTTTTGGTGTGTTGTGTTGAATGCACGGTCTCCTAATAGATTGGTCGTAATTTTGTTCCGATAATTTTAATTAATTTTTGGTCTAACAATGCGATACTTAACTGAAACTATGTGAACAGAAACATTAATGATGATTGGGTGTGGTGATATGTGTAGAACGCAGGCACAAGCTGTTAATCTATTTAATGACAAACATCCAGATTTGCCCCCACTAACGCAGGGAACTGTGTCTAAGATACATGCACAGTTACGTTATTATGGACACGTTAAGCCACTGGCTAGGAGACTCAAGTTTGTTGAAGAAGATGTAAAACTCAATATTTCCTTGGCTTTTTAAGAATAACCAACAACTTCTACCCGACAAGTTGCACGTGAAAATGATGTTAGTCAATCAACACTTTTAAGGTGTCTCAAAAACTAAAAAATGCATCCCTATAAACTAAAACACGTTCAAGAGTTGAATGACGGTGATTCTGATAGAAGACTGCAATTTTGTGAACAACTGCTGGACATGTTACATAGAAATGTTATTTCTTCTGCGGGCGTTCTGTTTTACGATGAAGCAACATTTCTTTTGAATGGCGATGTAAACAGGCAAAATTTCAGATACTAGGCTGCCGAAAACCCCCACTAGATGCGACAAACACACACTCAGCGTCCTCAGAAGTTGAACGTTGGGGCTGGTATCATTGGGGACCACGTAGTTAGACCTGCTTTTATAGAACATCTAAACGGTCCAAGATATTTAGAAATACTAAGAGAAGAGGTTGTCCCAATGTTAGCAGAATTGTATTCAAATGTAATGGAACCTAATATTCCTCATGAAAGGATATGGTTCAACAAGACGTTGCACCACCCCAATTTGCTCTTCAAGTACGGGAGTATTTACACGAAATCTTTCCACAAAGATGGATTGGACGAAGAGGTTTTGTAGAATGGCCCGCTAGATCACCAGATCTTACACCTCTTGATTTCTTTTCATGGGAATACCTTGAGAACAGAGTGTATAAAACGCAACCTGCTGATTTAGATGATTTGAAAATAAAAATAACAATAGAAATTAGGAACGTAACGCCTGACGTGTTGAACAGAGTTAGGGAAGAATTCCAGAGCAGAATATTTCGTTGCGTGCAAGTGAATGGAGAACATTTTGAACATGCATTATAAGAAAGGGACGTTTTTATTAAATTTATTTTCGAAATTTGAATTTCAGGGTAAACTGTTTAGTTTTAATATTTCGGTATTAAATTTCCACCCTGTATTGAAAACTGTAATATTAGACCATACATATGAAGTATCTCCGCAATCAGAAAAATATGATCCATCGAATTGCGATGAAAAAATGTAATGTTGCTATTTTTTTAATGGCTAAAGTGGTGGGGGTAAAAAGGTGGGACTTTAATGTTTTTAACTATGATTATAAGATAATGTTCGAGAAATTAAACTTCAAGTGTCTCAGCGTTTTCCACAAAAACTATTTTTTGCTGCATAATGAATTTTATTCCATAGTGTGTTTCACACTCTTTATATATATATATATATATATATATATATATATATATATATATATATATATATATATATATATATATATATATATATATATATATATATCACACCGGACAGAATTTGATGAAATTTGGCAGGTACCTTCCCTTTTTAAGTGGCTTGAAAAAGTTCGTTAGCCAGGAAAATCTGACCAAGTTTTCGGGGAAAGTTTTGGGTCTCTTTCGGAAAAAAATCATCTTCGAAAATAACAAAGCTATGGTAATCAAATTTACGTGGGTTTACGTTATAAATAGTAAACTATATACCAAAATCCAGATCTCTATCTTATAAGAGCAAAAAGTTATAGCCATTTTATTGAAAAAATGTTTGAAGCCAGATCATTTCTATGGAAATTCACTACCATAACGCACTTGCTGCATCTAGACATTTCTTTTCTGGCATTATAATGTAAGTCAAAGATATCAGTTCGGTTCAGTAAGCTAACTTCGGAATTTAATTCCATTAGCTAAAAGCTTGGAATTAATTACTTTTGTTTTGAATTATTTCTGTATTGATACCAGTGATACATGGTCATTATAAAATTGAACTTGACGTATTTTACATTAAATATTTTTTCCATTAAGTTACACTACTAAGTAGCTCCATATTATTTTCATTATATATGGACTTTGTTATCTTTGTTTTTTTCTTAGGTTTCTTTAAAAAAATCTTTTCTTAACATTTTTTTAGAATATTTTTTCCATACTTATTTTTTTAAATTTAAGATAGGTATATATATATATATATATATATATATATATATATATATATATATATATATATATATATATACATATATTAATGTATCATATGAACTGGGGTCGCAATACTTGCTCAGGGGTTTATCAAAGCGCATTGCCATAATACACACAAGAGAAAACCATATAAAACATGGGGGTGTCTATTAGGAATAGACAATAGCTGTTTGGAGCTCTGCAAAATTCCTATTGATACCATATTTTACTTAACAAGTAAAGATTCATTCACTCCCTCACAACTATACGCTCACGCACACACGTCCATCTAGAATTTTATTTACATAAATTTTTTGTACAATTGTATGTGGAATACAAACTCATATTCACACACATGTACACATACCCATATATATATATATATATATATATATATATATATATATATATATATATATATATATATATATATATATATATATATATATATATATATATACATATATATATATATATATACATATATATATACAGGCTGCGAGATTTTGCTGATAAAGCTAGACTGTGCTTACACTAATGGCATTATCAAAGATTTCACTTCATAAAATCACTAGACAGCATATACTTCATAACCTAAAATTTTTGCCGAATACACAGGCTGTTCCGTTTGAGCTGACCACTCACCAAGTTAGTTATTTTAAATGGAACATCCTGTGTATTTTCACATTTTCTGATTCCTCGAGTGATTCTACGTCGAAAATCTGTACGGAAACTCATCCATTTTTGAGTTATTTCTTCTTTTTCAAAAGTAATGGCCTTTGTGGTCTTTATTTTACAAGTCTTTTGGTAAGTGATACAGGAAGGACCATCATTTTAGCAAAGCGGGTGCGCAATAGTATTGTGATTATCCTGATGTACACTAAAGCGTGACTAGATATACAGTACGTTCACAAAAGAGCATCCACTTCTGACAACTTCAACAATCAAAAACTTTTTTTTCAAATGGAACACCCTGTATACTATTATATTGTTGAACTTGAAATTTCATTACCTTTCATCCTGTGTATGCATGCCTATACAAAAACTCAAAACATTTTGAGATATATGATGAAAACAAATTTAGAATGCATTATACGGCTGTTCGTGTGTAGGAGCTAAAAAAAACGTTATAAACTAATTAGTTGGACTTTACAATTACAAATAAAACCCATGAAACATTATAAAGCGGCTTATTGAAAAATAATATCATAAAGTTTAAAGATAATACGTTAAATAAAGGTTTTGCACAGTACCTATTTGATAACAATAAAAAAAAATAACTTAAAAACTTTAGAAACGATTGGAACGACTATAACAGACAATGAGATAACCAATATTAATGAAACTAAACTAAAGCAGGTGTTTGAAGTTACGACCAGTTTCCTGCAGACATAAATGCACTCTTCGTCTAAAAGAGTTTCTAACATTTTGCAATATTGCTGGTGCACAGCATAAACAAGATCCTTAAAATACCCCCACAAAAGAAATCACAGGGTGTGAGTACCGAAGACCGAGCTGGCCAGGAAACTGGTCCCCCGTGACCAATCCAGCAATTAGGAAAATTATTATTTAGCCAATCTCGGACACGTTACGTTGTGTGAGGTGGTGCGCCATCCTGTTGGAACCACATTCGTCGGAGCGTTTCTAATGGCACGTTATCTAAAAATTCAGGCAAAATATTTTCTAAAAAATTAAAATACCTTTGGCCTGTCAGAGTACCTTCATAAAAGTATGGCCCAATGATATAGTTTCCTAAACATCCTGCCCATACGTTTACAGTCCATCGATGTTGGTTGTCCACAGTATGCCAAAAATGGGGATTACTATCTGCATAGTAGTGAAGATTGTGTTGGTTTGGCTTACCGGTACTACAAAATGAACATTCATCACTGGCAAGTACATATTTAAAGAAATTGGGATCAATGTCCATCATTTCTACTGACCACTCACAAAATTACACCCTATTCCTGTAGTCTGCCTCTTGTAAAGCGTGCTGCCTTGAAACATGCTAGGCATGGTAACGGTCTCTTTTCAAAGCCTTTCAAATTGACCAATCGCTTATGTTAAGTTGTCTTGATATTCTTCTCATACTGGTTTGTGGATCCTCAATCACAGATAAAATTAGACATAATTGCGTTAGCTCATCGTTTTTGTACAGCCCCCTGGCATTATTGTAATATTTTACACTGCTTTTAGTGCAAAAACGAGTGTCTAGCCTTTCGAATGACGTCCTGGTTGGCAATCGCCTGTCAGCAAAACGTTGGTGATACATTCTGGATGCTAATAATGTATGACTATCACATTCGCCCAAAGCTAAGAGCATATCTTGTAATTCGGCTTCAGAATAATTCATTTTTTTCTTTTCGGAAGATTTTTAAACTACAATTAACAGAATACTTTTTGACAGTGTCAAATAGCATCGTGGGTGAGTTTGTCAACTTTTAAATTTCTAAGCAAAGCACACTTTGCAAACAAGAGCAGGTAATATGTAAAGTCTGTCGACGAAAAGTAAAGTAAAGTTGTCTACAGGGTTAAAGGGGAAAATGTTGATGCACAATGTTGTTTACAATAAAAGGCTACAACCAAGTGAAAGGAAATCGATTAAATAAAGTATTCAAAGTCCAACTAATTAGCTTATACTGGGTCTTTCTTAGCTCCTATACACGAACAGCCGTATAATTCATTCTAAATTTGTTGTCTCATCATATATATCAAAATGTTTTAAGTTTTTGTATAGGTATGCATACACAGAATAAAAGGTAATGAAATTTTAAATTCAACGATGTAATAATATGCAGGGTGTTCTATTTGAAAAAATTTCGTTTTTGATTGTTTAAATTGTCAGAAGTGGATGCCCTTTTGTGAACGCACTGTATATCTAGTCACGCTTTAGTGTACATTAGGATAATCACAATACAATTCCGCCACCGTTTTGACAAAATGATGGTCCTTTCTCTATCACTTACCAAGATAGAGGCTTGTAAAATAAAGACTCCAAAGGCCATTATTTTTGAAAAAGAAGAAATAACTCAAAATGGATGGGTTTCCGCTCATACCGTATACATTTTCGACGTAGAATATATATATATATATATATATATATATATATATATATATATATATATATATATATATATATATATATATATATATATATATATATATATATATATATATATATATGCACACGCATACACATTTACACGTTAATATAAATAAAACAAGAGTTTTTTATCTTAAAATTTGCTTATTCTGACAAGGAGTGCCTTTCATATATCTAGCTTTATACAATGTAAGAAAGCTAATAAAACTCTAAAAACCTTTATATCGTTAATACTTAGTATGACAGTAATTGACGTGGGGAATTATATTTTTTTGCATTTTAAAAGATTTTGAAATAGAACAGTTTTGTGCTCTTAAATCAGACGACGTGAAAAAATATGTGGTTTAAGTCCTGTACTGATGTTCCATCGCAATCACATGTGGCTGAATAGAAACTTCTTATTTAAATTATTTAAAATGACAAATTATTTGATAGAAACTTTCTAGTCATTTCAACATGTGTCTCTGTGTGCATATGCGTGGCTATGTGTGCATGTGTGGGTGTGTATATCAGAGCGTATATGTAAATGCTTAAGTTTATTATGCAAAGTAAGTAAGTAGAAATTTTTAACAAGTATCTCTATCTGTGTGCATACGTGAGTGTGTGACACAGTGTGTGTGTGTGTACGTGTGTGGGTGTGAATATAAGAGTGCCAATGTAAATGGTGTGAGTTTGTTATGTAAATAAAGTAATGCTAGCTAGTGCTAGTTTTCTTGTGTGGGTAGGTGGGTTTGATAACGTAAGAGGGGTTAGGACACAGGATTAGGTTTGTGTGGAAAGGAAGTTAAATAGAGGTACCTAAATAATGGTAAAAAGTTCGGGACGCAGCAAGTGCGTTATGGTAGTGAATTTTTATTAAATGCTTCAAACTTCAATAACTCAATTTTCTATAAACTTAGAAAGCTTAGTTTTGGTATGTTGTAGGATCTTTCCTAAGACAAGATATTCACCAAATTTCATTAAAATAAGTTTGTAATATTAATGTTTCAAAAGAAAATTCAAAATTCGAATAACTCAATTTTCTATAAACTTAGAAAGTTGAATTTTGGTATGTAGTAAAGTCACTCCAAAGGCAACATACCTAGTAACTTTCAATAAAACAGCTTTGTAATTTTCCTAGAAAAAAAAATTTCGATTTTTATTTTAAAAAATTCACTAAAAATGTCAACAAAAAAAAGAAGTAATGTATTCGGGTTTTTGCTGTTGTTTTGGTTGTCTTATGTAGCTCTTGTTATGGACTGGAGGTTTAGTGAATTTTTCTGTTTGGATTGGTTGCTTGCTGTGTGCTTCAACCATCTGTAGGTTTCTGGGGGCATAAAGTACTGGTTGATGTTTAAGTTGGAATGTGGTGTAAATCATATTTTTCCACTGGCCCCACAAAAAAGTTTAAAGGGTTTAAATCTGGCGACCTAGCAGGCCATTCTATTGCTCCTCTTCGCCCAATCCTTCTCATAGGAAATGTACAGTCCAAATACAGATGAACAGGTGTGGAGGTGCTCTGTTTTGCTGAAATATTAATTCGTTTTCATTTTAACAGTTACTTTGTTTACAAAATTCTGATAGCGCTGGATCAACAGCATCTTCTAATAACTGTAAATACATTTCTCCTGGGAACGATAGAATGGCCTACAAAGTCGCCAGATTTTAGGCTTTTTTGTGGGGCCACCAGAAAAATAAGATTTACACTGTATTGCCATAATGTTTAGAAGATTAACGCCAACGTATCATCGCCGAATGACAACAAATTTCACCCGAAATGCTTTGCAACGTTCGAAACCGCTTTGAACAAAACTTGGATTATTGCATGGAAGCTGGAGGTCAACGTCTCGAAAATCTAATACATTAGTATACTGTTAATAATATAAAATATTGTTAAAAAACTTGTTTGTTTTGTTTGGCTGACAACAAAGTACATTTTCACAAAAAGTAATTAACCGATTTTTAAAAACTGATACCGGTCAGAAAGAGAATTTGATTACCTTCAAAATGAAGTGGCGCTTAGTACCCTTTTCGATTTAAAATTTTAGCGGTGAAACTCACCTCCGCTAGAGGGATGAACTGGGTTGAAAATGTCGGCGAAACGTTGCCCCCTCGAAACAAAAATTTACGTATCCGATCGTTTTTTTTTAATAACAGGAAATATGATAATTCGGGTGTGTTTCGTTTTCGCTGCGCCTCGGTATACCTTATATATAGGGTAGTCCATTAAAAACGAGCTGGCAGCCATCCTGCCAGGAAAAGATGTGAGGGGGAAAACTTTTGACGCAAAAAGTATAGCCTAAACTTTACCCTCCTAAGCGGGGGTGTCATCCCTCAATTTTTTTCAAACGGGAATGGGGGTCATGTGATAACTCGCTAAAAAGAGCTTTCGATTCCCTATACATTGCTTTTTTATCTTTGAAATTTGGTCTATTCGTTTAGAAGATATGGATTTTTGAAATATCACTAATGCATTTCCCGAAAAATTCTTAATGCAAAAGTTGGGTCTCAGCAGCGTCCATTACAAAATAAAAATTTTGTTAAGAGTTTGCGTGGGTAATAAAAAGTCCTTTAGATTAAGGTGCTTCAAAAAAACCTCAGCAAAATATGTCTTGTGATTACGCATTCTCTGTTCTAAACGAATGGACCGAATTTCAAAAATAAAAAATCAATGTATAGGGAATCAAAAGCTCTTTCCAACGCGCTATCACACGACCCCTATTCCCATTTCAAAAATCTGAGGCATGACACTCCCGTTTAGGAGGGTAAAGTTTGGGCTTTACTTTTTGCTGTTAAAAATTGTCCCCCTCGCAAGCAGACTTGACGTGTTTCTAGTTTTTTTCGACAAAATCTTTTCCTGGCAGTTATAGGTGCCAGCCCGTTTTCAATGGGCCACCTGTATAATTAAAATTGAAAAAGAAGTGTTATTTTTTTGCTTTTCAAGGAATTTAAACCAGTGGAAGTAAAGAAAAATTCTGGAATACATTTGTAATTTTATATTGTGGTCACGCAATTAAACAATGTTTTAAATTTATTTTAGACATGGTTCTACAGAGCAACTATGGCACGGAAGGCATCCTAGAGTTGGCTCAATTCTTTATGATACTCAATTAGATTTTATAGAGTTCGTCACGCTTTTTCGTTCATTTAGGTAAGTAAAATGTACTTTAATTTAATTTTAGTGAATTTTAGTCAAAAATCACTAATGAGATCTCGACTTTTGAATTTTGAAAAAATTTCGTCAAATGAGCGCGTACTAGACCCCCTAAAACCCATATCATTTTTAGATGTTTATATATATATATATATATATATATATATATATATATATATATATATATATATATATATATATATATATATATATATATATATATATATATATATATATAGATAGATAGATCAAAATGTAGTATGCCGATTGTGATCAAATTTCATGAGTACCTTCCTTTTGCAAGTGGCTTGGATGAGTTCGTTAGCCAGGAAGATCTCCCCACTTTTTTCCTGACAATTTTGTTTTTTATATCTCCGGAAATAACAAAGCTATGGCAATAAAATTTGGTACGCAAGTTAAGTGCACGACTTTTTTCTTATTTTACCAAGTCGGTATCTGCTACCGTTTTGGAGTTCCCCATAGTGGGCCTCCTTATCCTGGACACTCTGTACATAAATACTTTGAGAAAAAGTTTTGTACTCATTTTTAAGAACATTGCGCGCACGGAGGATTGTGAGATTTGGCATAGTTAAAGTTCATATGGAGAAGGAGTGCAGAAAGATAAAAGTTATGTATGATATGTGTTACAAATAGGTTAAACAATACTTTGTTTTAATTAGACAGAGACAGTCGGATAGCACTGTCCGTACCAGTTCCGAGGTGATCGTTATTATTAATCTGTCAATGTGAAACACATTTTACTCTATGGTCAAACAGATGTATATAGCTGCATTCATACTGAATGTCAAACACATAAAAGTTTATGCAGTCACACTGAGATTATAGAGATAGATATTATATGACAAAAGAACATCAATAACGCTCAGACTTAAAAACTTAATGAACTACGGTCGTATTTCGACCATTGCACAGGCTCAGGATATTTAATATTAAAAATGGAAACAACGCCCGCGTGTTGGTAAAATAAATGTTAATATGTTATTGTAAAAAAAAATGAGATTGTTAAAGAAATTGTTTGCAAATTTTCATGGGAGTTTTTTTCTTTTTTTTTTTTGGCAAAAACTTTTTGTGGATAATTATATCTTGACAGGTGTGTAAATAGCTTGAAGAGGTTCACTGCATAGGAAAATCGTACCAGTTTTTTTCTGGAACATGTAAAATTTGCTTTGGGAAAATTATTGTACATTTTAAAAAAATAAAGTTATTTAGATGAAATGTGGTACACTGTTTATCCTATATAGACTATACCAAATGTCATGCCTTTTATTAAAACAGATAAATATTTGCCATTAAAAACATTTTTATGAAAATTCATTTCTGTAACGCGCTTGCTGCGTCCAGACTATTTTTGCATTGTGTTTATATAAAAAGATGTTAATATTTATTTTTTCTGTATCTTAAGTATATTTTCTTATACAATTCATGAAAGCCCTGGCCTATGTTTCTCTAAGATATCATGAACTTGATTAATCTCCTATTGTGTCACAAGATGGGTGTTTACTCATATCTTGAATGTGTCTTGATTTATGTCTGCCGGAAAGGCACTCCATTCCATTTTTTACGACTAAGGAGTATCTTTTGACTCTGGTGTTCGCCAAAGTGGTTTTTTCAAGATTTTTCAAACCAAAAAAAAATTGATAACGATTTTTTTTATCGTTTATCATGTAACTAGTGTTTTGAAGTTGGAAGCGTGTTACGAATATATCAATACGTATGAAAGAAATACTGACGCACCAGGTGTGTTATGGTAACGAAAACGGTATCATAATACAAACACACACACAGATATATATATATATATATATATATATATATATATATATATATATATATATATATATATATATATATATATATACATATATATATATATATATATATATATATATATATATATATATATATATATATATATATAGTATTGATATTTAGAAATATCAAACCCAAACTTAACTTACAATCTAGCATGCAAACTAAAATTAAAACTTAGCAATAAAACTTACGAACGAAGTATTTACAACTAAAATGTCGTTGATAAAAACAACAAACTAAATGTCCAAAATAATGGTTGACACAACACTAACGCAGCCATAAAATGTCACTCGTTTGAGAAAATGGCAATATTTTCAAATTTGTAATGCATTGTACAACAAATGTACAAGCATCCTGAACAGGCAGGTAGGATCTTGCATAATGCTGACTCCAGTAGAGAGACGTGTTTGCGCAGAAGAGTTTGAGTAAACATTGCCAATGAATTTTTGAATTTATCTGAAAAATAGAAATAAAAAGTTCAAGCAACGATAACAACAAGAACATTCACGTACAGTGTGTAAATAAATAGTAAATTGTGTATATATATATATATATATATATATATATATATATATATATATATATATATATATATGTAGAACAGGTAAAATGAATCAAACAAATACAGATACACTCAAAATATACATACATTGATTTAAACTACACAAGCCAACAATTAAAAGTAATGTAACAAAAACATTGATGTAAAATAACTTACCGAAAGTGCAGATGACCAAATACCCAGCAAAATTTCTAAGTTTGCAACTAATACTGCACTGGTCCCAGTACTGCTTTGCATACACAGCAAGGTGGGGCTGTAAACATAATAGAAAAAATACTTAAAACAGATGTATATGAGAAAATAGGTTTGAAAAAGGAAATGTTCAGGTAATTTAACTTTTAAATAAATCAAAGGAGTATTTCTCAAGTAATAATAATAGCGAGTGAATTTGTAAACTAATTTTAAGAAAGCTATAAAACTTCAAATCAAAAATGAACACTAAAATGAAGTAAACAACTAGTTCAGAGTCATACATATAAATTTTCAAAGTCCAAATGATAAAGACAATGACTTAAATGTAGTGACAATTAAAGTGTAAATGATTTATATTAGTATTACTTCACAAATAACCATAAATTTTTATTTAGTTACGGTAAAATTGAAGTTCATACAGATAAATTTGTTCTAATACCTGTAATTAATAAGTACACTTGGAGAACCCAAATCACTACAACACATTTTTCAAAGACCTAACGATCGTTTCACTAACCATGTTAACGTCATCAGAGGATGAAAAATTCTGAATTCTAGAATTTTTCATCCTCTGATGACGCTAACTTGGTTAGTGAAAAACGATCGTTATTTCTTTGAAATATGTGTTGTGGTGATTTGAGTTCTCCAAGTGTACTTACCCGTGCTCATCACAGGTTCCAGTTTTCACACCTGTAATTAAAACATGATAAATAAATCTTCATTGTACTTCAGGCATTTAAAACCAGTATTCTAAATCATTCTTCCAACCATTTTGTCAAAGCCACGAGTTTTAAAATGGATTTAAAAGTTATGGTTAAGTTGAACTTAAAATGACAGCTAAATTTCTGTGGTCACGCGCGATTCACAATGACAGTTGACTCAATAAGGAATTTAAATTGTTGGAATGCTTTGGAAAATAACGTTTGTGATTTATTCGAGAAAAAATAAAAACAAATTCTCTTGTAATTTTGGTTGTTAGATGAATGTGACGTCATAGTGGGTTGTTCCCGAAAATAATGAAAATATTATGAAAATTAGGACAAACCTGGTCCAAATAAGATGTTAAACCATATATGTGATTATAAAGTACCGTTTAAGTCAACGTGCCAGTAGAAAATGTGAATTATGATCGTTAAAAATAAAAATATAAAATTGGTCGGACGCTATAGTGGCGTCATAGGTGATAAAATACGTTCTGTAACAATTAATTTCAAATAAAAAAACAGATGGAGTAAATAGGTCAACGTCAAAAAGAAAATACACGTGTAAGTGGACTTTCCAAATGAAAATTTTGAGTTTTAAAATGCAATCAGAAAAAGCAAAATACCAGGCAGTGTCCATAGCAACGGCAGATTTTTGACGACGACGAGAAACGGTTGCTAGGGCCGAGATTAATGTTTCATTGTCTCAGAAACAAAAACAAGTAACAATAAATGTAGAAAGCTATGAAGTATTATCATTTAAGAAACAATTAAAACAGTGGGATGACTATTGAGGAAAACTTAAATAATTGAATAGAAGTAAGCCGGGAGATTTAAAATATCGATACATATATTAAAATATCGTATGCACCTAGTTATACATTTGTAGACAAGGAAGGTGATACAAATAAAACATAATCATACATCTATTAAAACCCATACTTTTATTAAACTAAAACACCAATATAACACATAAGGTTTGCCACATACAGAGTGTTTTTAAAAAACCAAAATACATACAAACCAGGTAAATAAAAACTCATTTTAACTGCAAAACATAAATTAATATATTTTATCTGCTAAATATACATAAGTTAAACATCATATACACAAGATAGATGACTATAAATTAATATAAAGTTTAAAAAGTATTTCTCATAATTAAATAAATATCAATTTGATTAAACGCCCAAACGTGGGGCTTTCCATAACAACAATATAAAATAATAAATACGCTTTTTAAACTATTATTATCAATTATATATATATATATATATATATATATATATATATATATATATATATATATATATATATATATATATATATATATATATATAATCTCAAATTTTGGTTTTAGAAGAATTAAAATTTTTGAAGAGCTATAGTTGTAGAAAAGTAATTATTTTTATACCAAAGTAAATTTAAAAATAAAATGCTACAGTGGATATATTTGTGAGATTTGGGGTTGCAGGGGAGATAACTTCAGAGGAAATTTGGAAAGTGACAGAATAAAACCGTTTGACAGTTTGATTTTTTGGAAGAAGATTAAAATTATGTCATTTGCAAGCACAAGCTAAGCTTTTTTGTGAGACATGATGTATAATTAAAATAACAATAAATAAATCAATAAATCAATATATATATATATATATATATATATATATATATATATATATATATATATATATATATATATATATATATATATATATATATTCGTTCCCTGATAGGACCCTCACCACATCTTTTTATGTTGTCAAAAAAAAAAAAAGGAAACTTAAAGTAACTAACGTGTGTGCATTTTTACCATAACAGTTACACAAAAATTAAATGTATTTCAAGTGCTACCTTCTTCTATACACCTTATTTGTTACCATAACGCACATACGTTGACAAACATTTTTATGAAGAAGGCAATGAAGTATCAATATAACAGTAAAGCATGTATAGTTCAATTTCATTTAATCATAATACGTATTATGATACCTTTTAAGTCGATAAAGAGAAACTAAGTGGAAATATCGCATAAACTTGAACACAGAAACTCATGTACGCAAGAATCTGGCCTTATCCTTATCTTTCGTATTACCCAACAAATTTTTTGTCGAAAAAGTTAGTTGTGAATCTACTTTCTTAAAAATTTTCTAGAGACCCCTTCTCATACGCGGTTCAAATGGTAAGGAGACAAACTTTTTTCTACTTTATCTTTCCTGAACGTCGTGGATTCCGCTAACGCTTTCCTTGTTATGTGTCTATTAATTAATTTTTGCACTAAGCAGTCCGATTATCCGTTATATTTAGCCACATTTTTAATGTACTCTGATTCTCTACTATATCTACTTTTACTTAAGGGAAGCTGTATGAACCTGTTCACTAAAAAAATTAAACTTCCCGTTTTTTTTTGTCATACGTTTACACGTAATAAAATAATTTTGATAACCTAAAAGTATGTTAATATCAATATTTTTACTCTCACGAATAATATTAATATTAGATTAATAAGCAATTCATTTTTGGCGTCTGTACAAAAGTTCAATATCTGGTACAATTTAAACTTATGATTTGGTAAAATTTTTTTAAGACCACTGGCAACACTGACACATACACGGTCTGTGTCGACTAAAATAACTCACTCACGTAAGTATCACGTTAAATTTTAAAATGCCTTTAAAATAATAGACATATTAACGATAAAACAAGTTACGAGATCTGGGTCGTAACAAATATCATATCAGTATCATAAGACTGGACTAATGTAATTCTTTAGAAGCTTCACTTGTGTTAGGTGTTACTGATAACAAAAATGTTATTACTCACTTTATTTTATTCCTACAAAAAATTTGTGTTGCTTAATGGAGAATTGGATTAGCTTTAAAAAATGTATCACACTACCCACCATCCAATTTCAAAATTTTCAAAATTTTAAGGGGGTAGCTACCCTTTGAAGAGGTATGACGATAGGGGTGAGATTTTTATATCAAAAAGTTTGTTTTGACAATAAAAGTCGACCTGTTTTTGAATGTTCCTTAATAAGTGTCACTTTCAATTATATTGAATTATATATATATATATATATATATATATATATATATATATATATATATATATATATATATATATATATATATATATATAATACATGTCACAGTGACAACTTGCAATTTTAGGTCCTAAAATGTTTAAAAATCTTATTAAACTAAAGTTGAAAGAAAACTATTTTGGAGTGTAAAATGGTTGGAAAGTTCAAAGGATGTAGAGGAAATATTGGAGGTGCTAATAACGGAAGATTGGTTGAATAAATTGTAAATTTGAAATACGGAATTTTATAGCAAGAAATGTCAGTGTCAATAGGATTTTGATATGTTTCAGTTTAATATTTTAACCAAATCGCATCAATTACAGCCACAAGTTTGTAACTTTTATGTAAGATGCACTGTATAATTTTAATGAATATAAATAAATACATAAATAAATATATATATATATATATATATATATATATATATATATATATATATATATATATATATATATATATATATATATATATATATACTGTGTCTATAAAGTAACGCATAAATTCAATATAATTGAATATATATATATATATATATATATATATATATATATATATATATATATATATATATATATATATATATATATAGAGGGTGTCCCAATAGTTTGTCATTCCTCTATATATCCCTTTTTTTCCTCAGGGCTCGTCCGCGGCCTTGCCGCCCCGATAGCACCGCAACCCTTGGTTGATTGTGCATACTATATATCCCTTACCCTTAGAGCTAGCCGAAAAAACTTTTCACAAAATTTTCTTGTCATTATCTAAGCTATATCGGGAAAATATATTCAGCTTTGTGGAACTTCCGGTTACACTGAAAGTAGCTATCAACTTCATTATTTTAAATGGAATGCTTTATTTTTTTTTGCATTTTTGGATAGAGATTAAAAGATAAGTGTGACTTTGTGTAGCATTCCCTATAGCGATCTTTGATGTTTTTGAAAATATTACGACTTTCTTTTTTTTTCAGCTCCGATTTATGTGTTATTTCAAACGTATACTTTGCTATCTTAAACTCGAAATATGAATAGACGACGTTTAATACTTTAAAATAGTTAAAGAATAATTTATCACCATTGTATAGGGTGTATCATTTTTAGGTTACAACATATCTAACTTTAAAGTGACATAACTTGTGTTTTTCAAATGGAACACCTGTTTTTTATTAATTAATCACGTAGACCATTAAATTCTGCATCGACTTAGTATAGGTTTCCCTATAGCTATAGTTGATAGCTTTTGAGTTATAGTGTTTGTTTTAGTTTCGCTTGTAAAAATAATGGTACTGTCAGATTGTCACTGTATGAGGCACATAATGGTACTATCAGATTGTAAGTGTATGAGGCACAGTGCATGTGAACAATGTCAGGTGACACCTAAACGTCTCCTTGACAAGGAAGTCAGCAGTTTTTATATCTCCATTGTTTGAGCTTACTTCCGTCTAATAAATGTTTTTTAACAATAATTTGAATAGAATTACCAAATAAAATGAGCTAGTCACGATACAAATTAATTGAGCCTATCCTCGTAACTAGATAATGTGTCGACACAAAAACTTATCGAATGCAACTACATGCAATGATTGTTATATTATGGACTTATTTATATTTTTACCATACAAAAAGTGAAACACAGTTTAATAAAGGTAGTTGTAATTATGCGAGCCAGAAAGTGAAGTAAACCATAATAACATAACTATAATAATAATAATAATAATCCACAGTCATTAACAGAAAAAATAATCTTAAAAAAAGCGATACGTTAGAAGTATTCGAAATTTCGCCCATTGACCTGAAAACACAATCTAACCCTACTTAAGAATTCTTCTTGAACATTGCTCAACATTTGCAAAGTTATTGCCTTGTACGCGACTGCAATTTTATTTCTTAGTTCCTGTGGGGTGTTGGACAGTGTTTGATACACAATTTCCTTGATATAGCCCTATAGGAAAAAATCTAGACATGTGAGGTCAGGCGACCTTGCAGGCCACGAGACGGGACCACCTCGCCCTATCCATTTATTGGGGTACCTACCGGTCATTTAAAAATCGGCGAACTTTTATGTCATAATGTGCTGGTGCCCCGTCCTGCATAAACCACATACGTCGATTGTTATCTAGAGGCAAATCTTCCAAAAAAGCCTCTACATCTTCCTCCAATATACGCAGATATCCCTGCCCGTTGAGGTTCCCATCAAAGAACTATGGCCCAATAAGATTAGTCCCAAGTAGTCCAGCCCAAACATTTATCGTAAAACGGTGGTGGTTGTCAACTGATCTGCAAAAGTTCGGATTTTCTGAAGCGTAAATGAAAGTTGTACCCGTTAACCCAACCACAACTTGAAAATGAAGATTCATCACTGAACATCACGTAATTTTAAAAATTCTCATTTTCATTGTACTTAGCAACTGCCCACTCACAAAAACTGAGGCGACTTCGAAAATCTGCATTCGTCAATGCCTACTGCAGCTTCATTTTATATGGGTGAAACTTATATTTTCTCAATGTTCTGTTCACTGAAGATTTTGATATTCCTAATTCTTCGGCAACTTTCCTCACGCTTGTGTGCGGATTATCTAATGGCGATGCAACAATGGAAAATTCGTTTTCTTCATTGCCGCTTACTCTCGCTTTGCGTGTGGTCATTTCATAATTGGCGTTAGCAGTTCGCAAAAACGGGACAACAATTTGACGAAACATTTTTCCTGAGGATGTCTTCGGTTCGGATATGTTTGAGCGTATACACGAGATTCTAAAAAACAATTTCGTTGACAGTCGCCTATAATAAGTGTCATATCAACTAATTCTTCATTATTATAATTCATTTTAAATTAAATAACACAAAAGTTAGAACATAAGACTTGGCTCAAACAACTGAGAACTGAAAATAGTTCTAGTTTTGGTGAGGTCACGTTTATCTGTCATCTGATAATAAATATTAGTTTTTTCATTCTCTCCGCCTCCTGTATCTGACAGTACCATTATTTTTACAAGCAAAACTAAAATAAACCACTATAACTCAAAAACCATCAACTATAGCTATAGGGAGACGGGAGATCTATATTATATCGATGCAGAATTTAATGATCCACTTGACTAATCCATAAAAAACAGGGTGTTTCATTTGAAAAACACAAGTTATGCTGCTTTAAAGTTAGATATTCTGTAACCCGAAAATAATACACCCTATACAATGATGATAAATTATTCTTTATTCATTTTAAAGTATTAAATGTCGTCTATTGATATTTCGAATTTAAGGCAGCAAAACTCAGCCCACAGCATACGTTTTAAATAACACATAAATCGGAGCTAAAAAAAGAAAGTCGTAATATATATATATATATATATATATATATATATATATATATATATATATATATATATATATATATATATTATATTATATATATATATATATATATATATATATATATATATATATATATATGTATATATATATATATATATATATATATATATATATATATATATATATATATATATATATATATATATATATATATATATATATATAAATATATAAAAGTTGAAACTGACCCCGGTTATGTGTTCTATGGGGCCTAATTAGCGCTCATTTAAAGATTTGTTTTAAAAATTCAAAAGTCGAGATCTCCTATTAGTGAATTGTTTAAAGAAAATTCACCAAAAGAATAATCTATTGCAGTATAATATGTCGTTTATCTAATACCAGCTTTACTTGTTGCAGTTTACTGATTCGTAAAGATTTAAGGGACTTATTTGAACAATTAGCAATATCTTATCGAAGCATGGCTGTGAATACCCCATCTACTAAAGTTAATGGTGTTAAATCGAAAATAGATCAGTCGAGAAAATTACAAAAAATAGGTAGGATTTTTCCATCAGTGTTTTTAGGAAAAGTAAATGTATGTCTTGTATTCTCGTCCTTTTATTTTTTCCTTTTACGTTCTCTTAAGAATGTTCTGTTTTCGTTGCAGGTTTACTAACAAGAAATAGCAAAGCAGAACTAGAAGGTACCGTCGTCAATTCCCAGAAGAAAATATTTGATGCTATTGCAGCTGCAAGTATATTTACAAACTGTGCTGGAATAGATACAAACAATTCGCAAGTGATAACCACATCAACGTTTATGAAATTTCTAGAGACACGACAAATGGAAGTTTGGTCAGAAGAGCAAGTAAAAACATTAATAACTGTAAGTAGTTAATGGGGCGATTGTAACCAATGCTTTCAAGTCCATTTTCAAATATTTAATAAAACTTAATGTAAGATTTACACTAATTGACTCACCACTATAGCGGTTTCCTCATGATGTGACTTCTTCAGGAACAAGAGTATTATATTTGATAATAACATAGGTAGTGTAAATTTACATTCGTTTGTTTTAAATGTTTATAAGTTAATGCAAATAGCTGTTAAGTACACTTGGAGAACTCAAATCACCACAACATATTTTTAAAGACCTGACGATCGTTTCACGAACAAAGTCAGCACCATCACAGTGTAGTGAAATCTATTTAATATTTATAACAATTATTTACTTGTGGGTTCTACGAATCGAGGTAAGAAATGATGCATACACAGCAATAATATATATATATATATATATATATATATATATATATATATATATATATATATATATATATATATATAGAGAGAGAGAGAGAGAGAGAGAGAGAGAGGCTGGCTCCTCGTGCCACCCCTAGCGTGACTGTCGGCAATGGGAATAACGCCCAGGGCTGATGGTCTACTAAAGTCTCGCTCCCACTCTTCGCAGGTGGTAGTGGAATTTTCCACGCCCGAGGAGGTACTAACCCATGCATTAAGGGGCCGGTGAAGTCCCAACGGACGTTTCCGGTTCTGGTGTATAAGCAAAAATGATGATGGCTCCTCCTTGTGCAAAACATTCCGGAGGTAAAATACCCCTCCATTCGGATCTCCGGGAGAGGGGCGTACAGGGGGAGCCAACATCAAAATTCAACATATCCTTCTCGAATATATGTGGCCTAAATTCTAACCTGAACTCCGTCCACCATTTCCTCCAGGCTAATAGGTCCCAACTCCTCTTCCTCACCGAAACCCAAATCAGTGCCAAAACAGCCACTAATCACCTTAATTTCCCGGGGTATGAGCTCCTTACTTCCTTTAGATTGCATGAAGGCGTGTGCGCATACGTCCGTAGCAATCTACCCTGCACCAGACTCCCCAATTTAGAAGCTGGAAGCAAAGACATACAATGGATAAAACTCTCTCTCAGGGCTGCAACTAAATTCATCTGTTGCATTTACCGGTCACCTTCTGACAACAACTTTGTCCAGCTCTTTGACTACCTTTCTGAAAAAACCGACCATCTGATTTCTAAATATCCTTCCTCCGAGGTCACTATTCTTGGTGACTTCAACGTCCATAATAAGGAATGGCTAGGATCTTCAAAAACCGATCCACAAGGGAGAGCAGCGGAGGCCTTTGTAGTCAGCAACTCTTTAGCCAATATGGTTCAGCAACCTACTTACTTTCCTCGCATCCCAACACACAGCTCAAGTCCCTTGGATCTCCTTCTTACTACAAATCCTGAATGTTATAAAATATCAGTAACCCCCCCTCGGTCGCTCAGACCATGGCATGGTCATTGCTTCCTGCGCAATGCAACCCGAGGTCACACAGACATCACACCCACGTATCGTTTGGCACTACAACTCCGCGAACTGGGACGAAATGCGAGTTTACTTTTCCTCATTTCCATGGGCGTCTGTCTGCTTCTCTCATCCTGACCCCTCAGGTATCTCCCATAACGTCACCGAAATTATCCAAGCTGGTATGGAATTATTTATTCCACGTACACAGAAAACCTCTACAGCCACTCAAAAGTCCTGGTTCTCTAAATCTTGTGACAAGGCCAGACTTGAAAAGGTCAAAGCTCACGAAACACTTCTACACAATCCCAGTCAAGAAAACCGTCAAGCATTTAACGACGCAAGAAACCGCTATGTCCGCATTCTTTCTGAGGCTAAAAACTCGTGTAATAACCACATCAAAAACAAAGTCCTCTTAAGCTCTAAGGGCAGCAGACCCTTCTGGACTCTTGCTAAATCTATTGGGAATAATTTCTGTAAGAGCACGTTCCCACCTCTTGTCTCAGGGGATGAAATTGTTTCTACCGCCCTGAGCAAGGCTAAACTTTTTGCCTCGTTGTTCGCCGGCAATTCTACTCTCAACCCAACTCCAAATGTTCAACCACCAACAGTCCCCAATGTCGCGCATAAAATGACGGACAAAACTTAAAAGCTACGAAAGATGCTATCTTCTTTTAATACCAGGATAGCTTCTGGCTTTGACGAGATCCCAGCAATTGTTCTCAAAAAATGCGCACCAGAACTTGCTCCTGTCTGTTACAGACATCTTACAATAGAGGCATATTCCCTAGTAACTGGAAAACTGCTCGAGTACAACCCGTCCCCAAGAAATGATCCAAAGTGCTTCCTAGCAACTACAGGCCTATTTCTCTCATTTCAGTCATCTCTAAAGTGATGGAAAAGTATATAAACACCGAATTAATAAAATTTCTTGATAAACACAATCTAATCCACGACAGGAAGTATGGATTCCGTTAGCGCAGATCAACTGCCGACCTCCTTTCCATTGTCACCCATTCTTGGAACAAGTCTATGGAACTACACGGTGAATCCCAGATTGTCGCTCTAGACATATCCAAAGCCTTCGACCAGGTCTGGCACGCAGCGCTGCTTAATAAACTACCGGCCTATGGCCTACCACCAAAACTATGTACCTGGACAGCAAACTTCCTCTCCATCCGGAGCATTTCTGTTGTTGTGGATGGCCATTCCTCTAAACTATATCCAATTAATGCAGGAGTTCCTCAAGGTTCAACTTTAGCCCCTACTTTGTTTCTTCTCCACATCAATGACCTCCTCTCTAGCACATCCAACCCAGTTCACAGTTACGCGGACGTCTGCACCCTCCGCTCAAATATACAATATTCTAAGCCTGTCTCTTTAGCCCAACTTGATGAGGATCGCAGACACATGGACGGTTCTGTCTCCGTGGATCTTTAAAAAATATTAGACTGGGGAAGTAGAAATCTTGTACAATTTAATCCCACCAAATCTCAGTCTTGCTTTCTTTCTCATAAAAGATACACCAGCCCTAGAACCATCACAATGAACAACCAAGTTATTCAAAGTAATGAGTCCTTTTCACTTGTTGGCATTTCTGTGGATCGAAATCACAATTGGCACCAACATGTCACATCAATTGCAGAAGCGGCTGCTAAGAAATTAGGTTTTTTCTTCCGGGCTCGCAAATACTTTTCACCAGCTAATCTCTATACCTTATATACTTCACAAATAAGGCCAAACCTCGAATACTGCTCCCACATCTGGGGTGCTGCTGCCGCTTCTACACTTGCTATCCTGGACTCCATTCAGAAGAGAGCTATACGTCTCATTGGTGACCATACCCTCACCCAAAGGCTGCCATCCCTTGCCCACCGACGTGCCGTTGGTGACCTCTCTCTCTTTTCTAGATATCTGCACGGGCAGTGCTCAGAGGAGCTTTCTTCCATAGTTCCTCCACCTGCTGCCCCCAACAGATCTACCAGAGGAACAGATCGAATGCACCCTTTTACTGTCCAGGTCACTAGGCATAGAACATCTTGTTATGCCCGCTCTTTTGTCCCGAGGACTTCCAAGTTGTGGAATTCCTTGCCGGCACATGTTTTTCCTTCTCCCCCGGACCTCCAAACCTTCAAGTCCAGAATTAACAAGTTGCCTCTTTCCTCCTTGTCGACACCCACGGTACGATAGTATTTAGGCTGTAAGCCCTCGTGGTGTGTTGTTGAAATAAAAAATAAAAAATTACTTAGGACAGCTTGAATAAGAAATTAATCAAATATACGTTAAACAAACCCAATCAAAATTCTCTTAACTAATGTCTTTTTCCCCAATAGTTCTCAACGTAAAGAATTAGTAATTAAGCAATTGTAACCTGGTATCTCCCACGATGGAATCCGTCGCTAGCGGTGTCGACACCTCGTTGGGATGTTGGCAGAGCTCTGAATTACTTTAGTCGTAGAGTACCCTGACTCTACGGCTACGTTGCACTACAATATAGTACTCTGGATAATTTTCTGTATTTAATTTAATATCTTCAACTTGCAATACGCTGTAAAAAACAATGATAGCGAGCACTTCACGGTGCGCAGTTACGTCTCGCTAGACGATCCTACCGCTAATGCCCCAGGGTCGTGCCTCCGGGCGCTCAGTACTTCGAATCCCCAGTCTCATCCTGGTCGACGCATCTAGGGCTCTCACAACTAGTCAAGCTCACTACATTACCCCCCCTTTAAGGTTTGAAATGATAACGCACTTGAAAAACTTAATTCACAATATACAAATGTCTTACCTTACTAACTTAACAAAACTAGACTTTAAACGAAAACATAGCAACCTAGTCTAAAGGCATAACCTTAAAAGGTTTCAAATTAATAACGTTTTGTCTCCCCAGAATATCCCAATTTGATGTAGCTACGAGATAACTATTCGGTCCAACCCTTTTATTAACAATGTATGGTCCCTCGTATAATAAAATGAACTTCTTAAACTCTCTCGCCTCAGCCGACGACAACGGATGTGTACGAACATGAACAGCATCACCCTCCTTAAATTCTATCGCCTTGGCCAACCGAATATTTTTGTTTCTTTTTCTCTGCGTTGGCAACCAGCGTGTCGTAAGCTAGCTCCCAAATTTGCTCCCGACTTTTCTCCTGAAGCTCTAGTTTCATAGGGAAATTCAAGACTTTTCTGATAGGACTTTCCTCAAGGCGCCCAAAATGCAGATACAAGGGAGTATAGCCCGTTACTGAATTAACAATATTATTCAAACAACCCTCTATGTCCTTTACATAGTTAGCACAACAACTATGCCTTTTGTGGCAAAACACTCTCAACAACCGTCCTACCTCCCTGTTGACCCTTTTCGTAGGATTTTCTTGGGGAAAATGAACAGACGTATACTTAACCTTGATGCCCAATGTTGTTAAAAATTCAACGTATATCCGTGAATAGAATTGAGTCCCATTATCACTGATAATCGCTGGTGAAGGGCCAATATCTCCAAAATAATCTTTCAGCTTGCTCACAATCGAACTCGCAATCGCCCTTTTCAACGGATACAACCGTACAAGTTTGGAGAATACATCCACTATCACTAGTAATTGTGTGTGTGTGTGTGTGTGTGTGTTGTCTTCGTTCATGGCTGCGGTCGTCAGACCATTCGCACATTTTTCTAGTAATTGTGTGACACCGGCTCTGCTTCTGGGTAAAGGCCCTACTAAATCTAGGCACACCAGATCACCTCGTTTTTCAGAGAGAATGGTGTTCACACAACCCTCTTTTTTTTTTGAAATCTTAAATTTCTGTCAAATTTCGCAACATGACACTACTTGTCTAATGTTCCGCCGCATTTTCGGCACAACCAAAATGCCCAATACTTTCGTGAACAAATTTGACCAGCTCTATAACTTGTGTTTTTGGCACGCATATTTTGTACAGTGGACTGTTTTCGTCACCTCTTTTGAACATTACACCTTCGTACTTCACATACCACTCCAATGTAGGTTTAGTTTTAGAACAATCTCGTTCCATGCCACCTTCTAGTCGAACTAGCATATCACTGATCCAAGCGTTCGTCTTTTGCTAAAGGGAAATTGTATTAAACTATTTACTGAAAAATGTAAATTTTTCTGTTGAATGCTAGCTTTGGTATCGCAGTTCTCAGATTTTCCTTCATTTCCATCACCCATAATAATATTCCTAAGGTACGTAAAAGTTTATAGTTGTTTCATTTGTTGGCCGTTTAGTTTTACAGCTATTTTTGCAGTACCAGCCCTATCTAACTTCATGAGCCCTACTAATAGTTCAAGGTGGTGCACCATTAACCATATAATCCTTAAAGTGCCCTAGGATATACTAGCAAAGGAGGGATGTGAAACGTTATATTCAAATTCCTCTTTCCTTTAATTCTTAAGCTGTGAAATGCCAACTAATGTTGTATATTTAACGTTAAACACGTTACACGATTGAAATTTTCTTTTCTCCTTCAAAACACACAGCTTCAATTGCTTTTTGATATAGCTTCAGTATCAATATGTTCACTTTTTTCCCGCTTGGCGTAGCATGGTATTATAACCTGACAAAGGCCACTATAATTGACATCCTGTACCTCGGATCAGAGATCATGGTACAAGCGGGTGACAGTCTACAGTTTTAATACATGATAATCCTTATAGGTTATGTTTGAACTTACAAACAGTAAGTACTCTTCCTCGCTCTATTTTACGCCACAAGCTGGAATAGAGAGAAAATCGATTTTTAAAGTTTGTAAATAATGGAAGCTTCGATCTGGACTCCTAACCAAGACTTTAATGTCAAATAAGAAAAATATTCTCCTGCACCCTAGTGATTAATCTACAAGAAAGTTCTGTGCCGCAAGATAGCAGCACATATAAGACAGCGCTTAGTGATCTAAGGTACGCCATGTTCAGGGTACAACAGTCTCCCCTATACTAATGCTTACCAGTTTAAAAGTTGTATTGTTTAATAAAGCTCCTAAAATTTTTATTTGTAAAAAGTTAAGTATTTGTTCAAGGTATATGTCATTTGTATTTTATAAATAAATAAATATATATAACTCATCCATTCCTTATAGAGGCACGAGCCTGACCCAACGCTGCGAGCCCAGAACTGCCTATCTTTTGAAGGCTTCGCTCGTTATCTAATGGACAAGGACAACTACGCCTTTGTGAATGAATGTGAGGTGCCCAACGAAGATGAGATGATCAGACCTATGTCAACTTACTACATTGCTTCTTCGCACAACACTTACCTGACCGGTCACCAACTGAAGGGAGAGTCTTCTGTAGAGCTCTACAGTCAGGTCCTTTTGACTGGATGCAGATGTGTAGAGCTTGATTGCTGGGACGGTGATGATGGGCTGCCTATGATCTACCATGGACATACATTCACTACCAAGATTCCCTTCAGCAGTGTCGTCGAGACAATAGACAAGAATGCATTTGTAACATCACCATACCCAGTGATTCTTTCAATAGAGAATCACTGTTCTCTTCACCAGCAGAACAAGATGGCCCATATATTTCAAGTAAGTAGCTACGGGTTTTACATAATTATTTTTAATGAGTAAAGTATTTTTCTTGGGCCTTTTAATGAGCAAGGTTGCAGATCAAGCGTAGAATTTTAAGTGAATATGCTGGCAAAGTCACTGAAGGAAAGAGCTGTTGGTGAAATTTCGGCCTATAGTTTTTGCCAAAGACCAGAAACTTCAGGTATTGCTTGGTTGTGGGGTAGATGAATGTATCTTTTATTCATTAACAAAGGTCATTTTTAGCCTCATTGATTATCTACTTGCATCAGTTCTTGTTGACATTTTTTAATTGCTGATTTTTGGCAAGATTTTGATTTAGAATTGACATGTTAGACTAATAAGATAATTTTAATTATTACTAATTTGTCAATTCAGGTCAGTGAGTGGAATTATCTGGCCTTATTTGTTGACTGTATTGTTGATGTAAGAAATTTCTATTTTGTAGAGGACTGCTTTCTGAGATGATACATGGGTCGCATTTGCCCAGTGAATGTCAAGCTTAATCTTTTCTAGTTTTTAAGGTTAGTTGTTAGAAAGATATTAATGGGATGTATAGGCTGTGTGATCGCAACCTCTACTAGCTGCGTATCTGATCTCAGCAACTATTTCTGTCCTGTTTTAGAGTTCGAGCCAGTTGAGGTTATGACAATGCCGTCTCTATGTTGAGGCCTTTGTGTTCGCCATTTTTACTTTTAAAATATCAGTTTAGGAGGCACCAAAAGGTTGCGAACGAAAATGGTTTTTCTTTGAACTTTGTTTTTAAATGTTCCATGCCTTGAATGTATCTCTAAACTCGTTATATTTTAATAATTTATAGGTTTGTTCTTATTTGGAGTTTTTCGTCGGTTCAATGCAGAATTGTACAAAAGGTAGTATGACCTCGACTGTATTGTCATTAGCCAGATATTTTTTTAATTGCTTTCTCGTTTGAAGTCTGACGTTAGAAATGCGATTTTGTTTTTTACCCTTTTGTGTAAATGTTATTATTATTATTTGTTTGCATCATACAAATAAGTTGAGTACTTGTGCTTGCATGTAATGCGATTTTACTGTCTCATTGAAATTTCAAATTGTGACATTGACACTTATGAATTCTACTGTTCCGAAATAATCCACTCGACAGTAATTTTAGAAGAGCTATTACACTCTATTAGCGGAGGCTAGTACCAGGGGACACAAGAGCACGTGCCCCCTACTGAAATTTTCTTAACAACACAATTAACAATTTAACAATACAATAAGTTTGTTCAAATAATAATTTGACAAAGTTAGAATCAGAATCTTAAAAATATTGGGGGCCCGTGCTGCCAATATTTATGTGCGAAGCTCCTCGCCCGTCAAAGCGAAGTTGCCAATCCTTACTTCCACCACCAGGACACGTCTAAAATGAGCTCGTCACTGTAGCGAGAAGTATACACAAACAACCAGTGACCGTTGATCCATATCCCACTATTTTTATCTAGCCACGGCGCACGTTTTCGATGTGTACTTCTGTAACAGTTAGATTGTCTCTAATTTTTTTGCGTTGTGCCGTTGTCCATTTCACTTTGACAGCATGTGGCATATAATCTATTTCAAAACAAATTTATCACTGTCCTTTATTTCAGAAAATAAACCTTTAAATTATGAGAATAAAATAGTTATAAAAAGACGTGACAGGCCTACCCCAGAATTGGATATTAACTATATTAAAAAATCAACTGCAGAAAAATTGAGGCAATTTAATATATATTTTAATATAAACAAGTATGAGAAGCTTGCATGGTTATGCGGTGTCCCAAAAGTTGTTTTATTTGTATTTTAAGTAATAGTTTACAGCCTTCTCCGTGGATTCAGCAAAGCGTAGATGATCTACCAATTTTCTTGCCAATGTTTACTTTATTACATAGCTATTTTTGAAATAAAATTTATCAGAAAAAATAAATGAACTTGACTGCGTACGGATTTCCCACAACTTTTTAGAGTTGTGCCCCCCCCCCTGTTTTATATCATGCGCCGCCACGGTAATAATTACATTAATAATTACATAAATATATTCCCCTTATATTTTGTATTGCTCGTCGATTATATGTTATTTCTTTGCTCTAATCAATATATTACTACCCATTCACGACACAAAATGTTGTCTGGACTGGTATGTGAATATAAATGTAAATAATATAATAACTAGCAGTTTTTAAAATGCTGAGTACTATTGTAAACATTAACAGAAGATATATTTAGCTTAAATAATCTTTTGTATACTAGAGGGATTGCAAAGTAAAAGAGTAATTTACATTGTTTTACATTTGTATATCTATTTTTCGTATCAGTGAAATTTGTGTCTACAATGTTGAATCCTAATAAGCCAAAAACCCTATGAGACGATAGAGTATATATACAGGGTTACAACTAATTAATTGCTCACTATTGGAATCTCAGTAACGGTAAGAGATACAGAGTTGGTTAAATTACCAAAAAGTTGTGCAAATTTTATCTGATAATAAATATTCGTTCCTTAAATATCCTAAAAAAACTGAAAAACTCAATTTTCAAAATTTTACAATAAATCACTTATTATCAAAAATCGACTCCTAATGTTTGTTATGTGAGCATAATTTGATATGAGCAATCAACTGACGGCATCAGAATTGACGTATCTCTTCTAATTTTTGCGCCGCGATAGTCAACTTTTTTCGCTTATGGCCGCCATATTGGATTTTTAATTTTTTTAAATAGCAAAAATTCACCTTTCGAATAGTATAGAACACTTCATATTTTTCTTCATTAGCATTGTACAAATAAATTAAAAACTAATTATGGTCGCAAATATCAAGTAGGTATGTGTCATTGTTTTGTTATTTGTTGTTACGATTTATTTGAACAGTCAGTTTGAAATCTTCTACTTGATTAATGAATTAAAAACAGTTTATTTCAAGACTTGTGTTAAATTTGTTCTAAAATTGTATTTCCAAAATGGTTCCCTTCACTGTGGAAGAGAGAAGAGATATGTATGAAGCACATATCCTAAGTTTTAGAAATTCGACCCCTGCTTCCCAGTTATACCAAGAAAAATATACAGAACGTGTGCAGCCAAGTCGGCATATATTCGCCAGAATAGCAAGAGTGATGGAAGAAACTGGTACTTTGATGAGAAACCGTGTTCCTACAATGTGGAACTCAGTGCTAACGAAATCAATGCTCTTGCTCAAGTCAGTATAAGTTCCAACTTATCCACAACACATATTTCGAGAAAATGTTGAATAAGCCAGTAGCTAGTGTCAAAGATTCTGAAAAAACACAAATACCATCCTTATAAATAAACCATAATGCAAGCACTTTATGAGCCAGATCACGACCGGCGATTACAGTTTTGCCAATGTGCTAGGAAATTGCAAATACACAATGCTTTCAGAGCTAACATATTGTGGCTGGATGAGAGTAAATTTACAAATAATGGTTTGTTTAATAGACAGAATGGTCGTTACCGGAGTACAGAGAATCTTCATCTTTTATATGAGTCGCGACACCAAAATAGGGTGAGTGTAAACGTTTGGTGTGGCCTTTCAGACGATCCAGTTATAAGACCTTTTTTTTATAAGCAATAGGTTGAATGGCGACAGATACCTTCATCTGTTAACTAATGACCTTATAGAATTTTTTCATAACCTCCCTTTGCAACAAAGAGCCAACATATGGTTTCAGCAAGACAGTGCACCTACACACAATTGCCGAGCCGTAAAAGCCTATCTAGACCAGACGTTTTGAGATAGATGGATAGGCGATAATGGACCCGCTCGCTACTGAGATGCCAATAGTGAGCAATTAATTAGTTGTAACCCTGTATAAAGGTAAGGTAACGAATAACAAGTAAATTTTATTTATAATAAGTGGAAAAATGAGAACTTTGCATACATAAATATATTGAATAAAATTTCCATTGACTTATTAGTGAACATTGGTGGTAGAAAATATTTGACTTTAAATATAACATATAAAATCCTATAACAAGTGATCCATAAATAAAATACACAATGAACTTAAAACCTTATAAATACATTGAACTTACAAAATAAACAAATTACACAATAGAATATATTAATTTTACGAAACCTAAATACTATTTATACACAAATAAAGGCGCCCATACAGATACGTATAAATTAACATACACTCTGATCTAAAGAAAAAAATTAATTACATTCTTACAAAAACTAACACTATAAATAACTTACATAACTACATAGATTACATACAACTAAAGTAATACTCTCGCAACCCTAGTTCTTAATAATTAGCGCTCTAAACGTGGAACTTTTGTATACGTTATTATTATTATTATTATTATTATTATTATTATTATATATATATATATATATATATATATATATATATATATATATATATATATATATATATATATGTATATATATATATATATATATATATATATATATATATATATATATATATATATGTGTGTGTGTTATGATTATTTCTCCGTTTGATTTAAATTTATTTTTTTTCCTCGTAATTTATTTTCTGTTTGCATAAATTCTTAAATGGGTGAATTTGTTTCAGAGAATTTTTGGTGATAAAGTAATTACAAGTTTCCTGTTCGAAACTGACTTCAGTGATGAACCATCGTTGCCTTCACCGGAACAGCTGAAATATAGGATTCTCATAAAAAACAAGAAACTAGTTACAGAAGTGCCTACCCCAATGAGCTTTGCCGTCATGTCTACTCCTGTGAGGTAAGAGATAAAAATTATTTATTTTTAAAGTACCGCCATTAAACAATTGTAAATATTTCGAAGACTTTTTCTAGTGCCAGAATACACTGGGGAGTAAGCACTCTAATAACTGGAAGCTCAGTATTTATACATATTTACAGATTATTATACAGCGTGACCCAGAATGGTGCTGCATGCATTGCTATCGCGGTTATTATAAGAGCTACAAAGTCGGTTAAATGTGTAATGTTTTTTAGGATTCCATTACTATTTCAGAACTTCCATCACATTTTACCAATTGTTTTGTGTTTTTGAAATAATCTCGAAAAACAAAAATGGTGCGTTTTTAACAAAGCCTCATATCTCGGTTATCTAAGAACATGCGGTATTTTCGTTTAGACATTTTATGGGCACTTTTTTATGGTCTTTACAATAAAAAATTAAACAAAAAATATCTTCTACTGTTTTTGAGATAATGATTATAACTTATTTTTTATTACGAACGCCATATTGGATTTGTATTGCATTAAATAGTATTTTTAACCCATTTCAAAAAATGTATCACATGATATTTTCTATCGAGTAAATACACGAAATAAGCAAATCTAAAAAATTTCCTAATGAATTTTCCTGATGTGCTCGATACGATGTAGTAGGCGAGCCAACAAGTTGATGTTATAACTGTCAAGTTAGGTTTAATTTGATGTGTCTTCTATATTGTTTTCATTGCATTTCATTAATTCAATTTGAATTCGTTAATTGCTTTGCTTTGGTTTATTTTAATTTCCATTACGTTGTTATTATTTTCAAATACTCGACCATCACACATGGCTCTTTATTATATTAATGCGAAGAAAAATTAGATATGTTAGAAACCTACTTCGTAGCCCACAGCAGCTCTAGAACGGCTGCCGAAATTTACGGAAATAAATTTCCCGAGAGGCATCAAGACATTTTAGGGATCTTGTAATCAATTTGCTTAATTATAAGAGTTTTGCGAATCCCAGAAATCGTACATATACTGTGGAAAATCAGGAGAGAATTGATGCTGTGTTACAATACACTGATAACAACCCCACACCATCGGTTGGAAAAATTGGTAATGAAACAAATACTCCTGTCATCCACCCATCGAATACTGGACGTTAATAAATACAGTCCATACAAGCCTAGAATAGTACATATTTTATTGACAAATCATTTTCCCTGAGGAGTAAGATTTTGTGATTTAATCATTCAAAATATGCGAGAAAGTTCCAATTTTTCCATGAAAATATTATGGACTGACGAAACTTGATTTACCATTTGCGGAGTTTTCAACAGGCATAATACTCATCACTGGGCTATAGAAAACCCACAACTCTCCTCACCGAGACGATTTGAAAGCAAATTTGGATTTAACGTTTGGTGCGGTATAAGATGTAACTATCAAATGCGATCTGAATTTAAAGATGAAATTATTAAAATTATTACTTTCAGGAAATCAATTACGAGTAATTGGACCATTCATTTTAAATTACAATTTGAATGCAGCACGATATATTCAGCTCTTGCAAGAGCAAATAATGCGAGCTGTAAGGGCAGCTGTGGGTAAGATGGATCGAACTTGGTTTATGCACGATCGGTGTCCAGCTTATAAAGCCGCCGTTGCAAAGAATTATTTGGAAGAAAACTTTCCCAATAGATTAATTGCGAGTAATGGCGATATTTTGTGGCCTGCTAGTTCCCCTAATGTAAATCCCCTTGACTTCTTTTTATAGAGACACATTAACAATTTTAGAAAAAAAATCCGAAACGCTATACGTGCACTGAATAGAAACACATTAATGAGGGCAATAAACTCTCTGCAGAATCGTTGTCAAATGTGTATTGATCAAGGTGGTGGTCACATAGAACAATTTCTTTAAATTGAATTACCACAAACTGTCTGTGTTTCATTCGTTTGAGAAATTTAATCGATAATAATGCAAGAATAATTTCCTAATTGTCTAGCTAGTGTAGAACGAAGCATTCAATCGCCTACTGAAGTGAGTGAACGAATGAAAGACTAGACGCTATAGTTATCGTGAACCAAAGCCTAACTAGATTAACTTTTTTTTACAGGTGAATAATTTTTCTTTCTTATTTCTGTAATAGAAAATACCATGTTGTGATACTTTTCTGGAAAGGGGATAAAAAATGCTATTTAATGCATTAAAAATCCAATATGGCGTACATAAGTGTTGGAGAAACATATTGGTACGCCCCTGTCTCTTTAATTACATTCGGTTGCACTATCCTTTAAGTTTCTACCTGGAATTATTTATCTCTGGAGTTCACAATCTTTTCCAATTTGCTGGTAATTTTTATTCTCTAGACGTCTGTATCACATTAGGTTTACGAATGAACAATGCCATACAAAGAATACTTATATACCGTTAGGTCCTTTCCTGTAAATAGCTTTAGCTGTCTTAGACGCATTCTTTATATGCACCCAGTGGATTTTCTTCACTAGGAATAATGCTTCTACCTAGTTGGCCATTCTGTATTACTGACATTATGTTATGTCAACTACGTCACCTAGCGTTACGCGAAAGCTCGATAAAAGCAAGCCTTTCGCAATGTACAAGCCAGTTCTACGTTCGATCTCCTCTTCTTACATTCTTGGGACTTCGAGTTCCCAATTTTCTACTAAAACACCGCTCGCGTGTTTATGCCAGTTCAGTGCTACAGTTCTACGATAGATCTCATCTTCTTCGCTTCTTCGGACCCCGAGTTCCTAATCTTCCACTTAAAACACCGCTCGTGTGTTTAAGCCAGTTCAATTCTACAGTGCCGTTCTGCTACGAATCTCATCCTCATCGCTTTTTGGAACTTCTAAGTGCCTAATCTTCTACCTAAACATCGCTAGTGTGATTAAGCCAGTTCAGTTCAAGCTCCTATCTTCCTACAGAAAATGCGTTCGTACAGTATTACAGTGAAAAGTCAGTGTTTTCTTCGAAATTAGAAAGTATACGCGCAGTTAAATGCAATAGCAAGTAGCTAAATAAGATTGTGAAATCCCCTGAATAACCCATTAAAACAAGTGTAAAACCGCACATTGTAAATAAATGTTAAGTTCAGAGTGTATATAGTAACAATACAACATATATAAATATAAAAAAGTGTATTATTGAAATCTTCTGGAATCCAGTGCACCTAGAGTTATAAATACAGTCCACATCTTCAACATATTCTTCTTCCAACGCTAATTAGCAAAGCCGACTAGTTAGCGAGAGTGGGATCAATCCACCTGCAAAACATTGCGGACAGAAAACAAGCTCTTTCTCCCCCAATAAGAAAGAAACAAAGTTATAATGATTATCTCGAAAACGATAAAAGATAATTTGTTTATTTTTTATTGAAAATATGTTAAAAAGGTGTCCATAAAATGTCTGAACCAAAATACCGTACGTTCTCAAATAACCGAGATACCAGGGTTTGTCAAAAACGCACCAGTGTTTTCGCGATTATTTATAAAACAAAAAACAATTGATAAAATGTGATGGCAATTCTGAAATGGTAATAGAATCCTGAGAAACATTACCCATTTAACCGACTTTGTGGCTCTTATAATAACCGAGATAGCAATAGATGCAGCACCAATCGGGGACACAGTGTATATTTGGTAATCTTTCTACATATACAGGGTTATTCACGTTATTCGACACAAAAATAATATAGCTAGAGGGCTTAATTTTTAAAAGGTTTATTTTTTCGGGGTGGATAGGATCCCATTGGCGCTACATTTGAAAATTATTTTCGTAATATACATGTGTCCCAAAATCGCAAGACATATTAAAGTTGCATTTTTTAAAATTAAACAGCTCTACCTATATTATTTTACTTTCAGTTTCTACGATAAAAATAAAAACTGATTTTATTAAGGTTTACCTCGCTGAAACACCTTAAGGTTTTAAAAATATCTTGTATATTGTGAATATGTAATGGTAGTAAACTCTCAACACGTATTTAGTTTTTTTAGCCAAATAACTTGCAGTGTATTAACTGATTAAGTTTTGCGGCGGACTTAAACATTACCTGGCGTATACAAGTCCAAATATTATGGCTAAACAAGAACAAGTTTTAAGTAGTTCAGGGCTGTCTGTGCCTCTTTCTACGATGATTAATAACTCCTTAACGTAAGGAAAATTTCCTGATGCCCTAAAAGACTCAAAAATAATTCCCATGCATAAAAAAGATTCACCCAAAGAGCCTGATTACTACAGACCTATCACTATAGTTGTACTTTTTTTATTATTTGAGATGATCGTGGCTGGAGGGCTGATGGATTATCTTCTAAAACATCATTTACTTAATGATGCTCCGCACGGATTTCGTGTGGGGCGCTCCACGAATACTGCAATACCTTTTTGGATAAACTGTACCGTGCTGTTGACGGGGGTGACTCTTGTTTGAGTATATTTTTGGACTCTAGCAAGGCTTTCTACCTAGTCCAAGCTTGAGTCCATCGGAGTCAGATGAGTGGCTCTTGATTGGTCAATAAGTTATGTGAGCGGGAGGCAACACCTTGTCTCTCTCGGAGGTATAAATTCAGATGTATTGGCGGTTAAGAGGGGTATCCCGCAGAGGTCTGTGTTGGGCCCTTTACTTTATTTAATCTATGTTTCGGACCTGTCGCTTAATGGCTGTTGCTTCCCGATGATACGTCAGTGTTAGTCACTAGTAGAGAGGCGTGGCCATTATCGAAAAAAGCAAATGTTGTCTTGGAGGAACTGGTACACAGGTAAATCGGTATGCCTTAGCTATGACATTTCGGCTGCTGGACGTACTTCGGGGAATGCTGTGGTTTCGCTTGGAGGTTCTCAAATAAAGAATACCACTCAAGCAAACTTCTTGGGAGTTACATTGGACTACAGACTAGGGTAGTCAGTTCAGGTTGATGGATTGTGTGGACAGCTTTCGAGTGCTTGTTATACAATCAAACAGTTGATAGATACTGTGGACCTTGCGGTGTTGCAGTTATTCTACTTTGTACACATGCACGTATCTCTTACATAATTTTGGGGTGGATTCCTACTGTTGACATTTTGAGGGTGTTGTGAATCCTAAAAAGGGCAATTAGTTTTATGACGGGAAACACTATGTAAACCAGCTGTAGAGGGATGTTTCCCCTTCCGGGAATAATAACTGCCCCAGATATGTATCCAACTTTTACTATATGCGAAACAAAATAAAAATTTAAACACTATTGGCTCGTGCCATAGTTAAAACACTCGCGGTGACTCAGTATTGGAGATCCCGCTTCATAGAACAACTTTTTATAAAAATAGTCTATCATATAGGTCGATTATCATCTTTAACAAGCTACCAGAGGCGTATAAAAAACGAACCTAAATTCTTTTAAAACTCCCTTGATGAAACTTCTAATTGGCAAGGCTTACTACAGTGTGGCGGAGTACTCTAATGCCCCTCTGCTTCACGAAGCGTTCGACTGTTGACAACCAACTGTTGTTCTCTTGTGTTTTGTAGGATTTTGTATTTTTGCATGTCAGTTTTCCTTTGCGTTGTGCAAATTTAGTTTTATTTACTTTTAATTATACTGCAGATTTATCTGCACTTTTAATTTGTACTGTGTTGTTATGTAACTTTTGCTATGCTATGGAGATGATTGCCTATATTTATTGTGTACATCTTTGGCCGATTAATAAAAATTATGTTATGTTATGTATTTGGACTTGGTCACCTGCAGTCATCATTTCGCACATATAAGTACCAATTAGGACTATTATACTTTATATAATTTTCAGACCGTCTTCTGGAATGCGACATTCGGTCCCTGGAAGGACCAGTTCAATAATCAGCAACACAAGTAGTAGTTCTTTCAATGATGACTTCAGTGACGATGACTATGATGATGAGGATGATGAAGACAATATTGACGGTATGTTATCAAATACTTTTAAAAATTAATCGATGGATCTCGCGCTAGTAAATCTTATATGTAAGCACTACATATATCTAAATCAGCATTCAACAAATAATACAATTTAAAAATTTTACCCAACAATACGCAAAGAAATATGTAGCATTAAAGTTTTTTCCGGTCTTTTTTTTTGTCACATTAATTTTAATCTTAATAACCCTGTAAAAACAGGACGTCGTCCTATGGATCAAGCTAAGTCTTACAATCCATTAGTCTAACATCATTTCTCCTTAAGATCATGGAGAAAACATTAGATCAATACCTTAAAAAAGAAACCCTAACCAGAAAACCGCTCCATGTACAACAATTCGCCTATCAGGCAAGCAAATCCACATTAGATGAGCTACGCTGTTTAGAAGGGGATATAGAAAAACTTTTGTGGTCAAAGAAGTAGCCCTCAGTGCATTCATTGGCGTGGAAAGTGCCTTTGACAACACCTCATATTAATCTATTAATCGGGCCCTACAAGAAAGTGGAGTGGAATTCTCCATTGTAACATGAATTGCGTCAATGCTAAAAGGACGTGTTATTACAGACACTACAAATGAAACCAACACAACAGTGATGAGGGCAAAAGGGTGTCCTTGGGTGGGAGTGCTATCACCTCTGCTGTGGTCGCTCGTTATTGATAAACTTATGACTACGTTGGGCAGAGCAGAATTTATAGTCTAAGGATACGCAGATCATATTATCATAACAGTAAAGGGCAAGCATGATACTGTAATATCCAGCTTAATGCAAATAGCCCTACATATAGTAAGCAACGGGTGTGAGGCAGAGGGGCCTAATGTCAATACTCATAAGACAATTCTTGTCCCATTCACGAACAGAAGGAAACTAAATTTAAAAGCTCTCTCTTTCTAAATGGAACAGATATAATTTTCCAATGGAGTTAAAATATTTACAGATCTTAGAACAAAAACTGAACTGCAATACACACTTGGAAAAAAACTATTTTGAAAGCCACAATAGCAAACTGGACTTGCCCTAGAGTCGTAAGAAAGACATGAGGACTGAATCCCAGGATAGTATATTGAATATACCAAACTGTGGTTAAACCAATGGTCACATATGCATATTATATAGTATGGCGACCAAAAACGGAACAGTTATCAACACAAAGCAAATGTCAAAAATTGCATAGGTTGATCTATCTTGGAATACCTGGAGCTATGAGCTATGGCATCATACCCTAGAGCTGCAATATAAACAATATAATTATATGGTCCGCCTGGACCATAGCATTATATTGTTGCTGTCCCCCATTGTTGATTAACAAAAAACATGTAAAAAATAAACTTGATATTTGGGAAAGAACCAAAGCTGTCATACTAGAGGAAAATGTCAGGTTTAAGGCAGGCACAGCGGTTCATCACCATATCAACAAAGAAGTCTGAACTGTTTCTTAAATTGAACAAGAACGACTTGAGAATAATCACAGGCCACTCCTCAGTAAGGTATCACCTTATGAAGATGGGTAAGATAGAGAGTGAAGACTACAGATACTGCACTGAAGTAGCCGAAACAACAGAACATGTGCTATGCGTTTGCATGGCTAAATTCTGCAAAAGACTCAAATACCTTAGAGGGGTGATAGGTAGAATAGCTCCCAAGAAGATGACGAACTACATAAAAAGTCTGAACTTTTTGGGCAACTATTAGAAAAAAGAGTCATGCACAAAAGACCCATTGGAGTCGCAGCTCTGAGAGTCCAAAGGCCTATACGACTCATTAAACAATCTACAAATACTCTACAATCTAATAAGCCTGTAATATACAAACCTTTTTAGCATTTCACTGCTCAAACCGTGTAGAGTCGCAAATGAAGTTCATACTTATATACGCAGACGCACACGGGTAGAAATCTGCATTACGCTCGCCGCAGTGACAGGGTTAACTATTTACATTTTATTTATTTTAAAATTACGAATTTTTATAATAAGTATTGTTATCAAAACATTTAAAGAGAATTATTTTTACTTGGCTTAAAAGGCTTTCACATTCCCTCATAGTAGAATATTAACTCATCCCAGGTATCTCAAATGCCAAAGGAATTCGGCTCAGGTGAAGCTCGTTCCATGTTGGCGGGCCGTGAACGACGTTACACTGCCTCGTTTTCCATAAATCTGCGCACAAAGTTGGCAGCTGCGAGGATTGCCACTTCTGCATGGCCTTGAAAAGATGTACTACAAGATCCAATCTCATAAAGTTCTTTAGAAGATTCTTAAGAACCACACCTGTCGACGACATGACTTAGGATCACTCGAACACTAGCTGCCCTCCACTGTATCTTCACTTGTTTCTCGAAGTTTCTGTACCTACTTGGTGATTTTCGCGTTGTATTATTATTATTATTATCACTTTATTGGTTAAAATTGTAGATCATGTCAAGTTGTAGGTAATTGAAGTGTGCTGCATTATTTGTGCTGTATTTTGTAAAATGTCACAGCTCATTTTTTTAACGTCGCCCCATTTCCGCGACTCTGGCCATTCGTCGATTCCAGGGCGCAGTTTTACCTTACTATCCTAGAAAATTTTCCGAAACTCTGCCTTTTTGTAAGGAAGGTATGGACCTTTAACGTGGCCAACATCGTAAGGTACACGGGCCGATGGCTTTTCGCCCCTCCAAAGGGCGGAACATGCAGACATTCAACTTGCTCAAGCATAATGCCACAACCTCGGTTGATGTTAATTTTACTGAATGTATGATTCCCTACTGGGAGGCGAATCCAGGACCCTTGGGTTTAGGTTGTGATCGGTTAGGTTAGGTTATATTGTGAGTGGGCCATAACGGTCCCGCCCTTGCGACCTTTTAAGGTATGTTGTGACTCACGCCTAATTGTGGTATATTGCACCCAACCAATCCAACCTCTTACAGAAGTCGATAATTTTTGTGAGCAAGAGTTGATCCAGGTCTTCTTGTGCAAGTTGTGTGTTGCCAAAGAGCAGATGTTTTGTCCTGTCCGCAGCCGGACAGAAACATAATACATGCTCTGCTGTTTCGTCACTCTCCATACACAGCCGGCACTAGATTTCTTGTCCGAGCCAAATTATGTGTTTTTCCTTCTCCTCCGAAGCTCCAAACCTTCAAGTCCAGAATTAACAAGTTGCCTCTTTCCCCCTTGTCGACACCCACGGTACGATAGTATTTAGGCTGTAAGCCCTCGTGGTGTGTTGTTGAAATATTAAAAGAAACAGTCAAATGTATCACTGTGTCATTGTTATTGGATTATTTAATGATACGAAAGTCACAACCATTTTGCTACCTTGATTTAAAGATTATTATACTGAGTTTCAATAAAATCCGAACTCCCAGTAAGATTTGAGCAATTACAATATAATATATACGTACATAATGTGTATTTAATTAAACTTAAAAAATGATTACTTTTCAAACTAAAACATTAAAAAATAACAAAGGTATTCAATAATAAGTTTCTTATGCATTCGATAACTCTTCTAAGCATGCTTGAAATTAAATGATTATTAATATCCTGAGGAATGTTGTCACAGCCTTCTTGAATTCGCTGACGAAGGTCAACTAGGTTATTTGGTAGTTGTGGTAAATTACCCAGTCGATTGCCAATCATATCCCACACATGTTCGATTGGTGACAAGTCGGTGGAGCGAGGAGGCCATGGAAGCATGGTCACGTTATTTTCTTGTAAGAACCTTGTACTAACCCTTGCTGTATGGGGCGTACGTTGTCTTGTTGAAAAGGATATTGAATTAACCATCGTAGATATGGCAGCGAAAAGGGCTGCAGTACGTTTCGTATGTAATCATTTGCATTTAAATTTTTGTCAATTAAACTAGATGTGACCTGCTACCGTATGTTATTGCACCCCATACCATCACCCCCCGTGTAAGGGCCGTATGCCGTTCCACAGCAAAATTTAAATTTCTGCGTTCTCTGCGCAATCGTGATACTCTTCTGCGGCCATCGTGGACCCAAAGACAGAATCGGGACTCGTCAGGAAACACAACACGATTTCATATACCATCCCAATTTGATCTGCCGTTACACCACTCAACCCGAGCAGGACGATGTCGAGATGTTAGTGGGAGAGAAATTGGTCCACACGAACGAAGCCCAAAAGCGCGTATTTCGCGATATATCGTTGCCATAGAGACAGTTTGTTGTAAAACACCCAACCAAGCATTTTCAACCGACAGTGTGGAAACTTGTATTGTAAAGTGGAAATCCTCAAATAACAATCTTTTCGTGCTGAAATTCCCCGAGGTCGTCCGAATCCATGACAACGGTTATAGATTCCTTTTTCAGACCAGCTGAACCAACACTGAAAAACTGTTGACACGCTGCATTCTGTTCCGTCAGAACTGTGGCTGATTGCAAAACCGGCTTTCCGCATACCATATATTTCTTATAAAACAAAATTAACGAAGTGTCCAGCTGCTAAAATGGTTTGTCCATATTGCTATTATTTTTATCAGAGATAAAACAAAGTAGAATAGAAAATTTCATTTATGTTGGTCGGCTCCTTCTGGGACATTTTGGAAAGTCAGTATGTTTAAGTAATAAATTCATTATAGGCATTGTTTGTATTATTTTGAAGATTTCTGAATATAAAACAAAATACTTATGTCACCATAAGAACTGAATATTAAATAAAAACTTAGGTTTTGGTATTTATAAAATGTAATGTTTACAGAGAAAGCAATTCATGGAATGGTTACTGAATCACCTAGAATGTATGGAGTACCACATGCTACTTCAAAAACTAGTTCTACCAAGCGGATGGCACCAGACGACAAGCTAAAGAAAAGAAGCAGTCAGATATCTAAAGAACTTTCTGACATGGTTGTTTACGTACAGGTAGGTTAACATACATACAATCTGGTACAAAGAAGTCTTATCTGGAATGTAATATTATTAATTTGTTGCTTATTTAAGTCATTGCTTCGGTCTATGAAATTCTATGTCTACATCTTTCACATAATCACAGTCTACAGGCGGTATCACCTTGTCGCAACTATAACAGCAGCTCTTTTTATTTCGTTCTAGCTTCCACACTTCATCAACTGTGCCAAGTTTTCAAGGAGTTGTCCTTTTGGTCTACCTCATTCCTTTTGGTCTACCTCATTCCTTTTGTGCGTGTAGGTCTCCTTAAAATAATGACAGAAAGTTATCATACGGGTGTTTCCTAGTTGCATGAAAAAATCCAGGAGCGTATTCTATGGATAAAATTAAGTTAATTTTGTTAAATAAACCTGGAGTCCCAACGCCGTCGTTTCAGAGATATAGTGTTTCCAGAAATGATAAAAGAATCAATTAAAAATTCATAACTTATAAACCCATTGATATATTCTTGGCAAATTAAGCATAGGCCTTTAGTATGCTGGTGGATATTAAAATATGAAATTTGCAGCTTACGTAAAGTACCAGTGGCGGAGTTATGGTTACTATCATGACTTTTTTCACAAGAAAAAGTATATCACCCTTATCACCCTGTATAATAATGCAAACAAAATTGGTTTTCATATGCCCTTTTGCATTACCATCATGTTTTGTCTCTGCACATTTTTTTGTATCTCTCGCCGTTTAGAGACAATTTAGGTTTCTTAATAGGGGTATTTTTTGTGATATAGGTACCATAATTATATGTAAGTAGGTACATCAGTGTGATGAGTAACAAGTTAAAAGAAATAATACATTAATTCTTATTAATTATTTTCACTTATTCGTCATTGTGGCAACTTACACAAATGCAGAAATGGCTAATATGGTTTGTGTTGATGGTCTTGCTGGTGGTAATTGTTACTAGGCTAGGCGAATTTATGTCGAGGGATTTCCGAATCACGTAACTCTGAATCCCACAACTTTGAGAAATATTTTTCAACGTCTTTCGGGGTCAGGATCATTTAAAAAGGTCTCAAATGCAGGGCGTTCTCTGAGAGAACCCAGGAGTTGTAAGAAGCTGTATCACATGAAATCAAAGAAAACCCTCATGCAAACACCAGTTAAATAGCTAGAAATTTTAACATAAGCAATATATTAGTTTGGTCGATCCTCAAAGATCACTATGTGAAAACTGGAACCTGTGATGAGCACTAATAAGTACACTTGGAGGACACCCAAATCACCACAACACATATTTTAGAGACCTTACGATTGTTTCGTTGACAATGTCAACATCTTCAGAGGAGAACACCCAAATCACCACAACACATATTTTAGAGACCTTACGATTGTTTCGTTGACAATGTCATCATCTTCAGAGGAAGAAAATTATTCCTCTGAAGATGTTGACATTGTCAACGAAACAATCGTAAGGTCTCTGAAATATGTGTTGTGGTGATTTGGGTGTTCTCCAAGTGTACCTCAAAGATCAATAATTATACCCGTACCACATAAAGCGAGTTCAAGATATACTGCCTGAAGATTACCCCGCTCGCTTACAATTTTCTAACTGACACACTTTGACGCTGACATACTGTCTACAGATGAAGCGACTTTTTTTGAAATGCTATTATGAATTTTCGCAGCAATCATGTTTGGTCCGATGAAAACCCTCACGTGATAATAGAATCACCATTTCAACATCGGTATGGGTGGGTACAATTAGTTAGGGCTCCTGGTAAAAAGTACCGTCACGGTACTTTTTATCAGGAGCCCTTACTGGTGTTTCTTTTCGACATTTTCTTCAAAACATTTTGGTACCTAAACTGCTTGAAGATTTTCCCATTGCAATTAGACGACGGGTATAAATTATGCACTTTAGTTTGACCGCTCGTGAATTTTTAAATCAACATTTTGCACAAAAGTGGATTCAGCGACGCACTGAACACCCATGTCAATCTTGGCCACCTAGATCACTGAATTTAAATCCCATGGTCTTATATCTTTGGGGCCATCTCAAAGCATTGGTTTACCAAGATCCTATTGAAAATGAAGATCAACTACGAAAACGTAGATATAGATAATAGATTGTGATACTATAAGAGCCACCACCGGTATTTCTGCACGCGTTAAAGACTCTATAAGAAGAAGATCTAAAGCCTGTATTGTATGTGAATGTGGCCGTTTCCAACAATTATTATAGTGGTAGTAGTAGCGCAGTGATGGGGAGGCTAACGCCAGGCAAGTAGGCCACAAAGGGCCCTTTTTGCCAACCCTGGCAACCCAGCAACCATGCCCTACCCTTTCTCGGTTCCGTCCCCAAACCTCCTCGATCTCGAAATAAGGGCCATGACAGTCTTGCATTGGCCGAAACTTATCTGGCTCCTCTGCAGAGTGCTCGAACCGAACAATTCTGTTCGAAGACTTCCAAAAGCCTCGCATTCACACAAGTAGTTGTAAGACGTTTCTTCAGTCTCGCTGCATTCCTAGCAAATGGGATCCCCCTCGACACCTACCAATGTGAGGTGTCTTCTGAGAGCGCACTGGCCTGTCAGCACCCCAATGATTCGGCGAAGCGCAGAACGACTCCTACCAAGAAGTCAGACAGTCTTATCCCTGTCCGGCCCCTCCACGAAATCCCTCGCCTGCCTACAGCCACCGACCTCCAGTGTCTCTCCATGGCCTCCTCAGTCTACCTATCTAGGACGTTGGATGCCACCCTCCTGCTTATGCCTATAGCAGGTTTCGGGCCACAGAACGGTCGCCAGGAACCAAGCCTTGCGAGATCATTCGCCACTTCATTCCCCGCGACGCCACAGTGTCCCGGAACGCACACAAGTTGCACCTCCTTTGTCCCGGACAGTCACATAAGAGCGTCAGTGCACTCCTGGACCTAATTCTGGACGCGCAGACTACCCGTAGGGCCGCCTAGCTATCTGTGCAAATGTATACACATTTCTCAGGGCTCATCATCACATCCTGTCGATTAGTTACAGACCGAATAGCGCACCCGTCCGTTTCGAATGTCGTGGTATATGCGCCCAGAGCATAACTCTCGCGCAACCCCAGGCTATCGATGGATACTCCCGCCCCCGAGGATTGCTGCTCCTCCAGCCGTGATCGGCCGGTAGAACAGACCAGGCTAGCAGGTTGGACTACAACCGCTTTTCTGAGGAACAGTTATTACAAGTTTAACATTCCCTAAATTACATTGTTAAACTTATTATTATAATTTCAACAGTGTAATTTATGAATATGTAAAGTTGTGAATTTTAAATTGATTCTTTTATCATTTTTGGAAACCCTATATATCGGAAACAACAACCTTGGTACACTATGGTTATTTAGCAAAATTATCTTTGTTTTGCCCATAGAATAGAAGCTCCTGGAATTTCTGCACGCAATTAGGAAACACCCTTATTAGAATATATACAATAAATTGTGCCTGGCTGCTTCTTTCCTCGCTTTCTTTTAGGAAGTATATTTCTTCTTTTACCTCCGCAAGCACACTTTAATTCGCCTTTTGAATCAAGAACTTAATGGCCAATTATGCCAACAGAACTTCATTTTGCAACCATGCTAGTCAAGAGCACATGGATCACATGTTTCTCAATGCACCCACAATTGATGTAATCTATTTCTCATTTTCCATGTTTAACTTTTTTTAAATCAGGTTTTATTTTAATTTCAGCTCTATTTTAAACACTCTTTTTATTCTTAAGCTTAATTTTAATTCAAGCTACTTCCATTTTCTTCAGTTTTAGTGAATTTTCTTAAAAAAATTCACTAATGAGGAGATCCCGACTTTTGAATTTTGAAAAAATTTCTTCAAATGAGCGCTAATTCGGCCCCGCAGAACACATATCCGGGGTCAGTTTAAATTTTTATATGTTTATATATATATATATATATATATATATATATATATATATATATATATATATATATATATATATATATATATATATATATATATATATATATATATGTATGTATGTATCACACCGATAACTCAAAAAATAAGGGGCCGATTTTGATTAAATTTAGTGAATACCTTCCTATTGCAAATGGCTTGGACAAGTTCGTTAGCCAGGAAAATCGGTCCAGGTTTTCCCGGAAAATTTTGTGTTTTCTTTCGAAAAAAATTTATATCTCCGGAATTAACTAAGTAAGGGCAACCAAATTTGGTACGCGAGTTTACATCCTTATAGGTAAGCTACCTACCAAAATTTAGCTTTGTGGGTCGAAAGACAAAAAAGTTATAGGCATTTAAAGAGAAATAAATTGGGGTTTTCCACAAAACGTCAAAGTTGCGATTTAAACGTCAAAATTGGCAACATTTAGGAAAATAACTTGAATCTAATATGGGCTATGGAAATAAAATGTCTCAAGAAGAATGTTTTACAAACCCTGAAGTCTTAGTTTCAACCGTCATTGTCCTACATTTTAATAAAATATTTCCAGAAAATTCATTTCAAATAGACGCTTTCTCTGACGCTTGGCAGTAGTCTTAGCTATAGAGTTTATCGTTTAATGGTATATAATTTTTGTAGAATTTTCGTAAAAAAATCAATAAAGCTTAATATATCTGTTATTATACAAGATATGAAAAAAAATTGTATATATTAATTATAGGGTGTCTTGAGCTACATCTTTAAAAATTATTTCTACAATCACAGGGTGGCCCATTAGTCGTTGGTGATACAAATTTTCTTTTTTTTTTAATCAAACACGCCTTATGTTATTGCATTTTTGCATTTTCCATCGAAATATAATGCATGTTTATAAGAAAAAAATTTTGGACGCAGTTAGTGCGTTATGGTAGCGAATTTTGATCAAATTCTTAATATTTGAATAGCTCAATTTGCTATTAACCTATAAGGTTGACCAAGAAACGAGTTTTTCGGGAACACTTTAAGTTTACTTTCGGAAATTTTTGTACATTTTCAAACAATAAAGTTATTTTTTGTTACATTGTTTTTACTATATAGATTATACTGGTAACCAAATTTGATGCCTGCTTTCTTAAAAAAACACACATTATTGCTATTAAAAAATAGTTTTATGAAAATTCACTACCATAACGCACTTGCTGCGTCCAGAGTTTTTTTTTATTCTGCAGCTTTAATACACTTTTTTTAACTAGGGTCATTCATCTACAAATGTTTTCTAGGCATTAGGACTCTTATCGGTGTAACTCGCCGTTGAAATTTTAAATTCGATAGATTTTTATGTTGTTTATTTACAGTTTTTGAGAGATATAGCCTGTACAGTTATTATAAGTACACTTGGAGAACCCAAATTACCACAACACATTTTAAAAGACCTGACGATCGTTTCACTAACCAAGTTAGCGTCATCAGAGGATGAAACATTCTTGTATCCTCTGATGACGCTAACTTGGTTAGTGAAACGATCGTCAGGTCTTTTAAAATGTGTTGTGGTGATTTGGGTTCTCCAAGTGTACTTATCAGTGCTCATCACAGGTTCCAATCTTCACTTACTGTACAGTTATTGCCATGTGTTTTCCCGATTTATACTATATGCGGTGAAATAAAAATGTTTTTACTTTATGTTCCTGGTTTATATCTTGTTACCTCTTGGCTGTTAAGCTTGACCCGACAGTCATTTCTTCAAGTAACTTTCGATTTTTTTTTTCACTGCTTATTTACATCCGTATGTTTTTTTTTTTTGTTTTTCTACATTTTTTAATCTATCTTTTACAAGGGATTTTTTATTTTTTCAGGCAATCAAGTTTCGCGGATTAAACACAATCAGTCCGAGCAGTTCAGTTAAGCAGAAACCAAAACCATGTTTGTCGAGCTCTGGAAGCTCCACAGTTACAACTGGTAGTAGCTCAGCATCAAACATCAGTACGTCAGGTACAGGCACGGCAGCAGAATCTGACACCACAGTTTTTGAATCCGAAGTGAAACCACCACGCCCAAATGTTCACCTTCCCTGTTATCAATGCTCCTCAATAAATGAAAATACAGCCAAGAAGCTATGTCGTAAACAACCTCTAGCACTGGTAGCACATACCCAAACTCAACTCATGCGTACATATCCAGCTGGAATGAGAATAGATTCATCCAACTTCAATCCGGTAATTTTCTGGTCCTTCGGTATTCAAATGTCGGCTCTAAATTATCAAACAGATGATATAGCGATGCAGCTAAATACGGCGCTCTTTGAAATGAATGGAAAATGTGGATTCGTTAGTAAACCGAATGTAATGTGGGACAGGTCTCATGTAATGTACCGAAGATTCAACCCTTGGGATAAAGAATTTGACGGTTTACATTCATCGCAAATCGTTATTAACATCGTTTCGGGGCAGTATGTTTGTCAAGGTAATGTCAATATAAGCACCTGTGTTGAAATTGAAGTCATCGGAATTCCAGTGGACTGTAACAAGCAAAGAACTAAAGTTGTACAGAAAAATGCCTTAAATCCAATTTGGAATGATACTTTCAACTTCAGAGTTTTATTTCAAGATCTGGCCTTTCTAAGATTCAGCGTAATAGATGCGACAAGCAATCATTCACTTGCACAAAGAATATTACCCTTGAAATGCCTAAGACCCGGATATCGGCATTTAAGGTTACGTACCACTCAAAATAAGCCGTTAAATATGTCAACACTTTTCATATATTCAAGGGTTGAAGAGGAAAGCCTTGAAAACACCAACAATGGGGGTGATCGTCCGCAACCTGATATAGAAACTCAAACCGATGCTGCAGATAGTACATACCTAAGTATATCAGGAACACCACTGTGTGTAAAAAGAAGAATGTTCTTCTTAATGGTCTATGGAGTAGTGACCGAAGAGCCTTATACAATTTTAAAAATAACTCAAGAAAGTACGACGCAGGACGTTTTACTTCTTTGTCTTCAAAAAGCTTCGATTCCAGCGGACAAGGTTAATGATTATATATTGGTGGAAGAAGTAGCAAGAGGGTGGGAAAAGAAGGATCACAATCTTCCATCAACCCAGCGGATATTAGATTTACATGAAAGACCGTTGCAAGCTCAGTCGCAATGGAAAGGTGAAGGTCGATTTATATTAAAAAGAATGGGTGATGATCCGAGTAGCCGAGCTTGGTTGTCTTCAATAAGAAGTGTAGCGAATCGAGAGAGAGAAGCAAGAAAATCTGACGGTGCACCAAGCAATGCTTGGGAAGAAAATGACACGTTTCTTGTGTGTATATATAATGTATCGCCAGAAATACCATATGCCATTTTAAAAGTTCCTCTGAATGCATGTGCTCAAGATGTCCTAGCACAGGCATTGGTTAAAGCAAGGCGATTAGAAGACCCTATGAACTTTGTGATAGTGGAGGAACTGGAATGGGGAGGTACAAGTCATAATATACAACAACGAGCTTTAGCTGATTATGAAAATGTGTATAGTGCGCAGTCACATTGGCAGACGATAGGTCGTTTTATATTGCAAGAACGAGCTAATGCTACCCCGACTTCGTTAAGAAAAAATCGAATCACGTCTAGCCTACGTTTAGCCACGTTAGATCGTATTAGTCGTGGCCTAAATGTGGCTAGGAACGTGGCAACCAACAGTATAAAGGTGCCAGTACAAGTGGCGCTAAGTGACCCAACTACGTCAAAGTGGAAAAGTAAAACTGGTGAGGATACCAAAGAACCAAAGAACAAATCACTTACACGCGGTAAAATGAACTCTGAAAAAGACACGAATGCCACTTCTGTAAAACAGAAGAGTCAGTGTCAAAGAGAAGTGCATTCTGAAGGTGAGACGCTAAGTGATGAAGAAACAAAGGAATCAGATCTCATGTCAACTGTTTCACGACTGAAGAAGGTTTCCTTGAGGAAACTTAAAGAATGGAAATCATGATTATTGGAATAGACTCATATGAGTATTTTCCACAAATAGAGGTTGGATGATTCAGAGAAAGCTTTAAGTAGAAAGTTTTTTAGAACTGTAATTATATAGGTAGTGCTCATCCTATACATCAACTATTTTGCTACTAATTTTCCAAATACATTTATATTATATTCTGTAGCAAAGCCCAGATAAGTATAAATAAAATAATAATAATAATAATTTGCAGACAATAATTATGAACTTGTCTTTGAGGCATTAAACAAAAAATTATATTAGGTATATAATTATAATTAGTGTACAATGTTCTTCCTTTGGTGAATATGGAAAACAATTGTAAAATGACTAAAATAATTACTAATGGTCAGTTAGATGGTTCACAGCTAGTAAGTACTACTTATTTCTTTCCAAGGGATATGAATGTAAAGGTGTTTGTAGATACATTCTGACCATCATAAGAGACACATACCGGTTTCGCTCTTATAAGAGCTCATCAGTGTACCATACTTATGATCGCCTGAACCACGCGGTGCCGAATTCAAATTTGTAACCTATTTTGTTGTAATTTGTAGAGGGACCTGAATAATTCTTTGTTTTATAAAAAGATGTAATTTTTTGCGCCTAAGTATAAGCCATCTTTTTTTACTTTAACGTCGGCCTATTTCCGCGACTATGGCTAATCACCAAGACCAGGGAACAGTTTCACCTCACTATCCTGGAAATTTTGCCGAACCCCTGTTTTTCTGTAAGAAATATAGGGATCTTTAACGTGCCCAACATCGCGTGGACACGGGACCGACGGCTTTACGCCCCCTCCGAAGGTCGGAACGTGCAGACATTCCACTTGCTCAAATACAATGCTAGAGCCTCGGTTGATATTAATTTATTACAGTTTGTACTGAAAACATTAAAAAGAAACCCTTGCGAATCAAACCCAGTAACTTTTGGTTCAGAGGCACATGTTCTTACCCCTGGACCATCGATGCCTATTATAAGCCATCTTAAATTATGTAATAACAATCTTAACACTTTTTAAGTGAAAAAGGTATACTTTATAATTGTCGTTAAAGTTGACTCTTTTCAAAATATTTGCTATTTGATTTTTACATGCGACAAAATAATCCAAATAGTTTTTATCTTACAGTACCGAATGGCTTAAATAAAAAGGAAAAACACTTGTCCATAATTTCAAGTAGATTGTATGGACACTTATTAAATATTACTTAATAAAGAAAAACATAATTAAATAATATACGCGGTCTATTAATAACACTACTTAACAACTTGTTCTAAAAAAAAATCATAAACAAAACAAAACACATGAAAAAACTTAGAAAATAACGTTTTTTACTGAAAATTGTTTCTAGATAACAAATTTTCGAAGTGGTAACGATTGACCTCAATAGACTTTGATATACGTTCAATAAAAGATTGTCTAATATTATATAGGATTTCTTCATTTATAAGCAGCATATAAAATTATTTACGATAATTCTGCAAATATTTACTTTTTCATTGTAAACAATTGACTCCATGTAACGCCAGATACAGAAATCCAATGGATTTAAATAAAGAGTATGCACTGGCCAAGGCATTTGACAGCCACGACCACTGCAACAATTGTGCATTACTTATGGACCAGTCTATATATATATATATATATATATATATATATATATATATATATATATATATATATCGGTGCTTCAGTGGAAAGAACGTGTGCCTATGAACCGAAGGGTACTGGGTTCGATCCCAGGGTACTCCTTTCACTTTTTCAGTACAAACTGTAACATTAACATCAACCGAGGTTCTGGCATTGTATTTAAGCAAGTTGAATGTCTACACGTTCCGGCCTTCGGATGGGGCGTAAAGCCGTGGGTCCCGTGTCCATGCGATGTTGGGCACGTTAAAGATCCATACCCTCCTTACAGAAAGGCAGGGGTTCGTCAAAATTTCCAGGATAGTGAGGTGAAACTGCTCCCTGGCGTCGGTGATTGGCCAGAGTTGTGGAAATAGGCCGACATTAAAGACACAAAACACACACACACACTAATATATATATATATATATATATATATATATATATATATATATATATATATATATATATATATATATATATATATATATATAGTCACACACACACACACACAAACTTCTTCAATAAATCAGCTACTGTGTTAGCATAGGAACTTATTTATCATAAATATCGGGTATAATACCTGTTCAGCAGTTACAACATGAAGTTAAAATTAAAATCAAGCTCTATCTTTATCTTTTTATATTTCTTTTTTTTTCATTTACTCTAGTATATTTGCTACTACAAGAGAAACACAATTGTACAGCAGAACAAAAAGGTTAACGGTGATGTCATAGTAGCGGTTATTTCCGCCTCTGACACGGATAACTTATTGGCAACGACAACCCGTACTTAAAATAAACGACCATATGTCATTTTAATACAGTTCTTCGCTTATTTGAATCGATAACCACCTTAGTCTATCGAAAGTGTTAAACTGGTTACATTCCTCTTATAAACGTATTCCAAAAATGTCCCCAGGATTCTCTATGGGGTTCAAATCTGAACTACGAGCTGGCCATGCCATGGTATCAATTCCGACTTCTTGCGGAGCAATATAAGGCCTGCATCAGCAAAAATATGTGCACAACATAGGGCTCAAATGGCACAATGTGTTTGCCTGGAATCCCCAATGTGTACGTTTCAGCTGTAAGGCTTTCCTTATTTATGACAAGTTCCATGCGACCAGTCAAAGAAACAGACCCAGAGCATCACAGATCCTTCTCCAAATGTTGTATTTGAGAAATTACACTGACCATATTCTTCACAGGTGCGGAGTACCGTACATGGATAGGCCTGTCATTATCGCACAAACAAAAGCGGAACTCATACTTAAATAATACCTGTTGCCATTCAGCTTCCAGCCAGTTAAGATGCTCCTTGGCAAAATTTTGCCTGGCTCTCCGATTAATTCTAGTTAAAGCTAAACCTCGGCAGCAATTCTAGGTCTCAAATTATGTTCCCTAAGTTGCTGACGCACAAGTTTGTCCATAAAGTTACATACTTCCCCAAAACTACATTAATAAAACATACACAATGTTCCTTACAAATAAACGAAAACGCTACTTGCAAATGTGCACGTATCATTGTGTTTTAATTATTTATTATAAAACGGAAACAAATAATTTTTCCTGACTCCGAGTAAATTTTCACAATCTGGTATCTGGGAACGTCGTCCAAGGGGGTCAAATATGTCCCAATACCGCTTGAACGCGGTCGAAGCAGTTGGTGTAGGCAATAACAAACACATGGTGCACTTCTAGTCACGGGTCAGCCGCTCTCCGGAAGACTGATTCTTGCTACAAAGAGGCTCACTAGCCGCTAAATGTGAAAATGGTATGAAATTGTGACTCCTTATCACGGGTCAGTCGATCTTGTTACGATGTGGACTGGCCGCTTGATGATGAAGGAGTGTTAATTACGGGTCGCGGGTCAGGCGATCTTCCCAGTCTGCTTCCTGACAGCAGGGCCACTACGTTAAGTTCCGTATGACCACAGAATAATAAACCAGTCGGTCTTGCTACGACGCTTACTGGCTGCTGGATTAAGAGGAAATAATCTTAGATTTAATCTGACTGCTTCTGTGTTGTTCCGCTTGAAGACACTTGTCCTCCCATGCCGCCACGGTCGGTTGCGTGGGCCTCCTTGTGGCTGTTTTAGATGTTAAGGGTACAAGGTGGGACTCAGGAATGTTAACCGTGAATGTTAAAAAATATTGAAACACAACACCCGGTATTTATAGAGGATACTTTTCTCCACTTTATGGAATGGAATCTGTTATTAAAAAAATCTGGCATAATTTAACTTCAATCTTTTGGTTGGTCGTGCGGTGATTTCTTGAAGTTGCATTAATTTCTTAGGGAAGTGTATAAGCCCTAACAAAAGCGAATCGGGTACTGGTCTCATATGGCTAGAACGCCTCTAACAAACATTCATTTCCCTTGGCATAGGACAAGTAGTACTAGTACCAACGATTTAGCAGTTGTTAATCTCTTCTACATAATCTGTATGGCCAGCTAGCACTTTGTGTCCTTTACTACTGCGAGATCCTAGCTTCTGGTATATACAAAGAGATGCCATCACTTGCGATTCATTTCACTGGGCATTCGGCGTTTTGCCGATTGTATGGAGCCTAATGAGCTCTAGTGAGAGCGAAACCAATATGTCTCTCATAATGTCCATAACGCATATAATAGACACTCCTATAGTAATTACTTAGCTTTTTTTCATTTGAACCTTGTTATTATACGCTTTGTATAAAATGTATTGTCACCGAGAAACTTTTGTCAGTGGCCGAACCGAAGAAATTCGAAATTTCTAATCCTCTCCATGTTTCAGATCTTTCGAATTTAAATTTAAAAACACCTTGTAGGAAAACAGTTTTGTGGACTTTTTTCAAAGGGTTACATATTGCTTTCTACGTTTACTACCAAAGACTTGTTCATAATTGTTAACAAAATAAAATTATAATGAACAAAAGCTAATTTTATTCTATTTAATTGAAGTCAGCTTGAACTAATAGTGTGAAACTTTTTTAACCTTTTGCTAGGTCTGAAATTATCTGAGGAATTGTCTGCTTTTTAATATGACTTTTCAAAGTTTTATTTGTTTATTTAATTTTAGCAGCCTATCGCTAAGGCACATAACTTTTTTCTATATTTATTATTAATTAAAAAGTCATATATAATATGGTTGCCATTTTGTTAAATTTTGACGTGTACTTTGTATATCAAGAGGTTTCCTATACGCTCATTGAAATTGCAATACAAACGTTTTTAATTCTGGTGACCAAACAAGTAATTGATTGATTATGATCGCCTTTACTTATTATTTCTTTTTTTAATTTGTAATCGGTCCTTTTTCCCTGTCGGAAAATTGTGTGAACCTTCGGGATACTATCTATGACCCAAAAACCGTGGGAAACTTTAGACTGAGTTTCCAGGTTAATTGGTTTGTGTTAGATCTAATATATATCGGGCGCCAGCACTAGTTATTACTAGAGCTAGTGCTCTCCTAGGGATACTTGTCACCGAGGACAATTCCCCCTTATGAGCTGTCCTAATAATAACCAGCATAGGCCAAGGTGCACTTCAGTGGAGTTCAAGGTTCGACTGAGTAAAGGCAAAGTTACTTACTTTATATATGGCCTTGCTAGGACTTTATGCTTTGGGGTAAGGCGGTGTTGTTATTAAAACTTTGCATAATATGTACAAGTTGTATTTACAAAAATAAGCGTGAAAATTATTTACAAAAATATTTACAGAATAAAAATATTACTTAAGAAGTTTTAGCGGTTTTCATTCTAAAATTACAAGACGGAGTTGCAAATGATTTCTTTGTTGTTACTATAGCAACTCAATTGAATTTCGCTTACTGGCTAGTTTCCAGGCTAACCAGATATCAATATACCGTATTCTCCCAACAGGAAAAAAAATTGGATTTAGGATTATTATCGCTCTTTTCCTGTTTTTTTTTTTAATTTCAGATTAAACCAACCCAAAGGAGTGTTTCTCTAAGAAGAAGAATGCGACACTGTTCTTCGAACTCGCGTCAACTGCACAAATTAGAACAAGCAGGAAACAAAGTCATAAAATACTAATAAAAAATACCGAGAGACAAAAAGTTATTAAAGCATCGATTCAGTTATGTCATAGAGACCTGAGCAGTATATCAGAGTTAAGTAACATGGATGAGAAATAGCTTGTTAAACATCATGCTTCTACTGTATATTTGTGATCTAAAGAAAAAGCTTTTTTATTGTTATTTCATCAGTTATACTTCATCAATACAAAATAGGTTTATTTCGGTTGTAAGAACAACCTGTCTCTTTAAAGAGTCGCCGTAGTTGAATTTGTAACTTACAAATTTAGACCCCGCAACGGACTGCGCCAGTCTAAAACTGACCAACAGATAATGTTTAATAATTCCTTGCTGGGATACAAAAACATATGTATTTCAGTAATCATGGTCCATACCGCCAATCACCAAATATCGATGCAGTCCAACTATAAAAGAACACAAGGTTTAAATTCTAGAGTTAGAAAAATAAAGGCAAAGATAAACTGTCAATACCTATTTAGAAACGTAATAAAGTATTGCAATTTACATGAGGCGCAAGTGGTTTTAAGTCGATCATTCTTAAGCGACAAAAGAAACTAGTCATTAAAATAATCTCTCTTTTAATATGTATTGTGTGCGAAAAGCCTGAATGATCTATTTAAAATAACTTTATACATTCTGAACGACCCCATGATAGCCATATCTGATGTTTTGCCTTGAAAATTTGTTGAAGCTGTTAATATGTTTTATAGTTTATGATTTCTTCGAGACCTAATATCTGATTGTTAAATAATATAGAGGATTTATAAAAATAATTACATAGTTATGTGAAAATCAAATTTCTGTACCTAAGGGAACTACTAATATCGTACTTATAATGTGTCATCATGTCCTTCATATCGGATAATGTATAATATCAATTTCAAAGTCATTTCATTTAACATATCTCAGAGTACATCACATTGTTTATACACACATACAATATAATTCTTTATTGTAACAAATTTGAATTGAAATATTTGATGTGTTTATAAAATATATAATATATAATATACGAAATATATTACTGTTAATTAGTAGTACAAATCTAAAATGATTGTTTTTACGTAATATTGTTATATTTAACGATTTATAAAATATATTGAGTTCAAAAATAGCTTCTTAAGATGACTCATTTCCTCAAACCTTATTATCAATTTTTAGGTATGCAAGAAACAACACAACTTATGGATACATCAAGTGGTAAGACCAGACATACTAGCTTTCATCATCATCATCATCATCAATCAGCCCTCTGCGTCCACTGCTGGACATAGGCCTCCCCTAGTTAAGTCCATTCTTTTCTGTCTTGAGCGCTACGAATCCAGTTTTTTGTAATTTTTGTAATGTCGTCTGTCCAGCGAGTTGGTGGTCTTCTTCTGTCTCTTTTATCGGATCTGGGTCTCCATTCAAGTAATCGTTTTGTCCACCTGTCGTCTTGCATGCGAGCCACATGTCCCGTCCACTTCCATTTGAGTTTTGCCACATGTACGACCACATCAGTCAGGCATGTTCTTCTGCGTAATTCTTCATTTCTAATGTGATCACGTAACAAAACTCCAAGCATCGACCTCTCCATTTTGCGCTGTCTTACTTTTAGTTTCTTAGCATACGCGTTGGTAAGGGTTAGTATTTCGGCGCCGTAGGTCATAACCGGTAGAACACATTGGTTGAAAACTTTTCTTTTCAAGCATATTGGAAGGTCGCTTCTGAAAACGTCTCCAAGTTTGCCGTAAGTCACCCAGGAGAGTATAACTCTTCTGTTTATCTCGCATGTTTGGTTGGCTTTGGATATGCTTATCTCGTGGCCCAAATATGTGTATTTATCTACCCATTCCACCTCAGACTTTTCAATAATTAGGTTGTTAGTAGGGACGAGTTTTGTCATATTGTTTTTCCGATGTTCATTTTTAGACCTACTGTTGCACAGGTCTCCTGAAGTTCCTGTAGCATTAGTTTAATATCTTCCAAGTTGTCAGCCAGTAAGACAATGTCGTCTGCAAACCGTAAGTTTGACAGGCTTTGGCCGTCTATTCTTATACCTTTTTGGTCCTAATCTAGCTTCTTGAACACATATTTCAGGATGGTGATAAACAGTTTTGGGGACATTATAAATCCCTGGCGTACTTCTCTCCCAATTTTTATAGGATTCGTGTTTTCATGTAATTTTACCACAAGAGTAGCATTTATATATATATATATATATATATATATATATATATATATATATATATATATATATATATATATATTGTAAATCAGTTTGGTGTAGCATAGTCAATACGGCATGCTTATAGGGACTGCAACACTGCGTCCAGCTCCACAGTGTCGAAATCCTTATGGCAGTCTACAAAAGCAAGGACAAGAGGTCTGCCATATTCGATGGTCTTTTCAATCACTGTTTTGACGCTTTGGAGATGATCATTGGTTCCAAACCCACTTCGAAAACCAGATTGTCCTACTCGCTGGACAAACACCAACTTCTTTTCAAGTCGTGTGGTAATTATTCTAGTAAATAATTTGTAGAGGTGGCTAAGTAGACTTATCGGCCTATAATTTTCTAGGTTCGAGATGTCTCCTTTCTTGTGGACCAGTATTACGATGGTGTTGTGCCACTTTTCTGGTATCGTACTATTGAAGAGACAAAGGTTGAAAAGAGATTTGATTTTTTGTAGCAAGCAGGGACCACCAATCTTTATCGCATCGGAAACCACGGAGTCTTCTCCGGGCGATTTTTGATTTTTCATCTTTTTTAGGGCTAGTTTAATCGCATCTAGTGATATTTCTATTAGTATTTCCGAGCCTTGGTTAACCACAACTTTTTTACGGGTTAATATGTAAGATTCTGGATGTAGATTTATATCACTTTGGCTTTTATATAGCCTTCCATAAAACTCTTCCACTATATTTAGAATATCTTTTATGTTCATCGATGTATGTCCTTGTGCATTTTTTAGTTTTATTATTTGTCTCTTTCCATTGTCAAGCTTTCTACGTAAAACGTTCATACCCTTGTTGTTCTCTATGGTATCTTTGATTTGGTTGTGTCTAGAAGCTCTTACGTCGCGTCTGATGCTTTTTTGAAATTTGTCTATTTATTTCTCTCAACTCTGTTTCAGATGCATAGCTTTTGGACATCATATCCTTTCTTTTTGCTATGAGCAGTTTGGTCTCCTTGCTTAGTTTTTCCTCCCTTTGATTTGTTGAGCAGTGCCGACTTTGGGCTTCAGTTATTGTGATTGTGATGATATTATTCAGTTTGTTGATGTCGTTACCAATGGTGTGTTCTATTTCAGCCTTGGTAATTTAGTGGTGATCCACTGTTCAAAGCTATTTGCATCTGCTGGATTTATTAGTAAATTAGATTTATTGCTCTTTTGGATCTTTTTTGTCGTTCTTTGCCAATGCCAATAGCTACTTTTGCTCGAACAAGCCTGTGGTCGCTCCCAGTAGCAAACCTATTTAGGACAGTCACTCTTTTATTATGTGTTTTTTATCTGTGGTAATAAAGTCTATTTCGTTTCTTGTTTTACCATCGGGGCTTTTCCACGTCCATCTTCTATTTGTTTTTTTGTAGAAAAAGCTACCCATCTGAAACAGATTATTTTGTATCAGAAAGCTGAGCAGCGTTTCTCCTCGATTATTTCTACCCTCTAAGCCAAAGTCTCCAAGTGCTTCCTCACTTTGATTTATTTTTCTGCCTATTTCGGCATTGAAATCACCGCATATTAGAGTAAAGTGCTCTGGGTGTTCGTTTAGAGCAGTGTTAATGTTCTCATAGAACAGGTCTATCTCCTCATCGTCATGATCCATTGTAGGCACGTATACTTGTATGAGCTTAATATTGTATCTGGTATTGAGTTTTAGAATCAAAGAGATAACTCGTGTTCATATTTTATTTAGTAACACGATGCTTGATTTGTGTGGCTTGTGTATGAAAAATCATGTTCCTCCCCAGAAGCTCTCTTCTTAACCCACGTTATAGAATATGTTACCAGATTTAAGGTCTATGAACTGTTCGCCTCGTCTTTTTACTTCACTTAGTCCGACAACGTCCCATTTTATACGTTCCAACTCGCCTTCTAGTTCCATTAAGCTTTCATCTGTTGACAGTGATCGGGTATTGTAGGTTGCAATATGCAGTATTTTGTTGTTGGTACGTTTGGTACTCATTGCCATATCCTTGGGGCAGACTGTCTTGTTGTCAGTGCGAGATCTTGAAAATATTTTTCTACTCGCCTGGGGTAGTTCAGTTTTTACATCTGGCATGATCATAGAGGGTATTTAGCCATCAAACACCACGTTGGCTATACGTCTTGGTGAGTTTGGAACTTCAGCCGCCCATTCTGGGTCAGACGCTGTTCGTAGCCGCCCACTCTGGGTCAGATGCTACTGTACCTGTTGGTCCGCGGGAGGTATTTCATTTTCCTCCTACCACTCATATCTGAGAGGCATTCCTCTATCCGCCACCTGAAGATGCGCCCTCCTGAGGTTACAGGTCCCCCCGAGGGCAACTAACTTTAGTAGACAGCAATCCTCACAGTCGAAAAGGAATAATTTTCCTTGCCACAAGTATCAACGAGAACAAAATTTTATGCCGTATAAATAATAATCAGTCATTTTTCGAATTATATGACATACAACGTTAACATTTTCGAATACTACGACCATCAACAATTTAAATGCTTATTTATGCCACCTACCCGACGCTGAAATTCATGAAATCACGGAAAGTTATTAATAGATTCTGGTAGTAGCAAAAGCCAATCTAGATCGCACAATGTCATATCACAATTTTCATTTTATCCATGAAAACCCTTTTCTTGTTAAAACAGCATACGCTTATTCAAGCTACAACAACAGGGTAAATTTAAGACTGACATCGATAACAAACAATAAACAAGAATTCTATTTATTTAATTCCAATAAAAATTATAGCGGAGCAATTGGGATAGATTTTTTAATACAGAATGAATCCAACATAGATTTTAAAAATATAAGGATAAACTTCGCAAGCACAGCGAAAAATAATAGGGGGATTGGTACACAATGGATTAGATTTTTATTTGTATTTTTTTTAATATTCCCGCTTTACAATAACTGTAAATCTTTTAATTAACTTCTAGGGGCCTTCCAAATGGGAAAACAATTTTTTAAATGCTGTAAAGTTATAATAATGGACGTCTTTGTAGACTAGACATTTGTTCCGTTGTGTACCATATGTGGTATACAATGAATTGGAATACAATGAAACACAAATGATCTGGCAAAAAACAATTTAATCTTAGATTAAATAAATCTTAACTCAACACGAAAATAAAATTCAATTCACGGGTACGTATTTTGAAAATCGACCCTGAATTTGTAATATAGTAATAATAATAATAATACTTGATTGATTAACTTGTCAATTACAGAGAATAAGAGTACATATATATATATATATATATATATATATATATATATATATATATATATATATATATACATACACAGATACACATGTATATAACAGATATATGAAAATAACGTAATATATTTGTATACATACAAAATAAGTAGTACATATATTAGATAGCACTATAAATCCATGAGATTTGTGTGTGCTATTTTAGTAGACATTAGTTAGAGCAATTGGACGGTAGTTTCCTGAATCTAGTTTATCGCCGATCTTATACAATGGAAGTACAGTACTTTTCTTATATATTCGTGGAAAAATTCCTGAGAGAAGAATCGTATTAATGATATGTGTCAGAGGCTTCGTAAAACAGAAATGAAATAATTTAACGATCTTGCTACTGGTCGAGTCATGGCCATTATTTTGTGATGTTTTTTATACAATTAATGTATTTTGTTATTTCATACTCAGTGACAGGATTAAGAAAAATGCATTTAGGATTATAAGCGACTGTGTTTAATGGATTTAACCCAGTATCGTCAGTGGAATTACATAATTTACTTTACTACGTATATCAGCAAAATATGCATTAAATTCAGTGGCAATTATATTGCTATCTTTAACAATACTGTTATTGGCGGTACGAATAGTCAATTGAGGACCTATTGCTTGAATTCTTTGAATTGGTTGCATCTTTAATTATATTCCAAAGTTCTTTAGTATTGCTAGTATTACTTATTTGTTTTCCATAATATTAATCCTTTGTTTTGTTAATAATCTTATTTAATTGATTTCTGTATGTTCGGAAATTTTGAGAAGCAACTGTGCCTGTAGGATTGAGAGACGAAATCTGGCGTAATTTATTTCCATGATTGATAGAATTTAGTATTCCCTGAGTTATCCAGGGTTTAATTTTCTTATTACGTATGGAATGATTTGATTGCGTGCCACGTATTTTTATCAAACAAAATGACAAGGCGTACGGCAACTCTATTGTCAGAGGCAACTAGGTAGAGGGTCGGACTTACCTTTCTCATGTGTAATGTTTCTTAAATGAAGATGGAGCGCCACACATTTTTTATAGCACACAGCTGTTGAGCCTTTTGAAGTCAATGAAATGTGAAAATTGATTCAAATTAGTTACTCCCTAAACTCTACAATTTAATGAAAACACGAAAGATAATTTATTGATTTTAATAGTAATCTAGAAATATATAAACATATTATATGATGAGAAATGGGGAAAATAATTGATTATATAACTATTTAAAGAGATTTACGTTATAATTACATTTGTAACTACGTATTCGTGTCAAATTAAATTTCCCCTCGCATGGTATACCTTGCTTCGGTTAACAGAGGTGTTACAAGTTTGTGTCGCCCAGTGTACACGTGTGAGCTACAACTTACGTCGTGCAGTGTACACTAAAGCAAAATGAGTTTATCTACTTTTGAACTAACATCTAAGATTCTAATGTCCGTTGGAACTACACTGACATGACAAATGACAGTTCATCTTAGCCTAAATAATCAAATAACAAATAATGCTAAACGCTAGTTAATAGTTAATTGTTTTAGTTTGTGAATATGAAAAGATAAGGAACTTAGTACTTTCAATTAAACAAAATGCGTACAAAAGGCTTACGACAAATTTAAAGAAGCTATTGAAATTTGAACACATCAAATCGGTGAGTAATAATGATTATTATGTTGAGTTAAAGGAAATGATTAACCTGTTTTCTAATGCTGTGTGATTGGATTTGATTTTAGAATATTTCGTAACTATGGATCTTCCACTACTGCTATATGCTTTCCTCAAGCTCGAGATGGATAGAAAAATTAATTACGGATGCTGGACTTACTAGAAATTCAATCTTTATTATCTTCCATTGTTACCTCTAGACTGTGATTTGAGAAGGTACTTCTGCTGCTGTGAAGCCAGTTATAACAATTTTAGTTAACTGATATTGGTTTATAAAAATCACCTGGAGTTGTTATATAGGTGGGTAGACCTTTACACCATAAAAATTCGTTTATAACAGGCACAAAATAGACAGAAACCATTCAGCAACAATCTAGCCTCCAGAAAAAACCTGCAACTATTCAAAGTGACAGGCTTTTACAAAAGTTAGGTGCAGACCGAATTAAAACGAGAGGAAAATTTTCTCCTTTTTTTGAAAGTTGATAAAATTCCAGAGAAAATGATAATTTTTCATTCAGAATGTAAAACTGTTCATTAACAAGAAAGACAAAACCTTACTTTGATATATGTCAAGGATAATTTAAAAAAGGTAAACAAAACAATTAAATAATGGACAACACTTGATAGAAACAAATGATCATAAACTAAACAAAAACAAGATATATAATAAGAAGACCCTATTTAAAATATAATATATTCCTGTATTTATGTAATTATTAAGTTTTAGGTCATGTACTGGAGATGACAGTGTTCCTGATATTATTAAAGCTACACCCAAAAAAAAAAACAACAGCAAGACAAAAGTGAAATTTTGCTCAACTGTGGAGCCACACGGTTTTAACCTTTAATGAAAGAAAGAAGATATGCAGTAATGATCGGCAACCTGTGCAAAAAGTGATGTGTAGTGCATAGTATAGGCTCGCATGCTAGTGATCAATGTGCTGTTACTGTATGCTGCGGTTATTACATTGCCTTAAGAAACATGTATGCCTTTCATTACTACTCTTTACAAAATTCACACGTGACATGCATCACACGACATTTTTCAATAATATTGTAGAGTTTATTGTCGAAGTTACCCGTACAAACGTTTGGGTCAGCTGATTCATATATTTCCGCCCAATTGCAGTTTATCAAATATTGCTTTAGTTTATTATAATTTATGTTTTTAAATGTAACCCCAGCACATTTTTTTTTGCTTGGAAACAGCACTATTAATATATACATTCAGAATTATAGCAGAATAATAAGAAATTCCATCTTTAAGTATAATGCTTGGGTCATCACTGTCATCCTCTCTTGCAACGAATAAATGATCAATACAGGAGTGTCCTCTGGTAGGTTTGTCAATTTTTTGTAGATAACCAAACTAATTTCGTATGTTTAAATATAAGTTTGATACTTCGTAGGATTTTAAAATATCAATATTCAAATCTCTGCCAAATACTTCGATTTTGTTCATTTTAATGTAGACATTTGTGAATATATGATTCAAAAGACTGAGAAAATCATGTTCGTTGACCAATGGTAGTCTGTAAGTGGCAGTAATTCCTGTTGAAGTATTATGTTTTTGTAAAACAACACAAACACATTTAGTTTTACCAGAGGAGATTCTTGAGCAGATTGAGTTCAAAGAACTCTTAGCGTAAACTATATTACCGTCAGAATTGTTAATGCAACTTTCATTATGAAAGATTTCGTATTGATTGATGTTGACACTCTTTTGCTAGCTGTGCAAATAGCTTCGGGTAAAACCATTACAAAATCGGATTTTAACACAATGGCAATTTCACAGACGTCAGGAAAATGAAAACTGTCTGTCACCTTATTGATTTTTCTGAGGTAAGAGACTTTATATTCATCAGAATCATTAAAACCTCTACAATGTTGGCAACACAATAGATATTTTCAGGAAAATTTACCAACACAAATGAGTTTTTTTCGACTCTATTAGTAACATCGTTTAATATTATTTAGTCATCCTTCCTCTCCTCTTCGGGCATAAAATATTGTAGCTGAGCCAGCTCGTCGTCTGAAGAATCTTGTAATTCTATTTCTTGTGACTCTGAATCCGTGTCAACATTGTAACTTCCAGTTTTCACGCTCTTTTTTTTCGTGTCCTTTTCTTCTTTTTGTTATTTAATCATTCCGAAAAGTTTTGTTGTGCTTTTTTTAGAGATGTTCACTGTGTGCTTTTTCTTCTCTTCTGTTTTACATACCAGCTGTTTTAATTCAGGAGTGCTTGTAAGAATGGCGCTTTTTTGTCTTTTCGGTTATTTTTTCTTGGAGCAACTTTGGAAAAGTCTGTAGAATCGTTTGGCAAAAGAAAGCAACTGCTTTGAAACTATCTTCTGCCTGATTGTCTGCAGAACCATTCACTAATTCTTCATCTGGCATCGGTGCATCATCTTCACCACTACCGTCCAAGTTGGCATGTTCAAATCTTGAATTTTCAGTTCAGATTCCTGATTCCAGAAGGTTCTGCGCGAGGTTCGGTCAGATCTATAGTATCTTCTTCCTCAGTGATAAAAATTGCTTGCGCATTTGTGACAGTCCCCTCATCAATAATTTCTTCTGGCCTATCAGTTACTGAGATGACAAAAAGTCGTCATCGGAAAAAATGTTTTTATTCGTTGTTATATATTCCAGTGGACCTGAATCCAGATATAATGTTCTCAGGATTTATTGCCTTAGAATGTGCATATCCTACATATTCGTCAATTGGATACAAAGTCATAGAAACTCCAAGAGAACTCACAAGCCATGAATCTATAGCTTTGTTGTAAAACGTTTTAAATGAAGAAAAGAGGACCTTGTCCAGCGGCTACAGTTTATTACTGGAGTGGGGTAGAAGAGTCAGAATTGCAACAACAGCTGCTTTGGCAACTTCAGCTATCTACAGCGATACGTAGGACTTATAATTGGCATATATTAAGAGGAAGCGTATTTGCAAAGTAGTTTGAGAATATTTAATAAGATGTTGGAGGACGTCTAGAAATAATTGTCACCCACTCACTTGGATTGGCCAGTCCCAAAGTTCCTGGTGAGGCCACAGAAAGCATGATCTGCTTGAACTTTTTGAGTGGAAGCACCATTGCGGACGGTAGAAATGTTCCATCGGCACTAATGATTGCAACTGTAGTGGCCAGTGTACCTCTTTCGGCATTAGAACATTTATTCAACTGATATACTCCCTTTTTAGCTAAACTCTTTGAGGCTGCTGAACAGTTGTCCTCCCTGTCAATCAGACTATAAATTGGCAACTCTTCAACAGCCGAGGATACCGTTTGTAAACAATCTCCAAATTAAAGAAGAACAATCCAACATGGTGCTTGTTAAAAGACGTAATTCGTGACAAAGAGCAAGCTTCAGGCTTCCTGATGCTCAAACAAGCTATTCTTGATAAAAGCTCTCCGACAATCTTTGCTATCACATTTATTAAGGTTCCAACTTTTTTGTATTTTTTTTTTGTTATTCCGGATAGCCGTTTCATAAGCTAAATGCGCGACTTTTAAGGTATTCTAAGCATGTGTATGTCAAAAAAAAACCTTAATCGTAAATTATCAATTAGAATACAAATGTGAAAATCTACACTAAAAGATAAATCTATCTCATTAATGCAAGCAGGTGTCAATTTGGTTATCGGTATAACCTATATAGTAGGAACGATGTCTGGATCTTATCAAAATAACCTATTGTTTGAAAATGTACACAAATTTTCCAAAAATAAACTTAAAATGTTTCCGAGATGACTGGTTTCGTAGCCAACGAACCTTGGGTTAATAGCAAATTGAGTTGTTGAAATTTGAAGCATGTAATGAAAATTCGCACCCAAAATGCACCCACTGCGTCTAGATTTTTTTTATCAGAAACATGCATCATATTTCGATAAAAAAATGCAAAAAATGGTATAATATAAGGAAATAGTGGGATATATGTAAACACATAAAAATTCAAATTGACCCTTGATGTGGATTCTAGAGGGCCTAGTTCGCGCTCATTTGAAGACATTTTTTCAAAATTCAAGTCGAGATCTCATTAGTGATTTTTTTTTAAGAAAATTGACTAAAATGTATAGGTAAGTATTTTATTGAAAAAAATGTTTGGTGCCAAATCATTTCTATGAAAGATTATTACCATAACGCACTTGCTACTCGCGACTTGTATTTTGAATTATTTTTTTTTCAAATGAGCGGGAAGCAGGCCCATGGAACCAATATCCGGGGTCAGTTTCAATTTTTATATGTAATTTTTATATCTCAGATAATAACAAAATTAGTGCAACCAAACTGAGAGTAAACGAATGCGTATCGTTCGACTGACAGCGCCTATATGTATGCAACCCCTGCATACACCAATCCATTTAGGCGGACGTACACAAATTTATTGGTCGACTGTAGGTTAGGTTAGGTTAGTTTGTGAGTGGTCCATATCGGTCCCTCCACCGCGACCATAAGGTCTATTGTGGCTCACGCCTAATGTCTATATTTCGCCCAACAAATCCAGCCTCCTACAGAGGTCGATAACCTTTGCGGGCGAAAGTTGATCCAGATCCTCTGGAGCAAGCTTTACCTTGCCAAAGAGCAGGTGTCTAGTCCTATCCGCTGCCGGACAGGAACACAGCACGTGCTCTGCTGTTTCGTCATCCTCCATACACAGCCGGCACTCGGTCTCCTGACCGATCCCAATACGGTGCATGTGATGCCGCAAGCGACAGTGTCCTGTATACAGGCCGACTAGACTACTCAGTTGTTGTCTGTTCAACTCTAGAAGTTTCTTAGCCCTTGACTCAGACAGGCCATTTATGAAGGCCTTAGAGTGAGCTAATCCTGGAAGATTTTGCCAATATTGAATTGTCCTTCTATCTGTCCAGGTCTTTAAGGTGCGTTTTGCTGTGCAAGATGTTATTCCCAGCACCGGTTCTGGTCCGACAAAGTCACACTGGGCACCACTCCTGGCAAGCGCGTCTGCCGCAACGTTGCCATCATGGTCCGAGTGACCCGGTATCCAGACCAGCGACACCTCATTACAGCTGCCCAATTCGTTAAGGGCAGATTTACAACTCCATACCGTCTTTGAATTGCAACGGTAGGAACCAAGAGCCTTTATTGCAGCTTGGCTATCTGCAAATATCTTTATCGATTTGTTTGTGCATAGGTCTTTTAAGCTTTCCTTTGCACACATCTCGATGGCATAAACTTCTGCCTGGTGTATGGTTGCGTACTTGCCGAGGCTAGCTGATAGTCTAGCATCGGTGCTGCCCCCATATGCGCCGGCTCCTACTCCCATATTGGTTTTGGAGCCGTCAGAGTACCAGCAGAGGTCCGCTCTCAACAGGGTCGATTGGTTCCGGTCCCAGTCCCTTTCCGGGAGGACGGTCTTGAAAGACAGATCTCTGCTGATTTTTGTAGGCATCAAGTCTGAGACCATTCCCAGAATCCTGTGACAATCACTGTCATCAAGGAGTCCGGACCCCCTCAGACTGACTTCCCTCGGCATGTTATCTGCCGTTTGTTTTAGTCTGTACGTTGTCCACCTCGCCACCCTCTCCAACCATATGTGAAGTGGGGGAATATTGAGGAGGACCTCCAGAGCGACTGATGGTGCGGTGCTTATCGCTCCCGTTATCATCAGACATGCTTGTCTCTGTAGATGAGCCAGTTTGGCCCTCGCGGTACCACGTAGCACCTTAGGCCACCAAACTATGGCTCCATATGTTATCATAGGTCTGATAACCACTACATAGAGCCAGTACATCTGTTGGGGGTTTGTTCCCCAGTTGTTCCCACAGATTCTCCGGCAGGTCCACAGGGACATCTTAGCCCTGCGGATAACATTTTCTAACTGTCTGTCCCAGTTGAGCTTCTTATCTAGGATAACTCCCAGATATTTTGCTTGGTCCGAAAATGGAATGTTTTCCCCCATAAGATTAGGTGGTTTTAATTTGTCCAACCTTCTTCTTCTGGTGAACGGGACAATGATCGTTTTGCGAGGGTTCACAGACATCTGTTCCCTACGGCACCAATCATTGACTACATTTAGTGCTTCTTGAAGAGTACTAGACAGTTCCTCCTCAGATTTGCCTCTAACCATTATGACAAGATCATCCGCATACGCCTGGACCTCAACCTCCCAGAGTCCGAGGATAGCCAGCAGGTCGTCCACAAAGAGGGACCACAACAGGGGGGATAGAACGCCCCCCTGAGGACACCCTCTCGCAGCCCTAACGCTGACCACCTCTCCCCGTAATGAGGTAATAATGGTCCGATTGTGCAGCATGTTTCCGATCCAGCCACAGATGGTAGGTTCCACCCCCCTAGCGATAGTGGCCTCGTAGAGGGAGATCGGTAATGCATTATTAAATGCTCCTTCTATGTCGAGAAATGCCGCCACCGCAACCTCTCCATTTTCCAGAGAGTGTGTGATCTTCTCGACGAGGTTATTGAGCGCTAACTCAGTTGATTTGCCAGTTTGATAGGCATACTGGTGGGTATTTAGGGGGTTCTTGGGTAAGATGTTCCCCCTAATGTGTCCGTCCAGTATTTTTTCCAATCCCTTCAGGAGGAATGATGTAATACTGAGAGGTCTCAGTGAAGTAGGTAGGAGGTCATTACGTCCCAATTTGGGAATGTAAACCCCCCTAACCACCGTCCAGCTGGAAGGAATATAGTTCCAGGCCAGACTGGCTCTGAACAGCCTGATAAGGAAGGGTAGGAGAATCTCCAGTCCCTTTTGTAGTAGGACCGGTACCACCCCATCCTCCCCTGGCGACTTGAATGGCTGGAAATGATTCACAGCACACTCCACTGCCGAGGCTGTAACTATTCTCCGAGCAACTAGCCAGTCCTCCCTTTGGGGGCGTTTAGATCGTCCCTCAGCTGGTAGGACCTCACCGTTGCTCAGGATCAGACAATCTGGGAAGTGTGTGTGTGCTAAGAGCTCTAACGTTTCTTTCCGAGATTCAGTAAAGGAACCATCTGGTCGTTTTATCGATCCCAGTTCCTGTACACGGTCGCGTGAGAGAATCCTGTGGATTCTGGCGCTGCTGGGCACACTATTAATGTCCCCGCAGAACCTCCTCCAGGACTCCCTCTTAGCGTTCCTGATCTCTTTATTATAATGCGTTAGAGCAGTTTTATATTGCTCCCAGTTGCCTGTAATCTTAGCACGATTGAAGAGACGTCTAACTTCTCTTCGTAGTTTATCGAGGTTATTATTCCACCAAGTAGACCCCCGACTGTCTCTCTTTGACCTCAGTGGACAGTTTTCGTGATAGGCAGAGACCACAGCTTCCCTAACCTGTTCGGCCGCAATCTCGATCTCATCACGATCCCTCACTGTGGGGATTGCGGACCCAAGTCTGCCGGCGAGGGACTGTTTGTATCCCTCCCAATCCGTCCTCCTCGGGTCCCGATACTCTAACACAGGTCTAGGGCCTGTTTCAATTTCAAATAGGATATGGGCATGGTCTGAACATGAGGGTTCAGACGACACCCTCCATTTGAGGATTTTTGAGCTCAAAAGCCTTGAGCTGATCGTAAGATCTAAAACCTCTCTCCGGTTAGCTGTAAGAAAGGTGGGTTCCGAGCCTATGTTGTTGACAACCAGCTCCTCCCCTAAAATGTATTCAAATAATGATTCACCTCGTCTGTTAGTGTCCGTGCTCCCCCAAGCCAAGTGATGGGAGTTCGCATCACACCCCATTACGAGGTGATAATTGTTCCTCTTGCAGTAGGCGATCAATTTCCGCACTTCTGCTGGAGGTGGTTGTTCTGCATCTCTGTCTCCAGGGAAATAGGCCGAACAGGCCACTACTTCCAGCCTGGTCCCCCCGGATGTGATCACGAGATGGATGGATGCCATGTCCTTGGTGCAGTACTCTGAAAGTGTAAAATACTGCAAGTTGTTTCTGATCCAGATACAGGCTCTGGGTTTAGTACCAGAGCCCACCTCTACTATCTTACCAGAAGTGTTACCCAGCCCTTTAGTTCGTTCCGAATTAGCGGTCCAGGGCTCTTGGAGAAGAGCAATATCTATTTGCTCTTCCTTTAATTTCATGCTAAGGAGGTATGTCGCAGCCTTAGCATGATGCAGATTAGCTTGAATGCACCTTAAGTTGGTGGGCATTGGGGTAGGAATATAGGAGTGTATAGAGGATAAAGGAGTAGGTTAAGGAGCTTAAAGGAAAAGGGAATTATGGTGCAGGTTCCTCCTCCTTTTTAGGAGCTCGATAACCAAGCTTCCTATAGGAGGGTCTACCTTTGGTAGTCGTCCTAGGGGTGGACTTTCCTTTCCCCTGTTTTTACCCTCTGGAGGTTCCACTGGAAGGTTGAATCCTGCCACCTCCTCTATTGGGTCTGTGTAAGTCGTGTCCATGTTTGGTCCCACGAGCGGCAAGGGAAAATAGACCTCCATGGAAGAGCCCCGCATCCCATGAATAGGCATTTACACAGGGAGGTCGCCCGGTTTCCCTGGGGAGGGTTAACGTTAGCGACAGAATTACCAACCTGCCAATGCTCGGCCAGAAGCATCATCGCCTCGGCACCAACCCGCCAACGACCTTGCGATGTGGGTTTTTTATAGAGGACTCTCCTCGCAATGCCGGCCAATTAAGGCAAGCATTCCCGGCCCTCCTAAGACATGACTAGGAAGGTTACGGTTTGGTTAGTTCATTTAGTTCACGTCTAATAGTAGACGCTATCCAGGGTGCACCACGTGGAGGCGAACTAACTTTACACCCGTAATTCATAACAGAAATGCTAAAAGTTTATGCAATAGGCAATTTGCTTAACACCTTTGCGTGTTGATATTGTATACCTATGATTAAGTTAAAAGAACCCTTGTTTTGAATTTATAAGACCATGTTAAGCAAATCTAAATAGCCAAACTAACAGATCTTTTATGATATATGAAAAAAATAATAAAAAGCATCTAATAAGAGCTATCCATTTTCAATAACAAAATAGTGTTGGCGCAACAAGTGCGTTTTGGTAGCGAATTTGTTGTGGTACCGAGTTTTAATTTAAAAAATTGGTAATCAAATAGGTAGTAAATAAAAGTATTAAAAAAAGTTTTTCATTCATTTCAAATCTTAAATCCCATTCAGCTAGAATCTTCAAAAATATTGTTACATATGTAGTGAAGCCCTCAGAAAAGCACACATTTATTCCGATACTTAAGAAAAATTAGTAAAAGGCACTTGATGATTTGTTGATTCGCAATAAGAAAAAAGTGTGGGCGAGGCAAATGCGTAATGGTAACAAATTTGCATAAAAAATTCCTGTTGTTAAACAGTAAATATTTGTTAAAAAACTTGTATGCAGCAAGTTACTTGTGGTAGCGAGTTTTCTTTAAAAAAATAGTAAATAGTAAATGAAAGTTTAAAAAAATCTACATACAGCAACTGCTTTGTTGCAAAGAGTTATCAAAATATTTCAAATGTTATTAAGCGAGAATCTTGAATAATCTTGATGCATATATAGTCACATCTTTACAAAAGCACACATTTATTCTGATATATTTTAAAAAATTAATAAAAGTCGCCTTAATAATGTTTGTCTATAACAAAAAAAATGTGGCCGCAGCAAGTGCGTTTGGGCGGCGCATTTTCATAAAACATACTTAAACTGTGTGTGTGTGTGTTTTGTTTCTTTAACGTCGGCCTATTTCCGCGACTATGGCCAATCACCGACGCCAGGGAGCAGTTTCACCTCCCTATCCTGGAAATTTTGCCGAACCCCTGTCTTTCTGTAAGGAGGGTATGGATCTTTAACGTGCCCAACATCGCATGGACACGGGACCGACGGCTTTACGCCCCCTCCGAAGGAGCGGAACGTGTAGACATTCAACTTGCTCAAATACAATGCCAGAACCTCGGTTGATGTTAATGTTACAGTTTGTACTGAAAAAGTGAAAGGAGTACCCTGGGATCCAAACCAGTATCCTTCTGTTCAGAGGCACACGTTCTTACCCCTGAACCACCGAGGTTCTACACTTAAACTAAAATAGTAAATATAGTTCCAAATTGTAATTCAAATTTTTAAAAGTTTCTGAGACCATTTCAGTTCCAACCTTATTTATCTGTCAGTTTATTATTAATAAATATATATATATATATATATATATATATATATATATATATATATATATATATATATATATATATATATATATATATAATTATTATTATTATTGTATGGCAGTGAAATATTTTTAAAACCTTTCGCCCTCGATAATAAATTTTGAAAAATATATTTGCAGCAAATAAGCATTAAAAAATAATGTAAGACAGCTTTTTTGAAAATATTTGGCAATAAAAGAAGAAAATAGAAAGTTTATGAAAATCTGCTTTTTCTTTAAATCAAATTGTTTTAATGAAATCTTGAATAAAAGATATCATTCGATTTTCTTTACGACAATAACAGAACTGCCTGTCATTCTCCATAGTTTCGTTGAGTGTGGACATTGTAATTCAGGCTTAGAACTATTTATATCTTCTTCAAAAACAACGATTTATCCATAAATATATTTATTTATATCTAACTCAACAAATTTTTTACACAAATAACTTTAAAGGCACGACCACATATTCAATCTCCAATGTTTTTTTTTCTTCATTGCCTATATACATTTATAAAAAAAGAAGTACTTAACTTTCTGCCCTCGCAACCATAAATTTTCAAACAAATGTGCAGCTATGCATTATAAAATGTGAAAAAGTAGATGCCATCAAAGATAACTTTAAATAAATAAATGCTTAATAATATGTGGCTTCACTTTAAATCACAGTTTTGTAATTAAAATATGGAATAAAATCTTATATCAATCTTTTTTTTTTATTAGAAAATGACCTTTCCATTAAATTGAGTCAGGATTGAGTTTCATAAATATTTACATATATAACAATCAATTACCCATAAGTATGTTTATTTGTATCTAATAACTCAACATATTTTTTTACACAAATAACTTTATTATGTAAGCCATCTTAAACATATAAAGAGTGTGTGAAGCAGAGATCAATATTAGAGCCAGTCGGCCTGACATTTACTGAAAAAAGCGATATTGTCGATTGAACCGCCGCTCTATTGTAGTGTCCACTTTACGATGTGTCGGCTCAACGAACTGTGGGCCCAACGATACGTCACGGAGTAAACTATGTACCAAACTTTAGATCTGTAAGTGTAAAGACAAAAAAGCTATAGTCATTTAAAAAAAATTGGGTTTTCCTCTTAAAACGTCAAAGTCGCGATTTCATAAACGCCAGAATTGCTAACTTTCAAGCAAAGAACCTGAAACAAATAGGAGTTATGTAGAGAAAACGTCGGAAAAGAGTGTTTTAAACATGCTTTAGGTTACAGCTTCAAACCGTCTTTATCCTTCATTTTACTAAAATATTTCCAGAAAATTGATTTCAAATAGACCCTTTCTCTGATGCTTTGGCAGTAGTTTATGGTTTAATAGTCTATAATTATTTTTTGCTAATTTTGTCGAAAACATTCGCTAATGAGGAAGGGGACTCCGACTTTTGAATTTTAAAAAATGAGCCCGAACTAGGGTTCCTAAAACTAATAGGCGGGGTTGGTTTCAGTTTTTATCTCTTTACATATATACAAGGTGACGCATTTCTACGGTAAAGCTCAATATATCCGATATTTTACAAGATACGAGAAAAAATTGTATACGTTAATATAGGGTGCCTTGAGCTGCATCTTATTAAATTATTTTGACGATTACAGGGTGGCTCACAGATTTTCTTTTTTTTTTTTTTTTTTTTCGAACACCTCTTATGTTATTTCATTTTTGCTTTTTCATCGAATTATCATTTTATTCATAGTTTTTGAGTTATATTAGTTATTTTGCAACTTCATACGCATATCAAAAATTATGATGGCACACATGAAAGTGACACCGTGAGAGGCTTTCATTTATATTATTTGTCGAAAAAATTGAGATGCCATATACAGAGCGCTCTCAAATAGTGACTAAAATTGCAAAATTCAAACTGCTGTAACTCATTTTTTTAATATTGAACAACTCCCTATACCTACAGACTCTAGTTTTGGAAATATTTTTGCTTTTTTTCAAACTTAATTACAGATTATGTATATAATTTGAATTTTATGTATTCTTTGAGTGGCTTTTTTGTAAAACATAGTTTTCGCAGAAATTTAGTTGTTTCCGTATAAACCACTGTTCGTAAGATTTCTACATTTTGGTAACTAACAATAAATGTTTAATAAATTGTTAAAATGTTTTCGGATTTGTGAAAAAATTGTTTGCAAATTTCCATGCAAAATTTTTTTGAGAGTCTCATCTAAAAGCTTTTTGTGAATAATTATATCATGGTAGGTGAGTAAATAGCTTGAAGAGGTTCGTTGACCAGGAAAATCGGGCCAGTTTTTTCGGGAACATTTTTAAGTTTGTTTTCAAAAAATGTTTGTACTTTTTCAACCAATAAAGTTATTTTGATGAAATATGGTTCATTGTTTACACTATATAGATTATACGGGTAACCAAATTTGATGCCTGCTTTCATTAAAAAGACATATTTCGTATTAAAAACATTTTAATGAAAATTCACTACTATAACGCACTTGCTAGGTCCAGACTTTTTATTATATTATTTATTTCTTTTAAAGAATTTCTTGATCAAAACACCATACCATAGCAACAGGTTTTTATTTATAGTTGTCATGAATGCCTATATTATAAATCCAATTTCCTATCTTAGTGATGCTGTCAAGGACCGAAACTAGTTACAGCGAAGACAACCAAAGCTTGTGAAGCCAGAGAAGAAGTCTCTATACCTATATTTGTATTCGTAATGTTTTGTGAATCATTAGTTTTTATTTTTGAAAGAAATGTTTGACATGAAACTGAGTAATTTATGAAATACAGCTTTACATGACTGTCCACAATCGCATGACTTATCCATCATATTATATAACAATTCCTTGTATCAAAGGCTTTTAGATACCAATGATTTTCATATTTTGTGTTGTACTCGCTTCTGCTAATGCATCGCTTGAATCTGAGATCTTGACTTTCGGTTTTACCTGTGAATAATGATTAGTTTGTGTTAGGTAGCATAAGGTTTCGACCATAATTGGAAGCTTAGCAGGACAATTTGTGTTTTTTGATGATCTTTTGCCTGTACTTCTTTTGTCAGTTGAAAATGCAAAGTGTGCCTATATTTACTCTCCCAGAAGTAGAAAACATTCTTAAAACCCTCCAAGTAACTTTAGTGTATTAAGAGAGCTTTTCTACCAGGTCTGTGCAAGAATATTAATTTAAAGTTATACAATACAAAGTAATATGGTTCTACTTCCATCGCCGAGGTTTGATCATTAACTTCCTTAATCCCCAGAACAGTTTTCCATTTTTTCTGGTTTGGTGTAGGTATGTGTAATTTTCCGGCAGATTATTTTATGACATATAGTCATTGATTCAAATATTTCTTATTTTATATTCTAAATTTAAATAACCCTAATACTCACTCAAAATGTCAACATATAAAACTCCGAAACAAACCGATTATCAACCGATCATATTTACTCGCATGTCGACGAAATTAGCCTATCATAAACCCTTGAAATTGAGGTGTATGCACTACCGAGTGGGAGCGGCAAGGACGGTCGACATTTACTAAGGCAAATACTATATAATGACAATAGGGGACACACCGGCTGATTTCGTGTTTCAAGAATATCAGCGCCCCTAGCACATAGTACTGATGTTACGTCGTTCAATTGCTGGTGTTTAACTGTGTATAATTAAGTTTGAGCTGTGTTTTTTACAATGAATGTTAGTGGTTGGGTGTGTGGAATCTATAATTGTTCGAATTATAACGTGCTAAATACATCAGACATTTCATAGGTTTCCAAAGGATGGCGAAACGTGAATATGATTTAAAGCAGAAGACAAATTCAGAATCACTTTTATGCCAATATGTACAGTTCGCAGGAGATAATTTATTGTGTGATATTTACCATCATGTACCTATTTATAGATAAACTTCGTAAACTGGTGGTTGGAAGGCTTCAATCATAACTTGTCTTCCAGTGTATAAAAAAAAAAAAATATGAAGGCAAAAAAAGTTTTGCATTAATAATAAATGGTATAAGAAAACTGCTTTTTTATATTCTTCTGTGTCCTTTTTTATTTCAGTATGGCATAAATTGTCACATTTAAAATTATTTTACTTGGTAAAGGCTTTTAATTATCTTCCCAATACAAGTTTTTAAAGAGACAAGTAGAAATAGCAGATTCAGCCCTATAATAGATTTATTCACAGAAGTAAGAGTTAGTCTCAGTTTTCATGTAGAGATATAGCAAATTGAGTACTGTGCTACCATTTATACCTAGGACAATTATTTATAGGTAAGTACAGATTGTAACTTAATATCGTCAGAAACAGCTTTCAGTATATTCCTATACCTACCCTTGAAATAGTAGTTGAACGACGGATTCAAGGTAGTACTTTAAATTATGATGAAATAAGATTATGGGTAAGAGAAATTTGCAGAATTGTTCATGCTGAATTCATTTAGATTTCAAGCTGATTGTTGATACAAATTATATTTATAACTATATAATCAGAAAATTTTCACTGTTCTGTCATGTACAAGTTTTTCTATTCATCTATAACAAACCAATTGTCTAAATTAAGAATATGCAGGTAAATATACAATTCAAATTACCCGCTCAGTTGTCAGTACTTCACGCGAGATGGCGCTAGTGTACTTGTCACAAATATCACCAATGCTAAAGCATAGGACTGTCCCGTATTGTCATTATATAGTATTTGACTAAGGTTTGATGTTAAGACGGATCCACATCAATAAATAATTATGTTGTACTTTTTATTTTGAAAATTGGAAATAAAATTTGCTGCGCAAACTTGAATATGGTCAGGTATTTTCCCACGAAAATATTTATGTTGTGTGTGTGTGTGTACGGCCGAATCCACTACGTCGCTAAATATAACAAAACTACACTGTACTCACTCAAGGTGGAACAATTGTGCGCCGCAAATATCTTTGATGTTGACTAGTAAACCGACAGCAGGGTGGATAGCGTGTGTTATTCGTCGCGAAATTATTTGTGTGCGTTTGCATGTGGCGCACGGTCTACACCATTAAAAATTTCGGCGCACACGAACCAATTTGTGTCAAATATAATGCAAATATTTATTAGTGTGGATCCGCCTTAATACACCAGGCCGAGTTCAATAGGCGCCAGCTGCTGAATTTACCGGTCTGCTGACTACCGATACATTTCAGCGGTTAGAGACAGATCAACAAACTGTTTACTTCAAGCAATATTTTGTGACGATTATCTGTCGTTCCGTGTTAACAAATTGGTTGAGCTCAAGCAGAAATTAAGATCTCAGCGGGATTGATAAACGCATATGTTTACACAACTATTCAACTGTTGGCAACTGCAGGCTCCCGATTAAGACGGATCTTTTAAATCAACATTACTATGGCAGAGTTCACCAGGCACCAACAGCTGCCAACAGTTTGAATTGTTATGTCAAGAAATGTTGACACAACAATTCAACCGTTGGAAGCCTCTGGAGACTGGTGAACTCTGCTTATGACGGATATGTATTTGCAGATAATAGTTGAGTCACCAGGTGCCAACAGCTGAGTTTAAGTGCTCATCTGCTGACTACCCATCAAATTCAATGGTTGGAGTCTAATGACCGCATGGTTGACTTCACAATGTAAACGTTTTTGGACATTCAACAGTTTGCAGCTGCTGGCTCTTTATGAACTTGACCAATGCGAATAGGCCAGGCGTACAAAGGACAACTGTTTATGGTTTTTTTTTTCGGTTTTATGCATTATCTTTCTCATACCTACGCCTCCAAGTGCACTTATATTTATCTGTACTAAATTATTTGGTAAAACATCATTTACTGACTTTAAAATTACATTATAAGAATAAAACTAACAGAGAACAGTTCCTGAAAAATAAAAAATAGTTTAATTTCTTTTTAATACATCACTTCTTTATTTGACACATTGGTTTTAGTCCTTTATCGAATGTGAAATATTTCAGCTAATGCATTTTTTCATAGTCAGCGGTGGTAAATTTTGATGAAAAAGTGGGCTATTCTGTGAAAGTCGTGTGTCACTTAGGTTTAGGTGGCATTATCTTTAGCCTGTTCCGTTGATAATATATACATTATACATAAAGTCATCAGACATTTTATTTTGATTTGCTACTTCAATGTGGCATGTCAACATGTTTGTCATATATATCAATGGGCGCCTGCAAGTGTCGGCAGTTACATTGTTATATCAAAAAATGTTGACGAATGTCAATATTTTGGCAACATTTTTTGACATAACAATGCAGCTGCTGGCAGTGTGAGCGCCTGGTGAACTCTACTAATAATGTTCGTGTGGCATTAGAAATACAGGATAAAAAGCCTCAGATTTTAGACTTAAATATAGTCAGTAGTGTTTGAAACGTTTTTTCAATTAAAATTCGTTATAATTCTCGTAGATTTGTTATGGTAAACGTTGTTTCACGAGTAAAGTGAAATAACTATATTATTATTAGTCTATGGTTATGTTGATGACATCATTAATACGCACACCATGCAGATAGAGAAGTGTTTTTGTTCTATGACATGCGCAAACACACCGGCGTCATGAACCGTCAAACTTCAAAAGATAAGTAGATATAAGCGATAAAAGTAGATTGTAGATTTAAGATTAAAGATTAGTGTTTTTTGTTTTGTTTCCGTTACACCTAAATTCTAAATCTAAATCTTAAAGTAGAAATGCAAACGCAGCAAATTAAAATTATGAACGAAGTGTAATTTCGACTACAAACGCACAATAAAGTTAAATTTCACCGTTTACAACAGTGCAATTTATTTGATAATTTTGTTTTCATCAGTTATATTCTGTGTTCTACTATAACCTCAAACATGGCTAACTGGGTAAGTCCCCCATTGTTTTAAAAGGTTGTTTTATTTTAAAATAAATGACGGTACGTGGTAATCAACCCAGTTTTAGAGTATTTGTTGTCCACCTTTTCTTATACGGCATAAAAATACAAAAAACACGATTTAATATTGTTAGAGCTTTACCTTAAATTGTTGAAGGAGTCAAACGTTAGGTTTACCAAGCAGATAATATGAGATGAGGTATTATAGAATAGGAAGTGTAGTATGTTTTCTTACAATATTTAACCTTTTATTGTATGTTAACTTTATAAAACAAACAAGATAAAGAGCGAGTGTAACCGAGATATTAACCCTTATTGTATGTATTCTGACTCCTGACAACATGGGTAAATTTCGAAAACCGGCGATTTGGAGTTAATTTCTCATTTATAATCATGCAAAATGAAACTGAACTCATAAGACCAAGTTAGCACTAGGTATTGTTAAAAACCACATGCTGTTAGTTTACTTATAAGTAAATCCTAATTTCTAATTGAAGCTTCTGTAACAAATTACATTGGTCTTATCAAAAGCAAATACCTACATTACCAAAAGAATAATGTAGTTCTAATTTCTCACTGATGACTTGATTATTTGTTTGCCAACCTTTAATAGTTAGTATGATTCTTTGAAACATTTTTGTTTTCTAATGAGAAAAGACAATTACACTGGCATCTAAGGCCATTATTATCAGTCTGGTACGTTTTACACATTTATGAGTAATTTTATAAAGCTAAACAGTAAATATATTGTCTATAATTCTACAAGCCAAGGATGAAGAACTAAATATACCTACACAGTTATCGAAACTATGTTGGGTTATTAGGTGTTCTTTACAAAAAATGTTACAGGTTGATACTTCCGAGTTCCGAGGAGATACTGATTGGTCAGCTTGGTGCGTACTAATCTGTCAGTTGGGTATCTCTTCATGTCTTCTGTTCTTTGGTAACCCCAATTATCCGTAAAAAAGCTGTATGTATTCCTAAGGAATGAGCTGACTTGTGACCAGGTCCCATTTGCAGCTACTCTGGAAAATTACTTTAAATTGTTGTAGCCAACAAATTAGAGTAATCAGTTTCAGAACAGGTTGCTGGTTTTAGTGAATTTTCGTAGAAAAAATTCACTAATGGGGAGATCCTGACTTGAATTTTGAAAAAAAAATTGCAAATGAGCGCATATCCGGGGTCAGTTTCAATTATTATATGTTTGTTTATATATATATATATATATATATATATATATATATATATATATATATATATATATATATATATATATATATATATATATATATATATATATATATATATATATATATATATATATATATATATATATATATATATATATAGTGTGGGTAAGGTATAAGTGACAACAATTTTTTGAATTAGATTATGATATTCTGGGAATCGCTCCTGCTTTGTCTTAAACTAAGATGTTGAAGAAATGAACAAAATCAATAATATACAGGGTGGTTTATAACTGATGTTATGAAATGTATTAAGAGTAAACTACCTTCGTTTATGAAGATATCGCAAAAAGTTATTAACAAGAATTATTTAGAATATACCGTAAATTGCCTCTCTCAACCTCAGTTTCAACAAATCAAGATCGTTGTTTAATGGAGCTGCGTAGACTTTCTGTTTGAGATAGCCCCATAAAGAAAAGTCCATTAAGGTAAGATCGGGACTTCTGGGAGGCCAAGGTATTGGCCCATATCGACCAATCCACCGCCCAGGAAATTCGCGATCTAACAATTCTCGAACGATTCCTGTTGCATGTGCTGGGTGGCCGTCATGCTGAAAGTATGCTGATTGTCTATCTTCTAGTGACATGTTATGCAAATGGTCTTGAAGAATATTTTCCAACATTTCCAGATAACTGTACTGGCTCACATTCTGCTCAAAACAATATGACCCAATTATCCCAGTGTAAGAAACAGCACACCACACATTTACTTTTTTATGGCATTGTTTGTTTAGAAAAATCTTTCCAGAAATATGCTTAGAACCCCTTCTGGATACCCAAACCACAAGAAGAATTTACGAAGAAGTTACGGGACCAAAAGTGAATAGAGGTGCTGGACGGAGAAAAATATAAAAAGGAAATGTAAGCGGAAAGTGCGAAAGAAACAGCTTAATTGGACCTCTAAGCTGCCTTTATCCCATTTTGCAGCTATACCTCCTTAAAATCCTGTTTACCGCATGCAGAACCTCTGTATTCACCGCAGGTCCCGTAACTTTTTAGGGGTTGCTCCAAAGGAATTTTTCTTGTTTACGTTGTTCTCGTTTATGCATTGAGGGTGATTGTAGGCATGCAGAAGGTGAAGGAGAACCCCCGCGACGAAGCAGGAACCAAGAATTTCAATTTATGTTTAAATTGTTATCTCACTTTATTTATTTTTTTAATGATTTTGTGGTTGCCTTGTTTTTCAGTCTTACATAGTAAGCAATATTTTATCATTTTCAAAAAGTATGGATACAGCAACCGTAAATAAGTATTTGAAAGTGTCTGGGTGCAGCAAGTATGTTATGGTAGAAAGTTCTCGTAAAAATATTTCAAATCCGATAGCTCAATAACTTTCCCATTAAGCTGGAATCTTTAATCTTCAACCATAGTAACACCTATGTAAACGCACCGGGGGTACTAAACTAAAGAAAAATAACATAATGAGCTTCGCGGATTACAAATTTGTTGTAAAAAACCTTTTTTGTTTATTGTTTGCAAAAACTGGATGGGTTGACTAAAATAAACCATTCTAGCAATTAATAAGGAAAAAAAGTATGGACGCAGCAAGTGCGTTATGGAAGTGAATTTTTATAGAAATGCTTTGAATAGCAGATATGTCTTTTTAATGCAAGCAGTCAATTTGGTTACCGGTATAACCTATATAGTAGTAGTAGCAGTGGTGGGGAGGCCAACGCCAAGCAAATAGGCCACAATGGGCCCTTTTTTCCCACCCCAGCAACCATGCTCTACTCTTCCTCGGTTCCGTCGCCAAACCGCCTCGACCTCGAGATGAAGGCCGTGACAGTCTTCAATTGAACTGTACTTACCTGATTCCTCTGCAGAGTCCTCGATCCGAACAATTCTGCTCGAAGACTACCAAAAGCCTCGCATTCACACAGGTAGTGGTAGGACGTTTCTTCATCCTCGCCGCATTCCTGGAAAATGTGATCCCCCTCTACGCCTATCAATGTGAGGTGTCTTCTACGGGCGCAGTGGCCTGTCAGCACCCCAAGGATGCGGCGAAGCGCAGGTCGACTCCTTCCGAGTAGCCAGACAGCTTTATCTCTGTCCGGCCCCTCCACGAAGTCCCTCGCATGCCTGCAGCCACCAACCGACCCTCATTGCCTCTCCATTGCTTCCTCGGTCCACCTGTCTTAAGGCGACAGAGACTGTCTTCCTACTTATTCCTATCGCAGGCTCCGGGCCACAGAACGGCCGCCGGGAACCGAGTCTTGCGAGATTATTCGCCACCTCATTCCCCGCTACGCCACAGTGTCCCGGAACCCACACCAGTTGCACCTCCTTCGTCCTGGCTAGTCCTCTGAAGGCGTCAGCGCACTCCTGAACCAGTGTTGACCTGATTCTGGCCGCGCAGACTGCCTGGAGGACCGCCTGGCTATCCGAGCAGATGTACACACATTTCTCGGGACTCCTCTTCACATCCTGTCTATTGGCCACAGACAGGATAGCATACACCTCTGTTTCGAATGCCGTGGTATATGCGCCAAGAGCATAGCTCTCGCGCACCCCCAGGCCCTCGATGTATATTCCTGCCCCGGAGGATTGTTGGTCCTCCAGCCGTGATCCGTCGGTGAAACAGACCAGGCTTGCGGGCTGGAATGCAACCTCATTTTTCCTCCACTGATCCCTACTGGGGATCCTAGTCAACCTAATATCGTCCTCGGCATCCCGCACCTTTATGGCGGAAATCGGAATTTCCTTTTCCACGTCCTTGGCGACTCTTGCATGTCCTATTACTGCTCCCTCTCCGCACCAGTTTCCCGAGTCCCGCATTCTAAGATGCGACGCCATAGCCTCCCTTCTGATACAGATGGGAAGCGGTGGCAGCATCAACAGGACCTCTAGCGCGGCTGAGGGTGTCGTCCTCATAGCGCCTGTGATACCCAGGATTGCCAGCCTTTGGAGTTTGGCCAGCTTCCTGCTGCTAGTTTAGTTCACACCAGACCAACGCCCCATAGATGATTATCGGCCTGACGATCGCAGTGTAGAACCAATGAAGGATCCGAGGATTAAGTCCCCAGGTCCTCCCTATCACACGACGCAGCTGCCAGAGGGTCGCTACTCCCTTCCTCACTACTCGTTCTATTTGCGACCCCCATGTTAGTTTGCGGTCCAGGATCACCCCCAGATATTTGACCTCCCGCACTTAAGCTAAAGGTTTTCCAAACACCACGGTCGCCCTGAACCCCTCTACCCTCCTCTTCTTGGTAAATAGGATCATCTCCGTCTTCGCCGGGTTTACGGAGAGTCCCTGCTCACCACACCACCTTTCGATTATGCTACAGGCAGCCTGCATACACTCACATACGACGCCGATGAATTTGCCAGTGACTAAGACCAGCCCATCAGCGTAAGCCTGGGCGTAGAAGCCATTCTCAGAGAGTCGCTCCAAGAGGCTATCCATGACCAGACACCATAGATGAGGCGAAAGGCAGCTGCCCTGAGGACAGCCGCTCGTCACCCCAACGTCCAGCCCTCGGCCCCTCAAGGTCAGCGAAGCTCTCCTGTCCTCCAGCATGCTCGCCACCCAGCTTATTAGGGACCTCGGCGTTCCCCTCTCATGTAGGGCGGCACAGACCGTATCCGTCCTTGCCTTATCAAAGGCCCCCTCCACATCGAAGAACACAGCTAATGAGCTCTCCCCGTAGTGTATGGCCCTTTCCACCTTCCGCGTCACAGCGTGGAGCGCCGTATCCGTCGATTTCCCCCGCTGGTACGCGTTCTGACCTTTGTGGAAGGGATGATCCTTGAGTATCCCTCCCCATAAACCTATCTACTAACTTTTCCAATGCCTTGGGTAGGAAAGATGTTCGGCTGATTAGCCTGTACGCCTTGGCCAGCGTGTAGTCCTCCCTTCCCGGTTTGGGAATGAAGACCCCACTAACCCGGTGCCAGGCCTTTGGGACGTAGCCCCACGCCAGGCTGGCCCGAAAAAACTCTCTTATGCTGGGAAGCAGTATATCCAGGCCCCTCTGGAGCAGGGCCGGAAAAATCCCATCACAGCCTGCGGATTTGAATGGAGCGAACTCGCTCACCGCCCAAGTTATAGAGCCATCTGTGACCACCCCCTCCGCCAGCTGCCAGTCCGCATTCGGGACTGTCCACCGGCCCGGTTCGGCAGCCACGGCTCCACCGCCCTCAAGGTGAACTTCGGCGAGATGACGCAGGGTCTCCTCATCGGTGCTTGTCCAGCTCCCGTCCGGTTTCCTTAAAGATCCTACATTACTACCTAACTCCTGTTTGAGTACCCTTACCAGCCTGGCTGCGTCCGACAGGGAATTGACTTCCCCGCAGTACGCGCGCCAACCAGCTCGCGTACTCCGGCATAATTCCTTCCTAAACTCCGTTCTGGCAGTCCTAAACTCGTTCTAGGCCGCTTCACCCGATTCTCAGACGGCTCGGTTTAAGGCCCCCCGAGTCCGCCCGCGTAGTACGGCGAGATCCCTGTTCCACCATGTAACTTTGATGGACGGTTCCCCCCTAAGTGGTGACGCGGCCTCGTAGGCTGCCATTATTTTCCCTTCTAGGGCCTCGACCTCGCTATCTAATGCCTCTATAGAGAGTCTTCTCCCCTCTGGGCTCCTTGACTACCCACCGAGGCCTATTAGATAGGCATCCCAGTCGGTCTTCCTTGGATTTCTCCTGGGGGGAGGACTCTCACGGTCCACCTCCAATTAAAAGCTGATTATACGATGATCAGACATTGATATGTGTTCCGTCACCCTCCAGCTAGATATATCCTCCGTTATTCCTCTGCTCGCTAACGTGATGTCGATCACCTCCTGCCGGATACGATTGACAAAAGTCGGAGCCGTACCTCTGTTTAATACCTCTAGGTTCGTTGTAGCCAAATACTCTAATAGAGCCTCTCCGCGTGGGTTGGTATTTGTGCTGCCCCACAATCTGTGGTGCGAATTGGCATCGCAACCTATGATTAGTTGTATCCCATGCTCCCTTGCGAAATCGACGATACGCACCAATTCCTCCGTCGGAGGCAGCCCTCGTCTGTCGTAGGAAACATAAAGGCTGCACATCATAAGCTTAAGCCTAGTATTACTCACCTTATACTCCAGGACAGCTGCTGTGGCGTCACTGGACCCGAGCTGCGGCAGCAACATCACGTCCAGGTCCCTTGACGCCAGTATGCATGTCCTTGGTTGTTCTTCCTCTGCTTCGCCACCAACTAGGATGTTGAAGCCGATTCCTCCAAGCCCTCTCATTTGCTTCCTATACACATAAGGCTCTTGGATCAACACAACGCCGCCTGGACCGCCTGCGAGGAGTCTATATAGTAAAAACAATGTGCCATATTTTATCAAAATAACTTATTGTTTGAAAATGAACAAAAATTTTCCGACATTAAACTTTAAATATTGGTTTGCTAGCCACCAAACCTTAGGTTATTAGCAAATTGAGTTATTGAAATTTGAAGCATTTAATGAAAATTTGCACTTACTGCGTCTCGATTTTTTTCTTACAAAGATATTTCGATAAAAAATGCAATAAAATAATGGTGTTCAAAAAAAATGAAGGGGTCACTAACGACTTATGGGCCAGCCTGTGATTGTCAAAAAAAAGACACCCTATAATTAACTTATACAATTTTTTCTCGTCTCTTGTAAAATAATAATTATATTGAGCTTTACCGTAGAAATGCGTCACTCTGTATATATGTAAACAGATCAAAACTGAACGTAAACCCGGATATGGATTCTAGGGGGCCTAGTTTGCGCTCATTTGAAGAAATCTTTTTAAATTTCTAAAGTCGCGGTCTCCTCATTGACGAATTTTTGTACGAAAATTAGCTAAAAATTATGGGCCGTTAAACCATAAACTTAACTAAAACTACCGCCAAAGCATCAGAGAAAATAACTAACCTGTTGCATATCAGCCCTTTTTGTAAAACTTCGATCTTTTATATCTGTTGACAAACATCACAAACACTGTTTTATCCACCCACTAACATTAATAAAGTCGTAAAGGAATAATTTGCACTCGTATATTAAAATTCCCAAATAACACAAATAATTTGTCAACTGAAATTGAAAACAGATAAACAATCTAATAATATACGATAAACGTCAGTTACAGCGTGTAACTGACCTGCGCAATGATATCAAATGTTCCGTTGCTAGGCAACGATTCAGACATCCTAGATCTCATATACCCATAAACCAGTTTTTACCATTGTCAATAAAAAGCGGTGATATTGAATAGCTCAATTTTCTGTAAACCTAGAAAGCTGAATTTTGGTACATAGTTAGGTCTTTCCCAAAGCAACATGTCCACCGAATTTCATCGAAATGGCTTCGTAATTTTCGGAGAAAAATTTTATTTCGAAAGAAAACTCAAAATTTTCCCGGAAAACCTTGTCCGATTTTTCTGGCTAACGAATTCATTCAAGCTATTAATAAAAGAAAGGCACTTGCCAAGTTTTATCAAAATTGGTTAATTACTTTTTGAGATATCGGTTGGATACATACATACATACATACATACATACATACATATATATATATATATATATATATATATATATATATATATATATATATATATATATATATATATATATATATATATATATATATATATATATATATATATATATATATATATATATATATATATATATATATATATATATATATATATATATATATATATAACATATAAAAATCGAAGCTGACCCCGGATATGGGTTCTAGGGACCCAAATTCGCGCTCATTTGAAAAAAAATTGCAAAGTCTCATCATCGATACCTCTCTATTAGTGAATTTTATTTAAATAAAAATTCACCAATAGCTGCCATATTTATAATTTGACAGGTACATTCCCTTTGTAAATATTTTTTTTTCTGAAAAACTTTTGTAACTTTAATGAAATTTGTAACACAGTTTTTTTAAAGACACGCAGTACTTACATATTATATCTAAGACCAAATTTTAATTTTTTAGCTCCATATAAAATATAATTTTTTTGAAATAATCGCTAACTGAGACTAAAACCGATCTCCAAGGTCCATTTAAAATTAAAGAATTAGTTTTAATGATATATCTTACTAATATTGTACAATTCTTATGAAAATTCACTACTATAACGCACTTGCTGCGTCCCGAACATTTTTTTATGTTTTATTTTGACATTTGGAGAAACAATAGTGACAGATTTCATACGTTTTGAACAAGATTTCATTGTTGTTCACAATGCCTAAAAAGTTTGTCACCTTTGAGCCTGAAATTATAATTGTTACTTATTATTGATATTGAAAAAAACCGGTTTGATTAGGATGACTAAAACGAAATCATACCGACGATTAATAAGGAAAAATAACTAATACGTTTGTAATTTGGCAGATACTTTACTTTTCTAAATATGAATTAAGTTTCCTTATGGAAGACTTCTGTATAACTTTTATGAATTTTGTAATACAAGTTTCTTACACAAGACTTACACTATCTACAGATGTAGCAAAATTTAGTTCTTTAGCTTCATAGAAAATTGAGTTTTGGGCATTTTTCTCAAAAAGAGTTAGAATGCAAGATTTTTTTGATAATAGAGGGATATCGATGGTAACATGCGACAATAGGCATGGATGCAAAATGATAATGTTTTGTATCCTCCTACTATGTCGAAAAGCATAACTATTGGACAATTGATAGTCCCTTTATTAATCTTATTTTTAAAGGGGTAGACATTGATCTAATCCAATCCATAGCAGGTGGTAGTGGAATTTTCCTTTACGGAATAGTAAATGATTTTTTTCACACCCGAGGAAGTACCACCCCATACATCAAGCGGCTGGTGAAGTCCCAACGGACGTTTCCGGTTCTGGTGTATGAGTCGGTTTCCTTTATAAGCAAAAATGATGATGGCTCCTCCTTGTACAAAATATTCCGGAGGTAAAATACCCCTCCATTCGGATCTCCGGGAGAGGGGTGTACAGGGGGCGCCAACATCAAGATTTAACATATCCTTTTCGAATATATGTGGCCTAAATTCTAACCTGAACTCCGTCCACCATTTCCTCCAGGGTAACAGGCCCCAACTCCTCTTCCTCACCGAAACCCAAATCAGGGCCAAAACAGCCAGTAATCACCTTAATTTCCCGGGGTATGAGCTCCTTGCTTCCTTTACATTGCATGGAGGCGTGTGCACATACGTCCGTAACAATCTACCCTGCACCAGACTCCCCAATTTAGAAGCTGTAAGAAAAGACATACTATGGATAAAACTCTCTCTCAGGGCTGCTACTAAATTCATCTGTTGCATTTACCGGTCACCTTCTGACAACAACTTTGTCCAGCTCTTTGACTACCTTTCTGAAAAAACCGACTATCTGATTTCTGAGTATCCTTCCTCCGACGTCACTATTCCTGGTGACTTCAATATCCATAATAAGGAATGGCTAGGATCTTCAAAAACCGATCCACAAGGGAGAGCAGCGGAGGCCTTTGCAGTCAGCAATTCTTTAGCCAATATGGTTCAGCAACCTACTTACTTTCCTCGTATCCCAACACACAGCTCAAATCCCTTGGATCTCCTTCTTACTACAAAACCTGAATGCTATAAGATATCAGTCACCTCCCCCCTTGGTCGCTCAGACCACGGCATGGTAACTGCTTCCTGCGCAATTCAATCCGAGGTCACACAGTCATCACACCCACGAATCGTTTGGCACTACAACTCCGCAAACTGGGACGAAACGCGGGATTACTTTTCCTCATTTCCATGGGCGTCTGTCTGTTTCTCTCATCCTGACCCCTCTGATATCTCACAAAACGTCACCGAAATTATCCAAGCTGGCATGGAATTGTTTATTCCACGTACACAGAAAACCTCTTCAGCCACTCAAAAGCCCTGGTTCTCTAAATCCTGTGACAAGGCCAGACTTGAAAAGGTCAAAGCTCACAAAACGCTTCTACACAATCCCAGTCAAGAAAATCGTCAAGCATTTAACGACGCAAGAAACCGCTATGTCCGCATTCTTTCTGAGGCAAAAAACTCGTTTAATAACCACATCAAAAACAAAGTCCTCTTAAGCTCCAACGGCGGCAAACCCTTCTGGACTCTTGCTAAATCTATTGGGAATAATTTTTGCAAAAGCACGTTCCCATCTCTTGTCTCATGGGATGAAATTGTTTCTACCGCCCTGGGAAAGGCTGAACCTTTTGCTTCGTTGTTCGCCGGCAATTCTACTCTCAACCCACTTCCAAATGTTCAACCACCAACAGTCCCCAATGTCGCGCATAAAATGACGGATATCACTTTCAAAACTAAAAAGGTACGAAAGATGCTCTCGTCTCTTAATACCAGGAAAGCTTCTGGCCTTGACGAGATCCCAGCAATTGTTCTCAAAAAGTGCGCAGCAGAACTTGCTCCTGTCCTGACTCGTCTGTTTCAGATATCTTACAATATAGGCATATTCCCTAGTAACTGGAAAACTGCTCGAGTACAACCCATCCCCAAGAAAGGATCCAAAGCGCTTCCTAACAACTACAGGCCTATTTCTCTCCTTTCAGTCGTCTCTAAAGTGATGGAAAAGTATATAAACACCGAATTACTAAAATTTCTTGAAAAACACAGTCTAATCCACGACAGGCAGTATGGATTCCGTCAGCGCAGATCGACTGCCGACCTCCTTTCCTTTGTCACCCATTCTTGGAACAAGTCTATGGAACTACACGGTGAATCCCAGATTGTTGCTCTAGACATATCCAAAGCATTCGACCAGGTCTGGCACGCAGCGCTGCTTAATAAACTTCCGGCCTATGGCCTACCACCAAAACTTTGTACCTGGACAGCAAATTTCCTCTCCAACAGGAGCATTTCTGTTGTTGTGGGTGGTCATTCCTCTAAACTGTATGCAATTAATGCAGGAGTTCCTCAAGGTTCAGCTTTAGCCCCTACTTTGTTTCTTCTCCACATCAATGACCTCCTCTCTAGCACATCCAACCCAGTTCACAGTTACGCGGGCGACAGCACCCTCCACTCAAATATACAATATTCTAAGCCTGTCTCTTTAGCCCAATTAGATGAGGATCGCATGGAGGGTTCTGTCTCCGTGGATCTCCAAAAAATATTAGACTGGGGAAGTAGAAATCTTTACAATTCAACCCCACCAAATCTCAGTCTTGCTTTCTTTCTCATAAGAGATACACCAGCCCTAGACCCATCACAATGAACAACCAAGTTATTCAAAGTAATGAGTCCCTTTCTCTTGTTGGCATTTCTGTGGATCGAAATCTTAATTGGCACCAACATGTCACATCAATTACAGAAGCGGCTGCTAAGAAATTAGGTTTCCTCTTCCGGGCTCGCAAATACTTTTCACCAGCTAATCTCTATACCTTATATACTTCACAAATAAGGTCAAACCTCGAATACTGCTCCCACATCTGGGGTGCAGCTGCCGCTTCTACACTCGCTATTCTGGACTCCATTCAAAAGTGAGCTATACGTCTCATAGGTGACCCTACCCTCACCCAAAGGCTGCCATCACTTGCCCACCGACGTGCCGTTGGTGACCCCCCCCCCCCCTCTCTCTCTATTTTATAGATATCTGCACGGGCACTGCTCAGAGGAGCTTTCCTCCATAGTTCCGCCACCTGCTGCCCCCAACAGATCTACCAGGGGAACAGAGCGAATGCACCCTTTTACTGACCAGGTCACCAGACATAGAACATCTTGGTACGCCCGCTCTTTTGTCCCAAGGACTTCCAAGTTGTGGAATTCCTTGCCGGCACATGTTTTTCCTTCTCCTCCGAACCTTCAAGTCCAGAATTAAGAAGTTGCCTCTTTCCTCCTTGTCAACACCCACGGTACAATAGTATTTAGGCTGTCAGTCCTCGTGGTGTGTTGTTGAAATAAAAAATAAAAAAACACCTTCGAAAGAATTCTTCAAATGTTCACGTACTAGGACCTCTAAAATCGATCTTTAAGGTCTGTTTAAGTATAAAGTATTAACTTTACTAATATGCTGTATGGTATAATAAAAAATTCTAGGCGCAGCAAGTACGTTATGGTAGTGAATTTTCATAAGAATTGTACACTATTAGTAAGATATATTATTAAAACTAATTCTTTAAATTTAAATGGACTTTGGAGATCGGTTTTAGAGTCCCAGTTAGCGATTATTTGAAAAAAATGTATATTTCAGCTGGAGCTAAAAAATTAAAAATTGGTCTTAGATATAATATGTAAGTACTGCAAGTTCCTTTAAAAAAAATGGTGTTACAAATTTCATTAAAGTTACAAACGTTTTTCAGAAAAAATAAATGATTTACAATGGGAATGTACCTGTCGAATTATAAAAATATGTAAGTACTGCAAGTGTCTTAAAAAAATTTCATTAAAGTTACAAACGTTTTTCAGAAACAAATAATTATTTACAGAGGGAATGTACCTGTCGAATTATAAATATGACAGGTATTTTTCCATATTAATTGCTTGGATGGTTTTGTTTTAGTCAACCCATCCAGTTTTTGCAAACAATAAACAAAAAGGTTTTTTTTTTGTTATGATAGAAAATTTTCGTAAAAATATTTCAAATCCGAAAGCTCAATAAATTTCCCATTAAGCCAGAATCTTCAATCTCGAACCTTAGTAACACCTATGTAAACGCAATTAAAGAAAAATAACATATTGAGCTTCGTTTCGTTTTAAAAAACCTTTTTTGTTGTTTATTGTTTATTGTTTGCAAAAACTGGATGGGTTGACTAAAACAAAACCATCCAAACAATTAATAAGGAAAAATACCTGTCATATTTATAATTTGACAGGTACATTCCCTTTGTAAATAATTAATTGTTTTCTGAAAAACTTTTGTAACTTTAATGAAATTTGTAACACAATTTTTTTAAAGGTACTTGCAGTATTTACATATTATATCTAAGACCAAATTTTAATTTATAGCTCCATATAAAATAATTTTCAAATAATCGCTAACTGGGACTCTAAAACCGATCTCCAAGGTCCATTTAAATTTAAAGAATTAGTTTTAATAATATATCTTATTAATATTGTACAATTCTTATGAAAATTCACTACCATAACGTACTTACTGCGTCTAGAGTTTTTTGTGATACTGGAACCAATAAGTATAAGTTAGTATTTGTTTCACTTGCCAGGTTATTAAAAATATTGAAGAACACAAATAAGGATATACATATAATTTTAATGCATATAAATAAAAAATAAAATATATATAAAAATTGAAACTGACCACGGATATGGGTTCTAGAGGCCCTAATTCACGCTCATTTGAAAATTTTTTCCAAAAGTATACCATCGATACCTCTCTATTAGTGAATTTTCTTAATGAAAATTCACTCAATAGTGTACGATTCTTATGAAAATTCGCTACTACAACGCACTTGCTGCGCCCAAAATTTTTTTCAATTAAAATTCATTACAATTCTCGTAGATTTGTTATGGTAAACGTTGTTAAACGAGTAAAGTGAAATAAATATATGATAATTGGATCCATGGTTATGTTGATGACATCATTAATAGGTACACCATGGAGAAGCATTTTTGTTCTATGATGTGCGCAAACACACAGGCGTCATGAACCGTCAAACTTCAAAAGAAAAAGATAAAGATAAGTAGATTAAAGATTAAAGTGTTTTTGTTTCCGTTACACCTAAATTCTAAATCTTAAAGTAGGAATCCAAACGCAGCAAATTAAAATTATAAACGAAGTGTAATTTCGACTATAAACGCACAATAAAGTTAATTTTCACCGTTTACAAAGAAGTACAGTGCAATTTATTTGATAATTTTGTATTCGTCAGTTATATTCTGTGTTCTATAACCTCAAACATGGCTAACTGGGTAAGTCCCCAATTGTTTTGGAAGGTTTTTTTATTTTAAAATAAATGACGGTACGTGGTAATCTACCTACTTTTGGAGTTTTTGTTGTCCACCTTTTCTTATACGGCATAAAAATAAAAAACACGATTTAATCTTATTAGAGCTATACCTTAAATTATTGAAGGAGTCAAACGGTAGGTTTACCCAAGCAAGAATAGGATAATATGAGATGAGGTATTTTAGAATAGGAAGTGTAGTATATTTTTGTACAATATTTAATCCTTTATTGTATCTTCACTGTATAAAACAAACGAGATAAAGAGCGTGTGTAACCAAGATATCAACCCTTATTGTATGTATTCTAACTCGTGACAACATGGGTAAATTATTGGAAAACTGGCGATTTGGAGTTCATTTCTCATTTATAATCATTGCAAAATGAAACCGAACTCCTTATAAGACCAATTATGTTATAAAAGATAACATTACATTGGTATTGTTAAAAAGCACATGCTCTTACTTTACTTTTATAAGTAAATCCTATATATATATATATATATATATATACAGGGTCGCTGATAAGTCTGGAAACGGTCGATTATCCGGGAAAATATACAAGGTGTCGAAAAAAGTTTTATACAAAAGTTTTTGAGTTCTTCAATGTCTACTAGGCGGTGATAATTTTATTTATACAGGGTTGGTCATACAGGCGTGGCACACCAATATTAATTTTTTTTTAATGGAACACCCTATATATTATTCGATATTTCAATCCTTCTCTTAATTTTGAGCAACATTTATGAGAAGCATAATGTACCTAAACTCAATCGTTTCCGGGTAAAAAAATAAATAAAAATAAACGCTACTGTTTTTAAAATCTATTGGATGAAGAACAAAAATAAATGAAAAGTAGAATATCTCTTGAAAACAATCTGTGAGTGTGAAAAGAACCGGTTGCGATGTTTTTAACATTGTTTGGAATCCCAAGATAAGATAAGATGCCCATAAGAAACGCAGTATTATTCTTTTGTTTTAAAATGTTTCCAGGACAACGAATGTCAAACATTCATTCAGTGTCAACAGTTTTGAAACATTAGTAATTTAGTGTCAACAGTTTTTGTGCAAAATGGCAAGTTTAAGTGAAACCGAACGTATCGAAATTTTAATGATGATAGGGTACGGTGATAGAACACGAAGTTTTGCTCAAGTGGTGATTATGTTCAATGAGTTGCATCCTGAGCGGGAATCGATCTCCAAATCCACAGTTTCGAAAACTTTGCATCGTTTTCACGAAACTGGCGGTATCAAGGATAAACCTAGAACTGGAAGGCCAGTAACCGTTACAAATGAAGAAAATTCTTTGAATGTAATATTGGATGTGGTGGAAAATCCGAAAACTTCGGCACAGCAATTGGCTTTAAATCACAATATGAGTCGATATTCAATTCAAAAGATTACGAAGCGGGAAAAGTTCCGTCCATATTAAATTCATTTATTGCAAGAACTGAGTGAAGACGATTTTGATCGCAGAATCGAGTTCTGTGAACTTATTATGGAGAAGTTACGCCAAAATTTTAACTTTGCCAACCACATTTTGTTTTCCGACGAATCTACATTTTGTTTGAATGGACAAGTCAACCGACACAACTGTGGGTACTGGTCAGACGAAAACCCACATTGGATGGAACAAATTCACACCCAAAGACCGCAAAAAGTAAATGTTTGGTGTGCTATTATTGGTGGACATATCATAGGACCTTATTTTATACACGGTAATTTGAACTCTGCTCGATATTTGACACTTTTGCAAGAATCAATTGTTCCAGACGTAAGTCGATTATTTCCGAACAATAACGACCCAAATCTACCAGCGGAAGAAATATGGTTTCAGCAGGATGGGGCACCCCCTCATTTTGGAATTGAGGTACGGGAATATCTGAATCAAACCTTTCCTGGCAGATGGATAGGGCGCAGGGGAACTATTGAATGGCCAGCTAGGTCTCCCGACATGACGCCGCTTGACTTTTTTTTGTGGGGTCATGTAAAAAATTTAATTTACCAAAATAGACCGCAGAATATTGAAGAGTTGCAAGCAAGGATTGTGCATGAAATTAATAACATTCCTCAAAACGCTCTTGTAAATGCAGTGCAATGTTTTGTTAAGCGAATTCATTATTGTCAGGAGGTCAATGGAGAACACTTTGAACATCTTATAAAATAGGATTCCAAACAATGTTAAAAACATCGCAACCGGTTCTTTTCACACTCACAGATTGTTTTCAAGAGATATTCTACTTTTCATTTATTTTTGTTCTTCATCCAATAGATTTTAAAAACAATAGCGTTTATTTTTATTTATTTTTTTACCCGGAAACGATTGAGTTTATGTACATCATGCTTCTGATAAATGTTGCTCAAAATTAAGAGAAGGATTGAAATATCGAATAATATATAGGGTGTTCCATTAAAAAAAAATTAATATTGGTGTGCCACGCCTGTATGACCAACCCTGTATAAATGAAATTATCACCGCCTAGTAGACATTGAAGAACCCAAAAACTTTTGTATAAAACTTTTTTCGACACCTTGTATATTTTCCCGGATAATCGACCGTTTCCAGACTTATCAGCGACCCTGTATATCACACAGATAATTAAAAAAAGAATGGGCTGATTTAGATCAAGTTTGGTGCGTACCTTCTTTTGCAAGTGCCTTAGATAAGTTCCTTCCTTTTGCAAGTGGCTTGGATAAGTTCGTTAGCTAGGAAAATCGGCCCAGTTTTTTCCCGGAAAATTTTGTGTTTTCTTTCGGAAAATTAGTATATATCCGGAGATAACAAAGTAAGGGTAACTAAATTTGGTACGCTGGTTTATATCATTAAAAGTAAATTACGTACCAAAATTTAGCTCTGTAAGCTAAAAGACAAAAAAGTTATAGACATTTAAAGAAAAAAATTTGGGATTGTCCTTAAAAAGTCAAAGTCGCGATTTAAAACGTCTAAATTGGCAACATTTAGGCAAAGAACCTGAAACTAATACGGTTTATGTAAAGAAAATGGCGCAAGAAGAATTATTTACAAACCCTGAAGTCTTAGGCTTCAACCGTCATTGTCCTTCATTTTACTAAAATATTTCCAGAAAATTTATTTCAAATAGACACTTCCTTTGATACTTTGGCAGTAATTTTAGCTACAGAGTTTATTGTTTAATGGTACATATACAATTTTTGGGGAATTTTCATTTTTAAAAAATCAATAAAGCCCACTATATCCGTTATTATACAAGATACGAAAAAATTTTATACATTAATTATAGGGTGTCTTAAGCTACATCTAAAAAAATATTTCTAAAATCACAGGTGGCCCATAAGTTGTTGGTGATACAAAATTTATTTTCTTTTTTAATCGAAAACGCCTTATGTTATTGCATTTTTGCATTTTCCATCGAAATATAAAGCATGTTTGTAAGAAAAGAAATTCGGGACACAGCAAGTGCGTCATGGTAGCGAATTTTCATTGAATGTTTCAAATTTGAATAGCCCAATTTGCTATTAACCTATAAGGTTCGTTGGCCAAGAAACCAGTTTTTTCAGGAACATTTTAAGTTTACTTTCGGAAATTTGTGTATATTTTCAAACAATAAAGTTATATTGATGATACATGGCACATTGTTTCTACTATATAGGTTATACTGGTAACCAAATTTGATGCCTGCTTTCTTAAAAAAACATATTTGATATTAAAAACTTTTTTTATGAAAATTCACTACCATAACACACTTGCTACGTCCAGACTTTTCATAAATATGCACAATAATAATTGAGATACTAAATTTATTCCACTTGGCTGTTCCACACGGTACCCTATGTACTCCTATCTCTTATAAGGATTGTGAGATAAATGTGAACAGATCTTGATCATATTTAGTGGCGTGCGGTCCATGGAAGCAAGGGAAGCATTGCTTCCCTTAAAATAACGACTACATACCTAAACCGCATTATTTAAAATCCCTTTTGTATTTTAAATATTAAATTTCAAATTCTGAAACTAATTTGATTATTAAAATTTTTATTTCGCAAGCTCACACACATAATTATTTATTATGCATCATACTGTATTTGTATATACGCTCCTAGCAAGGTGAATGCGACCGATTGCGGACAGCATGTACCTGATCTGATACTACGAGTGGATGCATGCAATCACTTCAGTTAAATACACGTAGTCAGCAGAGCAGGCAACTTTATGAAAGAAACCTCGGCTCGGCGCGTTGCACGCATGTTTTTAGAACGCGTTGTACTACGAAGACCGGGTGCGCGTTCAAAGCGAATGTGCCTGATTACTTCGTATATATAAGCAGTCGAGTAAGTTAAATACATTGGCATTTTATGATGATTAATATGGCTGCAAGTAGATCAGCTTTTAACAGCGGGGACGGTGGGGGTGGGGATTTACAAACTTTACAAACAAGTGGTAATAATAACTGTGATTGTATGGTATGTTTTTGATAACGAAAGGATTTCAGCTTTACCGTTTGCTGAAAAACTTGCTATTATTAATATAGGTAGACCGAAACTATAAAAAACTTAAATACAAGAATTAAAACATTTACCTATTCGACATTTCAACGCGGAAAAAACTCATAAACAATATGAATGGTTAACGGGTTGTGAAAACAGGAATAAACTGTTTTGTTGGTCTTGTAGTCTATTTGTGACTGAAAGGGGGTTGTGGAATAAAAGTGGGTTTTCCGACTTGAATAATCTACATTAACTAGTACAAAGACATGTTATGTCTAAAGCGCATTTACAGACCATTTTAAAATTAAGTGTCTTTGGAAAAACGCGAATTGAATACGCCGTTGACAAGCAGATTGAAATTCATCGCCAACACAATGAACTGGTTGATAAAAACAGAAACAAATTAAAAAGACTTATTGATGCTATGTGTTTTCTTGGTCACAGCATGAATTGGGCTTCAGGGGTCATGAGGAAACAACTACATCTGCAAATAGATGAAACTTTCAAGACCTAGTTTCTTTAATAGCCAAATACGACATGTTTAAAAAACCACTTGGAACAGTCTAACGTTTTTCGCGGGACATAAAATCGCATTCAGAATGATTTACTTTCGGCTGCTGTCACTATTATTTTGAACAGAATTAAATCTGAAATTAAACAGACTCGTTTCATTGCTATTGTTCTAGATGAAACAATCGATGTAACTAATTTAAGTCAACTATCTGTAGTAATACGTTAAGTAAAAATGGATGGGAGTGTACGAGAAAGATTTTAGGCTTTAAAAATGTGACAGAAGATCGTACCGCAAACGCTCTATATAAAATTGTGCTTAATATTATGAAAGATATTGAGGAGGCTGAAAATAAATTGATTGGCCAAATCTATGATGGGGCTGCTGTGTTATGGCCGGACGTTTAGGAGGTCTGCAAGCTAAAGTGCGGGAAACGTTCTCCATTGCTCTATTTGTACACTGCTCATAAATTAAATTTAATTTTATCCCAATCTATAAATCATATTAAAGCATGTAAAGTGTTAAATGGCTGCTTTTTTTCCAAATATACGAACCGCACACAAGCCTTAGACCCAATTGTTAAAAAACGTTTACCCAAAGTTGCTGCAACCCGATGGAACTACAACGGCAGGGTTGTGTTAACTGTATTTGAACACCGTTAATCGTTAATTGAACTATTTGAAAACATAATGGAAAATAGCAAAAATTGGGAAGCAGAAACAATAAATAGTTCTAGAGGATTTTTAGATGGTTTGAAAGGAGACTTTAATTTTAATTTTTTACTTAATATATTTTCGGAAATATTTCCGTTTTCAGATAATGTATTTAACATATTGCAATGTAAAATAAATGACATTGGTTTTTGCCTGAAAAAAAATTGTGAATTTAAATCCATTATAATTCAAAAAAGAATGAATTTGATAAGTTCTGGGAAAACACAATTGAATTAGGAGAAGTGGAGCCACGAAGAAAGCGTCTGCGCACTGATAATGTGGCAGACCTTCAAACTTCTTACCGCCGCCTTTTCTACGAAATTATAGATCAAATTCAGCAGCAAATTAACTGCAGATTTGATCATCTCAGTGACCTTAAATTTCTTGAATTGTGTAATTTTGGAGGATTTAATGGGATACCTTTCCCAGAAGATTCATTCAAATCATTAGTTAACCACTATGAACATTATTTTGACAAAGCCTTATTACGATCAGAACCTGCAGTCATTTGTGAACCCGATGTTATTGACACAAAAACTTACGCTAGTTAACTTTTAACTTTCTTAAAACAATCAAAATTGGAAAATGCATATTCTGAAGTGTTCAAATTATGTGAATTAGTATTAACAAGTCCTGCTACTAATGCGTCTGTAGAACGAAATTTTTCTACATTGAAACGTATCAAGAGTTTTGTTAGAAATTCAACAGGACAGGAAACACTTTCCCAAATTTCAATTTTGTCAGTTGAAAATAAACTCGTCCAGGAAATGTCCCAGAATCTACAGTTACATGACGGCATTATTAACGAATTTTCCAAAAACAACAGAAGAATTGAGTTACACTATAAATAGGTAAGTTTCTGGGAATTGCTTCCCTTATTTCAAATGTCACCGCACGCCCATGATCGTACTTATATTTTAACTGCCCTTATAAAAGTTATTAAGTATATACGATTTTAATCGTTTAATGCTCGTACAATCTAATGAACTCATTAAGTTGTTGGTATTAATTAGAAATGTAAAAGTTATAATCATAGAACTACCCATTGAATAAAATTAATATATTTTTAATACGCCTCTGAAATGGTTTTCTAAAGTTGGGATACATATTATTTGTGCTTGAAATATTATGTTGTTAGGAAATACACATTGTAATGAATGTGGTTTTTCAACATAAGATTTTGTTAAAATTATTTTGACCTTCATTGGAAACAGGTTACATGTGAAGTCTGTTGTTAATTATTATTAGCGAATTTTCGTAGAAAACATTCGCTGTTGAGGATATCTATGTTTATTTTCACATCGATAACTCATAAAATAATAGGCCGATTTTGATGAAATTTAGGAGGTACCTTCCTTTTCTAATTGGTTTGGAGAAGTTAGTTAACCAAGGAAACGGGGCCAGTTTTTCCCGGAAAAAAATGGATTTTCTTCCGGGAAATGTTTGTGTCTCCGAATTTGGTACACAAGTTTTTACTCTAAAACGTATCGCACATACCAATCTCTTAAGTTAAAAGAAAAAAATAAGCATCTAAAGAATAAAAATTGGGCCCCACTGGTGATCAGAGAAACGCCAAGACTTAACATATTTTGAAATATCTACTGAATATTACAGAGCCAGATTCAGTTTTCTTGGAAGAAATACCAAAAAATTTACTTTGAAATTTTTCGTTTTTCTTTTAAACACGTCAAAGTCGCAATTTGAAACATCGAAGCTGGCGACTTTTAAACAAATATTTTGAAACGAATGCCGGTTATGTAAAAGAAATATCGTAAGAAGTGTGTTTTACAGAGCCTCAACTCTCTGCTTTAACCGACACTGTGCTTCATTTTACTAAAACATTTGCAGAAAATTATTTTTAAGGAGCCCCCTTCTCTAATGCTTTGCTAGTGGTTTAAGTTATAGAGTTAGTGATTTAATAGTCTAGCGAATTTTCGTCAAAAAAAAATTCCCTTGAGAAGATTTCGACTTTTGAAATTTACTACTCTGAACTTTATTTTGAAACTAAACTTAAAAATTATGACGCAGAAGGTGTGTTGCGGTAATGAATAAGATATCAGTACGTATTATGAAAGAATGCTGGCGTAGCGTGTGCGTTATAGTAACGAATAAGGTACATATATGTATTGTGGGGGGTGTTTTTCTCTAACGGGTCATCCCGCTTAGGATTTCTATTGGTTTTCTAATTTATATATATATATATATATATATATATATATATATATATATATATATATATATATATATATATATATATATATATATATATATATATATATATATTGCCCGAGCGCCAGTACAGACTTATTATTAACGGCAGTCAGTATTCTGCCAGGGAGGTTTATCTACTGGTTACACCTTTTTACTAAGCTGCTGGATGTAGTGCAGCTTTGGCCAAGTGGAGATATTCGAGTCAAATTGAGCCTAGGGGCAGAATTGACCTTTCCACTCTCACAGATGGACCTCTTTTCTGTATTTGGACGGGGGAAGTAGGATTAGACGATCCGTTGTCTATTTACTTTAAATTATTTCCACTTGGGGGGGGGGGGGGTGGGCTTAATTTACAAGGTTACGTTAGATTAAAACTGATTCTTAAATGGAAATATTAATTGGCTATCCGAGAAATAACTATCAAATTATATTGTCCTACAGTGGACATCAAACTGCGTAAGCAATGGTAGGCGAAGCGGGATATCAATTTATCAGCTTCTTATATTTGTTACCTTTTTTGTACCAAGTTAATTTAAATATTTTTGTGTTTCTTAGAAAATTCACTAAATAATCACATAGCCGGATAGGTTATTAGAATTGAATAAAAAAACTGAAAAAAATATTTGAAACTGATCCCTACATGAAACATGGTATCCGATTATAATTGTAAATATTTGCAAAACTAGAGTCTGTAGGTATAAGCTGAAGCAGAGGGTCTGCCCTTCGCTGCTGTAACACAAAATACAGCCTGTTCCATTTAATTTTTTCAAATTCAGTAAAATTGTAATCAATAAGACATACACTTACTATTACTATACATCTCTAATTTTTTTTCGGCGAATAATATAAACAAAGACCTGTGAATGCATCATTTTTATGGGACTCTCCTATCTATTGGTAAAAATGTCGTGTCATAATTTTTACTATGTGCCAAAAATATGAATAGTTGCAAAACAATTGAAATAACTCGATGAACGCTAACATTTTTCCCCTTATAATTCGGTGGAAAATGGAAAAATGTAATAATGTAAGCGGTGTTCAATTAATAAAAAAAGTATCACCAACGACCTATGAGCCACCCAATGATTGTCAAAATAATTTTATAATACGCAACGCAAAACACCCTGTAATTATCGTATACATTTTTCTCGTACATTGTATAATAACGGATATATAATGCTTTGCCATGGAAATTAGTCCCCTTATATATATATATATATATATATATATATATATATATATATATATATATATATATATATATATATATATATATATATATATATATATATATATATATATATATATATAAGCAGATAAAAACTGGAGCTAACCCCGAATATGGGTTCTAGGGAGCCTAGTTCCGCTCATTTGAAGAAATATTTTCAAAATTCAAAAGTCGCGGTCTCATTAGCGAATTTTTTTACGACAATTCGCTAAAAATTATGGGCTCATAAACTATAAACTCTATAACAAAAAGTACTACCAAACAATATTTTAGTAAAATCAAGGACAATGACTGTTGAAGCCGAAACTTAAAGCTTTGTAAAACACACTTCTTGACATTTCTTGCACCTAACCCCTATTCGTCTCAGGTTCTTTATCCAACACATGCCAACTTTGACATTGCAATCGCGACTTTGCGTTTTAAGAAGAAAAACTAAAAATTTTAGTAACTTTTCTATTGTTTATTGATCTTTTTTGAAATACACAATAGATTTTATTATCCACACAAAATATTTTGGTCTTGTACGTTTCTCTGATCACCTGTGACGCCCAATTTTATTAGCGAAATTTCATTTAGAGAAATTCGCTAACAGAGAGGTCACGATAAAAAGCTTTTGAAAAAATGTCTTCAGATGAGCGCGAATTTGGGTCCCTAGAACCCAAAACCAAGGTCCGTTAAAATTTTGATATGGACATTTTATTTATTTTTTATTTAAATGCATATAACTTTTTCTTTTACCTAGGGATCTAAATTGGTAACTAGCTTACTTTTAGTGAATTTTCTTTAAAAAAATTAATGAGAAGATCACGACTTTTGAATTTTGGAAAAATGTCTTTAAATGAGCGCGAACTAGGCCTTAGTTTCAGTACATATACATATATATATATATATATATATATATATATATATATATATATATATATATATATATATATATATATATATATATCACACCGATAACTCAAAAATAATGGGCCGATTTTGATCAAATTTGGTGAATGATGAATACCTTCCTTTTGTAAATTTTTATATGTATGGAAATAACAAAGTTCGGGCAATCAAATTTCATGCGCATAGTTGAATCATAAAAAGTAAACTATGTACCAAAATTTAGGTCTGTAAGTTAAAAGACAAAAAAGTGATGGGCATTTAAACAAAAAAATTTGGGGTTTTTCTCAAAACATCAGTCGCGATTTTAAACGTAAAAATTGGCAACGTTTAGGCAAAGAACCTAAAACGAATGCGGCTTATGTAGAGAAATTTCTCAAGAGTACTTTACATACCCTTAAGTTTCAGTTTCAACCGTTATTGTGCTTCATTTTACTAAAATATTTTCAGAAAATTAATTTCAAATAGACCCGTTCTCTGATGCTTTGGCAGTAGTTTTAGTTAAATTTATGGTTAAATGGTCTATAATTTTTAGCTAATTTTCGTGGAAAATAATAGTTAATGAGGAGACCGCGACTTTTGAATTTAGAAAAGATTTCTTCAAATGACTGCAAACTAGTCCCCCTAGAATCCATATCCGAGGTTAGTTTCAGTTTTTATCTGTTTACACATATAGTGTGTCCAAGATAAGGAAGGCCACTATGGGGATCTCCAAAACGGTGGCAGATACAGACTTGGTTAAATAGGAGAAAAGTTGCGCATTTAAAAGCCCAACAAAATGGCTGTTAGACATCTCCGAACGATCCAAATTTTTCAAAATATCTCAAAAACCAAAAAAATTGTCTAACCGCCATTTTGTTGGGCTTTTGAGTGCGAAACTTTTCTCCCATTTAACTGAGTGTGTATATGCTACCGTTTTGAAGACCCACATAGTGGCTCTCCTTATCTTGGACACACTGTATACAGGGTGACGCATTTCTATGGTAAAGGTCAATATACTCGTTATTATATAAGATACAAGAAAAATTGTAACCGTGATTATAGTGTGTTTTGAGCTGCATCTTATAAAATTTATTTTGATAATCACAGGTTGACCCATAAGTCGTTGATGATACAATTTTTTTTCGAACCTATATTATTACATTTTTGCGTTTTTTATCCAAATATAATGCATGTTTGTAAGAAAAAAAATTCGAGACGAACTAAGTGAGTTTTGATAACGAATCTTCATTAAATGCTTGAAATTTCAATAAATCAGTTTGCTGTTAATCTAAGGTTCGTTGGCTAGAAAACCAGTCTTCTCCGAAACACTTTTAGATGTATTTTCGGAAGATTTTTGTACATTTTCAAACAATACAGTATTTTGATAAAATATGGTACATTGTTTCTACTATATAGGTTATACTGGTAAGCAAATATGATGCCTGCTTGCATTTCAAAAGACGTATTTTGTGTTAAGAACCACATTTTTATGAAAATTGATTTCAGTAACGCACTTTCTGCGTCCAAACTTTTTATAATATAAACCCGCGTACCAAATTTAGTTGTCATAATTTTGTTATTTCCGGAGATATACAAATTTCTGAGACCCAAAATATTCCGGGAAAAACTGACCCGATTTTCCTAGCTGAAGAGAGGGTACTCACGAAATGTGATCAAAATCGGCCAATTACTTTTCGGTATATATATATATATATATATATATATATATATATATATATATATATATATATATATATATATATATATATAAACAAATTGAAACCGACACCGGACCCTAGGGGGCCTAGTTGGCACTCATTTAAAGGAATTTTGAGAAAATTCAGTCGCGATTTCCTCATTAGTGAATTTTTACTACAAAATTTCACTAAAAGATGTATGTCTATAAAAAATGTATCGAATCTAAAACTAAAAAGTCTGGACGCAGCAATTGCGTTATGGTAGTGAATTTTCCAAGAAACATTTTTTATTAAATACTTATAACTTTTTTTTCTTATAACAGACATCTAAATTTTGGTATGTGGTTTAATTTTTATAACGTAAACTTCCGTACCAAATTTTGTTCCCATATCTGTTAGTTTCGCAGAAAAAAAAATCAGATGAAAAAGCAAAATTTTTCCGGAAAACCTGGTCCGATTTTCCTGGCTAAGGCACGTATCCAAGCCACTCACAAAAGAAAGGTACCTACCAAATTTCAGCAAAATCGGCCCATTATTTTTTGAGTTATCGGTCTGATACACACACACACAGATATATATATATATATATATATATATATATATATATATATATATATATATATATATATATATATATATATATATATATATAGAGAGAGAGAGAGAGAGAGAGAGAGAGAGAGAGAGAGAGAGAGAGAGAGAAACTGACCCCGGATATGGGTTCTAGAGGTCCTTGTTCACGCTCATTTAAAAAAATTATTTATTTCAAAATTCAAAAGTCTGGATCTCCCCACTAGTGAATTACTTCTACGAAAATTCACTAAAAGGGAATAGTTTAAATATGAATACATTAATATAGAATATATTGTACCTGGAATAATCATCATTGGCATTATTTCAAATACTGTATATGAATGAAAATTATTAGTTCATGATACCGATTTTGTAATCATAGAGTTTTGCTAGAAGAAATAAAATTTTATGTTGTGGATATGAGATAAATATTTAAAAATTTTGTAGATAAATAATCATCATTTGGTGTAAGAATGATTTAATTTCATAATTTGCTTTATATATGAGTAATTCAGAAACAATAGTATCTTTCAAGAGCACTTAATTTTTTCAATGCGAGGTTTGTACCAAAAATACGTACAAAACTGGTCTTAATACGTCATGAATGCGGTTGGGTGGGGCTCTCCTCGCTGATATTTATACCCGACCCTTACCCCGGAGGTAGACTTAGGGGTGGCATATAGGTATCACTTTACCATAGGAGAACACAGCCTCCTTAAATTACAATTATCTCAGGTAATAGTAGGTGTACCGGAATAATTTAAAAAGCTACATACCTTTGAAATAGTATTATAAAACCTTGAAGCAGGGCCACCTTGACCATAAATGTGCCATACTATAAATATATTTCTTGTTTACTAAGTGAGATATAAGACACGAAGCACGTGCTGCCACCTCGTTGCGGAACCAAGTAGTATGTTGTCACGGCAGCTCCAAATAACACACAATGTTAAATATTAGAGACTGTATACAACCAACTAACAATTTAATAAATTGTCAGTCCTGGCCCATTTCTACGCGAATATATGGACACCGTATGTAAGGCTAGATGCATTCTCACCACAATTAGAACCGCAGACCGGTTTCGCTCTAATTAGAGCTCGTCAGTACGGCATACTAATGGCAGCGAAAATACATCTATAAAGTAATACGGCTATGGTAGCCAGCTCGCCAACACTAAGAGATATATAAGACACGAAGCACGTGCCGCCACCTCGTTGCGGAACTAAGTAGTATGTTGTCACGGCAGCTCCAAATAACAGACAGTGTTAAATATTAGAGACTATACAACCAACTAACAATTTAATAAATTGTCAGCCCTGGACCATTTATACCCTAAGATAGGGACAAAGTATGTAAGGCTAGATGCATTCTCACCACAACTAGAACCGCAGACCGGTTTCGCTCTAATTAGAGCTTGTCAGTAGGGCATACTAATTGCAGCGAAAATACACCTATAAAGTAATACGGGTATGGTAGCCTGCCCTCCAACACTAAATGAGATATGACACGAAGCACGTGTCGCCACCTCGTTGCGGAACCAAGTAGTATGTTGTCACGGCAGGCCCAAATAACACAAAGTGTTAAATATTAGAGACTGTATACAACCAACTAACAATTTAATAAATTGTCAGCCCTGGCCCGTTTCTATCCTAATATAGGGACCAAGTATGTAACGCTAGATGCATTCTCAACACAATTATAACCGCAGACCGGCTTCGCTCTAATTAGACCTTGTCAGCACGGCATACTAATTGCAGGGAAAATACACCTATAAAGTAATACGGCTATGGTAGTCAGCCCTCCAAGACTAAGTGGGATATAAAACACGAAGCACGTGCTGCCACCTCGTTGCGGAACCAAGTAGTATGTTGTCACGGCAGCTCCAAATAACACAAAGTGTGTGGTCAATATCTCACCCGATTTAGAATCACTTTCCCAACTAAATTCTGACCACAATCCAGTCAAATTTACTCTCTACAACCAGATCCTATCAAACACATCAAGGCAATTATATGATAATAAAAACGCAAACTGGAACAAATTTAGATAACACATCAATGAAAATATAAATCTTTTTTTTTTCTCCCTCAGGGCTCGTCCGCGTCTTTTCCTCACCGATAGCACTGCAGCCTTTGGCTTATTGTGCATGTCCTTAGTCTTTCTACTCCACCCATTCCAAAATCACTGTGTCTTGAACTAGTCTGCACATGCTCTGTCTCCGGTCTAGACTGACCGTAGATCAGTTGTCTTTTGCGGTCCACACACAAGATGTGCTGTGCTGATTCCTCCCCCTCGCCGCAGAGTCTGCATGCGAGGTCCCCCTCAAACCGTCCCATTTTATGCAGGTATTTCTTGACGGCCATGTGTCCCGTCAAGAGACATGTTATGTTGCTGAGCTGTCCTCTGCTAAGATTTGCCAGCTCCACAACTCTCTTTGAACTGGGTTCGTCAATTACTGACTTCCCATGCTTGAGCCCTGGATAGTCTGCCCAGTACACCTTGTGTTCGTTTCTGACCCAGGACTTAATGGCTCCCCTGGCAGTGCTCTTTGTCACGCCCAGAACCGGTTCTGGTCCCTTAAATGGTTCTGCTGACCCTCTCTTCGCGAGACTGTCAGCTTCTTCATTGCCTTTGACCCCCGAGTGACCCGGCACCCAGATGAGGGTGACCTCATTCTGCCCAGCCAGGTCGCGCGTCTCGTCTTGGCACTCACTTACCAGCCTGGAGTTTACCCGTGGGCTACTTAGGGCCTTAAGGGCTGTCTATGGCTATGAGGATCCGCTTGTGCTTGTAGCCCCTCCTCTTGTTCTCCCGCACAAATATCAATCTTAACACTGTTATTAATAATAAGCCGAATTAGAAACAGAAGTAGTAAATTTTACAAAACTAATAAAAACAGTATTAGTAAATCAGTGAAACTAATTACAATAAACAGTCACAATTGAAACCTCCCTGAAAGTATTCGTAATAAAATACATTTAAAAAATGCAGTTAGAAGAAGATGGCAGCACAGTAGAAACGACGAAGATAAACAGCTTGTAAATTGACTAAGTAGAGAAATTATATTGGATACATAATTTTAAGTTAGAATATAATAAAGCTAGGTTAAGTAGATTAAACGTAAAAGATAATAGTCTCTGGAAAAATACCAGAAAACTGACAAAGTCCTTCCAAGAAATCCCTACCTTACACAACGACCAAAACACCTTCCTTATAACCGATATAGAAAAACTCTGGACGCAGCAAGTGCGTTATGATAGTGAATTTTCATAAAAATGTTTTTAATAACAAATATATGTGTTTTTAAGAAAGCAGGCATCAAATTTGGTTACCAGTATAACCTATATAGTAAAAACAATGTGCCATGTTTCATCAAAATAACTTTATTGTGTGAAAATGTACAAAAATTTCCAAAAGTAAACTTAAAGTGTTCCCGAAAAAACACGTTTCTTGGTCAACCTTATAGGTTAATAGCAAATTGAGCTGTTCAAATATGAAGCATTTGATCAAAATTAGCTACCATAACGCACTTGCTGCGTCCAGAATTTCTTTTCTTACAAACATGCATTATATTTCGATGGAAAATGCAAAAATGCAATAGCATAAGGCGTGTTTGATTTAAAAAAAAAAAAGGAAATTTGTACCACCAACGACTTATGGGCCACCCTGTGATTGTAGAAATATTATTTTAAGATGTAGCTCAAGACACCCTATAATTAATATATACAAAAATTTTTCATATCTTATATAATAACGGCTATATTGATCTTTATTGATTTTTTACGAAAATTCGACAAAAATTATATATCATTAAACGATAAACTCTATAGCTAATAAGGCTACTGCCAAGCATCAGAGAAAGGGTCTATTTGAAATGAATTTTCTGGAAACATTTTAGTAAAATGAAGGACAATGACGGTTGAAACTAAGACTTCAGGGTTTGTAAAACATTCTTCTCGATACATTTTATTTCTATAGCCCGTATTAGATTCAAGTTATTTGCCTAAATGTTGTCAATTTTGACATTTTAAATCGCCACTTTGACGTTTTGAGGAAAACCCCAATTTATTTATCTTTAAATGCATATAACTTTTTTGTCTTTTGACCTACATAGCTAAATTTTTGTAGATAACTTACCTATAAGGATGTAGTGTACCAAATTTGGTTGCCCTTACTTTGTTAATTCCGGAGATATAAATTTTTTTCGAAAGAAAACACAAAATTTTCCGGGAAAACCTGGGCAGATTTTTCTGGCTAACGAACTTGTCCAAGCCATTTGCAAAAGGAATTTTTTCACCAAATTTAATCAAAATCGGCCCATTATTTTTTGAGTTATCGGTGTGATACATATATATATATATATATATATATATATATATATATATATATATATATATATATATATATATATAATATAATATATATAATATAATATATATATATATATATATATATATATATATATATATATATATATATATATATATATATATATATATATATATATATATATATATATATATATATATATATATATATATATATATAAACATATAAAAATTGAAACTGACCCCGGATATGTTTTCTGGGGGGCCTAATTAGCGCTCATTTGAAGAAATTTTTTCAAAATTCAAAAGTCGGGATCTCATTAGTGAATTTTTTTTAAGAAAATTCACTAAAAGGCGGAACAAATTGCAGTATATTTCGGAAACGTACACAATTCAGGTACAACACAATACATAGGAACAAAGCAATATTATTCAAACAGTAAGACATATCGAAAACGAGACCCCTAATGATAATACCTGGAAAAATCATTTAACAAACCAATGGGAAATCCGCAAAGTAATACGTACAACACGGAATAAGACCCCAGGGCCCGATAAGATGCAGGACACCGCCCTCCGAAACCTTTCGGAGAAGGGATTTATCAAGCTCAGATACATAGTAAATGCAATTTTATGGTTAGGACAATTCCCAGAAGAATGGACAGTGGCCAATACTATAGCCATTCATAAACCGGGAAAACCCAGCAATAAACCGGACAGCTACGGACCTATCAGCTTACTCAATACACTAAGTAAAGTAACGAAAGCTATTATAAATATTCGTCTCCAAAAACATCAAATAGGTTCCGCTCCTACTACAGATATACAATTTGGCTTTAAAAGTAAACACAATACAGTCCAACAGGTTAGAATTATAAATGATATTAGTGTAAACTTTAATAAAGATAAATCCACAATAATGATACTACTGGACATTCAAAAAGCTTTCGATACGGTTTGTCATGACGGACCAATCTATAAAATGATACAAAGCAAGTATCTCACTTACATAACTAAATTAATATGCTCATACATACAGAACAGAAAATTTCAAGTGGTCATTAATAACACAAAATCAAGCGTAAAAACAATACAGGCTGGGGTTCCCCAAGGTTCTCTAATTGCTCCGAATTTGTTTAATATTTACGTCAACGACTTTCCACAATTCCCAAAAACTAAATATGCCCTATTCGCAGACGACACTGCTATTTACGTCCATTCTTTTAGCGATATCGTTGCTGCAAAACAAATTAAAATGCACCTGAATATACTGCAAAAATATGTTGAAAATGGAAACTCAGTCAATCCCAATAAATCAGAATCAGGGGTATTTACCAAAAAAAATTAAAGATATTAAGCTTCTTCAACCACTGAAAATAAACATGAAAATCATAACGTATAATACTTGGGCGTTAAATTAGATACTGGGCTCACTTTTAAGAAACACATAGAAGGACCAATTAGGAAAGCACATGGCGTGCTACAACCTTTATACCCGCTACTGCCCATAAATAGTAATGTTAGCATCGAAAACAAACTAACCTTGTATAAAAGCATACTAAGGCCAATCATAACTTATGCTGCTCGGGTGTGGTGTGGCGTATCAAATATGCATATTATCAAATTACAAAGACTTCAGAATAAATACCTTAGAATGATATTAAACAAAAATATATACATTAGAATTATGCATCTACATAATTCTGCAAATATTCCATTTATCAAAAAAAAAACCATATAGGTACGCCATATCAGATAAAGTCTACCTCACCCAGTTAAACAATAGACTAATGAGTAGCATTAAAAAATAAAAACATCACAAATTAACGTGCACTGCCAAACATAAAATACCCTTTGGCAAACTACATTTTTTTTATAAATCCGTAGCCATCTATATATAAAGAAACAAAAATAATTACAATGGCGACTATATTAGTTATAGTAAGCTGAGAAAACACAGATCGGTACGAAACTACTGATCTAACCATATTTTTTTGATATTAGTGTGTACGCAGGTTTTTAATGTAACACCTTTTTTCCTGTAAATATATTGATATTAATAAGAATTGTAAACATGTTATTTATATTTGTAATAACTCCAAAGACAATGGTATGTATAGCTCTATTAAGCTTGAACTTTGTAAATAATCTATAACCCTGTTATGTACATTCTTGTATGTTATTTTAGTGAGATCAATAAATGTTGTTGAGTTGAGTTTAGTTTACTCGAGTGATACGCGGGCGGCCCGGGTTTGATTCCCGCCCGATGCATGTAAGATTTTGTTTTGTTTTACCAACTTTAATATTTTCTAGAAACAGTAGTGTACAGATTTGATATGTTTGAACCCTCATTTTTGTATAAAACGTCTGGACAACTATGTCACCGTTGAATGTAAGGTTTTAATTTTCGGCATACATTTTTTTATTGATATTAGTGAATTTTCATTTAAAAAAAATCACTAATAGAGAATTTGTTTTTTTACAAACTTTTTCTGTTGGAAAAACCGGTTCGAGTAGCTTTGACTAAAACGGGATCGTCCAGGCGATTAATAAGGAAAAATATCTTCCACCTTAATTAAGTTTTCTTCTGGAAATCTTTTTTAACTTTAATGTGTGTTTTGTTTCTTTAACGTCGGCCTATTTCCGCGACTATGGCCAATCACCGACGCCAGGGAGCAGTTTCACCTCACTATCCTGGAAATTTTGCCGAACCCCTGCCTTTCTGTAAGGAGGGTAGGGATCTTTAACGTGCCCAACATCGCATGGACACGGGACCGACGGCTTTACCGAAGGGCGGAACGTGCAGACATTCAACTTGCTCAAATACAATGCCAGAACCTCGGCTGATGTTAATGTTACAGTTTGTACTGAAAAAGTGGAAGGAGTACCCTGGGATCGAACCCAGTACCCTTCGGTTCAGAGGCACACATTCTTACCCCTGAACCACCGAGGTTCATTTTAATTTTAATGAAATTTGTAATTTGAAAGAGGTTTGCAGTAATTTTTAAAGAAACTTGCAGTACCTAGGTGTTCCAAATTTTATTTTTATAGCTTCATGAAAATTTAATTTTGGGCATTTAAAGTCTTTTTTGTCAAAGGGAGCTAAAACACAAGATTACAATATGTTTTATAATAGAGAAATATCGATGGTAACACTTTCGACAAAAATATTCACATGAACGCGTATTAAGGCCTCCAAAACCTATCTTTAAGGTCCGTTTAAATTTGAAGTATAAATTTTAGTAATATGCCGTATAATAATAGTGTATAATTCTTATTAAAATTTGCTCTTGTAACGCACTTGCTGCATCTCGAATTTTTTAACGTATTCGACAACGTGATACACATTTTTTGTACAACCTATAATGTCGTTATTAGTTTGAAATAGTAAATAGGTTTGCGAAGCAAGTGCGTTGTTATGTATTTAAAATTTTAGATTGTCTCTATAAACTCATATCACTGTTTATTTTTATTTTTTACAGGGTAATAATACTGCTTGCGCTGTTTGTAAAATTGAAACAATCGATGATCCTTCCCATAATTCTTCTGCAGAACATAAATTCAACACACTGTGTTGGGAATTCCATCATTACAGGTAAGGCTAGCCAAACGAAAAATAACTTCTTAAAAATGTTTGTTAAATTTCTTGACGATAACAATAGTTTTTATTTGTTATGTTTCGCCATTGATTATTTTCAATGTAGCTGTTAAGCGTAACTTATGCTTCTCTAAATATGCACTGTTCTGAAACACATTTTCAACTGTTTAAGTTGGTGAAATGTTTTATATATCCATTAGTGGTGGAACTGGTGCGTATCGTCGATTTCGCGAGGGAACATGGGTTACAACTGATTTTAGGCTCTGACGCCAATTCTCACCGCAGATTGTGGGGCAGCACAAATAACAACCCACGCGGTGAGGCTCTACCAGAGTATTTGACTACATAGAACCTGGAGATATTAAATAGAGGTACAGCTCCGACGTTTGTCAATCGTATCCGGCAGGAGGTGATCGACATCACGCTAGCGAGCAGAGGAATAACGGAGGATATATCTAGCTGGAGGGTGACGCAACACATATCAATGTCTGATCATCATATGATCAGCTTTGAACTGGATGTGGACCGTGAGGTACCTCCCCCCAGGATAAATCCAAGGAAGGCCGACTGGGATGCCTACGTAATAGGTCGCCAAGGAGCCCAGAGGGGAGACAGCTCTCTTATAGAGGCTTTAGATAGCGAGGCCGCGGCCCTAGAGGGTAAAATAATGGCAGCCTACGAGGCCGGGTTACCACTCAGGGGAGAGCCGTCCATCAAAGTTCGATGGTGGAGCAGGGTTCTCGCTGCACTACGCGGGCGGACTCGGAGGGCCTTAAACCGAGCCGTCCGAGAATCGGGTGAGTCGGCCTGGGACGAGTTTAGAACTGCCAGAAGGGAGTTTAAGAAGGAATTACGACGGAGTAAATGAGCTGGTTGGCGCGCGTACTGCGGGGAAGTTAACTCCCTGCCGGACGCAGCCAGGCTGGTAAGAGTACTCAAACAGGAGTCAGGTATTACTGTAGGATCCTAAATAAAACTGGGCGGGAGCTGGACCAACACCGGCGAGGAAACCTTGCGACATCTCGCCGAAGTTCTCCTTGCGGGCGGTGGAGCCGTCACGGGGACTGCCGACCTGGGCCGGTGGTCGGTCCCAAATGCGGACTGGCAGCTGGCGGAGGGGGTGGTCACAGGTGGCTCTATAACCTGGGCGGTGAATGAGTTTGCTCCATTCAAGTCCGCAGGCTATGATGGGATCTTTCCGGCCCTGCTCCAGAGGGGCCTGGATATACTACTTCCCAACATAAGGGAGGTTTTCCGGGCCAGCCTGGCGTGGGGCTATGTCCCAAAGGCCTGGCGCCGGGTTATGGGGGTCTTCATTCCCAAACCGGGAAAAGCGGACTACACGCTGGCCAAGGCGTACAAGCTAATCAGCCTTACATCCTTCCTGCTTAAGGCATTGGAAAAGATAGTAGATTGGTTTAGGTTGGAAGGGATCCTCAGGGATCACCCCTTCCATAAAAGTCAGCATGCGTACCAGCGGGGGAACTCGACGGAAACGGCGCTCTACGCTGTGACGCGAAAGGTGGAAAGGGCCCTACACTACGGGGAGAGCACATTAGCTGTGTTCTTCGATGTGGAGGGGGCCTTTGATAGGGCAAGGACGGATACGGTCTGTGCCGCCCTACAGGATAGGGGATCGCCGAGGTCCCTAATAAGCTGAGTGGCGAGCATGCTGGAGGACAGGAGAGTCTCGCTGACCTTGAAGGGCCGGGGGCTGGACGTTGGGGTGACGAGCGGCTGTCCTCAGGGCAGCTGCCTTTCGCCTCATCTATGGTGTCTGATCATGCACGGCCTCTTGGAGCGGCTCTCTGAGAATGGCGTCTACGCCTAGGCGTACGCTGATGATGGGCTGGTCTTAGTCACCGGAAAATTCCTCGACGTCAATTTTTACCAAATCATCCCCCGTTCATCCCGACCCCCTGGAACGATTTCAAAAACAACCCGAACCGTTTTTTGTCGGGTGCTAACTGCTTACCAAATTTGAAGACGATATCTCATTTTGTTCTAATGTTATCGTCGCTACAAACAGACAGACATACAGACCGACAGACACAAAAAATGTTCGATCCCAATCATGTTTTCTATATGTTTTGACACTTATTACGATGTTTAAGCGAAAAAAAAAGTTGAAATTTTTGTCGCCGATGCCATACTTCCAAGTATTGAGGATGTGGAAGTAAAATGATTAACTTGCCTATTATCCGACAACAGACCATTTCTTGTGATTTGTCATTTAGTCTTCTACTTGTAAGCTTCTAACACACAGCACAAAGCACAAATATCTGCTATGATGTTTTCATGTTTGGTTTTGTGTTGGCCATGCGCCAACACTATCGGCTCACGATGATAGACAAGGCAGACGATTACTATTAAGTAAGTAAGTACAATCTTTATTTGCAATAAGAAAAAAGCATTACAAATAGTGTCAGCAGGTATGTGCCTGTATAAAAAATAACAAATAAGCCACATGCAAAATAAGGATACCACCGGTTATGAGCAAGTATACATAAACACTTAAACATAAAACTACAATCAGATAAGCATCAAAGGTTAAATATAAAACGAAACATGAAACACAAAACACCAAATATCCAAAACACGGGAATGACAACTAACAAAAGAAAATTGAGTACCGTACTCATAAATTAAAATATTCTTCCAGCGAATAAATTGGTACTTTCAGCAAATATTGCTTTATCTCTCTCTTAAAAGCCTTGATGTCCAAATTCTTATAAGAAATAGGAAGCTTGTAATAGAGTCTAGCTCCGATATGGTCAATTCCCTGTTGTGTCCGCTTCAATCGATGCAAAGGTGTTTGCAACGTTTTTCTATTTCTTGTGTTGTAGTCATGATACACACCATTTGTTCTAAAGTCACTTATATATTGATGCACGTATATCAAACAGTTATACACAAACAAAGTTGTAACAGTCAATATTCCAAGTTCCCTAAATGAATCCCTACATGAATCAAGCCCGCACAACACTCTCACCGCCCTCTTCTGCAGAACAAAAACACCATGAGCTTCCACAGAATGTCCCCAAAACACAATCCCATAGTTTGCAGCACTGTGAAAATTTGCAAAGTAGGCTGACCTCGCTGCCTGCACTCACCGTATTCTTGACGGCCCTTATGAAATAAATGGCGCCGGTAAATTTATGTTTAAGCTGACTTACATGATCACTCCATTTCAAATCGCTGTCCATATATATGCCGAGAAACTTTATATTCTTGGGTGGTACTTCATTAAAAATCATGGTCTGAGTTTTGTCATCATTCAATTTCAATCTGTTTGATGTCATCCAACGTTTTGCATCAGCCATGGTGTTTCGACATTCATCAACAATATTTTCCGCTGTTGTGTCCCTCAAGACAAAAGTTGTATCGTCCGCGTACCGATATGAACTACAGCATGGTAAGTTTGCAACTAGGTCATTCATATATATAACAAACAGGATAGGTCCCAAAACGGAACCTTGGGGCACTCCATGCTTAACAAAACGTGGCCTTGACATTTGATTGTTCCACTTCACTATCTGCTGACGCTCCGCCAGATATGATCTCAGAAGTTCTAATGGTGTACCTCTAATTCCATAAAAAAAGAGCTTATCCAATAAAACCTGATGTTGAACTGTATCAAAGGCCCTTGACAGGTCACAGCAAGCGATCATCGTTTCTTCATTCTCATCTTGAGCCTCTAAGGATACCTTCCACTTCTCCATGTTGCTGGTACTGTGAAAATGCGATAATTCCCAGCGCATAACCAGCACTGATTGGTTACTTTGGGGTATCATGAATATTATTTGCATTTTGCCAACGCCAGTAAGGTAATGGCAAAGCGCCAATCCGCCGTTGTCGTTACTGAATCAGCACAGACGACATTATCCTGGCGGACGGCTGATTGTTGCATCTTCTCTGCAGTACAGATTTCTCCAAGGGAAATACAAAACCTCACTTATGTTTTTAGCCAATGGCATGGCTTAGCAGGGTTGGATCACTTGAAAATCACTTAACGAGGTTAAGGTACTGGTGACTTGGAGTAGAACAACCAAATGCTGAAAGCTACAGAAAGGAACCCCTAACAAGTCTATGGCATTTGATAAAGAAGACAAGGCGAGACAGGGTGCTCTAGTGAATTACATGTGAGCATCATAATCGATCTTAGAGCTCAAGGTCCTAAGGGCTACATAGCAAGGTCCCCACCCCCCAAATCTGCTAAATCAAATTTACAATCAACTGATTCTTATATTAATTTTTAGTGTAAATCTTCTTTAAACCTAATCTTCATGTATTTTTCAGAAAAAGATTGGTTAAAGATAGAGATGGCATTCAGTTGAAGATTGAACCAGCAACAAATATCCCCAGAGACAAGTTCCATTATAGCATTGAGGCAAACAAAGGCAAACATATTTTCAAGGTACTTGCCTTTCATAATTTCTAATTTACCTATGTAGTCGTTACGGTATTCAAAACACTGTTTAATTTTTTACCTGCATCTAATTAGTTGTATGTAGTTAAATTAATTGAAATATAAACATTGTATTTAAAGATTAGATATTATGTTTCTCTTTACCTTTGTTTAATATTACTTTTTAATAGTCTTACTATTGATATTGGCAGTAGATATATATATATATATATATATATATATATATATATATATATATATATATGTATGTATATATATATATATATATGTATATATATATATATATATATGTATATATATATATATATATATATATATATATATATATATATATATATATATATATATATATATATATACATATATATATATATATATATATATATATATATATATATATATATATATATATATATATATATATATATATATTAATGGTTGCGAAGCTTCGAAATTTCGAACCGAACCCAAACCTTCGGTTCCAAAAATTGTACCCGCCGGCGATGTTAAAGGAGTTCGAAGTTCGAAAAACATAATTCTTCAAAATAATTCGAAGTTAGCTGTTAAAAAATATTTCAATATTAAACTTTACAGGCATTGAAAGCTGCCAAAGTTAGCGAAGTTGTAACCCAGTAGCGGCCCCGTTAAGTCGGTAGCGATGCCTTAAACTCTATCGGCCACATTAAGTCGGTAGTGTAATTTGAGGAGATTTCACTAATCCATATTTTTGACAGTTGGTGGGACACATTGCGATCTGACAGAATTGTTTAACAACCAAAGTTTCTTTTTTTATATATCCTAAGATCCCAACGTCTCCTTTGGTTACCACATTATAATGGCAATGTCCCAAAGCAATCGCTAAGGTGATGTTTCAGAATTTATGTCGATAATTGCTTATTGCCTTCCGAAAATACTAGGTTGAACATGCTTTATTTAACAATGAGCCAAAACAATATTAAATATTGTTAATCATGACACTTAAAATTTCAAGGGGTTCTTATATAACTATCATGCTCAACTTTAAACCCCTCCCTCTAAAAGACTTAAAACCGCCTAGATACTACCAAACGACAAAAAGTATATATAATTGAGCTTAGTTATAGATGTAGAAATTTAAAAAAAGTTTTCAATATACCTTTTTGATTCAATGCTGTTGACCCATCTTCACACAACTAACATCAGCACCTGAAGGCATTTTCACCCAATCAACCTGCAAATTTTGTCGAACCCTTGCTTTAAAAAAAAAGAATAGATATCTTCTATATACCAAATATTGTATGCTACAATATATGTAATATTAGTATTTGAGGAAATGATATCTAAACATTGAAGAATTTTGAATTTTGATCAGTTCGATGTTTGATTTTAAATTTTTAAGAAGTTCGAGTGTGAACCTTAGAAATACTGTTTCAGTGGTTCGAAGTTTGAAGCAACATACTTGCTTGGGTTTGTGCATAGTTCGGTTCGAGAAAAACATGGGTTCGCACACTTTTAATATATAAGGTGTTCAAATAAGGACACGGACCGGCTATATCTCGAAAACCGTCACAGCTGCAGCATTCGGGAAAAAAATTGCATAAGTAACGTAGCCATGAGAAAATGTTGGAAATTATTTTCAGCTTTCTAAATCTGCCGCTAGGTGGCGAAAATGCCATGGCTTATCTAAATTCTTTAATTTCTCGAAAATATTCACGCATAATGTAAGCTGGTTTTAGGTCATTTGTAATCAACGACGTTCACTTATCTACAACTTCTGTTTAAAAAAAAATTCCATATGGACCAGTGGCGGAGGTAGGGGACAAGGATTATTTTTTTTATAAACAAATGCCTATAACTTGATAACTAGTAGACATAATTTCAAGAATTTTGGCTTGTTGGAAAGAGATATCATACGAAATTCCACGTATTAGCATTTTAAATCCACAGTCATACAGAGGGTGTTAGAGTAGAGGAGTCTAGTTTTATTAACTTTTTGGAAAATTTTCAAATAGCAGCATAGTATTATAATATAACTATCAAAAAGTGGATGAAGTTAAAAAGAACTCAGTGAAAACCCAAAACGAATATGTTTTTCCGTTTCAGAGAAAACTCGAATTTTAGGTATTTTGGTGCTTATTATGTCATTTCTCAAAATTTTATATGAATATAGCAAAATCTCTATAAAATATTTGTTTTCAGGCATCTTTATACAAATTAACATAGTTACCAATAACAATTCATCACTTTAGTATGAAATAAATTTATTACCTTATCATAAAACTAAGATACAAAAGCCAAGAACCGAATTTAACGTTGTATTCGTAAATTAAGTGATTATATTATGAAAATGTAACTATATGAATGTAAAAAACCTAAAATTTAACTAACATTTTATTATTTACAGATGTTCAAACTGCTGTGCATTTTCATGTATACGTTTAACTAATCTCTGATGAGTAGAGGCTACCGCCGTTTGAACTTCAACCGTAGATATGCTATTAACAGCAACTTGTATTCTTTCCATCATATTTCCTCTAGTCGTTGGTCGAGTTTGATATACCAAATCTTTCACTCTCCCCCATAAATAAAAATCTAAGCAAGTCAAATCAGGTGATCTGGGTGGCCATGGAAATAAGCTTCCTCCTCCTATCCACCGATTTGGAAATTGAACATTAAGATATTCGCGTACACTTTGCGTGAAGTGTGCTGGACACCCGCCATGTTGCAACCACATTATTAATCTTGTTTCTAGCGAAATGTCTTCCAATAAAAATTTTAAGCTTTGAGTTAAAAAATTTAAATACAGATCTCCGTTAAGTGGTCCATAAAAGAAATATGGTCCAACAATTTTCCCTTCAGCTATACCACACCATACGTTTAAGAGTCCATCGATTTTGCCGATCTAATTCTCTCATCCAATGGGGATTATGTCCGACCTAGTGCATATTATGGAGATTTACTTTCCCACAATTTGAAAATGTTGCTTCATCTGTCCATAGTATTTGTGATAGAAATCGTGGTGTTTCTTCTAGCATGCTCAGCATCCAATGGCAGTAATTCAGTCTGTGGTCACAATCAGTTTCATTTAGCGCCTGGTGTAATACTATGTGATATGGGTGCATATTATGGTCTTTTAAAATATTGTATACAGATCCTACGGTCACACCTAAGTCTCTAGAAATTTGTCGTACACTAATATGTGGATTAGCAGTAACAAGAGCAACGACATTAGTAATGTTTTCTTCATTTCTAATCCTACGAGCTCTGACTTGTCTTCCAGTGAGTCTTACAGATCCAGTTTCCCGCATATATCTTGCAATGCGACTAAACACCTCTCTTGAGTAATATCTTTGTTGGGGGCACCTTAAAGCATATTCTCGTAATGCGACAGCAGGATTCCGAGAACATTGGAAATAGATTTCAAGCATATCAAATGCTTCCTCGTTGGAATAAGACATTCTGAAAACCTAAAACACTAACTATTGATAAAAAAACACCCAGAAACACTACAAATAATTAATAAGATCAGTAATAAATTGAACATAAGATTTTGACATTTATAAAAGAAATTGTTTCAATTTCCTTACCTTCGTTGAATTCACATGCGCATTAACAAGTGTTTAAATGATTTTAGACATTGGTTATATTTATTAGTATATTATGATAAAGATATATAAGGAATGAATTTTTAAAATAAATACTGAGCATTTTTTCTAAACGCCTAATGAAAAGTGTTTCGTTTTCATAATATCAATTAATTTTTTCATGACTTCTCCATTACTTCAGTATTGTAATTTTATAATAAACCAATAAATGTATTTCATTTTAAAGTGATTATGTAAATTCTATTGGTAAGTACGTTAATTTGTATAAAGATTGTAATGAAGTTTGAGTTATGTCCGTGTCCATGTCCACTTGGCAGACATGGTATTATAATTTGTATATATATATATATATATATATATATATATATATATATATATATATATATATATATATATATATATATATATATATATATATAATACATACATACATACATACATACATACATACATACATATTGTTATACTTATGCTTTATACCATCCTCCGTTGTCATTGTTATATGCTCCGATTTTCTTATCATATGCCTCGAGTTTTTCCTATACGTTACTCTTCTTTCTTGCTTACAGCGCTTTTTCTTTCATCTTATCATTTTTTTTGCCTTCCGGCCCTTGATTTAGAAAATTAAATTGCCTCTCTTTCAAAATTGTTCAATTTAATTAAAAATCCTTGCTCTCCTAGTCTTTTTATTATATTGGCACTGCCCCTTTGATCTTGTCCATCTGTTTGCCTCCGGCCCCATTTTTAATTTGCACTTTCTTTCCTACTATTTTATTATATTGGCACTGCCCCTTTGATCTTGTCCATCTGTTTGCCTCCTTTCTTTCCTAGTCTTTTATTGGTATCGTCTCAATTATGGTGGTCTTTGTTTAAAATGTTTGTTTCTGATTACATATTTGATTGTTCTTCTTGGTTCTCCAAATAGTAAACACCAACACTACTCGTTGTGCTCGTACAATCACCAGATCAATTTTTATTTTATATCGTACCCTTTTTCTGTACCCGTACCTACGTATTCCCCGTTCTTTCTTTGTTGATTGAAGATTTTGCGCTATATTATATCATAAGAGCATAATTTTCTGGGTTTCTCATTTTCTTCCTGTCGTACTTGCCAAAATATTTTTCTTCTCAAGCAGTGGGTAGCTGTGCTTCTCCGCAGAAATGCTGTAAGAAATTTTCTTTGAAGTTGTTTTCACTCCTGAACAGTTTTTTCTTGCTTATGAACCAAATAAAAGGTTTTCCTGTCATGTTTCTCTTTACATTTTTCCACTTTTCTCGCATATCAGTTAGGTTTTTGATTTGTTTCATTATTTTTTTAAGAAATACCTTTGGGTGGATATATTTTATGTCCCCATTAAATTTTGTTTCATTATTATATTCACTCTGCATATTAATTTTCATTTTCTGGGTTATTATTGGGTCTTGATATCTTACCATTCGTTTTACTTTAGAGATTCTTTGATAATTGGCTTTGAGATTTATTTTTACTTCTTTTACTCATTCGTATTTATTCAGCGTTGATATTTTTACTTCTTGTTGATACTGTTCTAGCTTTTCTTCAGTTACGTCATTAATTCTTTTTATTTCCACATAATGTTCGTCTTCCACCTTTTTTATGCCATTGTTTTCTTTTAATTCTTCATACTGTTCATCTTCTTTCGTTTCTTGTGGATCCTTTTCCCATATTTTATTTATTTTATCGAATCCTTTTCTCATTTCTTCTTTGATATTAACCTCCATCCTTATCATATTTTCTTTGTCTACCATGTTTTGTTTTATTTCTTGCATATTTTGGTCCATTTACACCATATTGTGATTAATTTTCCCCATATCTTGTTTTATACCTTGTTCCATTCTCCTTAAATATTGCATTATCATTTCAATATATACCTTGAAAATCTTGCATTTTCAGGTATCACTTGTATTTCAGTTGTCTGGAAACTTGTGAAAAAGATAAAAACGAATGCTTTTAGAATTTTTTACCTAGAATCTAGTGGCATGGTTAGTTTTTCTAAATATCGCGGTTTTTAAAATATCGATTTTTAATTTTTTTTAAATTTTTTATGGAACACCTGTGTATATGTCAAAAAATTAGTTTGCAATTTCACAAGATTCTCAAAAATATATAACAGTATGGACCTTAATAAACAACGCAAAAAATCCTAATTTTCATAATTCCCATTCAAAATTTGGCGGTAAGCCATGCAAAAAATGCTGCTTAATTACCATTTTGTTGTATGCCCGCTTGCATACTTTCCTATTTGTTTTAAGGAATTAAACAAAACAACGGGATTATTTTGTATGTACCAAAAACTTTCTCTTATTGCGTTTCATAAATCTTGAATATTATCATAATGAACTTTGTAAATTTTATTCTCCAGATCTCCCCCATAGAAAGAAATCCAATATAGACAAGTCTGCGGCCCTAGGGAGCCATCTTTAGGCCCGTTGGTGCTGATCCATTGATTTGGAAAATTATTCGCCAGAAATAACCTTGCCATTTGAGAATTGTGTGCAGGAGCCCCATCCTGTTAATAATTAGTTTCATCTCGTATGTATTGCCGTCTCTAAAATTTCAACATAGCGATTGGCTGTTAGGTTTTGCTCAAATATATAAAATTTTACCTGTGTTCCTAATATGAAGCAGACATAGTTGCCCTGGTGTCTTGTGGGAAATATTGGGCGATGGTTTTCCTGGGACCAGAATCTGCTAGTGTCTATTAAGTATAGCTAAATTACTAAAAAGCGCTTTGTCTGTCCATATAATATTCCTTGCAAAATTTATAACCATATCACATCTTTCCCAATATCAATTGCAGAAGACTACCCGTAGTTGAGCTTGAGTGTAGGTGCTGGACAAGCCTAAACTTGTATCGGTGGTATTTGTGTTTTCTTAGAATTTCCTGAACTTTAACATTTGGAATCCCCATGCTCCTTTCAATGGCTCTGCAGGAGTTTGTAGGGTAAACTTCTAAATTATACAAAACTGTGATTCCCTCAACCTCTTGATTTTCTTTATTATATGTTAGATTTTAGAATTTCTATATTAAACCACTGAGTACTCAGTTATTCGATGGACAGAAGTGCTGACGTCATGGATGACAATTATTTCTATGATTGGAAATATAACCTTGGAAAATAAAGAGAAATGTGTAAAGCAAGTTACAGGATTGAAAACACAAATACAAAGGGGTGTCTAAGTTCAAATCATGCATTATTTTGTTTGCATTGAAGGTTTTGATTAATTAATGGTAGTCAACAGATTTAATCTTTGTTTTTCAGGTGTCCCCAGATGTGCTGGTTGAACATAACAGTACAGTCATGTTCAAATGTACATTGACCAATATTAGCCGCAACAATATTGGAATTTTACATGCACAAGTATTGCATCCATTTCAACTCTATTCTATATATGATAGAGATGGTAACTTGGAAAATAATCTGTTTCCTGAACTAGAACCAAGTGAGTACTTTCTTAATTATATTTTATTTTCCTTGGTTTAGTTATTATGTTCAATTAAAGACAATACGGAAAAATTTACACCATAAAACAATAATAATTGGCATGTCATCATTAATTAGGATGACTACGTTAAGATAAAATGCACAATTTTACACATTATTAAATAGTATAGCATGGTATATATTTTATTCATACAACCAAGTTAGTTTTACAAAACAATAAGTACAATCATAGACAGATAAAAAATAAGGTCAAAGATATAAAAACAGAGGAAGTATTTTCAGGGGGTTGAGTTACACTGGTGGTGGGAGGAGGTTGCTCAAAGGCTCCTAATGGATCGTTTTCTGTCACAGTTGTTCTTGGCGATATCCTAGAAGACAAAAGAATTTGTTCATCAAAGAAGGACACATATTATTCCAACTTACTTTCCAGGGGAATTTAGTCCATCACTATTAACATCATCTGTTTCTCCATTAAACTGTAGAACCCTCGTACAATTTTTTTTATTATTCTGTTGTAACTTGTCTGTGATATTTGCATCTCCTGCACTTTCGGATCTTGATAAAATTCTACATTCGGGACTTTCTGAGGGTGTAAAATGATTGCCAAGTTCTTCATCAGCTTTATCGTTTTTCACTTCGTTTTCTATCACATTCCATGTTTCATTATTTTCATAGGAGTCTACATTGTCTGATGCAATATCATGAACACTCTGTTCTGAACCATTAAAACTACTCTTAACAATGCTGGCTACTTTAAAAAACTTATCTATGAGTCTGTTGTCACTTTGCACTGTTTCGTGTGAATCTAAAGATGAACGTGAGGCAACTCTATCAGTAGGATCTAATAAACTGGAACCTAAAATGTTTAAGGACAAATAGAATACAATATTTGAAGTTTAGTTTCTTTTCAGTTCAGCATATTTAATTTAAAAACTATTAGATTACAAACTGTGTAAAGTTCAAACTGAAGATTATATATTTATGTGAACATAGTCGACTGTGGGGATTTGATTTCATTTGACCTCATTTGTTTTTGCACAAACTGAGAAATTTAAGTAACATTGTTCCTCAGTATAAAACTAAATATTATATGTCCATTTATTATTTTGTCTAAATTTCAACTATCTTAAGTAGTTTCACTACTATTCACAAATTTCAACACCTTTTAATTAACAATTAAAATTTGCTTTCACTAATTATTGTTGAAATAAGACTCATTCCAAACTTTCTTTTACCTGACACTACACCTTAATCTGAATTTATTGTTTTACGGTAGATATTGGTAGTTTTTTTTATGTCATTGTCAAATTTTTTGAGAAAATCTTCTAATCATAACGTAAAGATTTTATAATTTTCCGTTATAAAAATTATGTGGCACCCCAAATAACACTTCTTAAGGATACTGCTTTATTAACGGTAAATACACACTCCCACTATAACAATTAAATTGGTTACTGGACTCCACATGCCTTCCCTGGAGTGACTGTTGGCAATGGAAAGAACGCCCAGGGCTGATGGTCTACTAAAGTCTCTCTTTTCATACACACGCATACAAACACAAAGATCGGGTTGGGGGCTCCTCTGGCTTCGGCGTGGACTTCGAGGAGGGACCTGCTCTGGACTGGCAGCGCTGTGCAAACCAAGTCCGGCACACCTGGCGCCGTTTGGACAGTACAGGGCCCACTCTTGCTTGGCCGGGGTAGGACGCTGCCCTATCAGCCATTCAAAAAATGCTCGTTTGAGTCAGTAGCACAGGGTAGCTCCGGAACAGGGGGTTAGCAGCACCGGATAGCTCTGGAACAGGGGGTTAGCTGCACGCTTCGGGTCGCCACGTCGTGGTCGCAGAGCGCTCCTAACGGAATCAAGTCTCATCATGGATGGAAGCGCGGTGGGGTGATCTCCTGTATCTATACGCTCACCAAACCATCAGCACACCCTCACACACACACACAAAAAAACATTTGGCGACCATGAAAAGGCATAAAATTAAAGAAGATGGTAACGTGCCAAAAACCGATGTGGAGGTAGAAGGTAGAGAGATCCCTGTCTCTCCAAGCAGTTCCAGCAGGGTCCGGGGTGGAACCGTACGGTCCGCCAGGGACACTGCTGCCATGGGGAGCGACGAGGGGCGATCTTCATTGGCTGCGAGTCCGGCCGGGCCCATGGACGTGTCCATGGGAGGGGCCGAAGGCGAGGAATCACGGAGTAAGCGAAGGAGAGAAAGGAAAGGGAAGTGGAGAGCCCAGAAAAGGAGGCGAGAGAGGGAGGAGCTGAGGCAGCGGTGTCATCGGGAGGGTATTGGCCCTTCAGAGGCGCAGGCTGCTTCAGCAGCGGTGGCTTCGCGGGACGTGCAGCCGCCGCAGATCCCCTGTATATATTTTATTCATACAACCAAGTTAATTTTACAAAACAATAAGTGCAATCATAGACAGATACAAAATAAGGTCAAAGATTTAAAAACATGAAAACAATCAACTATGAATACAGTAGAGTCCCAGTTATCTCGAGTCGCAATTACCAGAGTTCTCTATTATTGAAGTAAAATATCGTTTATACTATTACACTACAGGTTGTAAGGAATTTCATAGTTTTATTTTCCTCCTGATTTTGGCAACGTAGTTATTATATTAGGCAGAGCCGTACTTATATGGTCGTTGGTTTTAATTAGGGATATTTATGCAAGAGGAAACGAACAAAATACAAATTAATTGAAATTTTGATCAATTTCTCAGCACGGATAATCCGCAAACCAGATAATCCGGACATGAATAACCGAGAGTATATATGTACAGCAGGATGGTTCAAAAATAATGTTGCACAGAGCAGCAGTAGATTCTTCGCATCAAAATATTACGATTTATCCAAATTCACCTCAAGTCAAAAGTTAAATTTAAAATAGATAAGAGATGTTGAAATGAGAAATCAATTTTCTTTGATGTCTATAAACATAATTGACATATTGCCTTGAAAATGGGTAAAGATGAGTTTTTCATAGCGATAAAAAAAAAGTAATTCCCATTTTGGCTGCAATGGATAGAGAGTGCTGCTTGTGTAACTCTTCAATTTTTATTCAGTATACTTTATTTACGAGCTCAAAAGAGTACATTCGAACGGGTACCAAGTTCTACAATTAATAACATAAAATTACATATGATTTCGAGGTTAACTTAAATTATATCACTGCCTTACTTTAGAAACTGTATACTCTATAACTAGAAACTGTTTTGACCATTTAATAAATGTCTTTCTAGGTTCAATGTGAATCTTTACGTCCGATGTATGTTACTGAGTTCTTCTGGAATAGTCGTAAATGATTTTTGGGCTCCTCGTAATCACACTGTTAAGTTTTATATTTGTTCGTGATGCTACTACACCCCCTTAATACCCACCAGTATGCTTACCAAACTGGCAAATTACTGAGTTAGCACTCAATAACCTCGTCGAGAAGATCACACACTCCCTGGATAACGGGGAGGTGGCGGTGGCTGCATTTCTCGACATTGAAGGAGCATTCAACAATGCATTACCTATCTCCCTCTACGAAGCCACTGTCGCTAGAGGGGTGGAACCTACCATTTGTGGCTGGATCGGAAACATGCTCCACAATCTGACTGTTATTACCTCGCTGCAGGGGGAGGTGGTCAGCTTCAGGGCTGCGAGGGGGTGTCCTCAGGGGGAGTTCTATCCCCCCTGCTGTGGTCCCTCATTGTGGACGATTTGCTGGCTATCCTGGGACTGTGGGAGGTTGAGGTCCAGGCGTATGCTGATGATCTAGTCATAATGGTTAGGGGCAGATATGAGGAGGAACTAGCAAGTACTCTTCAAGAGGCACTAAATCTAGTGAATGATTAGTGTCGGAGGGAACAGATGTCTGTGAACCCCCGCAAAACGATCATTGTTCCATTTACCAGAAGAAGAAGGCTCGATAAATTAAAACCACCTATTCTTATGGGGGAAACGATTCCATTTACGGAACAACCAAAATATCTGAGGGTTACCCTAGATAAGAAGCTCAACTGGGACGTACAGTTAGATAATGTAATCCGTAGAGCTAAACTGTCTCTGTGGACATGCCGTAGAAACTGTGGAAATAACTGGGAACAAACCCCCAACAGATGTACTGGCTCTATGTAGTGGTTATCAGACCAGTGATAACATATGGAGCCATAGTTTGGTGGGCCAAGGCACTTCGTGGTATCGCGAGGGCCAAACTAGCTCATCTACAGAGACAAGCTTGTCTGATGATAACGGGAGCGATAAGCACCTCACCATTAACCGCTCTGGAGGTGCTCTTTAATATTCCACATCTTCACATATGGCTGGAGAGGGTGGCGAGGTGGACAACGTACAGATTAAAACAAACGGCCGACAGCATGCCAAAAGAAATCAGTCTGGGAGGGTCCGGACTCCTTGATGACATTAAGGCTCATGAGATTCTGGGAATGGTCTCAGACTTCATGCCTACAAAGATCAGTAGAGATCTGTCTTTCAAGACCGTCCTCCCGGAAAGGGAGGACTGGGAACGAAATCAATTGACCCTATTGAGAGCTGATCTCTGCTGGTATGCTGACGGCTTCAAAACCAATATGGAAGTAGGAGCCGGCGCATATGGGGGCAACACCGATGCTACACTATCAACTAGCCTCGGCAAGTACGCAACCATACACCAGGCAGAAGTGTATGCCATCGAGATGTGTGCAAGGGAAGGTATAGGAAACCAGTGCACACACAAATCGATAAAGATATATACAGATAGCCAAGCTGCAATAAATGCGTTTGGTTGCTACCGTTGCAATTCAAAAACGGTATGGAGTTGTAAATCTGCCCTCAACGAACAGGGCAGCTGTAATGAGGTGTCACTGGTCTGGATACCGGGTCACTCGGACCATGATGGCAATGTTGCGGCCGACACGCTTGCCAGGAGTGGTGCCCAGAGGGACTTTATCGGACCAGAACCGGTGCTGGGGATAACATCATGCACAGCAAAACACACCTTAAAGACCTGGACAGAAAGAATGACAAGCCAGCAATGGCAAAATCTGCCAGGATTAGCTCACTCTAAGGCCTTCATAAATGGCCTGTCTGAGTCAAAGGCAAAACTTCTAGAGTTAAACAGACAACAACTGAGTACTCTAGTCGGCCTGTATACAGGACACTGCCGCTTGCGTCACCACATGCACCGTATTGGAGTCGGTCAGAAGACCGAGTGCCGGCTGTGTATGGAGAGTGACGAGACAGCAGAGCATGTACTGTGTTCCTGTCCGGCGGCGGACAGGACTAGATACCTGCTCTTTGGCAAGACAAAGCTTGCTCCGGAAGATCTGGATCAACTTTCGGCCACAAAGCTTATCGACCTCTGCAGGAGGCTGGCTTTGTTGGGCGAAATATAGACCATTAGGCGTGAGCCACAATAGACCTTATGGTCGCGGTGGGGGGCTGGTATGGCCCACTCACATTCAAACCTAACCTAACTTAACCTACTACACATGGGTCAACCCGTTGCCTTATTGAATACATATGTACTCCACCACTTTCATCATTTTAATATTTATTTTTATTTTATTACTCCATATTTTGCACATTACTTTACATTCTTCCAGCTTTAGAAGGTTACGAATTTGTAAAATGTTTAATATTTTATACAAATATTTAATGGGATGAAACCAGTTTAAAGCATAGAATATTTTTAGTGCCCACACAACCATCATATATTTCATGTGTAGTTCTTAATGAATTATATATTAGTCTCTTCAATCTCTGTTAAATAATATTCACACCTTTTAAAAGATCCAGTAAGACTAGATATTTTTTTCCTACGATATTTAAGTGTTCGCCAAAATTCAAACTGATTGTGTATCGTTAATCCAAGGTACTGATTGTCTATTCTTAATCCAAGATATTTATAGTTATTTGCGTGTTTTATTGTTTATGTTAATATTCATATCTTTTATGTGTTTACCTTTTTGTGCAAACATCATGTACACTGTTTTATCTAAGTTTATTTTCAAGCTTTTACTTAATAACCACCCATAATGTGTATCCAAGTTATCATTGACTATTTTTCCAATGAATGATGGGAGTTGTGCGAATACGATAGCAACACTGTGTCATCTGCGAAAATTGTGTGTAGCTTTTAATTTTGCTAATGATAGATTCTGTACATACAACAAATACAAAATTAGTCCAAGCACATATCACTGTGGGACACCAGCTTTAACAATTTTGGAGGTGCTTTTCTTACTATTCACAACAGCGGTTTACCTTCTGCCAAATAGATAACTAGTGTTTATGTTCAATGCCACGTATTCCAATATTATACAGTTTGTTTAATAGAGTGCTATGATTCACTGTGTCAGATGCTTTTTTTAATCTACAAACATTGCCAGCACTCATTTTTCTCATCAAAATTAGTAGTGATAAACTCCATGTTCATGGAACAATAGCTATCCAGGAGGGGGTCCCTAGGGTTGTAGATATATTGTAATATTATTTCAATTATTATAATTAGTGCTAAACTTATTTCAATATAACATTAGGGAAACAGTTAAAGTAAATCAATGTCAAGCATTTAGTAGGTCAAGTCTGTCTCGCAATTGTGAATTGATATCATCACTTGACGTATTTACATAAACAATGCACAGGTGTGTTGATATTTGCAGATTGAAATACTATAGGTTGCAAATTCCATATTGTGGACTGCTGACCAAGTATGTTGTTAAGAATTAGTTCAAGTAAATCTATATATAAGTGTTTTGTAAATATTAGAGGAGTGACTTTTTTTATTATTAAAGGTTAAACATCTTAACAATATGATTATCTAGTTCAGTTTAAAATCAGTGCTCCCAAACCCAGTAAATTAACCTCCGCTCATTAACATGGTCCTTCGACGAAGTAACCAGTGCCGTTGGTGATACAGTGCGCACTAAAAATTCCTTATTCTTTTAAAATCGACTATCCTTATCAAACATCCTTTAATCCGCCCAAGTCTCCAAATGCCTTTTTACGTTTTAGGTAAAAGTAAATAAGGACACAAGCGTTCAGAAAAGCACCTATACAAGGTCAGTTTCAAAAGCAAAGCACCTATACAGGGTCAAATCAAAGCGAACAAGGACACAAGCGTCCAAATTCAAAGCAAATAAGGACACAAGCATCCAGAAAAGCACCTATACAAGGCCAGTTTCAAAGCAAGCACCTATACAGGGTCAAGTCAAGGAAAACAAGGACACAAGCGTCCAGAAAAGCACCAATACAAGGTCAGTTTCAAAGCAAAGCACCAATACAGGGTCAATTTAAAGCAAATAAGGACACAAGCGTCCAAATTCAAAGCAAATAAGGACACAGGCTTCCAGAAAAGCACCAATAGAAGGTCCGTTCCAAAGCAAAGCACCTATATAGGGTCAATTCAAAGCAAATAAGGACACAAGCGTCCAAATTCAAAGCAAATAAGGACACAAGCGTCCAAATTTAAAGCAAATAAGGACACAAGCGTTCAAAAAAGCACCAGCACAAGGTCAGTTTCAAAGCAAATAAACAAGCGTCCAGAAAAGCACCTACACAGGGTCAATTACAAACGAGCAGGGACACAAGCGTCCACAAAAAGCACCAATACAGGGACAAGTTGAAAATATAGGTCACAAGCGACTAAAAGTCAAATCAAAAGAACTAGTCAGACAAGGTAACAAAAACTTGAAATAGTCATTAAATCAACTACAACTAAGGGAGCAAAATGGAGGGACTTAACGCTATGGAAGAAACTAAAATGCCTAATAAACTTTTTTAACCTAACATTAGAAGAAGTAGAAATGATGGACGATGACAGCATATTTCTAGGTATGAAAACATTATGAAAAGATTAGATAGGCAAAGGGAAAAAATAGAAAACAACATAATGGAGATAAATATAATAACAGAATCAGAAATTCAAGATGAAGCATATTTTACGCTAAGGCAATGGTACAATAACGCCAGTGACAAATAATCAATGGAGAACCGAACAAACCACAATTCAGGACAGAATAGCAATAAATTGCCAAAAATAAAAATATCAATATTCGCAGGCAAATAGAAGGAATGGACAGCATTCCAAGAACTAGTCCAGAAGGTAATAGATTCAACATGTGAAAATTTCTACAGAAAAACAGTATCAAGAGGTAAAGATGGAAAATACAGAGTTAAAATTCCATTCAAACAAGAGGTAAGGAGAATCCAGAGACGAGCAAGACAAATTTCCAATAGCAGTGAAGGTAGCAAAGGAAGATTTTTACATGGATGATCTTCTATCTGGAGCTGAATCAGAGCAAGAAGCATCGTTATTACAAACAGAACTCAATGAAATGTTCAGATCAGGTGGGTTCAATTTATGAAAATGGTTCAGCAACAAATCACAGATTATTGCAAGATTGACACAAGAATTACAGAAGGAAAAACCATTCCAGCTTCCAGACAATGGTATGTACATAATTGTTAGTATTGATGGAGCACCAAGGAAAGATACATTTAAATTAGATTTGAAATATGCAAAGAAGATGACAAATAGGGTAATATTATCTGAGATAGCCAAGTTATATGAGCCATTGCGGTGGCTATCTCCAGTTGAAATCAAAGTCAAGCTGATAAGTCCAGAACTATAGATAAATCAACCTAGGTGGGACGAAATAGTACCCACTAACATGCAAAAGTAAAAATTCATGGTTGGTACAGTAAAAAGTCATGGTTTCGCCGATGCATCTGAAGTCACATATGGTAGAGTAAAAATTCATGGTTTCGCCGATGCATCTGAGGTCACATATGGGACAGTAAGTTACGTCAAAGCAACCAAAGAAGGAAGGAAAAAGCCAAAGTTGATGGTTTGTCCTAATATACAAACCAAAGGGATTCACCAATGTTGGGACACTTGATACAGGGTATATTTTCATCAATGGAAGCATAGGTATAAATTGAAATTCAAAAAGGAGAGAGTACACGCAGGGCAAATGGTATTAACAAAACAATGGCCGCTGTGTAGTCAAGTCAATTCAAGGTTAAAAGAAGAAACACTCACAAACATCGCACGGTCGGCGAGGCTGTGTTTTGTGGAGTTGGAAGAGTTTTGCAAGCAAAGCAAACACATTTCCTCAAATACTATTGATTGTGCCTTATTAATGACACAAATCAATAACCAACACGAACTAATAGCAGCCTCTCATCAAACGAGGCTGATGCTTCCATCGTTATCAAGCTTCAATGATACAGAGAAGATGTACCTCCCCCTTCTACATGCCTACAACCACCTTCAATGCATAAACAAGAAAAATGTCTTCGGAACAACCCCCAAGAAAGTTGCGGGACCTGTGGTGAATAAGGGTTCTGGGCGAAGTATCCAGGATTTTAAGGAAGTATAGCTACAAAATGGGTAAAAGGTAGCTTATAGAGGTCCAACTGAGCGTTTTTTTTTTTCGAACTTTTCGCTCACATTTCTTTTTTCCCCGTCCAGCACCCCTATACACTGCTGGTCCTGTAACTTTCTTAGGGACCGTTTGCGAGAAATTTTTCTTGTGGTATGTACATTCAGAAAGGGTTCTAAGCATGTTTCTGATTTTTTAAAGTCCCCGTGTGCTAAACTGTAAATTTACCGAAAATTTTATTTTTATTTCCAAAAGGAATGTACCTGCCAAATTATAAACGTGGCAGGTATTTTTCCTTATTAATCACTTGGATGGTCCATTTTCGTCAACTCAATAGAAGCAGTTTCTGCAAACAAAATAACAAAAAAGGTTTTTGAAAAAAGTTTGTACTTATTTTTCAAATCTAGTACCCTCGCTGCCTTTATACAGGTTTTACTATGTATCAAAACTGAAGATTCTAGTTTAATGAGAAATTGAGTTATCGTTATTTGAAATGTTTTTACAAAATTTCGCTACCATAACGCACTTGCTGCACCTAAACGCTTTTCAACGCTTATTTACTATTACTGTATCCATACTTTTTGAAAATGATATAAACATAAACCATACAAAATTTTGAAATAAAAATTTTAATAATTTACACTGTACATCTGATTCATATATGTAATTTAAACTGCTGTATGATACTATGTAGTTCCCTTTACTCAAATGTTCCACAAAAAGTAAAAACTGAGAGTAAAGAAAACCATAAGTACGTAGGTATCCTAGGTATTATACTTATATTAGTTTGCGGTACATATATTTCTTCTCGAAATAATTTTGTTTGATTTTAGTAATACAGTACCTACATGCATTGATTAAGAACCTGAATCTGATGTACACAACCGCTTTCTTATTTGTTTGATTGGATATGAGAATCATAATATACTACAGTCACAGTGGACGGCCAAAGGCATTTGTTAAAGTTACGTTAAAATTAAAAATTGGGTTGTTATTTAGCTACTATTTCTATTAACCTTAGGGTATAGGTAGTTGTTTTATATTCTGAGATTATAAGGTATTAGCGGAGTCCATTTCGAAGTTATGCGTAGAACGTACACGTTTCTCTCATGACTCCTGTCAGTTAACAAATGACAAATAGTGGTGTTGTCAGATTGAACAAGAGAGATGGAGATGGCTTTTAAATAGCGTGAAAATAGAGAGCTTAATATATATACATAATAAAACGTTGTTCTACATTGATTTTAAACAAATTGAATCACTTTCATTAAAAATTCCATTTATTTATATTTTTCTGACATCTACAGATTTAGATGAGAGTAGTCGTAAATGGCAACCCCGCCGATTGTTTATTGTGACATATTTTTGTAGCCTATCCCTTCAAAACTTAATTTGGAGATATTGTTTGCATTTTTTTTCTAAAAGTATTTGTCAAAACTGTTTTCACTAAGTGAAGATTGGAACCTGTGATGAGCACTGATAAGTACACATGGAGAACCCAAATCACTACAACACATTTTACATGACCTGACGATCGTTTCACTAACCAAGTTGGCGTCATCAGAGGATGAAACATTCGACCTGACGATCGTTTCACTAACCAAGTTAGCGTCATCAGAGGATGAAACGTTCAGAATGTTTCATCCTCTGATGATGCTAACTTGGTTAGTGAAACGATCATCAGGTCTTGTAAAATGTGTTGTGGTGATTTGGGTTCTCCAAGTATACTTATCAAAACTGTTTTACCAAACTCATCCAAGCTATTAACAAAATGAAGGAAATTGCCAAATTGGTTTTGATTGGTGAAATATTTTTTGTCTCAGGGACAGCTCTTGGAACTCGAATGCTTGTCCTGACGTCTCTTGTTCACCTTCAAACCTCTCGAGTGAGCATGTCATATCATTTTTGCGCCTCAGTCCCTAAAAACTCCCTTCAGTACATAGAGACGCAAAAAATAGACATTTTAGAGCTTAAATTCGCCTTTGAAACCACTTAACGGCCGTTACATTTTTCAAGCGGGAACAGTTCAGCTCGCAGCCATCTAAGATGGAATTTTTTTATAATAGCCAAGGCCAGTAGACAATGACTCTAGTTTCAAATAGCTAACTCGTAGTTTATATTTAAATGCTGCAAACTCAATAATATTCCCACATATTTTTTATACGGCCAATATGTAAGAGATATATTCTTGTTTAACATTACCAATTCTATGAGAATATTATACAAGATATTTATTATTTACTGACCAAATTATACTGGATGTTCTTTACAACGGGGAATTCCTTCAAACATCTAGATGATTTTCAATTTATTGTGACAATTGTTTATACAGGGCATTCAAAAAAATGTTACAACACGTGGCAATGCATATGAGTAGTGCATTAAGAATGTGAGCCGACAAAAGTCGAGCGTAACATCTTCCTGAACTAATTTCTGGATTATCTGCTTTTAGCAAGAACAGAGGTATAAATTTGTTTGACATATGCCTATTATGGGGTAAATAAAACATTAAAAATTATTTACGCGGTATGTGTTGCAGCTACTTGTAAAATCGCAGATATTTCAAAAACTGTTAAGTTTACCATTCAGCAAGTATACATTTTTTGTTAAGAAAATACACCTAGCAACGCTGACAAAAAAGTGTGAGTATTTTTAAGGCTTGTCGGGTACCGCAAACAGCGCCCTCTATCAGCTAGAGCCTAACTGGGAATTGATTATTTGTATCATTATGAAAAACTCATTTGTACCAATTTTCAAGACAAGATGGCCAATATCAAGTTTTATGGATATCAAGGAAAATCAAACTTAATTTTTCACTTTAATTAATTAATTTTGTATGTTGGGCTGAGATAAGTTTGACCAAATCCTAATATTTTGATGTGAAGAATCTACTTCTGCTCTGTGTACCATTACTTTTGGACCACCGCTATTAATAATAATTATCGAACATTTTAAACCCTTTATTTTATTTATATTGTGTTCTTTTACTTTGCAGAATCAGGTTATGTGTATTTAGTCCAGTGTACCATTCCAGAAGTGACCCAGAGTGTTTTAAAAATACCTGTTTCATTTATCTTTGCCAAGAAAACTGACAAGCCTCAACATCATACATTAGTCCGTACAATAGTAAGTATATTTGACCATTCATAGCTAGTAATTACAAATAATATTAACAGAACGACTATCTTTTGATCAACTGGTCTGGCTTCTGTATCAAATGAGACGGTTGTGAACTACAATCTCAAGCCCTGTTTGTACATTGCCAAAGAAATGTCTCGTGTATATCATCAAATGACACCACACACCACATAAGTGGCTCTCGTTCAGAAACTCTGAACAGTTTGTGTGGGGGATATTAGATATAATTTACAATAAACACACACCCAACACAGATACAGGAACTACCACCATCGGGTATTAAACCTAGCAACCAAACACATTTCGCTATATCATCGACACTAAACAGTCTGTGAGAGGGGAGATTACATAGAAATGACAATAAAAGCACAACCAACACAGAGACAGGCACTACTACTACCAGCAATTAAACCTAGATGTTCTGTGTAGCAACCAAACACACATTCCACTATACCATGGAATCTCTGAACAGTCTGTCTAAGGGGATATTACATAGACATGACAATAGACACACATCCAGCACAGAAATAAGAACTACCATCACCGGCAATTAAACCTAGGCAAAATGTGTAGCAACCAAATATATTTTGCTATACTATGGACACTAAACAGTCTATGAGAGGATATATATATATATATATATATATATATATATATATATATATATATATATATATATATATATATATATATATATATATATATATCCCATGTTCCTTGAACAATTTTAGAGAGGGTATGTCCTATAACATTTTTTCCTATAATGCTTCATTAAAAAGATACAGGGTGTTGAAATTGAATTTCAAAAAATAAAATTTCCCAATTTTTTAAAAAGTAGTACATATATTTTGCTGAAACTTTACATGTGTAGGCTGTTATGGAAGGCGCGTACTCTACCATAACAATTGAATCGGCTAATCCACCAGTGGCGTGCGTACCCACATGCCATTGGTTATCCCTCAAGAAAAAAACGGGTACGCCAATGATATTTTTTTTTATTTTTTGAATTTTACTTTCATTCGTGAACAAAATGACTCTCTTGATAATTTTCTGTACGACGCTTATTTGACGAGTAAGCAATGAATCGGGTAAGTGTTTTAGAGCACAGTTCATGATTTTTAACCAATCGTTGTTTGGTAGAAAATCGCAATGATACACTTTTATGCCTCCATTGGCCTGAATACACGCACTTTGTTGTATTTTAGTAAGTAGTAGTCTGGTTTGCCAAAGTTATCATTAAGTGTCACTTGACGTTTAGGTTAACAAGTTATTATTTTGAATAGGTGTAAGTGGTAAACTTTATAAAATTGCAAAATTTTCTACTCTTTTACTTCTTATAATGGAGTACACCTCAGAAGAGTATGCAGATATATCTACGGATATGCTGATGGAAATGCTGATGCTTGTGGGGAATATCAACATAGGTTTCCCACTCGCCGTCAACCTACACCAAGGGTTTTTTCTCAATCGATTTCATGACTTCGGCAGTGCGGTATTGGACAACGTCCTGATGCTAGAGCTAATGGTAGAAGACAACATCAACTTGAAGACGAAGAGAGAGTGGTGGATGCAGTGATGGATCAACCTTCTACAAGTACTCGGAGGATTGCCACGCAGTTACAATATTCTCAAAGCTTTGTTTGGAGAACTTTACGTCGAGAAGCCTTATATCCGTATCATCGACAGAGTGTTCATTGCCTTCTACCTGGAGATAATGTGCATCGACGAGTCTTTTGTGAATGGATGTTGGAAATGAACAATCAAAATATCTTATTCCCTAATCTAATCTTCTGGTCTGACGAATCAACATTTACAAGAAATGGTATTTATAATTCTCATAATGAGCATGTCTGCTCATTGGAAAATCTACATGCAACAAGGACTCGCACATTTCAACATAGATTTTCCAATAATTTATGGTGTGGTATTTTTAACGGCTCACTGTTCATGGAAGTCCTGCCACAACGTTTAAATGCATCTTCGTACTTAGCGCTCCTAGAAAACCATGTAGAAAACATTCTAGATGACATTCCACTAGCAACAAGAGGTATAATGTGGTACCAGCATGATGGTGCACCAGAGCATCATAGTCGAAACATTGTTACATGGCTACATGAACATTATAATGAAAGATGGATTGGCAGACCTGGACCAATACATTGGCCTGCAAGATCACCGGACTTAAACCCACTTGACTTCTATCTTTGGGGTGATTTTAAGCGACTGGTCTACAGTGAACAAATAAATACACCAGTGCAGCTACAATAACTGATAAATAATGCTTTTCGTCATATTCAAGCAACAATGAATCCTCAAGACATTAAATTTTCCATATTAAAAAGATGTTGTGCGTGTATTCAGGCCAATGGAGGCATTTTTGAAGATTTATTGTAATAAATAAATTACTATAAGCCTGATAAAAGTGTATCATTGCAATTTTCTACAAAACAACGACTGGTTAGAAATCATGAACTGTGCTCTAAAACACTTACCTGATTCATTGCTTACTCATAAAATAAGCGTCGTACAGAAAATTATCAAGAGAGTCATTTTGTTCATGAATGAAAGTAAGATTCAAAATATATATATATCATTGGCGTACCCATTTTTTTCTTGAGCGATAACCAATGACATGTGGGTACGCGCGCCACTGCTGGACTAGCCGATTCAATTGTTATGGTAGAGTACGCGCCTTCCATAACAGCCTACACATGCAAAGTTTCAGCAAAATATATGTGCTACTTTTTAAAAAATTGGGAAATTTTATTTTTTGAAATTCAACTTCAACACTCTGTATCTTTTTAATGAAGCATTATAGGAAAAAATGTTATAGGACATACCCTCTCTAAAATTGTTCAAGAAACATGGGGTATATATATATATATATATATATATATATATATATATATATATATATATATATATATATATATATATATATATATCCTCTCATAGACTGTTTAGTGTCCATAGTATAGCGAAATATATTTGGTTGCTACAAAGAACATGGGCTTTCATTTTTGTTCACCACTTATGAATCACCCTGTGTGTGTGTGTATATATATAAATATATATATATATATATATATATATATATATATATATATATATATATATATATATATATATATATATATATATATATATATATATATATATATATATATGTGTGTGTGTGTGTGTGTGTGTGTGTGTGTGTGTATGTATGTATCCGAAAGATAACTCAAATAATCAACTGATTTGAACGAAACTTGGCACATGCCTTCATTTCGTTACAATCGCGGACGAGTTTGTCAATCAGTTATGATGGACATATTTTTCCCACATATATATATATATATATATATATATATATATATATATATATATATATATATATATATATATATATATATATATATATATATATATATATATATATATATATATATATATATATATACAAAAATATTTTTGAATTCGCTATGTTTTTGAAAATATTGAAGTAACTGGAATGAGACTTTCTATGTAGCTAGAAATAAAGTGAATAAACTTCTGTCGTGAATTATAAGTAATTTTGGTTCACAAAATTGTGAGTTTTTCCCAAATTAAAAACAAAATCTGAAAGGTATGAATTGAAACAACTTAAGTGGTTAAAGTATGATGCGAGACAAAGACAGAGTACTCACCTGCCATACGTAGATTGATACATATCCACAGGCATACATCATAATGCAACGAAAACGTTCACATCTGAACTGTAGGGATCCCACCCTAATGCCCACCTTCGGGTAAATTCGGATGCACGGGTTTGTAGAGGAAAATAAGGAAGTTTTATATCAGCTACTTTAAGTAAAAATCAGATGGGATAGTGTGTTTTCTTTATTTTTATGGTTTGGCAGTTCTGTTTTGAGGTTAAGTAAATGATTGTATATTGATCAATGTAGAATGATGTCATTGACACGTCTGTCATATTTTCTGGGTAGCATACAATTCAATTTGACTACGGCATATCAAAACATTGAGATTATTTACTACCAAAGTTCTGTTTTGAAGTTAAATAGTAAATGGTTTATGTTTCTAAAGTTGGAAATGAATAAATAAGAATATTATGTTCTGATAAGCTTTTGTAACTTTAATGAAATTTGTTTCCTTTAAAGAGACTTACACACAAATTTTAATTTTCTAGTGTCATATAAAATTGAGTTTTGGGCATTCAAAGTTATTTTCCTAAAAGGAGCTAGAACACAAGATTTTAATATTTTTTATGATAACAGAAAGAGAGAGCAATGAGCTGGTATTAGGACCTCTAAACGCAATCTTAGACGTCTATTTAAATTAAAAGTGTTACTTTTAGAAATATGCCATGCTAAAATAGTGTAAAATTCTTATGACAATTCACTGTCATATCGCACTTGCTGCATCCCGAACATTTTTAAAATTATATTATGTGTTCTAGGTAATTGAAGTAAGGGATACTGACTATGTTTCTGATTCACCAAAGGACAGCCCATTTACAGGGACGAACTGGAAAGGCATAACTATAATGCCCTGTAATCTGCCAGTGCTGTAAGTATTTTATTTTTTTTGCAATTTGCCTACTATCTCCCTTAAATTATACTATGTAATAATAACCTCCTGTTTATGAAAATTTTTGCATTGTTTGTGGTAAATTGATATTTACTGGTCATAAATATATCACTAATTGATCTGTAGCTAGAGATTGTTAGGATTTACTAGATATTCTGGATGATCTTAGATAGATGTTTACATTAAAAAAATAATAGTGTGCATGGTAATTTTAACTTGTTCCAACATTTTCTTGGGTAGTGACTGTTACAGGAGTACACCGGCATGTTTATCTCACCTGAGCAGCGAAGCTTGTTTTGTAATTCCTAGTGAATACTGTCACATTGTTTACTTTCACTTCTAAGGCCTTATATTTGAGGATGTTTGAAGTGAAATTTGGAAATAGTCAAAGTGACTTTTATTAAAAACCCTATCAATAGTTAATATTGGACTGATAAAAATTGTTGGTTTTTCTTTTGATAAATTCTGAAGTGATTTCAATATTTCACATTGATACGATATACAGGCCTCCTACAACAAGAATTATGAGCTGCAAAGTTTGTAGCAAGCAGAAATTTATCCACGACAAGCTTGCAAATTGTGATGACTACCAGTATTACTACTGCCAGGGATTATCTGGTTGTCATCCACGGAAATGAGGGCAATTGTTCTCAGGGTGAGGATGATTTAGTTCTTTCACGTCGAATGTCTTGAGTCAGCTCCCAAATCTGTCTTTTTACTTTCAAATAATAGGAACATTGATACTATGACGTCAACTCTCAGAGAAGAATTGCTGAACTCCGTTCAATCTATCTGGCGTAATATGGACACAGCCATCAAAGCTGTTTTGGAGCCCTTTCATGAAACAAGCGCCTGATGAGGTTGCTCTCTTTGGGTGCTGGTTATCTGCCATCTGTGGGAAGGCTTGGTGTAAAGTTGGCCTGCAACAGCATCTCATTCTCAACCTGGATTGGTGATGAGGATTCTAACTTGCAGCCACCTGCTGGACCTGCTATGCAAGGTGTAATAATCAGTGCTCCATCTCCTTGTGATGCTGAAACCAGTATTCCTTGCCAATCTGCTGGTGCATCTCATTGATCTGCTGGTGTGCTCCACTGATCTGCTGGTAGGTACCAAGTTCTGGGTCAGCCTCTGCAGGTCCCCTGCTCTTCGGCCTTTCTTGGGGTAAGAAAACTGAGTGACTGGGATTGTGGGTGCTGATATACGACGGAAAGCCCTCTTTATTTGTCAGCAGTCTGTACCTGTCAACTAAGGAGGATAATCTTTTTTGTGAGTGATATCTATAAGATGGGAGAGACAGATAATATGGTGATTATACCAGCTTCAGAGTGAAACAAAGGTGGAGTTTATAAGCAGTCTTTTGGATCCATCGTTATGGGCAGAAAATGTACTAGTTAAGCGTTTCCATCTTTTTCAGCCAAAATCATCTATGGGATCGCAGTCAATTAACCTTATGGGATCATGTTAATCTGACTTCCTGCCTTCACCTTTACTTCATTATTAAAATGCTAGAAGTACAACTAGAAACCTTTCTACAAAAAACTACAATTTTTCCTGCTATTATCAAAACTGCCGTGAACTTAATTAAAAGATTGGAAATTTCTTTCTATTGTTGATATATACTTCTTATGATATTATAACCTTTTCTGAAACTTAGTTAAAGAGCAGCATTCTAGATGGGGAACTTTTCTGCACTAGGTATCATGTATTCAGATGTGATTGTGACACTAGTGTTGCTTCGTTGGAAGGGGCAGTCTCACAGCAGTAAAGAACACAATTACTCGCACTAAAGTTAGGATATCTGATGGACTTCATTGTAAACTTGCAGCAATAGATCTCGTAAATTATCTCGCAATTATCTCTAAGGTTTTATGAATCCCGAAATGACATGTCATTATGGTACTGGTACAAAACTGAATGTTCCATATCTTGTCATACATAAAATAAAATCTCTCCACTTACCTTCTTTTTATAAACTAATCTGTTGCGCAACTCACAACTTGGATGCTCCGCAGTTTCTAATAATTTGCGAATTTCAGAAATGGTAGTGTCGGTAACCGGCTTGAGAGCCAGCGTATGCTTGAAGGGGTTCCCTTCTAATACTAAAATAGACTGTACTCTACTCAATTGCTCATGCGCACATTTGGCCGGTGCTCTATGGTATAGTCATAATTTTGCAAGACAAGACACCATCTCATATTCCTTGGGATAATATCCGATGTTGCTAGAGTAAGACTGAAACTGTCACAATCTGTAACCGTATTGAACTGGATTCCCTGTAAATAAACATGGAACCTTTTAAGAGAATTTACAACGGCTAATGTCTCCAGTTTCTAACTATGAAAATGAGATTCATAATCACTTGCCCTCCTACTGTAGTAAAAGATAGGATGAAACTTACCATCATTTTGCTTCTGTAAAAAGATACTACCATAACCCACAGCGCTAGCGTCACAGTGTAATTCTGTTTCAGCATGTGGTGAGTAGATGCCTAAAATTGGTTGACTCATCAAACTTTTACATAAAATCTCTAAAGACTCCAATTATTTTGCTTCAAACTTACATTTTCTTACTTTTTTCATTAAACTGTACAAAGGGCTTGCAATACTAGCAAAATTGTAAATAAAGCAAGGGAAATAGCTAGCCAGATCCAAAAAGGACTATACCTGTTTAACATTTTGTGGAATTGGATAATTCTTAATTTCTATAACCTAAGAAATACTTATACTTTCTTGGTAAGAAATAGCATTTATCAACTCTAATAAATTACCAACCATAAGGCTAAATACTTCAGACCATATCTAAATTATAATTATAATTATAATTATATGATTGAAGTAAACTATCAGTCTTTTACTTTTAATAAGACCCTTGAATATTATATTAATATATCGAGTGAATGCACTTGTACTAGAGCTAAGTCCAAAAGGCATCTTGCAAAATTAATATTGGCCAGAAGGCGTAATAAAAGATGTGTACTGTCTCAACTCTTTAGCAATTTCAATGTGATAAAAGCATCCTTAAGGTCTAACTTGGTAAAATAACGCTTATTGTTTTAAGTCTATATGATCATCAATCAAAGGTAGTGGGAACTGATCCCTTAATACATATTTGTTTACTGATCAAAAATCAACACACATGTGTTTTACCATTTTTCTTTGGTATCAATACTTTGGGTGGAGAATCACTTTCACTAATTATCTGTTTTCTCATTAGCTGGTCTAGAATACAATCCAGTTCCGTTTTTCTGAAAATTATAGCCTCCTAGGACGACTAAAAAATGGTTGAATTTTAGGCAAATTCAATTACAGTTGATATAGGTCAGGTCAGGTCAATTGCAATTGCAGTTGATAATAGGTTACAGGCCTTGCAGGTCATTCAGGCAAAACATACAACTTTTTAAAAATATTAGAAACCTTATGTATTACAGAGCTGTCTAAGTTCGAATTGATATGCAAATCATCTACTAATGTTGTGGCTTCATCAACAATCAATAATACTTCATTTGATAAAAAATCTAAATGATAACTTTTGGGCACAATCTTTACTTCATTATTTCTGAAAATTTCCTCCTTAACTGAATGACCAAAAATGAAATCTCTACCTTACAGAATTTTACAGGGCATGGTTTGTTTAGGGATAACATAAAACTTAATCCTATGAATATACCCATCAATAACGACATTTTCTGCATAACATCCTAAAATCTCTAATTTAGATTGATTGGTACCTCCAAGAAAGGAATTTTTAGTATCTGCACTAATGTACTCATGTGGTACCAAATCACAACACAATAGTGACAGGACTACCAGTGTCTAATGTGGCTACTTCTGTCTTGGCCAATGTCTTCAGGGGGGCATCTACAATGTATGTCTCTGGCCATGGTCTCACTTCAACAAGCATGGTTGTTGAATCAGGCCCTTGTTCTCGCGGCTGAATAGGAGCTCTCCTGGGGCAGCTTCGTAGCTGGTGTTGACTGGAGCCACACTCAAAACAACTCCCTAGAATTCGCCTTGGCTTGTCACAATTGGAAGCTAGATGTCCTTCATTGTTGCAGTTGAAACATCTAAAGTTCATTTGCATACGCCTTTGTGGTGGTGGTGGTTTATAAGATGACTTAGGCGATGAATAAGCTGCCACCTTCTCTCTTTTGGACACATTTTTCATAGTATGATTCATATAATCCAAGGTTTTGAAATTCTGCATGAGTGCCTGTGTTTGTAAAACAGGGTCATCGATGGCGTCTATTACGTAGTCAAACATTTCCGCTTCATCTATGCCGGCATTGTTACCTAAAAGCACTTTGTCATAAAAATAGTCTGCAAAAATTGCGGGTAACGTTACTCTGTCGACTCTTGAAGAAAACATTCTCACCATTTGATTCTTCAAGGTCTCCCAATCCATTGTCACAAAGTCTAGCTTTGACTGAAACTAGTCTTTTGTTCGCTCTTGTAATTTTCTGATGGTAACAATTTGCATTATAGCATCAGGTACATTATAGACTGACTACAGCGTCTATCTGGTCAAGCCACAGGCTGACATCTTGGCCACATCCTGAATAATCGGGAATAAGATTTGCGATCTTGGCGTTCGAGATCTTCAGTACTTCTGGAACAGTATTGGGGCTCTCACCGGTTTGTTGACTTACAAGGGTCGCTCGTACAGCAAAATTGACTGCGGCACTAACTAAATCATCTATCATAATCCCTTCATTATTTATATTGACTTCACTTCTATCACTCCTACCCGAAGCATTATTGGCGGCCATCTTCGAAAAATCTTGGACATCATCTCCTTTACCAAAATCTATATTGCTTTTCACATAAAAGCTATTCACTCACTGTTAAAACCGGAAATCATGAACCTGTAACCCCACACCGGACGTTGTAGGGAGTTCGGGGTGGTTCAGGATAAGAAATCAATACACACAGGTTGGCTTTTACTTCTGTATTCAAAACTTAAAATTAGTAACTCTTCACTTTCTGGAGCCTAAAATTAGAAGAATCTAACGATCACACTAACCCCATACTTCAAAAACTGACAACTGATTGATGTAAATAAATGAATATTGACACATGACATATAGGCCGACGTATCCTTAACTGGCGCCAATTTTAAACAGAACACTTAACAAAGTCATGGAAAAATTCTTGACTTTGCTATTTCAAATCTGAACACCTGTAATGTTAGCACTGGTTTTTCACTTCTCACGGAAGATTCTTATCATTCAGCCTTAGAAATACTTTTTGAGATATCTGGTCAACCTAAGTGTAACACTTGGTTTGACAATTCAACACTCATTACTTTAAGAAAGCCTACTTTTTAGGATTGTATAGAGCATTCGGGATTGACTGGACAATTATCTGCAGTTCTTACAGTGCCCACCAGGGTTGTGCCAGTTTCTAGGACAAGTTATACTCAGTAATTGACAGATTTGTGCCAAAACATCCAATTCATCAGTCTAGGTATCCTTTTTGGTTCACCAGTAATATAATTATCTGAAAACTGTAAAATGCTCTTTATAGAAAGTATAAAAATACTCAGGTTGATGAATACTATATGGTATTCTCTAGATGTACATAGAGCTAAAATTAAAACATTTATTAGAAATGCTTATCATAGATAACACTTCTAGGATTGAAATTAATATTCAATCAGATCCTTCCTCTTTCTGGTCCTTTACAAGATCTAAAACTAAAAAGACAATATTTCCCGGATTGATAACTTACAAAGGCGATAAATTTCTGTCTTTTGAACAAATTATTAACGCTTTTACGGTTTTCGTTAGAGATTCAGCTGGGTCCACTACTGCAGTTTCACCACTTCCTTTTTGACACCTATGACTGCACATAGTTTCATCTTAATCAAATCTCCTTATATGATTGTCCTTAGATAATGTTCTTAAATGTATTTAAACAGTTAAATGTAAATTATCACAGGGACCTGATAGTATTACCAGTTTTCTAATTAATAATTGCACTGCATTACCGATTTGCTGAACCTTTGATTATATTTGAAATCTTGCTATCATAGTAAATCCACTATTTAGGTATCTGAAAAATGTCAAAGGTTTGTCCATTACATAAAAAAGATTATGTTGATTCATAATTTTGCCAGTCTTCGATCATGTATTGTGAATTATATATCTGCACACCTCAAATTTATGTTCCTTTGTCTACGATGTTGCTGAAGCTCTGGATCACGGTGGACAGGTGGACGCTGTATACTTTGGCATAAAAAAGGCTGTTGAGTCTGTATCACATAGATTATTAATGGTAAAACTTTTACGCTTTAGATTTTCTGATAAGATGGTTAATTTTTTGCATGTTACCTTACAAATCCGTTTAATTGTGCCTGGTATGCTTGACAGCCTTAATATATTCATTACTCTGTTTTATCTGGGGTTCCTCAAGGTTTAGTTTTGGGCCCATTTTTTTTCAACCTGTTCATCAATGATCTCAGCACTGCTATCAGCATCACACCTTTTATATGCAGATGATAAAAAAAAATCTTCTTGTGAACTGAATCAAACCTCAACTGTAATTTGTTACAAATGCCTAGACCAGATCGGAGAATGGTGGCTCACCAATGGACAGGAGCTTAGCACTAAGAATTGTAAAGAATATTGATAATCCGTCTGTTGAAAACGTGTCTAACATCACTGATTTAAGTATGACCTTTGATAGTAATCTAGGCTTCCACCATCACATTGCAAATGTTGTTTCTTCAGCAATGAGTTTCCAGCTGCAGATGCTTTAGACATACCAATACAATATGTGCACTCTACAATGCATTTGTGCTACCTGTTACAACAATTAGCTCTTTATGTCCCGCCTCGTGGTCCTAGTTTATTGATCCTATATATTATTATATGATCCTACCCTACATTTCACCTACCTATTCCTAGACCAATTGTTCTATTAAGATCATCCTTCAGTAAGTGTAGATTGGAATCTGTGGTGAGCGCTGATAAGTAGACTTGGAGAACGCCAATCACAACACATTTAAAAAGACCTGACGATCGTTTCACTAACCAAGTTAGCGTCATCAGAGGATTAATAATTCTAACTACTTTAAAAACTAACATTACCTTTTATACCGGATCTTAGGTAAAGAGACGGAACAGAGCGGAGAACTAGTCGCAAGCACATTTTGCAGTGTATTGTATTTTTATCGCCGAACGAGGTCTTTGAACTGTCTCTATGAACTTATTTAAAAGGTGTCCATCCCTAATAATTTTGGGAAGGTTCAATGACAACTAAATTAACATAGTTTCGTTTGGCGGAAATATCTGTATTCTTATGTTATCTCTGGGACGTGTTGGAACGTGGGAATTTATTTTACAAAGCAATCGATCGGGTGACTCGTAATCGGCGGTGGTGAAACGTTCATACATTCTTTTGTAACTATATTTCGCAAAATATATGCTCTCGTTTGGCGTCCTGGTTGTCTAACATTTTTTATTTATTTCAGATTATCTTCATTAACGTGATGATTATGATCCCAAATATGTCGGGCGACAGTAGATATATCTATAGTACCGTAACGTAATTGGGCTAAGTGTTCTTTGAATCAAACTCCAATTGATCTTTTTGTTTGTCTGACGTACTTAAGATTACAATCTTTACAACTTATTTCATCAATTCCTGACATTTTGTCCATGCTATCCTTGTCTTTTGGGTTACTTAGCAAGGTATTTTTTGTTGAAAATGTTAGTTACAAGTTGACTTTTTTTAAAAATGCTATCTATACCCCTCGTGATTCGAGGTTCAAATGTAAGCAAACAAAGTGTTTTCGGATTTCTCTCTTCTAAATGTCGTTGATTCCGTCAACATTTTCTTTGTTTTCTGTTTGTTGATTAATTTTTCCACTAGGCAAGCAGTGTATCCGTTATATTGGACCACATTCTTAATATAATTTAATTCTTTGGTATATCTACTTTTGTTTAAAGGAAAATTAATTAACCGATTTACTAAAAAATTCAGACTAGCCATTTTTTAAAAGTACGTATGATGTGAGTCGTTCGGAATGTAGCTTAGAATGGTGGTTACCTTTCTATAGGCATCAGATTCTAAAGTGTCTTTATCCTTGATAACCAGTACATCTAGAAAGGGTAATTTATTATTAATTTCTAATTGGTGGGTAAATTTTATAGAATCAAATTTATTGTTTAATTTGACAATAAAATCTTCTATTCTGCAAATGTTTGTGTTAAACACTGCGAAAATATCATCCACGTAACGAAACCACACTCTAGGAAAATAATCACTTTCACTTTCAAGATCTGTTTTAAATGAAAGTGAAAGAGGTTATTGTCCTAGAGTTACGTGGATGGTATTTTTGCAGTGTTTAACACAAACATTTGCAGAATAGAAGATTTTATTGCCAAAGTAAACAATAAATTTGATTCTATAAATTTTACCCATGAATTAGAAGTTAATAATAAATTACCCTTTCTAGATGTACTAGTTATCAAGAATAAAGACACTTTAGAGATCGATGTCTATAGAAAGGAAACCACCACTCTAAGCTACATTCCGAACGACTCACATCATACGTACGCACAAAAAATGGCCAGTCAGAATTTTCAGTTAATTAATTTTCTTTTAAACAAAAGTAGATATACCAAAGAATTATATTATCTTACGAACATGGCCGAATATAACGGATACACTGCTTGCCTAGTGGAAAAATTAATCAACAAACAGAAAACAAAGAAAATGTTGACGAAATCAACGACGTTTAGAAGAGAAAAATAAAAAAAAACTTTGCTTACCATTTGAACCTTGAATCACGAGGGGTCTAGATAGCATTTTTAAAAAGACCACTTGCAGCTAACATTTTTGACAAAAAATACCTTTAAAAAACTTGCTAGGTAGCCCAAAAGACAAGGATAGCACGGCCAAAATGTCGGGAATTTATTAAATAAGTTGTAAAGATTGTAATCTTAGGTATGTCGGACAAACAAAAAGATCGATTGGAATTAGATTCAAAGAACACTTAGCCCAATTACGATTCGGTACTATAGATAGATCTTCCGTCGCTCGACATATTTGGGATAATAATCATCACATTAATGAAGATAATCTAAAATTAATAAAAAATGTTAGACAACCAGGACACCACCGCCGATTACGAGTCACCTAATCGATTGCTTTGTAAAATAAATTCCCACGTTTTAACACGTCCCAGAGATAACATAAGAATACAGATATTTTCGCCAAACGAAACTATGTTAATTTAAATGTCGTTAAACATTTCCAAAATTGTTAGAGTTGGACACCTTTTAAATAAGTTAATGAAGACAGTTCAAAGACCTCGTCCTGAGATAAAAATACAATACACTGCAGAATTTGCTTGCGACTAGTTCCCCTCTTGGTTCCGTCTCTTTACCTAAGATCCGGTATATAAGGTGATGTTAGTTTTTAAAGTAGTTATAATTTTTCATCCTCTGATAACGATAACATGGTTAGTGAAACGATCATCAAGTCTTTTAAAATGTGTTGTGGTGATTTGGGTTCCCCAAATAATCAGATAAAGATTATCCTTGTACGCAAATATGGGAGGGTGCAATAGAATCTCTGTTGATAGCCTCATGCCTGGTAACTTACGCTTTTATAGCTACTGTTTACAACGATCTAGAATGTAGCTCTATAACATAATTCTTGTATTCTTTTTTATAGCTGTTAGAATAAGTTGTTTTTTATTTTGTTTTATGCTGTTATATGTAGTATGGAGATGGCCCTGCCTGTTTAAATAAATAAATATTTTATTATAACTTTTTTTTCTTGCAACATAGAAATCTGAATTTTGGTGTATAGTTTACTTTTTATATCGTGAACCTACCTACCAAATTTGGTTATCATAGATTTTTTATTTTTTAAGATAAATTTTTTTTTAAATGAAAACTCAAAATTTTCCTGTAAAACCTTGTCCGATTTTTTTGATTAACGAACTTGTCAAAGTCATTTACAAAAGGAAGGTACATGGCAAATTTTATCAAAATCTGCCTATTATTCTTTGAGATAAAAATTTTTTTCGAATGAAAACTCAAAATTTTCCTGGAAAACCTCGTCCGATTTTCCTGACTAACAAACTTGTCAAAGCCATTTACAAGAGGAAGGTACATGCCAAATTTTATTAAAATCGGCTTATTACTTTTTGAGATAAGAATTTTTTTCGAATGAAAACTCAAAATTTTCCCGGAAAACCTCGTCCGATTTTTTTGATTAACGAACTTGTCAAAGTCATTTATAAAAGGAAGGTACATGGCATATTTTATCAAAATCGGCCTATTATTCTTTGAGATAAATTTTTTTTTCGAATGAAAACTCAAAATTTTCCCGGAAAACCTCGTCCGATTTTCCTGACGAACAAACTTGTCAAAACCATTTACAAGAGAAAGGTACATGCCAAATTTTATTAAAATCGGCTTATTACTTTTTGAGATAAGAATTTTTTTCGAATGAAAACTCAACATTTTCCCGGAAAACCTCGTCCGATTTTCCTGACTAACGAACTTATCCAAGCCATTTACAAAAGAAAGGTACATGCCAAATTTTATCAAAATCGGTCCATTATTTTTTGAGTTATCGGTGTGATACATACATACATACATACATACATATATATATATATATATATATATATATATATATATATATATATATATATATATATATATATATATATATATATATATATATATATATATATAAACATATAAAAATTGAAACTGACCCCGGATATGGGTTCTATGGGTCCTAGATCGCGCTCATTTGAAGAAATTTTTTCAAAATTCAAAAGTCGAGATCTCCTCATTAGTGAATTTTTTCTAAGAAAATTCACTAATAAGGGACAAAGTCATCTCATATCTAAATAATAACCGATGTTTCTGGTCTATGGCATAAATTATAGGTAGAAATTCCACCACCAGCTCCTTTCCTCCATTGGTTTCATCAAATAATGGAGTATTCACTGTATCATCTAAAGAAAAGGCTAATCTATTGGCTTGTCTATTTGCTTCAGATTCAATGCTTGACCAGCAGGGAAAGCGCCCAGCAACTATTTGAACTGTAAAGTCAAAAACTAGAGCAATATTTTTCAGACATCGTCCTGTTAAGCTCCTATTGGACAAGTAAGACATCAAAAAGGCATTAGTACCCAATGGAGTTCCAACAACGGTTCTTAAAATATGTGTCCCTGAACAAATTTTGTAGCCTCTTTTCGATGATACATAAGATGGAGGTATTTCCATTTTCTTGTTAGCAACTTCAGTTCAGCATGTCCCCCCAAAAAAAAGAAGGCAAATTCTATCCAGTTTTGTCTAAAGTAATTGAAAAGTTATCAATATAAAGCCTATAAAATACCTCGAAAAAAACAAACACCTTATCGTCAATATGGCTTTCATCAAAAGCCATCTACTAGCGATATTCTGACATATGTCACTCATATTTGGAGTTTTGCTCTGAAAAATTTGTAAAAGGTCACACAATTTTTTTAGGCATTTGTAAACTATTATATCTGGTCTGGCATGTGACGCTCATTAATAAACTTCATCATATGTGTTCCCTTTCAAACTATGCCTTTGGATATCCTTAACTGGACTTTTTTGGCAAATTTCCTGGACCATCCATTCCTTAATGAAACACCCTGTATATACTTATATGTATAAAGACATGGCAGTGTTAAAATTTCCTAGTTGCTAAATGCTTCTCTACAGTGTCCGAACAGTGCAAAGCCAATCATACATCTAATAATATGCTTCTGCAATACCTTTTCTGAACAGCTTTTCACAATATGAAGAGCCTCCCTAAAATATTAAGCCATAAGATACACTGAGGTCCTCAAGTATCCAATGACAAAGCAGAATTTACTTACTTTAGATGTTACATTGTCACAATGACATTTTTTTTTTTTTAAATAAATAAACTACGTTTCAATTGAAGTGAAGCACCTTAAATTTTGGATGATTTTTGATTGTTTTTAGCTAAACAAAACAAGTTCACCGAATCTGCTCTAATTTTCACAGGCTAACAGATGTCTCTTAGGGCTTCTGATTGATAGATAATAACAAGATTTGCACCCACGAGCCAGAAGATACAGGGTGAAATATAAGTAGAGGTTTTTCCAGCAATATTCCAAACGATGGCCATTAGTATACGATGGGAGTTATAAATATTTTTGGTATGCAGTTTAGCAGTATACCGTGATATTTCGGTACGCTTCGATATTTTATTAATATTGCAGCTCACTACGTTTTTATATTCAATTTTGTATTTTAGGTAAATTCCAGCCTCATAAAAATGCAAGCAAATCTCATTGGTCTATGGGGCGGATTATGTTGGCTTTTAGTATTCAGTGCTGAAGAATATCTGTACCTTTAGGACTTTTTTGAGACTTTGTTGATATCGCGTTCCACTACGTTACTATCGTCAAATTTGTTTTTGAGGTCAAATTTGACTCTTAACCACATTGTGTTTTGGCAAAACACACACTTCGATAGTCAAGCAGTTGTATTAGGTGAATTTTCATTGTGCCATTCAGAAGAAGACCTTAATACCTCGGGACAATTCGGAGATTTTATATATATATATATATATATATATATATATATATATATATATATATATATATATATATATATATATATATATATATATATATATATATATATATTGCAGCTCACTATGTTTGTATTTTTTTTTTCTCAATTTTTATCATGGGTCGACGGGGAGGTTTATTTTCATTTTTGGTATTTCACTTGAATAATATCTATACCTCGTGGCATTTTTGAGATTATGTTGATATCGCATTTGACTATGTAGCTTACATTTTTTCTTAGGCTGGATTTGACCAAAAATACAAAATTGTTTATAAAAACATAGTGGGCTGCAATATTAATAAAATCACGAAAAGGTGCCGAGGTATCAAGGTATACTTCTAAATTGTATACCAAAAATATATATGACTCCCTGCATTCTAATGGCCACTGTCTAAAATGTTACTTAAAAAACATCTACTTATATCCCACCCTGTATCTTGCAGCATGTGAGTGCAAATTTTGTTATTGTCTACCAATCAGAAGCCCCAAGAAGCATTTGTCAACCTTTAAGAATTAGAGCATATTCGGAGAACTTGGTTTTCAGCTCCAAACGATCAAGCAGCATTCACGGTTTAAGGTGTTCCACTTCAATTGATGAGTGGTTTAATGACACACAAAAACTTCATATTCTCCACCTGCTTTAATTATTTATGACTGGGTGTTGTGAGATAATTACAATCAGTAATTGAATTTTTGGGGAGAAATGTCATAATTGTTTTACTTGCATTTACTACTAGTCCATCATTGTGCCACCCTCTTGAAAATTTGTTTACAGACTCTCTGGATATCATCACACTATCCAATAAGTTATTATTTGAGGTCAAAAAATTACTATCATCTGCATTATACAACTAAAGCATCAGAAGTGGAACATGTTATGGGCATATCGTTAACAAAAATTATAAATAGCAGTGGCCCCAAAATATACCCCTTTAGAACCCTTGTAGTAACTTCTCTATACTCAGAGTTATAGCCATTATCAAATACCAGATTCCATCCACAGATGAGCTATACCACATACTCAGATTCTATCAACCTTCTCCAGCAGAAGCTTATAATCAACAGTATTAAAATCATTACTTGGATTGAACAATAATGCCGTCGGCAGTTTTTTGTTATTTGATGACTCATACACAAATGCACAAAATTCTACTATAGCTGTCATCATTGATCTGTTGTCTGAAATCATGTTTAAATGGCTGAAGAAGTTCATTTTCAATTGCAGAAGTGGCTGCTAAGAAATTAGGTTTCCTCTTCAGGGCTCGCAAATACTTTTCACCAGCTAATCTCTATACATTATATACTTCACAAATAAGGCCAAACCTCAAATACTGCTCCCACATCTGGGGTGCAGCTGCCGCTTCTACACTTGCTATCCGGGACTCCATTCAAAAGAGAGCTATATGTCTCATCGGTGACCCTACCTACCTACCTACCTACCCAAAGGCTGCCATCCCTTGCCCATCGACATGCCGTTGGTGACCTCTCTCTATTTTATAGATATCTGCACGGGCACTGCTCAGAGGAGCTTTCTTCCATAGTTCCCCCACCTGCTGCCCCCAACAGATCTACCAGGGGGATAGAGCGAATGCACCCTTTTACTGTCCAGGTCACCAGACATTGTTATGCCCGCTCTTTTGTCCCGAGGACTTCCAAGTTGTGGAATTCCTTGCCGGCACATGTTTTTCCTTCTCCGAGCCTCCAAACCTTCAAGTCCAGAATTAACAAGTTGCCTCTTTCCTCCCTGTCAACACCCACGGTACGATAGTATTTAGGCTGTAAGCCCTCGTGGTGTGTTGTTGAAATTTTAAAAAAAAAGAAGCTTATAATTAACAGTATTAAAATAATTACTTAGATTGAACAATAATGCTATCGGCAGTTTTTGTTATTTGATGACTCATACACAAATGCACAAAATTCTACTATAGCTGTCATCATTGATCTGTTGTCTGAAACCATGTTGAAATGGCTGAAGAAGTTCAATTTTTTTCAGATATGACTTAATCGGACATTAAATGCATTTTCAAATATTCTATATTTAAATTTTGTGTGTGTGTGTGTGTCTGTGTTTATCATAAAGGTGGATAATGTTTTAAAAATAATAATAACACCTATTTTACAGTAATGACCGTTACGGCATTCCTAAGAATATGTTCAAAATTTTATTGTATGGATTCAGAGAATACAATTCAATGTCAGGAAAGGATAACCAAGAACTTAATCGAATACGGTAAGTATATTTTATAATAATAAAAAATTACCAGGCGTGTTACCTATTAGGTTAAAATTAATAGTTTTTATTTCGCAAGTGTATTGCAAATTAGTTTTAGATGTATCCAAAGTTTGCTTAAGTGCAAACAAAAACATGACTCCTCACTGAGAGCAGTGCTATTACACTCAAGGCTTGGTTAAACTCATTATTGTCAACATTCCAGGCTGTAGCCCAAATTCCCAATTCTTCAGTAAATTGACTTCATGATTAGCTCTCAGCCCGTAACTACCAGCCACTCTTGTATGATTGCTGGTCCTAAACTAAGTCAGTATCTAGGGAAATCAGCTCTTAGAAGGTTGTCTTGGTGTTCTTCTCACTACTTGTCATTTATAAATGTGTATGTTCTCTTACTTTTTTTTTAATTTTTTTTTTAATAATATAACTTAATTACAGTATACTTTCGATTATCCGTGTGTGGATTATTATGGTCATAAATTTTAATTGCCCCTATCTTTTTGCTTTTGATCTCATTTAAGATTGCATAGGAGGAATCGTCTACATGACAGAAATAGTTATATACATGATAAAATTTTCTTGAGACAGGCACATCTGTTAAACATTCTATATGCACTTTATTTTCAATTTCTGAAGGGTACCAAAATTACTTCAAAAATAAATTCGTCAATTGATTTCCGATTTCAAAGCGGGTTATTCTGTTCATGGTCTATTTTCTATTAAATTCAAAGTGCCAATCAAAGACTATAAGACTCAAGTAGGATTTGATTATTCTGATGTTGTGTCAGTGCGCAAAATTAGAAGTTGTATTAAACAAATAATGACTGAGTATGAAATGCAGACTAAAACTACAGACTTTTTCAAAGGAGGACCTTCTTTAAATGCATCTACATAATTGATATACTGTACGTTCTTCACCGAACCTCTATTATTTTGGTGTGTGTTTATATATATATATATATATATATATATATATATATATATATATATATATATATATATATATATATATATTAGTATTCACAAATAATATGGAATCTAAAGCAAAAAGCATATTAAAACCAAAAATAGGAGACCATAACATGGTAAGTGTTGACTTTCAAGCAAGAGCTAAAATAAATAAAATAAGTTTGATAGGTAGAGATAAAAAAAAAGATAAGAGAAGCTAGATTAGAAGACAAACTTTGTGAAATGAATGGAATAGTGTAACGACAGAGGAATGTTACAAATTATTGTATAAAAATATAGGGGATATTTTGGATGAGGTTGCACCAATTGAAACCAAGGAAGTGAGGGTACAAAATAAATGGATGGATCAAGAAATAAGAAATCAGTTTGAAGTAGGAGATATTGCTTTCAATAGGGCGTGCATTGATGCATCAACAGTAATCTGGGAGACATACAGAAAATAAAGAAATTTGGCAACATCAATAAGACAGAAAAAGACGAAATACTATGAAGATATAATAGACAAAAATAAGCATAATAGTAGAAAAATGTGGAAAGGAATAAAGGAAGCAATGGGCCAAAAAAACTGTGAAAATATTATTAAAGAAATTTATTTTAATGGAATAAAAGTGATAGATGAACAGGAAATAGCTGAGCATTTCAATTATTTTTTTGTTGAGAGCATAGAAGAAATAATAGAAGATGGTGTAATTGAAACAAGTAAGATACAAATAAATATGATAGAGAATGTAGAGAAACTTGAGAAATTTAAAACATTGAAAGAAGAAGATTTGGAAGAAATAATAAAAAGACTAAAAAAAGAAAACATCTACTCATATAATAGATATGCAAATAATTGAGCAAGGGAATAAAAAAATAAAAAAGGAAATAATAAACTTAATTAATAAGTCTATTCAAGAAAGTATTACTCCTAAAAAGTGGGAGATATCAAAGATAGTTCCGGTACCAAAAAAAGCAAATACCAAAAAAAGCAGTGAATTTAGAGCAGTTAACATGATGCCGTTAGCCGAAAAAATAATGGAGATGCATATAAAAAACAGTTGTTAAATCATATTGATAAAAATAAGATACTGATTGAAAATCAATCTGGATTTAGAGAAAAACATTCGTGTGAAGCTGCAATACAAATTATGGTGCCAAGATGGAAGGAGCTGCGAAATGATAATGAAATTATCTTGACAGTTTACTTAGATTTTAAAAGAGCATTCGAAACGATAAATAGAGAAATGTTGTTGACTAAACTTGAAGCTTATGAAATAGTGGGACAAGCTAAAGCATGGTTGGCAAACTACTTAACAAACAGAGAACAACAAACTAGAATTAATACAAAGTTATCTAATGTAAGAACAGTAAAACATGGAGTTCCGCAAGGAACCGTGCTTGGCCCGTTGTTGTTCATTTTGTATATTAACGACATAGGGGATAATCTAGATGACGAAACAATAATAAATTTGTTTGCAGATGATACGGTAATATCTGTATGGGCAGATAGCATAGAGGAAGTCATGGAAAATATGAAAGGTGAACTGAATAAATTCGAAGAATGGTTAAGACGGAATAGTTTGTTTGTAAACGTAGAAAAAACTAAAGTCATGCTGACTGGAAGTAATGGGAAAAAGCAAAAAATACAGCTATTTAATCAGGACTTAAGATATGTAAATGAAACCAAATATTTAGGCATAATTATTGATAAGAAGTTAGAATTTAAGAGCCATGTTGAATACTTGACGAATAAATTATATAAAAAAAATAAGATATTTCAAAAGAATTGGAAATTATCTATCTCACATGACTCGTTTAACAGTGTATAAGAATATGATAGCCCGACACTTTGAATATTGTCCGACAATATTAATGTATGTTAATGAGACCGATAAAGAAAAACTTCAGGTACTACAGAATAGGGCCATGAGAATTATTTTAAGTGTTAACAGATATGCTAGAATGAAAGATATGTGGGACACATTGGGATTTATGAGTATTAATCAGAGACTTGTGTTGTTGAATTTGATTTTTATTTACAAGATAGTGAATAAATTGTTACCGCAATATTTTTGCAATGAAATAAAAAGTGTAAATGATGTACATAGTTATAATACAAGAAATGCTGAGAACATTTATGTAAATAAGGCTAGGAAACAAAGAACAGAAAATTCATTGTTTTATAAGGGCTTAAATATTTATAATAAGTTACCAATAAATGTAAAGAAAAGTAGAAATTTGCAGGTATTTAGAAGAGAAATAGTAGTTTATATTAAAGAAATTTTTTATTGCGGCAAAGAGTATGTAAAGTATATTTTAAAATTGAAAATAGTTTAATGTTTGACATAGTGATAAGAATATTTGTATAGCTTGGTTGGTAATAAAGATTTTTATATATATATATATATATATATATATATATATATATATATATATATATATATATATATATATATATATATATATATATATATGTATGTATGTATGTATGTATGTATGTATGTATGTATGTATATTAAGTTTATTATATTCGTATTATCCGTGTTTTTCAATTATCCATGTTGCTGATCCCCTGCATTAGCCCGTATAATCGAGAATAAACTGTTATAGGCTTACATATAATTTTTAACTTGTTAACAAAACAACTCTATTTTGAAATAATAACATTTTAATGACTATTTGCTGCTATATGCACTTTTACTTTGTTTATACTTCTTTTCTATGATTGTGTAACTTCAGTTTATTTATCTTTGCTTGCAACTGTTTTTAGTAGTTTCCATTATTCAATTACTGAAGTCTTTCTAATAAGAAAATATATAAAATTTGTCCCTGCTCATAGATTCTTCTTGAAAACATAATTATAACTTATTAGGTCTAGCAAAAGACTCTTGCATAACATCTGATTAATGACCATACCTTAAAAGTGGCTAAGGGAAATTGCTTTTATAATAGCACTGAGAAAATAAACAGTTCAATAAATATTTGCTTAGTTCAATTTTTATGTAATAGTATTTTTATTTTGTAGATCAATTATAAGGCAAGGTCATCCAACAATCCAGAACTACAAGGAATATTTTCATATATTGCTATGGCTAGAAGAGATCACACAGATTTTTGCTCTGCAGCACTACAATATGGAGAATGTAAGTAACATACTTTTGTAAATTTGTATATAGCAGTGGTAATTGCTTGTATCATTTAATAAGTATGGTCCAAAAGCCTTCGATAAAAAAGTGTTTGAGTTTTATAAATACTGATATTTTAATATTAGGTTATAATTAGGATGTAATAAAATATATTCCAGTCGACAACTGAAACAAGCAAAGTCGAAGTTCATAAATTACTACTACTACCGGTCACGCCATTTCCATAAAGGAGTAGGCACACCACAAAGTTTATGCTATTAGCAATGTTTCTCGATGCACTTCTGTCTTGACAAGCCCTTTTCGCTTCTTCTACATTCATACACTCCTATTATGTAAACTTCTTACCATTTTCTTTAATATATCTCCCACAACATTCGCTCAAGCTTTTCTGGGTCTTCCAATGCCCCCTTTACCATTCACATGCTATTTATTATATTATTGCGATCATGGCCAATTGCTGATGCAAGCTGGCATACCCAGTTTGTATTGCGTAGAAAAGTTGCATCAGTGATGTTCCTGCATAACTTGTTTCATGGTAAAGTTGATTGTCCAGACTTATTGATGCAATTACATTTCTCAGTCCCACGGGCTGCATCTAGAGTGATGAGAGTGTTTAAGCCTCCAATACCACGGACTAACTTGTATATGAAATCACCTGTGTATACAGTGAGATCCGACTTTAATGACATTGCAAACTTGTGCGACTTCTATTTGGATAAAGCTGCAGTTGTTCGTAGGGTGACTATATCTTACTTTGTCGGTTATTAGGACCATTGTATGTACTGTTTGGTGTAATTTCTGCCTTTTAGTGAATTTTCGTAGAAAAAATTCACTAATGGGGAGATCCCGACTTTTGAATTTTGAAAAAAATTTTGCAAATGAGTGCGAACTAGGACCCCTAGAACCCATATCCGGGGTTAGTTTCAATTTTTATATGTTTATATATATATATATATATATATATATATATATATATATATATATATATATATATATATATATATATATATATATATATATATATATATATATTTATATATACATTTATATATATATATATATATATATATATATATATATATATATATATATATATATATATATATATATGTATCACACCGATAACTCAAAAAATAATTGGCCGATTTTGATAAAATTTGGCATATACGTTTCTTTTGTAAATAGCTTGGATAAGTTCGTTAGTCAGGAAAATCGGACGAGGTTTTCCGGGAAAATTTTGAGTTTTTATTCGAAAAAAATTCTTATCTCAAAAAGTAATGAGACGATTTTAATAAAATTTGGCATGTACCTTCCTTGTATAAATGGCCTCGATAAGTTTGTTAGCCAGGAAAATCGGACGAGGCTTTCCGGAAAAATTTTGAGTTTTCATTCAAAAAAAATTTTTATCTCAAAGAATAATGGGCCTATTTTGATAAAATTTGGCATGTACATTCCTTTTGTAAATGTCTTTGATAAGTTTGTTAATCAGAAAAATCAGACGAGGTTTTCCGGAAAAATTTTGAGTTTTCATTTGAAAAAAATTTTTATCTTAAAAAATAAAAACTCTATGATAACTAAATTTGGTAGGTACGTTTACGATATAAAAAGTAAACTATACACCAAAATTTAGATTTCTATGTTACAAGAAAAAAAAGTTATAATAAAATATTTTGTGCCAGATCATTTTTATGAAAATTCACTACCATAACGCACTTGCTGCGTCTTATTGATGTTTTGCACAGTATTTTAGTTTTGTTTTTGGAAGTAATTTTTGTTCATATTGTTGCATATTGTTGCATATTGTTCTTTTTGTTTGGTGCACTATTAATGGGATTATCCTGTTGGGCATATTCAATAAATAAATAAAAAATAATTATACATTCGTTCTGTGTGTCAAAACCATCTAAGCACGCTGCTCTCATATTTACTTTCAATAGACTTCTCTAGTTTAGAGTCCCTAAGAATCCATTCATTTCTAACTCTGTCTTTCCTTGATTTACTCGCCACTCGCCTCAGGTAGTCCGTTCTAAGGGCATTCAATTTTTATACATGCTTTGCCTGACGTGTATAAAATAGTCCATACCATTATGCAGTTATATACAGCCACTTTGACCACTTTAGATCAACATTCACCCCTAACTACAGGGGACATAGCTCGCAGCATATTTCTGCCTGCATTTACCCTACTTTGTATCTCATCATCTATTGTTCCGTCATCTGAAAACAGTCTTCCTAAATAGCTCAATTCCTTTACTTTCTTTACTAGATTACCGTTTATCAAGAGACTGCAAGTGCTCATTTCACGCTCTTTATTAAACACTATCACCTTAGTCTTCTCTGTGTTCACATGTAGACTTATTTTATTTTTTACCATCATTAGTCTTTCTAACATCTGCTGCATTTCTCCCTCAGATTCACTAAGCAGTACTGCATCATCAGTGTACAGTAGATTATATTAGGTGAGATTTTATTGTGAGTGGGCTATTTCAGTCCCTGCACCGCGACCTTAGGTCTATTGTGGCTCACGTATAATTCTTTAGATGTCACCCATCAATTCCAGCTCCCTGAGGGAGTCGATCTTTTCTTGAGGGTAAGAGTTTGTTTGGCAGGTGTACTGCCATCTGAGTAAAGTCGCTTGCCCGTTTCGAAGCTCAAAGAGAGATATCCTCTCTCCAAGCTCGTCTGGACCCGACATCCGTCAGTGTTTGCCTCGAGGTGGTATCATGAAGTACCGCTCTCGAGCAGCATTTAATCTCCAGTTGTAATCCACCCCTAGAGATCTCAGCTCCCCTCAGGCTCTTCCAAACCTGACACCTAACAGTGTTAAGACTCAAGGCAACATCCCATCGAGTCCCGCTTCAGAGCATCACCCCAGCGAAGCTGTCCGTCCGTTTCGTAGCACACAGTATGGGCTCCAAACTCCGGGTGTTTACCACTCATCCGAGATCAGAGCCCCCCGGGACGTCTGGACACACGCCAGGGCTCAACCCAAGGCGGTATCATCTGGAACCCCGCTTGCGAGGTCAATTGTCAGCCTCTGAGGCCACAGTGGAGGCGCCAAACTCCGGGTGTATACTCCCCAGAGATGTCTGCCTCCCCCAGCCTCTCCTGCACCAAACCCCCACCAGTGTTTCATTGACTCGAGGCGGAATCATGAAGTCCCGCCCTCTAGCAGCATCCAGGCGAGGTCGTTAGCCTGTATCGATGCTCACAGAGTAGGCCCAAGTCTCCAGGTGTAATCCACCCATAGAGACCCCGGCCACCTCCGGGTTCGTCCAGGTCCAACACCTGCCAGCGTTAGCTTAAATTTCACCCAACAAATCGAGCTTCCGACAGGAGACGACACCTGCCAGGTGAAACTTTGTTTGACAGATGTACTGCCATCTGAGCGAAGTCGCTTGCCCGTCTCAAAGCTCAAAGAGAGATAATCTCTACCGCTCCAATCATATTGTTTCTTCCAGTTTATCTTGCCCTTTTTATTCACTTCCAAAGCAATTTCTTGTTCCTTCAAAGTCGTACTACATTTTCTCAGCCTCTTTCATTTCAATTTCATGCTTACTGTCAGTAACGATTCGTTTGCACTCACTTCTTAATTTTCTGTACTTAACTAGGCTTCTGTTTGTCTCGCACATCTTTGGCATTTAACATTCTTTTATATGGTTCCTTTTTGTCATCCACAGTTTTCTTTACTTTTTTTCATTCCAGCATGCATCCCTTCTAAAATATCTAATTCTCGCTTCACCACATGTTTCTTTTGCACATCCAATCATCATATCTTTCAGAGTCGTCCATGCCCTTTCCATACTGCAATCTTTGATGTATTTGTTCCATAGTACATGCAACACAATAATTGTTTTTTCCAATAGATAGGCATACATTTTCCTTTTCTCAGGCGTTTAATGTACCTCAACTTTGATTCCCACTTGTTTTTCTTGTCTCCTCACTCGTTTTATCCATCCTTGTCCCAGTTTAATCTCAAGACACCACAAGAAAATGGCTACACCCACATTCAGCACCACGCAAAACTCTAGCATATTTTACCAAGGTGCTGAAGTCTCTTATCATACACAATGTAGTCTATTATACTTTTTACGTCACCCCTTTGTCTTGTATACTGGTGGATATTTTTGTGTTTAAAAAAACAAAGAATAATTTGTAATCTCAATTGTAAATGATATCTTATGTGTTTTTATTTCAGGTCCATTTAAGACTCTTCAAAAATAACATGTTGGAACTAACTGTACCCGGCTTAGCAGAAAAGCGCCCTTCCATCATTCCAAAAGATAAAATTCATATCAGAATACACAATGATGGCCTTGCTTATGAGGGCATTATTAAACATGTTCAAGATTCAAATGTAATAATTTCTGATGTAAACAGCGAGTGAGTATACAATTCCTTATGTCCAAGTTAAAATGTTTGTTGACAAGATAAATATTGTTATTTTGAAACATTATATGTTCATCGGTTAAAATGAACGTTCTCGTTTTCTCTGACTAGTAATCGGTTTGCATGAGACCTCAGGGAATGAGTTGACTTGACTAGGGTATTAATTAATTATTCACACAAATTACACTATCAAGGAACCAACCCAAGTATATCAGTTCAAGCAGTTTATTCAAAATCATAAAAAAAATTACAATATGAGAATAAAAAAAATGTGAATAAAGTTAAAAGAGAACAACACTGCTCTACTATTTGTATGGTTTTCTGGGCTATGGATGTGGATTGGAGAATAGTAGTAGTAGCAGTGGTGGGGAGGCCAACGCCAAGCAATTAGGCCACCATGGGCCCTTTTTGCCAACCTCAGCACCATGCTCTACTCCTCTTCGGTTCCGTCGCCAAACCACCACGACCTCGAGATGAAGTTCGTGACCGTCTTCAATTGGACGATACTTACCTGATTCCTTTGCAGAGTCCTCGATCCGAACAATTCTGATCGAAGACTCCCAAAAGTCTCGCATTCGCACAGGTAGTGGTAGGCTGTTTCCTCATCCTCGCCGCATTCCTGGCAAATGGGATCCCTCTCTACGCCTATCAATGTGAGGTGTCTTCTAAGGGCGCAGTGGCAGTGGCGTAGGTCGACTCCTTCCGAGTAGCCAGACAATTTTATCTCTGTCCGGCCCCTCCACGAAGTCCCTTGCCTGCCTGCAGCTACCAACCGACCCCCAGTGCCTCTTCATTGCTTCCTCGGTCCACCCGGATTGGAGAATAAGTTTGGTACCAAACTGTGGGTTATAAGTCACAGTTTTAGTGTACTTATTTGCAGTGAAAAATTCTTAAATTTGAATGTTCTTTGATCAGAAATTGGTGTTGGGTTTTGTATTTGAATGGTTTGTCTCTGGTTCTTTTTTGTCCTCATCTGAGTAGTCATTGGAGAGCTGCAAAAGGTAAACATTGGACATGGCCGGTTTGAAATTTTAAATATGGATTTGAATTGTGTCAAATGTAATGAAGCAGTAAGTGATGATCTTTATTGTTTGTGTGATCGATGTCATAGTAGAATCCATTATAATTGTACGGAAGTGACATAATCGGAGGCAGATGCATGCAGCTCAAGGCTAAAAGAGATCTAGAATTATTTTGTATTGTTTGTGAGAATGGTCTTCGGTTATTGCCAGTGTTAAAAGAAAGGCTTTGTATTCTTGAAAATAAACTTGTAGCTCTCTCGGTTCAAGCAAACAGTTGTCCTTCGACTGCTTCTGTGAGTAATTTTGTGGAACAATCTATCTAGCTCGAGGACTTTATAGTTGAGTATGAAGAAAGGAAGACACTGAGACAAAATCTAATGATCTACAACGTTCCGGAATCAGAGGTCTCAAATTCCAGAGAAGATTGAAGAGGATAGTTTGATGGTTCAAGAGATTTCTGGTCCAATTGTGGACAAGTTTCACCAAGTAAGGGCAACAACAATCAATGAACTAATAATAGATTTTCTAAAGTATGGCGTTTGGGGAAAGTAGGTAGCCAGCCACGTCCATTAAAGGTTATATTCAGTGATAGGATATAGTTCTCCAAATACTTAAGCGGAAGAACAAAATTCAAAACGTGCATGCAACTGTTAGTTCTGACACAACGCGGTTGCAGAGAAAACATTTAAAAGGTTTAAAAACTGAGCTAGAGGTTAGAAATCCAAGACAGGAAAATGTAACTATACAGTATGTTAATGGTATTCCTAAAATTGTTCCTGCAAGAAAAAACCAAATGTTCCTGGTAATCATCACGGCACTTTGTGACCGCCCAAATGTCATATATCATCTACACCGAACATAACCTACCTACTAAACTTCACACACTACCAACGTTATAATCGATTGAAAATTATAGTAAAGTTACTGGTATTCTAGGTGGCCGGCAGCCTTTAGACAGTGAAGACGGCCGTGGGTTCTTTAAACACCCAGGACCAGATATTAAAATAAGATGTTCACACAATGCCTCACCTTAATTGCCTGCAATCCAACTCCAATCAAGAACTCGCTGAACTGCACTGGTAACTGTACCTAAAATCAACCTGGAAGGTTACGTCGGATGGCAAATTTGTCACAAAACTCTGCAGGACTAGATATTAAAATACTGTAACATAAATTAACCTGAAAGAGGAAAGTACCCATGGGTGCATGTAAGTGGCACCAATATGCAACTTCTAGGCCCTACTAACTAAGATACAACACATACACTTATGCTCGCTCTGATAAGCCATGGCTAATGAGGAAACAAATAAAAACACTAGTTAAACAGTACCTCTGATTCGGGGATATGAGAGCAAATGCAGACAAAATACGACACGAAATACAATGAAATAACATTCTGGTTTATTAAAAACACAATCAGATACTATAAATTGTCACACAATGAATCAACGATGAATATATACACATTCAAATATTCAGGTAACCAAATCGAAAGTCATCTAAGCTACTGTAACCAATCTGGTTAACAAAATATCATAAGCTGCAACTAATCATATGGTTTTCAGTTGTCAAAAACTACTATCAATTATATGGATATCAATGACAAGTCCAGTTGTTTAATTAGGTAGCAACAAGTATGACTACATTAAAATCAAACAGCTACTACCACACGTGTAGTTCACATACGCTTTTAAAATATCAGCCATAAAACTCTATATCTAGCTCAAATAACGATATCATTCTGTATAGCACATGAAGCGAACCATAAACTCTGTATCCAGCAGCACTGAATCTCTCAGCTGACTTTCGACTGTTAAATGGGTGTCCTCACCAATGTACCAATATCACCGGACACCTATATCTCTCTTAAACTACTACACCAACATCTGTATTTCCACAACAGCTTGGAATGCTACTGCGACTTGAAATTGACTCCAAAAACGGTATTCTTACATCTTACATGCTTATTACTCAATACCGTGTATATATATATATATATATATATATATATATATATATATATATATATATATATATATATATATATATATATAATAACGTTTATTTAGCAAAAAATGCTACATATAAAAATTACAATAAAAATAAATGCAAAGCTAGAAACTTATTACTAATATAAAACTCAGTCTTAAACAACGTATTACTAATATACTTTTATCACAATTATATCAAACAACTGATTGCACAGCATTAATGGTAACAATTTAAAACTAAAGCTATTTATATTTTGGTCAGGTACTCTCTAACTTTAGTTTTAAACAACCTAACACTTTCAATGTTTTTAATATCACTAGGAAGTGATAGCACCCTTGAAAAAAACTGAATTTTGTGCCAGCTTTGTGTGCTTATGCTCTAGAAAGAAGTCACTCTTACCTCTTGTCCCATAATTGTGCACCTCATTGAAGTATGTTAGACATTCTTTAAGATAGACTGGCATAGTTCCTTTTTTTTATTTTATGTAGAAAAACAAGTACATTCAATCTTAACAGTGTCCCAACATTCAACCACTCTAGCACCCCCAAGATGTTTACAATTTTCTCATATTTACTGCAACCTAATATTATTCCCATTCCTCTATTCTGAAGCAACTGTAATCTATGTACAGCTTCTTTATTTGCCAAATACAAAACTGAGAAGGCATAATGAAAATGTGGCAGGACTATCGTATTATAAATAATTTTCCTGGCCCATATGGATAAATAAGATGGCTCTTTTCAAAACACCTAACTTTTTTGAAATTTTTTTACACAGATAATCTACATGCTTACTAAACATCAAATTGCTATCCACCATTGTACCTAAATACTTATGGAATCCACTATTTCAATAATTTGTTTATCTATTTGTAGTCCATTATTGATCTGCATTCCCAACTTGGAATTTTTTTTAAAAAACATCATTTTCGTTTTTTCAAGATTTAATTTTAATCTGTTTATTGTCAACCATTTACTTATGTTTTCTAGATCTTCTTGTAACTTTCCAATTATTTCATTATAATTATCTCCTGTTATATAAACTACCGCATCATCTACAAATAAATGACATTTAGTGTGTGTTAAGCTGTTTTCAATGTCATTTATATATAACATGAATAAAAGAGGACCCAGTACGCTGCCTTAAGGAATTCCTCATGGAATTTCTTTTATTTCTGATACCTCGGCTTCACACTTAACATTCTGTACCCTCTGACTTAGGTAACTCTCAAACCACTTATATACAACTCCCTCCACTCCATACATCCTCAATTTCATCAGCAGTCTCACTCTATCAACAGTTTCGAAAGCCCTCTTTAAGTCTAAAAACACACCAACCGTTACACGCTTTTCATCTATACTATTCTTCCATTCGTTCAATACACACTGAAAAGCAGTCTCGCAACTATAGTTTTTCCGAAAGCCAGACTAATATTTCATCAAAATATTATTATTTTCAACATGATCTGAAAACTGTTTAAAAACGATTCTCTCTGTTATCTTAGCTTCTGATATACATGTATTAACAGCTCTAAACTCCGGTGCTTTTATTGTGTTAGTCACTTTTCTTGCTGGTATTATTGTACATATTTTCCATTTTCTAGGTACACACCCTGTCTCAAGTGAGGAATTTATTATATTTATTAAAGGGCCATATACCTCATCAAATTTTATTTTAAGTAGATCAATTGTGACTTCATTTTGACTAGATTTATTAGGCAGTGAGAAAATAACATCTCTCAGGTCTTCCTTATCTATAAATGCATCAAATTTTTCAGTTACCCTAAACTCCAAAGCATAATTACTCATATCTACATCCAGAATACTATTTACTATGACTCTAATACTGTCTACAAATAAATGATTAAATTTAATAGCTATTACTTTTTGATTATTAAATCTACCTTCTTCAAATTCTATTTCTTGATAACAAGATTATGTCTTTCCTAAAATTATTGTTTTCATGGTCCTCCACATTTGCTTGGGTTCATGTTTACTTTTATCAACTAATTCCTGAAAATGGTTTACTTTCTGCTGCCGGATCATTGCTACAATCTGATTTCGCTTCTTGTTATAAGTTGTCACGTATTTTCATCTGTTCAATTATTTCTCTAGTTATGAATCCTTTATATTTATTTGAAATTTTTAATTCCCTCTTTGGTAGCATTTCATCAGATTGTTCATTTTCTGTCTAAGCAAGTCAATATTATTAAGTTTCGATCTTTCAATCACAAACTGGCTGTTATTTACATGAGAACACAAGAAGCCTACTTTAATAAGTGAATGTTTATTAAAAGCATTCACTTTTACTTCCATGGTGATATGGATATGATTGGCTATAACTAAGTCAATTAATGATTTTCCTCCATTTATCGAGAAGTGAGTGGACTCACGTATATACTGTTTTAGTCCATAATTATTTATGCATTTTTTAAGTCTATCTGAGTATGTGTAACTTTTATTTAAATCAATATCTCCCATTACTATCAACGAACCTATGTTATTTTCAATGACATCATCATACCATCCAACAAATTTAAGAAATTCTGCATCTGAGCTACTAGGAGAGTGGTATACACAGCCTAATCTATATTTTACACCTCCTAGTACTATATCTAATACAAGAAACCATTTTTTTTCTAACACATACTTTGCTACTTCTTTAAACTCTACATCGGCTCTTACAAAGCACTGCACTCCTCCAGTAGCTCTGCTGCAGGAATCTGCCCTAATAATATTATAGTTATGTACACTAACTTCATGGTCCATGATATTTTCTGTTAAATGTGTTTCAGTTAAACACATAATTGCTGGCTGGTTTGTCACAATGAAATGTTTTATTTCATCAAAATGAGTCACTACACTTTGTGCATTTTGAAGAAAAATTACCTCTTGCACTCCGCTCTTGACCAATGATTTTCTATTGCACCTTAAACTTTGGTCACTACCTACACAATTCACACTGCTACTTTTCCTGTCTGGGTAATTTTTATCTTCATTCACTAATTGCTATACTGCTGTATATAAAAAAAAATTTCGCTCATTTTCAATTTTCCTATTTAGTATCACACAGTTTTTGTCAAATGGTGAGTAACTTATTTCCAAATTCATATCAAATCTGGTATTCATTTCCTCACAATTTGGACAAGATTTAGTTGCATTTTGACATACCTCCGAGACATGCCCCCCTTCTCCGCACTTCATGCATACCTGTTTCTTTGTACATACATCAGCCTTATGGTTAAATCCCCAGCACTTATAACATCGATAGACATCAATGCTTTCATAAACTGCAAATACTTTATATCCAATGCATAAATAGCCTTTTTTCATTATTTTATTATGTTTCTCCACCACACTCAACTACCACTTTTAACTGTTGTTTCATTTTCTTAATTGCAACTATTTCAATATCACTACTCTCCTTTAGCTCTTCATTCTGTTTGATAATGCATTTGATTATTTCCTCTTTCGACATTTCATCTTCTATACCTATAATCTTAACTCTAGGCTTTCTAAGCTTGGGCACATGTACCTTATATCTATCCCCCATCTTTCCTTGCACCTCACTACTTAGTGTCTCACTTTCCACTTTTGTATTGCAGTTTATTATATGGGTATATGTGTGAGTTGCAAGGCAGCTTTTCATAGTAGTTGTTTTTCAAGAAATAAATGTTGGGAAAATCAAAGTACAGAAGATTTATGTGAGAATATTGATAGTAGTGATGAAGCTGATAAAGATGGTCTTATAGATACACTCAAATTGGAAAATAATATTTTAAATCAGTTAAATAAGCTGAGCTTAAGGAGGAGAATGACTGTTTGAAGGAAAATATTAGAAGTTATGAAGGTGACATAGAAATAATAATAAGCAAACCATTAAAAAAAGGAACTGATCAGGATAGCCAGCGACCTGGAAAACCTGGAAAAATCAGGGGATTTGAAATAACCCCTAAAATGTCAAGGAAATGTCAGGGAAATTCGTGATTTTGCTCAAATGTCATTGAAATCGTTCAGTAGACCTGGAAATTATATATTTGTAAAATTGGGTCACTAGCAGATTTGTTTTTTATATTTTGATTTCATATATTTATATTATATGAATTTTTTTACATAAATATTTTCTCCTGGGCGTCTGTTTGGTACATTAATTGAAAACCGTTAATTCATTGAAAACCACCAATGAAGGTGCGACATGTCATACGGCAATATAATATATTGTCTTCTTTATCTATCTCAAACATGTCTCATTTGTTTATGCCACCGGGAATGCTCTTCCTTGAATGTATAAAATGCAAAATGCGTTCTATCTCTTGGCGGTGTAAAGCTGTGTGAATGTGTTTGTTATATTTTAACCTTTATGATCATGTCACATAGAGTTGAAGTTGGAGTGTAAATATTTGGCATTTGTATATGGGCATTTGTATTGTAATCAAGAAGAGAAAAGTTTATCATTGCAACGCATTGTGTATGATAGTGTAAAGAAATTATGAGATGTGGGAAATATAGAAATCAACAATAAGCTGACGCGAACTTTCAGTAATTCATATCATGATTTTCTTAAGTAGTTCAGTAGTTTGACAGGTAGAAATTTATCATGTTTCTGTATTAGTTCAACAGAATTAACCATATTTATGTTTTTGATAATGATTTTTAAAAAAAAACAGAATTTTTGTTATTATCTTCTTAATAAAAAAGTATTCAGAGATGTATGTTGTTCATTAGGAGTGTTATGAAAAAATCACTTGGGGTGTGGAAATGTCAGGGAATTTGATTTTTTATTTCTGTTGGGTACCCTGCTGATGGATATTATCAGGACAGTCGTAAAAACAGAAGTTGATAAAACATTGGATGTAAAATTGAATAAATATTTTGAAATATCCACTGGCAGATAGATAGCTGAAGCTGATAAGAATCAGACAGATAGCCCAGAAATGTGCAGAAAAAATATCAACATGAAAAGAAGGTAAACAAACAGAACGAGAATCCAGGCAGCATATACAGGGATAAGTAAACAATTGGTAAATAAACACAGGGAGATAATGAGAGGAGTGATTCAATGACAGGGCACGTCGTCAAGACTTCAGTGTGCGGGAACTTGTTGCAAAATCTCCGGGGAGACAGTATACAGGGAACACAAACATTACAGTTTCCATCGGAAGCTTCATCAGAGGCAGTTAAAAATGTCTCTGTTCAAAAAGGGCTTCATAACCAATAATCAGAGGCGAACAGTGGCGGGAGGTTGAAAACAGAAGGCATCACAAAGTGAGAGAGCAAAAAAATATGTACAGGTTCTCCGAAGGTAACTGGGCAACATTGAAAGTGGTTCAGCCATTAAAATGGATGTTTCTTTCTAACTTTGACAGGGACACGAGTATGGATAATATTATTAATATTGTTGATGGGAAGTTTGTGAGAAACTGGAGAAGCAGCGGCGCACAGTGACGGAAGGTTGAAAACAGAAGGCATCACAAAGTAAGAAAGCAAAAAATCTGCACAGGTCACTGGGGCAAAGGCAACATTGAAAGTGGTTTAGCCACTAAAATGGGTGTTTCTTTTTAACTTTGACAGGGACACGAGTAGGGATAATATTTATATTGTTGACGAGAAGTTTAGGAAATTATGTGCATGTGAGAAACTGGAACTGAGGCGGAGTGCCAGGGTTGCATCTTTTCGATTAGGGGTCCCAGTGCAGCTTTATGATGAAGTAAGCTCTCTGGAGTTCTGGCCTTCGGGAATTCTGGTTAATAGATACTATTTTCCAAACAATGGGGAAGGTGTAAATTTTCAGCAGAAAACAGTGAAAGAACTGGATACATAGGAAACATGTGTGTCTCAACCTAAGTGTTACAACGGGATATGTATGGTTCACTGGAATGTTCAGTGTCTTAGAAATAAGATTTTTATATTGGATTACATGGGCGGCGAGATAAAGAACGCTAAGGTGGTTATGCTTACGGAACACTGGTTATGTCAGGCAGAGGCTTCTATAAAGTCAGGTGTTATGAGTAAAATCAGTTTATTACAAGATTATTGAAGTTATACAATGCAGCAAATTTAATAAAAGAAAAGATATGAATTGATTACTTTAACATGGCATATAGCACTGTAAAAATGAGTTGTAGAGCATACACTACTTTAAAAAGAAAACCACAGATAAATAATGTACTTAACTCCAGCTTTAGAGTGCTGCCTCCGGAGTGGTGAAACTGCTCCTTTCAGCAAGATGTCATCTATCAAGATGCTGTTCCCACAGTTTCATTCAGAGAGGCGTTGTTTAGGGCTGCATCTATACAGGTGTTGTTCACAGGGCTGATCGAGGGCTGCATCTTAACGGTTTCAGTTATAGTTTTGTTGAGGGCTGCTCCCAAGCGGTGTCATTTAGGCTATTGTTGAGGGCTGCTCCCAAGCGGTTTCATTTAGGCTATTGTTGAGGGCTGCTCCCAAGCGGTTTCATTTAGGCTATTGTTGAGAGCTGCTCCCAAGCGGTTTCATTTAGGCTATTGTTGAGGATTGCTCTCAAGCGGGGTGCTATAAAATTCCATGTGTATGAGTATTGGTTCAGGGCTTAATGATTTACATGAGGCGGCTGGTAGCAGGTTGCGTTTACTTACAAAATTTATCTGCGTCAATAATTGGAAATAAACTAATGTATATGAAACAAAATCTTAAATGACTTCTTTTAAAATGCAATTAAAACAGCATAATAGCAATTAATTACTGAACGAACGTTACCACAAGCCACCGTTTAACAGTATAAAGCTTATAGTAAAGAAAGCAATCATCGAAAGTGGATTCAGTATACATACACTAATAAGCAATCTATTATCAAGCAAAGAAATGTACGAGCAATTGTAAATAAGCCGGTATCTAAATATAAAACTTACCCATTTAGGCATGCTGTTTTCCGACTAAAATTTATCTGTAAGATATCATGTCTTGGTCAATTCAAAACAGAAGAGAGAGCGTGGCACGCGTTGCAAGCATTTATAAAGATCTTCTTATCTAAACATGTCACGGAGCTACCGTGGCTGCAGGCGTGTTCCACTGAGTTGGGATGCGGTAGAGTAACCAACCGCCGAGTTTGACGTCACTGAAGGAACTTAGACTCTGACGTCACAAAATTGGTTAACTCAGAAGCTTAAAAGTGAAACCGCATTCGCAACCCATTTTCTCAATGTAAAACACGATGACGACAGTAAGATTGGAATGCCCTCCTTTAACCTAATTGCTTGCTCTAAGGAATCGTAACCAGTAAGCAAATAATTGACGTAAAAGTCTCATTTAATGGATTGGATAGCCAATGGGTGCGTTTTTTCGTTACGATTGGCTACTTCCTGTATACAGCGGGTGGATAAGAAGCAAGATGGACCCAACCCATAAGTAACTGTGCTGAGAACAAAACATTTTAAATCATCATCATCGCCAAAATATTCTTTGCAAGTGTTGGTCAGCTTGTGGCACACGAATTTGTCAATACATTTTCTCTATGTCGGCAGTAAAGGCAAATGCACGCATTCTAAAACGAATTAATATGGAGAAGATGACCGACTGTATATTTGGTCCAACCATTAATACGTCATTCAAGGAGCGGCTGTTGTCTGGAGGACAACCGCCGTCGAAAACGACTCTAATGCATAATGTTTCACTGTCTGCCTTTACAACTGTATGGTGAGGTAGATAATATACCGGACTAATAGTTTCACTAGATTCCTCAATTTGTCTCATGTGATTTAAATTCAGATAATCATGCATGAACTTGACATATTCGGAACGTAATTCCGGTTGGTTGGCCAATCTCCTTACTAGCCAATGAAATCGCTTGAGAGATGTTGCACGAGAGTACCCCAATTAATTAGAATTTTGTTTGAAAGGTAATGCTACGGTGAATTTGTGCGCACTATCACTGCAAAATATTTATTTATTTATTCATACACCATCCAACAGCTTAAAGCCAAACTAAGGATGGGCCGATACGCAAAACATAATAACAAACAATAATCAAACAAACTACAAAAAGAGGGTCACAAATTAGATCACTTTGAAAAACATTTTTGTCTCTGATATATTACATGAGAAGATATCTAGGCTGTCCTGCAATACAGAGTGACCGTCGTCACGAAAGCCAAGAAATTTGAGAAATATCCTTTGCACTGATTCTAGACTTGCCACATGTATCTCATAAGTAGGAGGCCACACAACTGAGCCATATTCAAGCCTGGACCTAACCAAACAACGAAAGAGCAGGAGGAGGGTGTCAGTCTGTGAGAAATTTTTGCTGTTTCTTATCAGAAACCCAAGAGTTTTGTAAGCAGAACTGACAGTCTGCTCGTAGTGTGGTTTAAAAGATAGAGTACCATCAAAAACAATTCCAAGGTCCCTAACTGTCCCTGGGCGATCAAGTGGAAGCCCTTTTATATTGTACCCGAAAGTAATTGCATGCTTATTTCGGGTAAAGGACATCACACAACACTTGGAAACATTCATAGAAAGACCACTCTGACAACACCGTTCATCAAGGATCTGAAGACTGTTCTGGAGCTGCAAACAGTCACCAACACTCGAAATATTTGCGAAAATCTTAAAATCATCTGCATACATTAAAAAAGGAACATGTTTAACTGGGTCAATAAATATATTAAACAGTAATGGACCGAGTATGGAACCCTGCGGCACTCCCGAAGCTATGTGATAGGTGTCAGACTTGAAGCCCCCAACCTCAACAAATTGCCTCTTTCCATCCAGGTAAGATCTGAACAAGCCAAGCAAGCCCTCGGAGAATCCGATAGCCCTCATCCTGTCAATTAGAACAGAATGATTTACACAATCGAAGGCCTTAGATAGATCAGTATATACAACTCCAACCTGTGAGGAGCGGTCGAGAGCGGACGCAATGAACTGTGTAACATCAACTAAATTCATTACAGTCGATCTCCCTGGAATGAAACCATGCTGAGAAATATAGAGTATGTCTTTGATGTGAAACAGTATTCGCTGAAAAAGGCAGGTCTCGAAAATCTTACAGGAAGACACATAGTATGGGTATTGGTCGATAGTTTGATGGATCACCATTATCCCCCACCTTGAAGACAGAGAGAACTCGTGACAGCTTCCAAATCGCGGGGAATGTTCCAGATCTAAGAATCTATTTAACAATTTTCTTAAGTGGAGTCAAGAAAGCATATAAGCAGTCGCACACCAAGAAGGCAGGAACTAGATCAGGTCCACAGAACATGTTAGCCTTAGTTCTCTTAGCAGCTGTAATAAGTTCATCATCTGTAAAGTCATCAACAAAAAACACTGTGATGTCACCCGAAGCCAGGCCGGCGGCTGTAGGTGATGAGGTGGAGGTGGAACCAAAACATCCTGCAAAATAAGAAGCAAAATTCTCAACTGCCTGTTGCTGGTTAGATCAATTCCCATTATAAAAGTTTTGACGGCGCCGAGAAGAGCAGTTCCAGAATTTTTTAGGATTAGACCTAATCTCTCTTTCAACCCTCTGAAAGTAGTTTACTCGATAAAGATAAATGTCTCTCTTAAGTTTTTGTCTCAGCTCCCTAAATCTATCCAGAAACTCCACATTTTCAGACTTCTTAAACTTACACCATAATGAATATTTATATTTGATACTAGCCTTAATTTCTTTAGAGAACCACGGGGGATACCTATTACATGCTCTTGGAGCAGTCATGGGAACATCAAGCAAGTCGTAAATTCTGGAATAGAAAAAGTCTAGCATAGAATCAACATCCATGCCATCCCAGCACAAGCCGCCAAGCTCCGCATACAATCTGACAAAATCACATTTTCGAAAATTATTTGATCTCTGCCTAGCGTTACCAACAGGGGAAGAGACTATTGAACCCCCGACCGGAATGATTAAGGGGGGATGATGGCCATCAGTAATCACGGACGAATCAAAAGCCTCCCCCACCAAGCAAGTGTCTGCAAACAAAACCATGTCAAGAATCCTGTTGTTAATATTCTCATGATTAAACTGTCCAAGGAGTAGCAGATTACAGAAATTTTGAAAAGCAGACACGAACAGAGGGGTTGTTCTGATGGCAAGAAGCATATTCAGGCATGTTAAAGTCACCAACTAAGAGTGTCTCACGACCATATTTTATGCACAGGGACTCGAGAGCTTCAAACAAGAGGTAGTAGTCATTAATTAGAGTATTGGGAGGTATGTAAACAACGAAAACATTAAACGATGCCCGATGATCCGAAACTCTGACTCCCACAATGTCAACACCAGAAATCAAATCCGCCACAGTCCCTCCGAATATCAAGGCGACGAGTAATATGTAGTATGTAATAACGCATTCATTTAAGAAGGAGAAAGTTATCAATGTTCTTCATTAGTTTAAAAGAAATAAACATGTTTATATTTTTGATAATGTTTGTGTATTATACAGGTTTTTTGTTTAGAATTATTATTTATTTCGTGAATAGAACAGTATTCAAAGATGTATGCCTATCATTTTGAGTATGTTGAATAATTCACCCTCAGGGCCTGGAAATGTCAGTGAATTTGATATTTAATTTCTGCTGCTGTAAATAACAAACTCTAGGTTACAATTAACAGTATCTTATTTAATTCTCTGTTTTTTTTATAGATTAATTGAGATTCTACAGCACAGTCCTGATGTAGAAATGGATGTTTCCTTTCAACTGGGTCGAATTCCCCTGGAAAGAATGCACCGGGGCGTAGATGAAGTAGTAAAGAAAGGATTAGTCAATGTTCTGTTTCCAACTGGAAGATTGCTGAGACCAGAAATAAAACCTGTGTATTCTCTTACCATTTCAGAGTAATTATTTTTATTTTTAATAATTTCTTTTTGTTACCTATTTTATTGTAGGATGGTCAACCAGAAAGTGTTTCACAATAGAGAACAACACAGAGCTGTGTGTAATATCCTCAACTGCACATCACAGTGTGTCCCATATATTATATTTGGACCACCTGGAACGGGAAAAACTGAAACTATAGTGGAAGCGATATTGCAAATTAAAAGGAAAACCAATAAGAGAATATTGATATGTGCTCCCGCTAATGCAGCTTGTGATATGTTGGCTAAAAAACTTGTGCGATATTGTAAGAAAAAGGAAATGCTAAGAGTCAATTCAAGCAGCAGAGAAGAGTAAGTATAAAAAAAGTCTGGATGCAGCAAGTGCATTATGGTAGTTAATTTTCATTAAAAGGTTTTAATAGCAAATGACTGTTTTAATGAAAGCAGGTATGACATTTGGTATAACCTATATAGTGAAGCAATAACATAATTCATCGAAATGACTGTATTGTCTAAAAAAGTACAAAAATTTTCCTAAATTAAACTTAAATGTTCCTGAAAAAACTGATCCAATTTTCCTGACCACGAACCTCTTCAATCTATTATCCATGTTAAGGTGTCACGTCTGCAGGATTACACATTTGAAATTTACATGTTTCTTAGTAGCCTTCTTTGTTGTAATATTTACCATAAAATACATTTTTAAGGGCGATTCAGAATAACCCAACAAGGCTCATCTATTGTCTACACTTGACCAAAAGTATGCTAGCCGCTTTCAGGTAGAATTGTATAGCATAGGAAAATTTGATATTTTAAGTTAGTTCTTCTATAGCAATCTGACCAAGCAACATGCTTGTATTAACATAATCACAATTCATTTCGTTGAGTTATCATGGACTCTAAAGCATTCAAATAAATAATTTTGTATAAGTTTACAGTTGTTATTAAACGTTAAGTGTTAGCAAAATCGGCGTTTAATTTAACAAAACATAATCAGGTTCTTCGAGTGCAACAAGAAACAAAATCAAATAACATGTGGTACATCAGTACATAACGTAATTAAACAACCCACCTGCAAAGATATATTTAATCAAAAACATTATTTTAGACGAAACTCGAAGAAAAAATTTCAAACAATTTTTTCATGAAAATTCGAAAACATTTTTCTTTACAATAACTTTAAACATTTATTATTAATTACGAAAGTTTCACAAAAATTTTACAAATAATGATTTTTACAGAAACACAACAAATTTCTGTGTAAACTGACTTTTTTTTTCAATTTACTAAAACAATACATTTAATTCAACCTATATACCTAATCTGTAATTAGGGTTCAAAAAAGAAATGTATTTTTTGTTACTTTTCCCAGAAATTTGAACCAGTGGAAGTAGAGAAAAATAAACCTAAGCACAAAAATATGTTTGTCACAAGCTGTTAGAAATAAGAAGATTCCTTAAGTCTAGTACTTTAAAGTTTCATGTGACATTTGTTAATACAATTTATCAACTACTTGCATATGAAAATTTAGATAATCCTATTAAATTTATTATTTTTAGAGTTTTGTACCAAAGTTTATTTAAATATTTTAATGTTTTGTATCACCAACTTGTGGGTCACCTGTGATTGTCAAAATAAGTTTGTAAGATGCAGCTCATAACACCTTGTAACTAACGTGTACAGTTTTTTTTCGTATCTTGTATAATAGCAGATATATTGAGCTTTACCTTCGAAACGTGTCACCCTGTATACAGGTATAAAAGAAGTGTGGAATGTTGTCTATACTTCAGAAAATACTAAACATATTTTTTTAACACTTGGTATATTGATGGACTAAATTTACTACTCTGTTGACATGTAAAAAAGTATGTGGAGCTATACAGGGCAGCTCAGAAATACTACCAACATTTTTATTTCAAATGGAACAGCCTGTATGCTATCACAGCGCCAACATCATGAAGAAGCCGCTCTTTAGTATCAGCACAGACACTAACACAAGTGTTATCAGCAAACACAGTCACCAGGCCCCTTGGCACATGCAATGGCATATCATTGATAAATAGTATGAATAGCAGTGAGCCCAGCACTGAACCTTGTGGCACACCTAAGCCTATGTCATACTCATTTGAGATATTATGCTTAAAGTTTACTTTCAGTGACCTGCCACTCATAAATGACCTAATCAACTCTAAAAATGTTCCACGAATTCCCAAAGCAAACAATTTCTCACTCAATATGTTGACATCCACAGTGTCAAAATCCTTGGTGAGGTCAAAGAACACAGTGACCACAAAGTCTACCAAATTAATTATTTCTTACCTTTTTCGTACCATAGTTATTTTAAATATTTTCTCTCAAATTAGCTGAATAATCACATAATCTGATCGGTTATTAGAATTCAATATAAAAAAAAGTGAAAGAAATTTAAACATAAATCATAGTATGCCATTATAAATATCAATATTTTCAAAACTAGGTGTGGGTATTGTTATACAAAAGTTGACTCAGAGGGCATGCCCTTCACTTTTGAAACATAAAACATAGAGTTTTGAAACAATTGAGTTTTGTCAGTTTGAATTTTTTCAAATTCAACCACTATTTGAAAACGTCCTGTATATATCTCGATTTTTTCAAGCAATAATATAAATCCAAACCACCCTGAATGCGTCTATTTCATGGCACTCTGCTACCTATTAGAGAAAATGCTGTCATCGCAGTTTTTATATGTGCCAAAAACCTGAAAAGACCCATGTCTTTCATCGAGCTACTAATTTTATGTATCTTAAGTTACTTGTTTACTATGTGCATTAATTTTTATTTTTTTAATTCTAGGGTGCCTATTGATCTACAGCCATTCAGCAATGATTTAGGTTACAACCCAACTGCTGAAGAACTCTTATCGTATCGTATTGTAATCAGTACTCTTGTGTACATTGGACGTTACAGTGGTAGTCAATATAACCCTGAATACATTTTTATTGATGAAGCTGCTCAAGCCATGGAACCTGAAGCCGACATTGCCATTGGTCTATCACAAAAACCTCAGATTGTCCTCACTGGTGATCCTAAGCAGCTCGGGCCTATTTGTTCATCTAAACTAGCTATGTCCCTAAAACTAGGTACCATTTTCTTTTGAGTAATAGTAATATATTAGTAGTAGTAAAATTTATTACGTTTAATTATACAATGTGTTACGTAAATAAGCATTCCTTGTGCTTGCATGAGGCAGAATTTCCTTAATACTTTAACTGCTGACTTTGATCATGCAACCCCTGTTGTGCATCGTTTTTTTTTTGATATTGCAATATTTACTGTCATAAATCGATTATTATCACACACACACACGCGCACACACACACACACACACACACACACACACACACATATATATATATATATATATATATATATATATATATATATATATATATATATATATATATATATATATATATATATATATATATATATATATATATATATATACAAATTTAAAAATTTTGGTGAAAATATGGGTTGCTTGGAAAGAATAGCAGTTAGTAAGACATGGAATAGCAGAGATGTATGGTAAATGAAGGTGATGGTTGAAGTGTTAGAAGGTGCGAAATAGAAGAGAAAAAAGAATTTAAGTTTGGTACGTCAAAATCTGAAGTTTATTGAATTTTGTGTCGGACTGTCAAACTATTTAGGATTCAACCTTCTAAATTATGTTATATAATACACCACAAGTCCTATAAGACTTATTGTATTAACATAATGTAAAATTTTTGCCAATAAACAATAATAACAATAAAAAAAAACACCAAACTGTGACGAAAGAATTCAAGTATATTTAATTAAATCTAGGACTCAGATGTTTGTTATAATACAAGTTGTAAGAATGACAAAAAATGTATTACTAAAAAACAGGAAACATATCTTTGGTAAAAAACAAATAAGAACAACTATATCTCTACAAATAAAAATAATAATATTGTTTTAGTAACAAGTATAATGAAATTATAAAAAATCTTCCCGAAGCGAAGCAGTGCTAATATTAACTGGAAGAACATTGTATAGTCTCGAAGCAATGGGTGAATAATTACTTTTTTTTTGTTTTTTTTTCGGCACTCGTCTGCGGCTTTGCCGCCCACCCTTTCCAAAATCATTGTACCTTGAACCAGTCTGCACAGCGATTGGTAGAGTGAAGTTTTATAATGCTCTGTCTGCGCTCTGGACTGACCGTAGATCAGTTGTCTTTTGCGATCCAGAGCTTTACACTTGCACAAGATGTGCTGGGCTGATTCCTCCCCTTGCCGCAGAGTCTGAATGCGAGCTGCCCCTTGAACCGCCCCATTTTATGCAGGTGTTTCTTGACGGCCATGTGTCCGTCAAGAGACCTGTTATATTTCTGAGCTGTCCTCTGCTAAGATTTAGCAGCTCCACAGCTCTCTTTGAACTGGGTTCGTCAATTATTGACTTCCCATGTCTGAGCCCTGGACAGTCTGTCCAGTGCACCTTGTGTTGGTTTCTGACCCAGGACTTAATGGCTCCCCTGGCAGTGCTCTTTGTCACGCCGAGAGCCGGTTCTGGTCCTATAAATGGTTCTGCTGACCCTCTCTTCGCGAGACTGTCAGCTTCTCCATTGTCTTTGACCCAGCGAGTGACCCGGCACCCAGATGAGGGTGACCTCATTCTGCCCAGCCAGGTTACTCGTCTCGGCACTCACTCACCAGCCAGGAATTTACCTGTGGACTACCTAGGGCCTTAAGGGCTGTCTGGCTATGAGGATCCGCTTGTTGGTGTAGCCCCTCCTCTTGTTCTCCCGCACACAGTGCAGGATGGCGCAACATTTCGCCTGAAAGACTGTTACATGGGCTCCGAGGGAAATACAATGACTTACCCTCGATCCTTCCGAATAAACACCTGCCCCCATCCCACACTCCCCGCCGGATCCATTCGTGAACCAGACGAGCGCGTCCCATGGTATGCCTGGGATCTCCTACCGTCATCCCTTGCAGTCAGGGATTTCAACTGTAAAGTTGTTTTCCCTGCAGATTCGCGGGCTCGCGAAGTCTGACCTCATTTCAAGCATGGGCTCCTTCATGATCTCCTGAATTTTGCAGTGGCCCCTGAAGCCAGGGTTGATCTTCAGTCTACCATTGCAGGCCAGTCTGTATAGTCCTAGCCTGGCCTCCCCCATAATAATGTAAGTGTAGGTGGGGCAGATCCAGCAACACCTCTATGGCGGCTGTTGGGGTTGAAGACATGGCCCTTGCAAGCCATCCTTGGGATCTTGCCTAGTTTTTGTTTGGCACTGGATTGTGTCACCTTAGACCACCAGACCAATGCCACGTATGTTAACGATGGTCTGACTACCCTTGTGTACAGCCAGTGGGCCATACTAGGTCTTAGTCCCCACTTTTTTTCATATAGCCGTCTAGTGACAGCTAAGGTCATGACTGCCTTACGCAGTATTTTTTCAACATGACCATTTCAGGTCAGCCTAGAGTCCAAGATATTTTACCTCCCTGACCATTGGAATGTTCCTACCATATAGAGTGAGAGTTCTGTGGCTCTCCGACTTCCTCCTCCTTATAAACGGTATGACGGTTGCTTTCTCGGAGCTCACCCCGGGCGCTTGACCAACCGTCCACCTTTCCACCACTTTCAGTGCTGTCTGCATGCACTGCCACACTAAATGTGAAACCTTTCCTCGGACTATGATCACAATGTTGTCCGCATAGCCCTGTACCTCATACCCCCTTCCCGTGAGCCACCCTAGCAGGCCATCCACGACTAGGCACCAGAGCAAGGGAGACAGAACGCTCCCCTGTTGACACACCGCCACGACCCCGGTCAGCAGAGTCCATCCCGCGAGTGAGGTGAACACCGCCCTGTCCCTGAGCATGGAACTGATCCACCTGCAGCAAGTCTCCTCTATTCCACGCTCCCTGACAGCTACCAGAACTGATTCGAATGAGGTGTTGCTGAAGGCCCCCTCTATGTCTGGGAAGGCCCCCAGCGCCACCTCCCTGTTCTCCAGGGTATTCTCCAATTTCAGCACCAGTTGGTGCAGTGCTGTTTCTGTTGAGACCTCTGCTCGTATTCATATTGTCCGGAGTGTAGGGGATATGCTTCCAGTACACGGCCCCTAATGTGCCGGTCGAGCAGTTTTTCCATTGTTTTCAGCAAGAAGGACGTCAGACTTATTTTTTAAGTGTTTCAAGGAGATATCTCGAAAACAGCTTAAACTTTTTGGGGAAATTTTGGTGAAGTAATAGGGTGATGGGGGGACATATTTAAGTATATGTTTGACATTTTACGCCCCCTCTCTATTTTGAGCGGCAGGGGTAACTTTGGATTTTGAAATGGGGTTACGTACTTTTTTTTTTATTCCCTGTGCATAAAATATGGTCCTGAGACATTCTTAGTTGGTGACTTTAACATGCCTGAATATGCGTCTTGTCGTCAGAACGCCCCCTCCGCTCGTGTGTCTGCTTTTCACAATTTCTGTAATCTACTACTCCTTGGACAGTTAAATCATGTTGAGAATATTAACAACAGGATTCTTGACGTGGTTTTGTTTACAGACACTTGCTTGGTGGCGGAGGCACTTCATTCGCCCATGATTCCTGATGGTCATCATCCCCCCTTAATCATAGAGTTTCCGATCAGGGGTTCAGTGGTCTCTTCCCCTGTTGGTAACACTGGGCAGAGATCATATAATTTTCGAAAATGTGATTTTGTCAGATTGTATGCGGAGCTTGGAGGCTTGTGCTGGGATGGCATGGATGGGCTTCAGGATGTCGATTCTATGCTTGACTTGTTCTATTCTAGAATTTACGACTTGTTTGATCTGTATGTTCCCAAGACTGCTCCAAGAGCATGTAATAGGTACCCCCGTGGTTTTCTAAAGAAATTAAGGTAAGTATCAAATATAAATATTCATTATGGTGTAAGTTTAAGAAGTCTGGAAATGTGGAGTTTCTGGATAGATTTAGGGAGCTGAGACAAAAACTTAAGAGAGACATTTATCTTTCTCAAGTAAACTACTTTCAGAGCGTTGAAAAAGAGATTAGGTCTAATCCTAAAAAATTCTGGAACTGCTCTTCTCGGCACCGTCAAAACTTTTCTATTGGAAATTCATCTAACCGGCAACAGGCAGTTGACAGTTTTGCTCGTTATTTTGCAGGATGTTCTGGTTCCACCCCCACCTCATCATCTACAGCCGCCAGCCTGGCTTCGGGTGACATCACAATGTTTTTTGTTGATGACTACAAATGATGAAATTATTACAGCTGCTAAGAGAATTAAGGCTAATATGTCCTGTGGACCTGATTTAGTTCCTGGCTTCTTGGTGCGCGACTGCTTATATGCTGACTCCACTTAAGAAAATTTTTAAACTGATTCTTAGATCTGGAACATTTCCCGCGATTTGGAAGCTGTCACGGGTTTTCCCTGTCTTCAAGGCGGGGGATAGTGGTGATCCATCAAACTATCGACCAATAGCCATACTATGTGTCTTCTGTAAGATTTTCGAGGCATGCCTTTTTCGGCGAATACTGTTTCACATCAAAAACAGACTTTATTTCTCAGCATGGTTTCATTCCAGGGAGATCGACTGTAACGAATTTAGTTGATGTTACACAGTTCATTGCGTCCGCTCTTGACGGCTCTTCACAGGTTGATGTTGTGTATACTGATCTATCTAAGGCCTTCGATTGTCTAAATCACTCTGTTATGATTGACAGGATGAGGGCTATCGGATTCTCTGAGGGCTTGCTTGGCTTGTTCAGATCCTACCTGGATGGAAGGAGGCAATTTGTTGAGGTTGGGGGCTTTAAATCTTACACCTATCACTTAACTTCGGGAGTGCCGCAGGGTTCCATACTCGGTTCATTACTGTTTAATATATTTATTGACCCAGCTAAACATGTTTTACATGTTTCTTTTTTAATGTATGCAGATGATATTAAGATTTTCGCAAATATTTCGAGTGTTGATGACTGTTTGCAGCTCCAGAATTGTCTTCAGATCCTTGATGAATGGTGTTGTCGGAGTGGTCTTTCTATGAATGTTTACAAGTGTTGTGTGATGTCCTTTACTCGAAATTAGCACGCAGTTACTTTCGGGTACAATATAAGACTGCTTCCACTTGATCGCCCCGGGACAGTTAGGGACCTTGGAATTGTTTTTTGATGGTAATATATCTTTTAAACCACCCTACGAGCATACTGTCAGTTCTGCTTACAAAACTCTTGGGTTATGATAAGAAACAGCAAACATTTCTCACAGATTGACACCGTCCTCCTGCTCTGTCGTTGTTTGGTTAGGTCCCGACTTAAATATGGCTCAGTTGTGTGGGCTCCTACTTATGAGATACATGTGGCAAGTCCAGATGTGCAATGATTACTCTGTACTGCAATACTGCCTAGATATCTTCTCATGTAACATATCAGAGATAAAAATGTTTTTCAAAGCGATCTAATTTGTGACTCTCTTTTGTATAGTTTGTTTGATTATTGTTTGTTATTATGTTTTGTATATTGGCCCATCCTTAATTTGGCTTTTAAGCTGTTGGATGGTGTATGAATAAATAAATAAATAAAATTCGAGTATGTAAAATAAAAAATTTCGGGACGCAGCAAGTGCATTATAGTAACGAATTTTCATATGAATTGTACACTATTATTATACGGCATATTAGTAAAGTTAATACTTTAAACTTACACAGACCTTGAAGATCGAATTTAGAGGTCCTAGTACGCGCACATTTGAAGAATTATTTTGAAAGTGTTACCATCGATATCTCTATTATCAAAAAATCTTGCGTTTTAACTCCTTTTGAGAGAAATGCCCAAAACTCAATTTTCTATGAAGGCAAAGAACTAAATTTTGCTATATCTGTAGATAGTGTAAGTCTCTTTAAAAGAAACTTGTATTACAAATTTCATTAAAGCTATACAGAAGATTTCCAGAAGGAAACCTAATTCATATTTAGAAAAGTAAAGTAGCTGCCAAATTATAAACGTAGCAGTTATTTTTTCTTATTAATCGCCAGTATGATTTCCTTTTAGTCAACCTAATCAAACCGGTTTTTTCAATAACAATTACAACAATAACAAAATTATAATTTCAAACTCAAAGGTGACAAACTTATTTAGGCATTTTAGACAAAAATGAAATCTTGTTCAAAACGTATGAAATCTGTGCACTATTGTTTCTCCAAATGTGAAAATAAAACATTAAAAAAAAAAGATACATTCATCCAGCTGGATTCGATCACGTAACCTTCTGCGTGGATGCGAGCGCGGTACCCGCTGCGCTATCTGGGAAAATTCACTAAAAATAGTTATAGGCATTTATTTCAGAAAAATGTCCAATTCTATGTAAATTCACCAGCATAATGCACTTGCTGCGTCCAGGCTTTTTTCTTATTAGAGATTGATGCCAACTTGCTGGAACAGCTGCTTCTGTCGTCTTCCTGGCCAGTTAATGTGGTAGTCAAGAGGTTTTGCTTTCACACAGTTTCACGACACTGAAAACTTATATCAGAACTTAAAACAACTGCCTAAACACTATAGCTCCGACACGAGAGAGTCACCTTACGTATACAAACCGCCTTATTGGAGAAGTCAACTCATAACTTTTTATAAAAATGTCAGAGCACTCAATACGAAAGTAAATTAACTCTGTAACATAATTTATTGGTTATGAAATTTATTTATTTTCTGCGGCATGGCGTACAAGCAGTGTTATGAACTCCGAATTGTTTTATGATCAATATTGTGTATTTCGATGTGATTGTCTCTCTAGTGTGGATTCTTGTGGGGGTGGTTTGTTGCTGGATGTCCAGAAGGAGCTTAATTCAACGGGTGTTAACCGTTGTGACAGTATTCATAAAATCCTGCCTGGGGTTGATATTGCTTGCTGTGAAATCTCCCTCCATAATTCCACTATTTTTGTGTTAACAATCTCTATTCCTTCTTCTGCCGTTGTCCTGCATCTTTTAATATTTATTCACCCTTCTTGGAATACTTATGAACTCTTGATTTTTTCCATGATCATAGCTTTGCTATTCTTGGTGATTTAATGTATTTTTTATATTAGGTTATTCATGGAAAGGTGGACTATCTAAAGATCCTTTCCCCGCTGCCATTTCGTGCACTGCTGTTTTTCTTCCGTGTCTACACACTGTACTGACACTTTGTCCCCTCCTATCCCTAAAACAAATAACCTTCTGAAATATCTCAGTAGAGCCTCAGTGGTTCAGGTGTAAGAACGTGTGCCTCTGACCCGAAGGGTACTGGGTTCGATCGCAGGATTCTCCTTTACCTTTTTAGTACAAACTGTAAAATTAACATCAACTGAGGTTCTGGCATTGTATTTGAGCAAGTTGAATGTCTGTACGTTCCGCCCTTCGGAGGGGGCGTAAATCTGTCGGTCCCGTGTCCATGCGATGTTGGGCACGTTAAAGATCCCTACCCTCCTTACAGAAAGGCGGGGATTCGGAAAATTTACAGGATAGTGAGGTGACTCTACTCATGTGCGTCGGCGATTGGCCATAGTTGCGGAAATAGGCCGACGTTAAAGAAACAAAACACACAAATCTCCCATTTATTTTATGTGTTCAGCTTGTAATAAAACCGGTAGAGATATTTTCCTAAATTATAGCTGTGTGGCTTCCTTTTTGAGACATTATATTGAACCACTTTGCACCTAAAAATTATGCAAGCTTTTATTTTTGTTTTTGATATAATGAATATTGTTGTAGTTTGGCTTATGCCTGTTAAATTAATTAATAAATAATATATAAAAGTAAGTGCCGTTCTGAAATTTGGCAGCTGCGGTGGCTATTAGGCACATGCGTACTAAGTACTTTCAGCTATTGCTCAGCCATAGACGTCATTATGAAAGCATTCGCTCAGGTTCACGTTTATGCATATTTAATATCTCTCAGGCCATTGAAAATCCCGCAATTGTGAAATACACGCTGTTATTCGTTTCTTAAATGAAAAAGACGTGAAATCATCGGTAGATTATTTATTTATTTATTTATTTATTTACTCAGAAAAACGGGACAACCCCAATTTTAAACATAAGCACAATATTAGCAAGTGATAGTCACAATCACAACATTACATAGTCCCATTACACAACAATCAAATAAAATACATGCTAGGTGTGGGCAATAGATGCAAGAGACCGCCTGAAAGCAGAAAACGAGCAACCGAAAAAAGGCAGCAACTCAGCATTTGCATTAGCAAAAGTCAACATTCTATTCAGCGGACTGGATATACCATAATTTGTGGAGTGATGAAACACCTGAAACAGTTCACAAGATTAGGTTCGATAACTTGGAACCCTGAACACTATCATTAGGAGAATAATACCAGAGTCAATATTAGAGTTCAAAACTTTAAATAAGAAGCACATGTTAGCATTCCACCTACAAGACTCCAATGATGTTAAATGTAATGCATGCATCAGCTGCACATAATCATGACCTCCCCTGGCAAAACCCAGCCTCCATGAACAAAACCGAAGGAACTTTCTCTGCACACGTTCAAGACTCAATATGAACGGCATAGTATGGCTGCCATATGATGGAAGCATACTCCAAAATTGGTCTGACTAAAGCACAATAAAGAGCCCTAATGGCCACCACAGAAAATTCCCCAGCCACCCGACACACAAATCCCAGAATTCTCATACTTCTAGAAACAACAGACTCACAGTGCCCAACGAACGTCAGCTTCACATCAAAGGTAACCCCCAAATCACAAACCTCCTCCACTCTTCGCAATGGAACACCATCAATATCATAGTCAAATGAATGAGTCTGACGAAGTCTGGAGAACGTGACAGTCACACACTTCTCTAAATTCAAATAAAGGTGGTTAGAAGCACACCAGGCAATCGATTAATATCCCCCTGAAGTAGAGATGCCTCATCTGGAGAGTTCACCATCAAGAACAGCTTGAGATCATCCGCAAAAAGTAAAAATTCGCAATTCAGTAAAACCTCTGAGATGTCATTTATAAAAAGGTTAAAAAGCAGCGGGCCACAATGTGACCCCTGAGGCACACCAGATGTTACCGCAACAGGATTAGGAACATTATCACCAATCTTCACATATTGACAACTGTTCAAGAATGTAATAATTATTTTTATTTTATTTTTTTTACTTATTTATGTTTTATTTTCATTTTATTTGTATTATTATTGGTGCAGACTATGACGTTTTAGTTTACTTTCGTTCCTTGGTACTCATCAGGAATTAATTTGCTGTATATATCTATTATGCATTTCTCGATGTTTTGGTGCACTGCGCATGTGCGCGATCGCATTTTACGAGGTCTTGTTCCTTTCAAGAAGAGTTGAGTTGTTGATGTCAACCAGAAAGCACGTCGTTTGCGAGTTACCCGTACTCAAACGATTAGCTAGCTAATAACCCATGTTCGCATGAGTTGACATACCTTATCCACCTGCAGTGGGCTTCAATACTGTTAGCAAGACTGAAGAAGTTGGCGGCGAATTATACGAACAAAGGCAAGATTCCAACACCTATCTGCATGAGAAAACGCGGAATAATCGTAAGTGTTTTTGATATTTATATGCGGCTAAGTTATCCTGTGAATCCCTATTAGTGCATATGGAACGACAGTTGAAATTAGAAATTATTCAATTGCATTTAAATACAGTCCCTCTCAACAACGACTCATCAAAAAGCTCTCAACCCATCTCAACATAACGCCATGGAAACCCAAAGCAGAGATCTTGGCAATCAATAACTTGTGGTCAACCCTGTCAAACGCCTTGGAGAAATCTGTATAAACAGAGTCAACCTGAAGATAATTCTCAAAAGCTTCAATGATATACTGCTGGTATATGAACAAATTAGTACCAACTGATCTTCCACTCAAGAATCCATGCTGCTGCTCAATCATCAGGCCCTTGCAAAGAGGTGAAATCCGATCAAACACAAGGCTGTCAAAAATTTTTGGAATCTCTGAGGGAAAAGAAACACCTCTGTAATTCCTGATATCACTTCTCAAACCACCTTTATGCACAGGGTTCAGGTAACCACTCTTCCACACCCCAGGAAAGACACCAGCAGTCACTGACAAATTAAAAAGATAGTGCAACGGCTGAGTAACCGTATGAATACACTTCTTCAAGAAATAAGCAGGAATACCATCCGGTCCTGAACAAATTCTAGGCTTACTTGACATAAGCTTATCAGATACATTTTCCATACTTATTCTGCACATACCAATATCAACTGTCCTACTAAAACTATATGATGGAATAACAACATCTGAATTGTTAGTGTAAACAGTAGAAAATAACTAGCAAAAAGTTCCACACAGTCTGCTCCACCTTAGTGAAATATATAGAGAAAGCTATGACCAATGAAATGGTAAGAAAATGGGTTAGAGCATCTGCACAATGTTGACCCACATGCGGCTCATCGAACCTAAGATCTCTGCGCGTTATGGCTGGAAACAATTCATCACATTCCGTATAGCCCTGACCTAGCACCCAGTGATTATCATTTGGTCTTACGCTTAAAGAAGCACCTCGCCGGTCAGCGTTACAATGACGATGACGACGTCAAAACGGCTGTGCTGGGGTGGCTAGCAAATCAAGTGGCAAGTTTTTAATAGGATGGAATTCAGAAACTGGTCCTATAGTATGATAAGTATCTCAGTATAAGGGAAATCATGTTGAATTTTAAGGTCCAGACTTTCCTGTAAAAATAAAGGTGTTATAAAAATGTGTCCTTTTTTTTTTAAAGTAAGCCTTGTAGATGGTATTTTCTCTCCTTTGGCATTCTACGTAGGTTCATCTTTGACGTGGCTATTTGGCGTCCTGCTCTCCACACTGATTCACAGGAATCATTTTCACAGTCTGTAGTGTATTGTTTGCTCCATTGGCATTATCAGTTTCACAACTTTTTTGTTGTTTAAACTTCTGTAATTAAATAAATTAGCCATAATTTTCCCAAGGTTTTTGGATGAGTATATTGTCTTTTTAGAAAATAATAATAATAATAATATAATAATCTTTATTAGCAACCAAGCTATACAAATATTCTTATCACCGACAATAGGCATGGATGCAAAATGATGAAAATGTTTTGTATCCTCCTACTATGTCGAAAATCATAACTACTGGACAATTGATAGTCCCTTTATTAATCTTATTTTTAAAGGGGTAGACATTGATCCAATCCAATCCATAGCAGGTGGTAGTGGAATTTTCCTTTATGTAACAGTAAAGGATTTTTTCACGCCCGAGGAGGTACCACCCCATACATCAAGGGGCCGGTGAAGTTCCAACGGACGTTTCCGGTTCTGGTGTATGAGTCGGTTTCCCTTATAAGCAAAAATGATGATGGCTCCTCCTTGTATAAAATATTCCGGAGGCAAAATACCCCTCCATTCGGATCTCCGGGAGAGGGGTGTACAGGGGGCGCCAACATCAAGATTTAACATATCCTTTTCGAATATATGTGGCCTAAATTCTAACCTGAACTCCGTCCACCATTTCCTCCAGGCTAACAGGCCCCAACTCCTCTTCCTCACCGAAACCCAAATCAGTGCCAAAACAGCCACTAATCACCTTAATTTCCCGGGGTATGAGCTCCTTACTGCCTTTAGATTGCATGGAGGCGTGTGCGCATACGTCCGTAGCAATCTACCCTGCACCAGACTTCCCAATTTAGAAGCTGGAAGAAAAGACATACTATGGATAAAACTCTCTCTCAGGGCTGCAACTAAATTCATCTGTTGCATTTACCGGTCACCTTCTGACAACAACTTTGTCCAGCTCTTTGACTACCTTTCTGAAAGAACCGACTATCTGATTTCTGAATATCCTTCCTCCGAGGTCACTATTCTTGGCGACTTCAATGTCCATAATAAGGAATGGCTAGGATCTTCAAAAACCGATCCACAAGGGAGAGCAGCGGAGGCCTTTGCAGTCAGCAATTCTTTGGCCAATATGGTTCAGCAACCTACTTACTTTCCTCGTATCCCAACACACAGCTCAAATCCCTTGGATCTCCTTCTTACTACAAATCCTGAATGCTATAAGATATCAGTCACCGCCCCCCTTGGTCGCTCAGACCACGGCTTCCTGTGCAATGCAACCCGAGGTCACACAGTCATCACACCCACGTATCGTTTGGCACTACAACTCCGCAAACTGGGACGAAATGTGGGATTACTTTTCCTCATTTCCATGGGCGTCTGTCTGCTTCTCTCATCCTGACCCCTCTGATATCTCACAAAACGTCACCGAAATTATCCAAGCTGGCATGGAATTATTTATTCCACGTACACAGAAAACGTCTTCAGCCACTCAAAAGCCCTGGTTCTCTAAATCCTGTGACAAGGCCAGACTTGAAAAGGTCAAAGCTCACAAAACGCTTCTACACAATCCCAGTCAAGAAAATCGTCAAGCATTCAACGACGCAAGAAACCGCTATGTCCGCATTCTTTCTGAGGCAAAAAACTCGTTTAATAACCACATCAAAAACAAAGTTCTCTCAAGCTCCAACGGCGGCAAACACTTCTGGACTCTTGCTAAGTCTATTGGGAATAATTTCTGCAGGAGCACGTTCCCACCTCTTGTCTCAGGTGATGAAATTGTTTCTACCGCCCTGGGCAAGGCTGAACTTTTTGCTTCGTTGTTCGCCGGAAATTCTACTCTCAACCCACCTCCAAATGTTCAACCACCAACAGTCCCCAATGTCGCGCATAAAATGACTGATATCATTTTCAAAACTAAAAAGGTACGAAAGATGCTCTCTTCTCTTAATAATAGGAAAGCCTCTGGGCTTGACGAGATCCCAGCAATTGTTCTCAAAAAATGCGCACCAGAACTTGCTCCTGTCCTGACTCGTCTGTTTCAGATATCTTACAATAAAGGCATATTCCTTAGTAACTGGAAAACTGCTCGAGTACAACCCATCCCCAAGAAAGGATCCAAAGCGCTTCCTAGCAACTACAGGCCTATTTCTCTCCTTTCAGTCATCTCTAAAGTGATGGAAAAGTATATAAACACTGAACTACTAAAATTCCTTGAAAAACACAGTCTAATCCACGACAGGCAGTATGGATTCCGTCAGCGCAGATCGACTGCCGACCTCCTTTCCTTTGTCACCCATTCTTGGAACAAGTCTATGGAACAACACGGTGAATCCCAGATTGTTGCTCTAGACATATCCAAAGCATTCGACCGGGTCTGGCACGCAGCGCTGCTTAATAAACTTCCGGCCTATGGCCTACCACCAAAACTTTGTACCTGGACAGCAAATTTCCTCTCCAACAGGAGCATATCTGTTGTTGTGGATGGCCATTCCTCTAAACTGTATCCAATTAATGCAGGAGTTCCTCAAGGTTCAGCTTTAGCCCCTACTTTGTTTCTTCTCCACATCAATGACCTCCTCTCTAGCACATCCAACCCAGTTCACAGTTACGCGGACGACAGCACCCTCCACTCAAACATACAATATTCTAAGCCTGTCTCTTTAGCCCAATTAGATGAGGATCGCAGACTCATGGAGGGTTCTGTCTCCGTAGACCTCCAAAAAATATTAGACTGGGGAAGTAGAAATCTTGTACAATTCAACCCCGCCAAAACTAAGTCTTGCTTTCTTTCTCACAAGAGATACAGCAGCCCTAGACCCATCACAATGAACAACCAAGTTATTCAAAGTAATGAGTCCTTTTCTCTTGTTGGCATTTCTGTGGATCGAAATCTTAATTGGCACCAACATGTTACATCAATTGCAGAAGCGGCTGCTAAGAAATTGGGTTTCCTCTTCCGGGCTCGCAAATACTTTTCACCAACTAATCTCTATACCTTATACACTTCACAAATAAGGCCAAACCTCGAATACTGCCCCCACATCTGGGGTGCAGCTGCCGCTTCTACACTCGCTATCCTGGACTCCATTCAAAAGAGAGCTATACGTCTCATCGGTGACCCTACCCTCACACAAAGGCTTCCATCCCTTGCCCACCGACGTGCCGTTGGTGACCTCTCTCTCTTTTATAGATATCTGCACGGGCACTGCTCAGAGGAGCTTTCCTCCATAATTCCCCCACCTGCTGCCCCCAGCAGATCTACCAGGGGAACAGAGCGAATGCACCCTTTTAATGTCCAGGTCATCAGACATAGAACATCTTGTTATGCCCGCTCTTTTGTCCCGAGGACTTCCAAGTTGTGGAATTCCTTGCCGGCACATGTTTTTCCTTCTCCTCCTAACCTCTATACCTTCAAGTCCAGAATTAACAAGCTGCCTCTTTCCTCCTTGTCAACACCCACGGTACGATAGTATTTAGGCTGTAAGCCCTCGTGGTGTGTTGTTGACATTAAAAAAAAAAAAAAAAAACTATGTCAAACCTAAAACTATTTTCAATTTTAAAATATTCTTTACATAGTCTTTGTCTTGATAAAATTTTTCTTTGATATAAACTACTATTTCTCTTCTAAGTACCTGCAAATTTCTACTTTTCTTTACATTTATTGGTAACTTATTATAAATATTTAAGCCCTTATAAAACAATGAATTTTCTGTTCTTTGTTTCCTAGCCTTATTTACATAAATGTTCTCAGCATTTCTTGTATTATAACTATGTACATCATTTACACTTTTTATTTTATTGCACAAATATTGCGGTTACAGTTTATTCACTATCTTGTAAATAAAAATCAAATTCAACAACACAAGTCTCTGATTAATACTCATAAATCCCAATGTGTCCCAGCTTTCCCAAGTTCACCTTTCATCTTTTCCATGACTTCCTCTATGCTATCTGCCCATACAGATATTACCGTATCATCTGCAAACCAACTTATTATCGTTTCATCATCTAGATTATTCCCCATGTCGTTAATATACAAAATGAACAACAACGGGCCAAGCACGGTTCCTTGTGGAACTCCATGTTTTACTGTTTTTACATTAGATAACTTTGTATTAATTCTAGTTTGTTGTTCTCTGCTTGTTAAGTAGTTTGCCAACCATGCTTTAGCTTGTCCCACTATTCCATAAGCTTCAAGTTTAGTCAACAACATTACTCTATTTATCGTTTTGAATGCCCTTTTAAAAGTAAACTGTCAAGATAATTTTATTATCATCTCGCAGTTCCTTCCATCTTGACACCATAATTTGTAATGCAGCTTCACACGAATGTTTTTCTCTAAATCCAGATTGATTTTCAATCTTATTTTTATCAATATGATTTAACAACTTTTTTTATATGCATCTCCATTATTTTTTCGACTAATGGCATCATGTTAGCTGCTCTAAATTCACTGCTTTTTTTGGCATTTGCTTTTTTTGGTACCGGAACTACCTTTGATATATTCCACTCTTTAGGAGTAATACTTTCTTGAATATAGTAATTAAGTTTAGAATTTCCTTTTTTATTTTTTTATTCCCTTGCTCAATTATTTGCATATCTATTATATCAGTAGATGTTTTCTTTTTAGTCTTTTTATTATTTCTTCCAAATCTTCTTCTTTCAATGTTTCAAATTTCTCAAGTTTCTCAGCATTTCCTATCATATTTATTTGTATATTACTTGTTTCAATTACACCATCTTCTATTATTTCTTCTATGCTCAACCAAAAAAAATCATTGAAATGCTCAGCCATTTCCTGTTCATCTATCACTTTTATTCCATTAAAATCAATTTCTTTAATAACATTTTCACAGTTTTTTTGACCCATTGCTTCCTTTATTCCTTTCCACATTTTTCTACCATTATGCTTATTTTTATCTATTATATCTTCATAGTATTTCGTCTTTTTCTGTCTTATCATTGATCTTGCCAAATTTCTTTCTTTTCTGTATGTCTCCCTACTGTTGATGCATCAATGCACGCCCTATTAAAAGCAATATCTCTTCCTTAAACTTTTTTTTCCTTGATCCATCCATTTATTTTGTACCCTCACTTCCTTGGTTTCAATTTGTGCAACCTCATCCAAAATATCCTCTATATTTTTATACAATAATTTGTAACATTCCTCTAATTAAGAAGAAACATTGGGTGTGATTTTTAATTTGAAAATAAAATATCTCAGAAACAATAAATTAACTTCACAATATCATTTTAGATGTGTCCCTGTTGGAGAGATTAATGAATACTGAGCTATATACAACAAACAATCCAAAATTCATCACTATGCTAATTCTTAATTATCGATCTCACGAAAGAATTTTACACATACCAAATAGGAGATTTTATGGAAACAAGTTGATGGTAAGAGCTTTTTTGTTACCTTATAGTTATATCAGCTTACTTTTTTTGGTAGAACTTTGTTTTAATTACTGTATAAGTCAAGTCCTAAGACAGCTGCCTAGAACCCATATAAATCTATGTAAACTGATTTCGCTAGCCTGTACCCCCAAAATTTCTCGATCAAGAGTGTTACTAAGATTTTTGCCTTTTTAGTGAATTTGTTTTTAAAAAATTCACTAATGAGGAGATTGCGACTTTGAATTTTGAAAGAATTTCTTCAAATGAGCGCCAACTAGGACCCCTGGAACCCAGATCCGAGATCAGTGTCAGACTTTATATGTGTATATATATATATATATATATATATATATATATATATATATATATATATATATATATATATATATATATATATATATATATATATATATATATAACACTGCTAACTCAAAAAATAATGGGCCGATAAAATTTGGTTAGTGCCTTCCTTTCACAAGTGGATTGGATAAGTTCATTAGCCAGGAAAATCGGACCGTTGCGCTCATGGAGGTGTGTGAAATTTGGCATAGGTAAAGTTCATATGAAGAAGGGGTGCAGAAAGATAAAATGTATGTGTAATATGCGTTACAAATAGATTAAACAATGTTTTGTTTTAATTAGATAGTTGGATTCCCCTGGCCCGTGCCAGTTCTGACCGTTAATACATTAATCTGTCAATGTCTAACACATATTACTCTATGGTTAAACACATGTATATAGATGCGTGCATAGGTTCATACTGAATACCAAACAAATACAACTTCTGTTCAAACATTTAATGAATTATGTTCGACCACTTCACAGGTTTACTAGTTTATATCTAATAACGAATCAGAATATGCGACTAGGGTTGTTGGGGTTTTTTTTTTTTTTTTTGTGCTTATAACGTTTGGTGAATTTCCATATAAAAAATTCACTAATGAGGAGATCTCGACTTTTGAATTCTGAACCAGTAGATCCTTCCTCTGATGTTTTGGCAGTAGTTTCAGTTATAGAGCCTGTTTATTATTTCTATGAACTTCTAATATGCAAACCAACCAATATTCATAGCCACTTTAGATGAAAATGATTTTTTGGCTAATTTATAGATAGTATTTTATATACTATCCAGCTAGTCTATAAATTAGCCAAAAAATCATTTTCAACTAAAATAGCTATGAATATTGGTTGGTTTTCAATGATCCAAATGTCTGGTTATTTTGATCAAAAATCTCCTTTCAGCTAAAATAGTTATGAAATCTTGTATAGTTTGTAAACTATCTGGATAGTATGCAAACCAACCAATATTCATAGCTATTTAAGTTGAAAGATGATTTTTCATCAAGATAACCAGACATTTGGGTAGTTTGTATACTATCCAGCTAGTCTATAAACTGGCCAAGTAAACACTAACCATAACAGATATACTAATTAAGTATTCTTCGTAATCATATATATATATTACTTTTTGCAGGCGGTCTCAGCTGCAGCTCAAAACGACCCTATTGCTTATGTCAATATATATCCCTTATTGAAAAATAAACCAAAGAAGAAAAATGGTTCAGCTATAGAATTCTGTTCCATAATCTCCAAAGAATGTCGTGAAGGCAGATCTCCAAGGCAAGTATCACAAAAAAATTAATGTACAAAGTGTTTTTTCTATATGTAAGCATTCGAAATTACTTTCATACCAAGTATCATCACCCAAAAATGAACAAGAATTAATAACTCAGAAACCATGTGATTTGCACTCAGATATTCAATACATAAGTTACTCCATTACATGTCTTAATCAATGATAATATGAACTGAATCAAGTTTTTTCTACACACGATAGACCAGGGGTGAGGCAACCCCTCAGTTAAATAAAAGTGTTCTATTCACTGCACCTGTTGATTCTTAATTTATTACAAAAGCTGGATAAAACAAGTCATTTGAAATACTTGGATTTGTTTATGGTAATATATTGTTGCGTTTTCGCCGGGTTCTGGATAAGTGAGACTTTAAATTTTAACAAAACAACTTTATTTACACTCTAAATATGGATACAATAAAATTTCTAGAATGTCTCTCTCACAAAACACTTAATTTACTGGCCTTACAATTACACATCTACACACAAGTTACTATACTGGAACTACAGTCTAACACTTTACACTGATTACTGCTTCTTCAAGTCACTTCAACATTCTCTAACTGAACTGAACTGTCCTGGCTTGCTTTCGCCTTTATATACACGTACCTTCCACCCTGTTTCGCGAGCGTTCCATTCCAGAATATTCCACCCTTCTTTTGCTAGAAGGTTCTGTGAATACAGATCGACCCTGTGTGTATACAGGCGGATGTATATACAGAATGATCCAAATGTGGTCATCACTCCTATGTTACACAAGAGGTGTTTCTCGTACTATAAGATCTCTCTGTGTATACAGGGTGTAAGTGTTCTCTGCGTATACAGGGTGTAAGTGTTCTCTGCGTATACAGGGTGTATATACAGGTGTTCGGAATGCCGGGACCTCAGTTATCCGTTCAGACGGGGTACAAGTTGGTAACTTCGTTATTTTTGGTCCTAGACGGTTGAGACTTCGCCTGTGGGGGGTCGCCCCAGGCACCTCCAGGGGTGGGGAGGCGGTGTTGCCAGATTGTGCAAAAATTCCCAGACGTTGGGGAAGTTCTGGAGATGTGGCAACACCGCACCTACATCTATTGAAGCACTTTGTAACAATATTAAATGTTGAATAGCAGTATTCTAATAATTTTATCAAAACAAATCGTCATGATCAATAACAATTTAGCAGATCTCATGAAGATTAGAAGTACTGGTTTTGCGGGTTGTCGTAGCTACTTTATTTTGGCAACTTAAAAGTCTCCGAAATAAAACACACACTTAGATGAGACTGCATGCACCAGCAACTATTTAGTTGTGGAAATTCAATAATTGAACGATAATTCAATTGTTGCCTATAGAAGACTGCAACTTGTAGTTTTAAAAATGTCCTCGCCCACTGGCGATTAATCAATTGTTAGTAGCCAAAAGCATCATGAAAGCAATCACAAACGATCATAGTGTAAGTTTTGTATAACTTTCTCTTTTATAAATCAAAACTAACAGTTAACCGAGCCACCATGACCAATCCATCTAGCTACAAACATGTTATTTCTCTATGTGTCTGACTTGGCATGTAAAGTGTGGCGGGGCTCCGTCTGGCTGAAGCCACACGTTTTCTTGTTGATTTTCTATGTTGTTCAGAAGTTAAGGTAAAGGTCTTTAAAAAATCATTGTACATCTCCCCATTTAGGTGGCCTTCAAAAAAATGAGACCATATTTTATTTATTGGAAAATTCGTTAGTATGCAACCAGTAAAGCAAATGCAACGATTTTCTACAAACATATGCAGTTCTTCACAGCGAATCGGATTTTTGAAGGAAAAAAACACTTCTATTCACTGGCGCTTCAAAATAAGGAGGGGTAAATGTCAAAAAGATATCTAATTATAACACTTCAAAATCCTCACCCTGTATGCAATGCATCCAATGCATTTTCATTAAATCGGTTTCTTCACTCGCACATTGTGCTTGACATTGTGTAGATTTTCTTATAATTTTTTCAGGACATGTCTCACGAAACATTGACAGAAGGATGCCCTTAAAGTATCCGCTGACTTAGTCAACCAAAGACCACTCCAATCAATGTTTTCTGGACGAATCTGTCGAGTTTTAGTACAAAAACACTCCTTTTGTGATCTGTTTCGTGGTCACATAAGAGCATTTATTACAGTTTTAATTTTGGTTTATATAATTTTGTGTAAGAGTCTTGATGGTTCAGTGGTAAGAATGGGCCTCTGAACCAAAGGGTACTGGGTTCGATTTCCAAGGTTCCCCTTTCACCTTTTCAGTACATACTGTACAATTAACATCCACCAAGGGTGTGACATTGTATTTGTGCAAGTTGAGTGTCTGCATGTTCTGCCCTACAGAGGGTGAGTAAAGCAGTCTGTCTCATGTCAATGTGATGTTGGGCACCTTAAAGAACCTGACCCTCCTTACACAAAGGCAGGGGTTCAGAAAAATATCTAGAATAGTGGGGTGAAACTGCTCTCTGTGGTCGGTGATTGGCCATAGTTGTGAAAATAGACTAACTTTAAAGGAACAAAAACACACATAGGTTTCTCTACATTCTCTGTACAGAGCATCTTTTAATAAAAAAATTGGCAAATTCTGTGGACTACTTTATTACATTCCCGATGGGTGTAAAATAAAGTTAAAATCTCAGAGTTTGTATAATTTTGCATATCATCTTCATATTTATATTAAAAGTCAATCCAAATTATTGCAAGTAATAACAGTGGACACTACAATTAACTCACATCAAATGCTGTTTGACAAACTGTACTGGTTTCCTTTTGTCATTTTTACAGCTATTCTTAAAGATACATATTATCCATGTTTTGTTAATTTTAAGAAAAACAATTTATAATGGAAAAACCAATGAGGGTAGGTATAGGAAAGATAACATCCACCAAAGGATAATAAAATTCTTCATTAGATAATCGAAATATATACAGGTGTTCTACTTGAAAAACAAAATCTACTCCTGTTAGGTTCAGAGAGTTACAATAACGTTTCATATCTGGTATCACTCAGCCAGTGCTCTCATCTTGGAACTAAAATTGGTGACATAGAAATTACAACACCTAGTAAATGGGAATATGCAGTAGATATAATTTGTAACAACATCTGATATAGACACATCAGTTATTGTGACGAAATTTTAAAATCCCGGCCAGAAATTGTCCTTATTATATGTGAGTGTGTAACAGTATAAATTGAGTAGCTAAACAGCTAGGCTAGATTGGGTGTATTTGTAGTTCCTCCTCTGCTTTAAACAGAGAATTATTGGCGACAATCATGGTTATTTCTTCTGGCTATCCCTCGTATACTGAATGAAATTGAGATATTCCGTTAAATCATTTCTCTTTGAACTACCCCTGGTATATCTTGTCGGCTGCCGTGCCTGCGATGTGACTAAACATGCTGATGGTTCGAGGATGGTCTGCATGTTGAGAAAGATAGATGGCTGGGGACGTATAGGATGAAGTGAGAGCGAACGATGGCGCTGCTGGCTATCAGGTAGGAAATGCTAATATTCCGGAAGGTTCGAGAGAGATTTTTTTGGTAGTAGAGTTGGAGCTAACAGGTGGTTCTTTTTGAGAAGCAAGTCGGATATTATCTATCCCCATAGTGGATTAAATTGCACTCAGAAAATATCTGCAGTCTTTTGGTGATATCGTAATTTATGTATTTGGTGTTGAAGACTGTAGAGATAACCCGTTTGAGGGGATATAAGTACCACTTTGATCTTGTCACGTTGGTTGGAGTTTCGTATGCCCTCTTTGGAGGTAAGAAGTCATCATCTCTCGTAACTATAACACCTCTAGCATTCCGTTACTTATTGTTTTTAGGGTCCTTGTACTGGGCAATCCTTGTGCTGGGCAGTCCTTGTATTGTGCAGAAATCCTTGTATTGTGCAGAAATCCAGGTATTGGGCAGAAATTCATGTATTGTGCAGTTATCCACGTAGTAGGTAATCTGGATTTTAACTAGGAAGCCCCAGTGTTGGTGGGCTAATACCTTTGGCGAATTCACGTATCATAGGAGAATTTTGAATGGAATAAGTCTCGCATGCAATGGCGAATTTTCATGTACCGAAAGAAGTATGGCTATTGAGTTAGATGGAGTTTTTATGTGCTAGTCAAGAGCAACGATAATTTCCGTCAGCTGTGAAATCTGTGGTTTATGAATTAGGATCTCAGTGAGGAGGTCTTCGCTTTCCGTTGTTGCATTGCCTTTCCGTTTGTTGCATTGCCTTTCCGTTTGTTGCATTGCCTTTCCGTTTGTCGCCATGTTTCCGTGGTTGCAGTTCCGTACCCTTAAAGGCCCCAGTTTGGTATGGAAATTGTTGGTAATTTTATGGCCTAGAAGTCCAGGATGTTCAAGTAAGAATTTTCCGTTTTGTGATAAAGAGTAGAGTGATAAGAGTGACAATCTTGATAAGCTAAAATTTTAACAATTCACATCTGTTAAATTTGCTATATCAAAGAATAAGTTTTACTACGATCAAATCAAACTGAATTTATTTTATTTAAACTTTAATAAATCTGGTACAGATTTTTATGAGACCCTTGTTAATATAATTGCTTCACTTTTGATAGTTACCACAGTTTATTATATATTGTTAGCATTAGTTAAGCTTATTGATTATTCTTTGGGACTTGATATTTAAACAGGCCACTTAACTTAACTAACGTGTAATTACTTACTATTTGGGAAATAGGTTGTAAGCTTTGCGTGCACGAAAAGTGGAATTTTTCCATAGAACAATTATAATTTTGGAGCACATTCATTCATACTCATTAGATATCTTGATTATTTTGTAATGAGCCATTTCAGTTATATAATAGAGACTTTTTATTTTAGTTCAGAATTTTAGAACAGCTTTTTAATAATTTCTTTTATGCCAAAGAAGCGTAATAAAAGCCCTTATTTTATCATATTATAGGTGTGTTTTGGTTTTGTGGTTGTGTTTTGTTTTCAGGGCTGTTGAGAATACTTAGTGTTATTAGATCATTACCGTTACTTTTACTTGTGGGTCTATGAGACCATACCGTTCTGAGTTTTAGTTTGTTTTACCATAATTATAACTCCCTTGCAGCTTCCTGTGCTCGATTGTGGTTGGCTATAGTTGCCAGTGTGATCCACGAATTCTTGGTTGTGTTGGATCTGGGCAAGGAAGTATATTAGTGAACATCTTATTAGAATATCCGGGAGTGGAGGTTAAACAATCAAGTGGCGCCCCTAGTTAACATCTTATTTTGACCCACGCCCATCTCCACTGTGTAAAAGCTGGCGGCCCTCTAATTTCCCGGTACCCTAGCTTATGCCAATGACAAATTAGGTTTGTGAATAGATTGGGAATTATTTGAGCATTGTCATCTGGTATAAAAGGAAGTGTGTCGCAAGTATTCTACCGTTTATAACGACATCGGATATTACGATGAAACTAATAATGCGCCCAAAAATTTGGTAGAATTTTAAATGAGGAAAAGTAATCCCGCATTTTGTCCCAGTTTGTGGAGTTGTAGTGTCAAACGATACGTGTGTGTGATGACTGTGTGACCTCGGGTTGCATTGCGCAGGAAGCAGTGACCATGCCGTGGTCTGAGCGACCAAGGGTGTCTTATAGCAATCAGGTTTTGTAGTAATAAGCAGATCCAAGGGATTTGTGCTGTGTGTTGGGATGCGAGGAAACTAAGTAGGTTGCTGAACCATATTGGCTAAAGAATTGCTGACTGCAAAGGCCTTCGCTGCTCTCCCATGTGGATCGGGTTTCAAGATCCTAGCCATTCCTTATTATGGACGTTGGTTTGATAAAATTAAGCTAAAAAATTAGCGTCTTTGCATTCATCCTCTGATTTCTTCAAGTCTTGTGATGTTCCTGCCTTCCTGTTTTACGCAGCTTCTCTTTGGTATCCTGAAGACAATGAATGAAAAGCCAAACTTTGACAACATTTCATATAGCATCTTTCTGTAATTGAGACAGGAAATTTGTCTAAACCCCTTAAGATGGCACGATAATGTGTTGAAACGCGTAGGGTTTTAAGATTAAATCAGTTTGTATGGTAGTAAAAGCCTTTAACTTCCTTCAATCATGTCAAACCCAGACGTTATGACGTTCAGAAATAATATTTGTAGTAAGCTCAAAGGCTCAACTAATTGCTTTGCCAAAATCATTTCTTCAACTTTGATTTATCAAAGATAAAAAATTTTGGATGAGACAAAAAAATAACACAAAAATTATTGAACTTTGGTGTGAGAATCTATAATGAAAGTCCCCCTAAAATAAAGCATAGAAGCTAAAATGCAGAAATTTACAGGTTGTTCAGTTCAAAATAACGAAGTTGACAACTTAGGGTATAACCGGAAGTGCCAGAGTAGTGAGCAGTAAAGTAGTAAAGAGCACCGCACTGTAAATATTATGTGGTTCAAATCTACGACATCAGAGTTGTCACAAATGCAATTTGAAAAATTGGTAATGCCAATATTTTGCAAATGGTATGGGAAACACCCGTAATTTAATTTTAACCTTGTGATCATTATACAGTAAAATCTGGAAACACAATGTTCTTGTATGTAAGAAACTCTGTTGGGTAGAGTAGGGTGTATAAGTGCATACTGGTTTGTGGTATTTTCAACATATTTAAGCCATTGCTTTTGTCCCTCTGGCCTCCAGTATTTTTTAGCACAAACTTGAAGATCAGTGATTATGGGCATGTCCATAGTTTTTCAATAGTTCACCATTTTATTGCTGTATTTACAGTGTGCAGTTACATAGGCAACCAAATATTACTTTAACCACCTATATGTTGTAATACACCAGTTGCGTAAAAGACCCTGTATATGCAATAAAGCATAAAACAGACTGAGTAGCCGAGCTCGTTCGCTAGGTGAGTAATCTCTATAAGTCAGCTTATAAGGTAGCAGGTTTGGGTCCCATACTTAGCAAGTCTGCTTCTTTCCCATTGAATATGGGCGCACTGGTTTCTGATGAGTTATGGGTGTAACGAAGCCTGACTTGCAGGGTGAATTATGCAGTGGAACAGATTAACGGATTTACGGGAACGGTCCCGGGCGCCAGATTTTGAAAGGGTTTACTCCCTGCAAGGATGTCTGCGACCGCGTCACAAGGCTCTGGCCATGGTTGTGGTCAGAGTGCCTGGATAGCTCTGTGGAGAGGGTCCGGTAGCCTATGATGTAACAGGCCGTATAGATACCTCCGAGGTTGATGACTTTAATCGCTCCCCTGGTATTTTCCTGACCTTCCGAAAGTTTGTATAGGTGTAGCAGATTTATTTGCGGTTATAATATGGACTGAATATACTTTTCACACTATTTATTGTCTTATAAAACATTACAGTCCATTGGTATTCTTACAATGTGAATGGTACTTATCACGCTAATTTATCCTAAAACAAGTAATGTTACTGGTGACAAGCCAACAAAATCAATTATTCCCCACGGAGAAGAAATGCGGGAGACACGCGAACGGAAACTCCGAGTGCTGTGGTTTACAACCCGTGGATGCAGCCGTTAAGTGGGTCGATTGGGGAAACGCTCCTCAAATAGTTAAAATGACATATATCTGTCGAAGTCGGTACCACAAGATCAAACGCTTCGACGTCGGGGCGTCGATAAGGAACGAGGGGGTTATAGGGGCACACCCTGTGGAAGGATATTGTCATATACTAACTCTAGCTTGGCCTGCTTGTGTACATACAGCGTCCAGACCAGGGTCGAATCAGAACGGTCGTACGCAATACCCTTGAGAGATCTGTGTTAGCTACAGCATCACCTCCCAGAAGTATTACGACACGTCAACAATGATGGGATAGGGTAATGGAGGGGAATTACGCTAGATCCCGCGATCTCGATATCCGAAAATTCGCTATAACTAAATACAATAAGACAAGCGTAAAATGTTCTTACCTCGACTGCGTTCGGTAGAATTATTAGAATACGAAATTGTCTCACACAACAACGAGATGGACAGTACTGTATTCTAATATTTTGTTGCAATTTTTACGAACAGACTTTTCATTTACTGAATCAAAATTCAAGTTATAGATTTCAACACGCTACGGCAAACGGTGAACTCTTTCTGCCTTCAGTAGTTATTTTCTCTGCAGTCCCCGGCTGAAAAATCTTAATCAGTGGTAGATACCTTATCCTTATCTTCTGCAGATATGTTTTTACTCCACCGCGATAATTCGAAAATGCGTACTTTTAAGAAATATTAATAATAAGAATAATAATTTTTACTGCGTGGAATTTTTACCCGTGTGATTTATATTATATTTATTTTTGAACAGCCGCTTTTAATATCTACAGCTGTTTTGAAAATATCTACTTCGTCACAGGGTGGTGTCTCTCTGCACAAGTGCAAGACTTCTTGGTCTGAAATTTGTCTACTGTGATGTAATTTATTTTTATTGACATTATGACTAAGAATTTTATGAATTTAAGTCTTATAGTCTTACCTGTATTGTAATGCATACATTCGATTTTTTTAATTTTGTTTTTTATGTATGTTTTTCTTTTCTAGCTACTTTAACTTTGATGAAGCTCTAACTGTTGTGAGATATATATTGTGCCTCCTCAATAAAGTGAATTCTAGGCCTGAGTTCAGTGGGGACTGTAAAATTGTGCCAGAGCAAATTGGCGTTGTCACACCATACATAAGACAGGTAAAGTTCCTTTTAGTGATTTTTCTTATATATTGGTAGATAGGTTTAGATCTTTACTTCAAAGAAAGTTGAATACACGGTTAGGTTAGGTTAAATTGTGAGTGGGCCATAACGGTCCCTCCACTGGGACCTTAGGGTATATTATGGTGCACGCCTAATTGCTTTATATTTCACCCAACAAATCCAGCCTCCTAAAGAAATTTTTGTGGACGAAAGTTGACCCAGATCTTCTGGTGTAAGCTGTGTATAGTCCTGTCCGCAGTCGGACAGTAACATAGCACATGCTTTACTGTTTCATCACTCACCATACACAGTCTCTTGACCGAGGCCAATTCGGTGCATGTGGTGACCCAAGCAGTAGTGTCCTGTATGCAGGCCGACCAGAGTTCTCAGTTGTTGTCTGTTTAGCTCTAGAAGTTTTTTAGCCCTTGACTCTAAAAGGCCATTTATGAAGGCCTTAGAGTGTGCTAATCCTGGGAGATTTTGCCATTGCTGGACTGCCTTCTATGTGTCCAGGTCTTTAAGATGAGTTTTGCTGTGCATGATGATATCCCCAGCACAGGTTCTGGTCTGATAAAATCCTCCTGGACACCACTTCTGGCAAGCGTGTCAGCGGCTACATTACCATCACGGTCTGAGTGACCCGGTATCCAGACCAGCGACACCTTATTGCAGCTGCCTAGTTAGTTAAGAGCAGATTTACAGCTTCATACCCGTTTTTGAGTTGCAACAGTAGGAACCAAGTGCATAATTGCAGCTTGGCTATCTGAATATATTTTTATCGATTTGTGTGTGAAATGGTTTTGTATAATTTACCTTGCACATGTCTCGATGGCATACACTTCTGCCTGGTATATGGTTGCATACTTTCCTAAGCTAGATGATATTCTTGCATCGATGTTGCTGCCACATGCGCCAGCTCCTGCACCCCGATCGGTTTTGAAGCCTCTGGGTACATGCAGAGATCTATCCTGAATACACTCGTTTGGTTTTGTTCCCGGTCCTCCCTTTCCGGAAGGACGGTCTTGAAAGACATATCTACTGATCGTTGTAGGCATCAGGTCTGAGACCAACCCCAGAACCTCATGACTCTCAATGTCATCGAGGAGCCCGGTCCTTCCCAAATTGATTGCTTTCGGAATGCTGCCAGCCATTTGTTTGAATCTGTATGTTGTCCATCTCGCCTTCCTCTCCAACCAAATGTGAGAAGGTGGAATGTTTAGAAGGACTTCCAGAGTGGCTGATGGAGCAATGCTTATCACGCCTGTTATCATCAGACAAGCTTGTCTCTGTAGCTGAGCTAGTTTGACCCTCGCGATGCCACGATGTGCCTTAGGCCACCAAACTATAGCTCCATTGGTTATCATCTGTCTGATAACCACTACATAGAGCCAGTACATCTGTTGTGGTCTTGTTCTCAAGTTATTTCCACAGATCCTTCGGCATGTTCACACGGACACTTTGGCCGTGCGGATTACATTCTGTAACTGTACGTTTCAGTTGAGGGTCTTATATAGAGTAACCCCCAGGTATTGCACCTGTTCCATAAATGACATTGTTTTCCCCGTTCCATAAGTGGAATTGTTTCCCTCATAACAATAATGGTTTTAATTTATCCAACCTTCTTCTTCTGGAAAATGGAACACTGATGATTTTGCGGGGGTTCATAGGCATCTTCTCCCTCCTGCACCAATCATTCACTATGTTTAGTGTATCTTGAAGAGTATTTGAACGTTCCTCTTCAGTTTTACCTCTAACCATTATGACAAGATCATCTGCATACGCCTGGACCTCAACCTCCACAGTTCCAGGATAGCCAGCAAATCGTCAATAAAGAGGGACCAAGGCAGACGGGATAATACTCCTCCCTACGGATATGAGTTCGCATCAGACCCAATTACAAGGTGATTATTGTTCCTCTTGCAGTAGGTGATCAATTTCCGTACCTCTGCTGGAGGAGGTTGGTCTGCATCTCTGTCTCAGGGGAAGTAAGCTGAGCAGGCCACTATATCTAGCCTGGTCTCTCCAAATGTGATCATGAGATAGATATCCTTGGTACAATATTCTGAAAATACAAAATACTTTAAGTTGTTTCTGATCCAGATACCAGTGTTACCCAGCACTTTGGTTCAGTCCGAATTGGCCGTACAGGGCTCTTGGAGAAGAGCAATGTCTATCTGCTCCTTTTTAAATTTCATGCCACGGAGATATGTTGCAGCTCTCGCATGGTGCAGATTCGCTTGAATGCACTTAATTGTGGTGGACATGGGTTGATAATGGGGATAGGGATTAAAGGAGAAATGTGTTTAGGAAGAGGGAGAGGTTAGGTTAAGAATTTGGATTAGAGTCCTTCTTTCAGCAGCTTGATTCCCAAGCTTCCTAAAGGTGGGTCTACCTTTGACAGTCACACGAGGGGAGGATTTCCCTCTCCCCAGTGACTTCTGTCTAGAGGTTCTAGTGGCAGGATGTATCCTGCTCCCTTCTCTAGTGTGGCCAGTTCTGCTGGTAAATTTATTCCCCCAGGGGTGCCACTTCCTGAGGGTATAGCCAGAGGAATTGCTCCTCCACTCTTGAAAAGGTTTTTCCAGTCGCAAGAGGCTGACTGGCAATGGGTGGTACTTGTAGCTGTGGGTTTATGCTCAGCCGTAGGACCCCTTAGCCTTGGTCGGAGTAAAACCTGCCCAAAGCCAAAGTATGGTGTGAAGCCAATTCCCTCCAGCATAGTCATGGACATTTTGTCAACCGAAAATGTCAATGTTTGCCCCGATGATCCCACCTCTACTCGGTGTAGAACAGTCCACTCCCGAGTGTTCAAGCCATCATTCATCCTCCTAACTCTGGTGAGCACTGTCTCGGGCGTTAGTGGAGAATCAACACCATCCGGGATGTACACCAGATAGACGTAAGGCTTGGGAAGGTCTTGTCCTCGTACAAGCTTGAGACAATTCCCTTCCCTTGACTGTAGCTCTCCAACTGCCCACTTCAGCTAAAGCAAAGTATCTTCGTCAGCACAAGGGATAAGGAGGCAGCCAGGCTAATTAGCACAGCCCTGGAACCTTATATTTCGCCCTTCCTCTGGTATGCCATCCACAGCTTTCAAAATTGACTTCTGCAGAAGTACCAGTTGTTCACTACTTAGTGAAGAGGAAGAATGTTCAGAGTGGATAATGCCCAGTCTTACCCCTCCGGCCACTTCACCTAATGTTTGTCAACGGAAAGTGTTCATGTTTGTCCCGCCTATACTCGGTGTAGAACAGTCCACTCCAGGGTTTATTGATAAAAGCCCAGCAGTCTGGAAGTATAGCCTTGTCTGTTTTTCCTTAGAAAAATCACTTATGCTGCTCACACTGAAAATAATTCACCATCACAAATTTTCCTAACAATGTGCTTTTTACAGATGTGTAAGGTTAGATAATATAGTCTGACCACCACTAAAAAGAGACTGGTTTCGCTTTTATTAGAGCTCATCAGTATATATGCTAATGATAATCAAAATGCATGTAAAGCAACTCTGCTAGATGTACCCTACCTTCCAGAACATCGTATGGTGTATTGCAGTAGCTACCTCTGGTTTATGACTGGAAACTATGTTGTTCTCAACAGCTGTAATAGGCACAATATGTTACATACTTAATAGCAACAAAATTATTCTGTTGGGTAATGCTCTATATTTAATACAGGATTATATTTTCCTCCTCAATATGTCATCATCACAGTTTAAAGGCAATTGCGCTTCAATAATGTTGTCGGAAAGTTTATTGCGTCTCAGAATATGCCCAACAAATTTTGCAATCCTCTCAATTTGTTTCGACTCACATCTTTTTTCTCTCACCTCTTCTGGCACCCTTTTATTAGTCTTTCTTTCAGTCTACTCTCTTCTTGACATTTTCTCCATATCCACATTTCAAAAGCTTCTATTCCATCATTATAACCTATGGACCTTCTAAACCTCTTCCTCGGATATACAGATTATAGAATGCTTTCTTTGCCATCGCGATCCTCTTTAAGTTCTTTGCTACACTTACCATAATCCCCTATGGGTCCGAGGATGAAATAAAAGAATAAGCCCAAGGTAACTCCTGCCTGTCAGACTACTGGTGTCAAACACTGGTGGGAGTCTGGTCCAGACGAGCTCGGGGGTAGGTGGATATCTCTGGAGTGATAGGCATCCGGATTTTTAGGCTTCCACTGTGGGCTTCGAAATCGACAATTGACCTCGCATGGTTGTTACTTGGGAGCGGGGTTCCAGATTATACCGCCTTGGGTTAAGCGCTGGCGGGTGTTGGGTCCAAAAGATTTCGAAGGGAGTTGAGATATCTGAGGAGTGTTATATACACCCGGATTTTGAGGCCACCGCTGTGTGCTTCGAAACGGGCAAACAACCTCGCTTGGGGGATGCTCAGGTGCAGGACTCAGAGGTATGTCGCCTTGAGTCCAGCATTGGGGGAGGGGGTGTCTAGGCGAACCCGGAGGAGAGCTGAGATCTGTAGGGGTAAATTGTGATTATTGTGCTTTATTGGTATATAATAATACATCATGTCCATATAAAGATATCAGAAACTTATATAACTATATTGGCCAAAATGTTTTTGACGTATGCTTTTCAAAAGCTTTAGATTCTGGAGATTGAGTCCTCCTCTGTGAGCCTCAAAACGGACGACATGTTGTAGTGCCACTTCCCAAACTGTGTATTCGAACTTTTGAAGCAATATTATGTATTCTAAACGATCATACATGTAGGGAAATCTAATGAAGACTCAATTCAGGCATTTCTAGTGATAAAATTATTATTGCGGAAAACTTAAGAGGCGATTCATGTCAAAAAAAAAGAAAAAAAGTCTTTCAATCAGTTATCGAAAATCAAGAAAGAGTAATTAGAAGAACTAGAGAAAAGGTAGCTAAATCTACAGTTCATTTCATTTTTAGAAATAATCAATTTAGGCCTTTTAAATTTCGAATTTGTCAAGGAGTAAGACCCGGTTATGGTGCAAAACAGACATTTTTGTGAGTGGTGTACTAATAATAATAATAATAATAATAATAATAATAATAATAATAATAATAATGCTTTATTGGTTTCATACAATATGTATACATTACCTGCAAATGGGTGTGAAACTTGTCACAGTAACAAGTTAACAAAACAAACAAAAAATACATAAATTCAAATAAAATAAAACAAAATAAAATAAAATAGACTTATATTTGATAGTCTCCCATACTTTTCCCCTTGTATTGTTTTATCAGCTACACACTAATCAATGGTATGGTAAGCCTTCTCTTCTAATAGCTTTTTCAGTTTTGTTTTGAGTGTCGAATGAGAGCATTTTTTAAATTTCCTCTCCAACCGGAGCATTTCTGTTGTCGTGGATGGCCATTCCTCTAAACTGTATCCAATGAATGCAGGAGTTCCTCAAGGTTCAGCTTTAGCCCCTACTTTGTTTCTTCTCCACATCAATGACCTCCTCTCTAGCACATCCAACCCAGTTCACAGTTACGTGGATGACAGCACCCTCCACTCAAATATACAATATTCTAAGCCTGTCTCTTTAGCCCAATTAGATGAGGATTGCAGACTCATGGAGGGTTCTGTCTCTGTGGATCTCCAAAAAATATTAGACTGGGGAAGTAGAAATCTTGTACAATTCAACCCCACCAACTCTCAGTCTTGCTTTCTTATAAGAGATACACCAGCCCTAGACCCATCACAATGAACAACCAAGTTATTCAAAGTAATGAGCCCTTTTCACTTGTTGGCATTTCTGTGGATCGAAATCTGAATTGGCACCAACATATCACATCAATTGCAGAAGCGGCTGCTAAAAATTTAGGTTTCCTCTTCCGGGCTCGCAAATACTTTTCACCAGCTAATCTCTATACCTTATATACTTCACAAATAAGGCCAAACCTCGAATACTGCTCCCAGATCTGGGGTGCTGCTGGCGCTTCTACACTTGCTATCCTGGACTCCAGTCAGAAAAGAGCCATGCGTCTCATCGGTGACCCTACCCTCACCCAAAGGCTGATATCCCTTGTCCACTGACGTGCCTATCTGGTGACCTATCTCTCTCTTTTATAGATATCTGCATGGCCACTGCTCAGAGGAGCTTTCTTCCATAATTCCTCCACCTGCTGCCCCCAACAGATCTACCAGGGGAACAGAGCGAATGCACCCTTTTGCTGTCCAGGTCACCAGACATAGAACATCTTGTTATGCCCGTTCTTTTGTCCCAAGGACTTCCAAGTTGTGGAATTCCTTGCCGGCACATGTTTTCCCTTCTCCCCCAAACCTTCAAGTCCATAATGAACAAGTTGCCTCTTTCCTCCTTGTCGACACCCACGGTACGATAGTATTTAGGCTGTAAGTCCTCATGGTGTTGTTGAAATTAAAAATAAATAAAAATTATTGGGTATATGGTTATATATTTCTATGATGGCACCATGTACATTTTTTTGTAAATATGTGAAGTTTTGTCTTTGGCTGTTCACATATTTTTTTTATTTCTAGTATTACGCTCACATGCACGTATACACTCCTTAAACAGTTCCGTGTGTTTTTTTATAAACATTACTGCATTCACAATGTATATACAAGTGACTGCAAGTATTTTTCCCTTATAAAATAGGGTTTATGGCTTGCTGTTTGTCCTAGCTCACTACTTCTGGGATATCTCGTCTCAATTATAAAAATTCTGCTAACATCTGTAGATTTCCCCCAAAATATGCCATATTGTATTCTACTTTTTATATAGGCATGATAAGCCATTATAGCTACATTTTTACTTGTTATCATAGCCAGTGTTCTCAGTGCAAATATACACCTTGGCATGTTATTGGCGATGGAGTTTATATGTTTCTTATAGTCAAGGCGATAGTCAGTTTATATTCCGAGGAAGTTTGCAGGCTCTGCTGGTTTTAATATATTTGACTTACAGATGAGTATTATCTTTGTTGATTTTCTTCAAAGTTAAAATGTATTAATTTGTTTTTTATAATATTGATTATCAAATTGTTATTTGAAACCCATGAATTTAGTGTATTAATACATTTTAGTGAATTTTCGTAGAAAAAAATTACTAATGGGGAGATCCCAACTTAAAAAAAAAATTGGCAAATGAGCTCGAACTAGGACCCCTAGAATCCATATCCGGGGTCAGTTTCAATTTTTATATGTTTATATATATATATATATATATATATATATATATATATATATATATATATATATATATATATATATATATATATATATATATATATATATATATATAATTTCTTGTAGTGCTTGATAAGTTGCTCTGATTGTAGATTTACCTCCCGTTCTGTGTATCAGAGAGTAATTTATTATTTTCTAAGTAGGATATATTCTATAGGTATATTATTTTTTCAAACATTTTGCTAAATATTGGTAGAATAGCAATAGGTCTATAATTTTCCATGTGTTGTTTGTCTCCTTTCTTGTATATTGCTGTTATATCTGCTGCTTATAACTTATCTGGCCTGACACCTGCAGACAGGGTCAAGTTTATTGTGTACATTATTGGGTCAGATAAGAGTATGGTAACCAATAGCGGTATTTTCAACAGAAGCAAAACACCATTAACGAAATCTATGTTTCAACAAAATATCAAGATATCAACATTGCTTCGGATTTAATATCTGGTGTGAAATTTTTGGCACTAGGATTATAGATCCTTTTATCTATCACCTGAGCATTACCTTGATCTTCTGCGATACGATCTGCAAGATGGTTACCAAACCCATGGTGTTCATTCTTATCTTGGACAGACTGTATTAGTGCTGCATTCAGTATGCGCCATTTTATGAAAACCTTTAGGTGCAAAGTGTACTTCACATTGAAAAATAATATCTAAATATGTTTTTTTTCTTAGGTCTATAAAATTAAGGAGCTTTTGAGCCAGCATAATTACAAAGATCAAATTGAAGTTGGAACTACTGAAGCATTCCAAGGACGAGAGAAAAGAATACTCCTCATAACAACTGTAAGGGCCCAAGAGAACTTGTTACTTTATGATCGCAAATACCAGTTGGGTTTTGTAAAACATGCAAACGTAAGTATTTTCAAAACAACTCAAACTCTTAGGTAAAAATGAATACAGCAATAGTTCATCAAAATCTTAGTTTGAAGGAAATGTCTAGAGGCTTTATATATATATATATATATATATATATATATATATATATATATATATATATATATATATATATATATATATATATATATATATATAATTACACACTTAGTGTGTAATTGTATATTTTAAAAGTAAGTAATTTAAGTGAGATATTTAGTACATTACCTCTATGTTTATAACCCTCTTCTGATTGCAAGTGAGACAGAATGTGACACTGTTGAAGTGGATTAGATTGAAATAGTGATCAAAAGACTAAAGAACGGAAAAGCAGCAGGTGTTGATAAAATCCATGAAGAAATCGTAAAAAGTATGGATGCCCGAAATTTGACTGTGTGGCTATGTGGTTCATTGCTTCATAACATCAGAATCAAATCATCATATCGGTCACAACATCTCGTGTTGGAGCTTTCTTGTCCGTAGATTATTCAGTTTTCCTTTGAGCAGTAAGCGATACAATTCAGAGATGAACAAAATTATAGATATTGAGATTTGTAACGGTTTCTCTTCAGACATTGTATATAGATTAATTACTAAGCATAGGTAGAAATTGTCAATAAGTAACAGTACTTCTATGAAAAGCCTAGGATTTGTTGTTAGAAGCGCTGGGAATTTTTCACCAACTGAAACTCTTATCTGTCTATACAATGCTTTTGTCCATTCTCATGTTGAATATGCCTGCTTGTTCTTGATGCCCTTCTACTTCTGCCACATTACGCTTCTAGAATCTGTCCAGCATGGGTTTTGAAGTATTTGTCTTATTTTGTTGACAAAATTTATCCTCAAAGAGGCATATCTTACAATTTGTTACTCACTAGATTTGGTTTTATGTCGCTTGCTGACAGGAGAACTCTTTCAGGTGAGTGTTTTTTTATTGAAGCTTATTTACGGAATTATTGATGCACCTGAACTTCTCTCCCAGCTGTCTTTTCGCTCTCCTCTCCACGGCTGTCAGACTCGTTCTACTCATACTTTTTTACTTCCGATTTTCAGAACTAATCTAGTTTTGAAATCACCCTTGTATTCTATGTGTGCAGAATATAATTTTTTCGGTATTGACATATTTAGTCATGCTAATGTTGGGTCCTTTTCCGCAGCCTCTAGGAAATCCCTGCTTCGTGGGGACACCACATCTTAGAGTTATTTTTTTTAATTTTTTGTAGTTTTAATCTATAGTTTTCAATTTCTGTTAGTTTATTAGTTCTTATATAAATCCATGTAACTCAGCTGCTGCCTGTTTGGGTTGTTTAATTAATTAAATAAATAAATAATGCCCTAGGGTCTGTTAATCTGAAAATTGATTCATTTTAGTTCGATAACATACTAGTGGGACATTGAGTAAATAACATTATTTTTGTTGTTATATTCACATCATTAATTATTTTTCAGCGTTTCAATGTGGCTCTAACAAGAGCAAAAAGTAAGCTGATAGTAGTAGGTTGTCCATTGGTACTACAGACTGATGATAAGTGGCTAGAGTATATGGAAGCATGTCAGGAGTTTGGAGCATATTACGGACCTCCTATTGCAAAAAGAGATGATGCAACAAGGGATGAAATTACCCGAAGAATAAAGAGAATTCAAAATCATTGAATAAGTGCCTCAATATAGACCTAATGTGATTCACCGTTGTGATCGTAAATGTTTAATGTTTATTCAAAGTGTATTGTTCTTTTACTTTTTTACCATTAGTTTTAAAAATAAATATCGATTTTGTTTCATTGATTGTTTCATTGCTTAAATTCATTGATTGTTCTATGCAGCAATAAGAGGTCTGGTTTTCATCAAGTATCTTCTAGATGGTGTTGTGAGCCAATGGATCTTGTTTTGGTTTAAATTTTCGAGTTCTACTTCAAAACTGAAGAAATTATAAGCGGTCTTCAAGCAACTGGTATGTTACACATTTGCATCCTGAAAATTTGATTGTCTAGGTGATAACTGCCCTTGCCTCTTTTAATTGAAAATGTTTTACTGGCACACCACGAGGCAACTTGTTAATTCTGGACTTGAAGGTTCAGAGAAGGAAAAACATGTGCCGGCAAGGAATTCCACAACTTGGAAGTCCTCGGGACAAAAGAGCGGGTGTAATAAGATGTTCTATGTCTGGTGGCCTGGACAGTAAAAGGGTGCATTTGCTCTGTTCCCCTGGTAGATCTGTTGGAGGCAGCAGGTGGCCTTATTTGTGAAAGTATATAAGGTATAGAGATTAGCTGGTGAAAAGTATTTGCGAGCCCGGAAGAGGAAACCTAATTTCTTAGCAGCCGTTTCTGCAATTGATGTGACATGTTGGTGCCAATTAAGATTTCGATCCACAGAAATGCCAACAAGAGAAAATGACTCATTACTTTGAATAACTTGGTTGTTTATTGTGATGGGTCTAGGGCTGGTGTATCTCTTATGAGAAAGAAAGCAAGACTGAGATTTGGTGGCGTTGAATTGTACAAGATTTCTACTTCCCCAGTCTAATATTTTTTGGAGATCCACAGAGACAGAACCCTCCATGAGTGCGATCCTCATCTAATTGGGTTAAAGAGACAGGCTTAGAATATTGTATATTTGAGGGGAGGGTGCTGTCGTCCGCGTAACTCTGAACTGGGTTGGATGTGCTAGAGAGGATGTCATTGATGTGGAGAAGAAACAAAGTAGGGGCTAAAGCTGAACCTTAAGGAACCCCTGCATTAATTGGATACAGTTTAGAGGAATGACCATCCACAACAACAGAAATGCTCCTGTTGGAGAGGACATTTGCTGTCTAGGTACAAAGTTTTGGTGGTAGGCCATAGGCCGGAAGTTTATTAAGCAGCGCTGTGTGCCAGACCTGATCGAATGCTTTGGATATGTCTAGAGCAACAATCTGGGATTCACCGTGTAGTTCCATAGACTTGGCCTGTCGTGGATTAGACTGTGTTTTTCAAAAAAATTTTAGTAATTCGGTGTTTATATACTTTTCCATCACTTTAGAGACTAAAAGGAGAGAAATAGGCCTGTAGTTGCTAGGAAGCGCTTTGGATCCTTTCTTGGGGATGGGTTGTACTCTAGCAGTTTTCCAGTTACTAGGGAATATGCCTTTATTGTAAGATATCTGAAACAGACGAGTCAGGACAGAATCAAGTTCTGGTGCACATTTTTGAGAACAATTGCTGGGATCTTGTCAAGGCCAGAAGCTTTCCTGGTATTAAGAGAAGAGAGCATCTTTCGTACCTTTTTAGTTTTGAAAATGATATCAGTCATTTTATGTGCGACATTGGGGACTGTTGGTGGTTATATCGGAATCGTTATTTCAAATAGAACAGCCTATATATTGTTGCACTTTTAGATTCTACGTGTCATGTTAGGAAGACTCATACTATCCCATATCTAAGTTTAATTATTTCTGGGATATTTTAAGTTTTTTTTAATAAAAAAATGCATCATATCCAAAATTTTGTATCACCAATAATATGAAAGTTAGAGGAATGATTTTTGCAGAGTAACTAATTGAGCCCTTGAGCTTACTAATACAGGGTACGTCAAATTTAATATCTGCTGTCATTTAAAATCTGAAAGGACTTTAAATTGTATGGCGACACATGATGCTGGTGATCGAGAGGAAAGCATGGAGCAGAGCATAGGGTAAAGTGGATACTGCCACACAAGACATGGATTGAACTGCAAATTGCTATGTGTATTATGGAGTAGAAACAAAATCGTAATAACCAAATTGATCATTTAATCCTTCTTAAAAAAACAATTTTACTGATATAAACTCCATTTCTATCTTGTTTTTATACAACAATTAATTGTTGAGAGCATGTTACAAAAGACGTAAATTGTGGATATATCAAGTAGGTGTGTCAAGAGAGTTTATGAGGGAATTTATGTTTCTAAACATCTAAAGCATCACAAAAATTCGTTTGATAATACAGCATGTTTGTAAGTATTTGTGATTTCATCAATATCGGAGGTATTTCACAACCTATGGTCCTGGTATTGCTTGTAATACAAGGGGGTACACAAAAGATACCGAACTGATGTTGGCAGAGTGTTTGAAGTACTACGTTCTGCCACTAGGAGCATATAGAGCTACCATTCCCGTGTTATAAAGCCAGCGTCATCGCTAAACTACTTTTGTGAATTTTTTAATGAGAGTTGTTTTGTGTGTTCGACATTTTTGCAATGGCTGATCCTCTTCTTGGAAAAACTGGCACAGAAACTCCTGAAATGGAAAAACTGCCTAGGACAATGTTGTTGGGAAAACTCTAGTGTTTGAGTAATTTTTGTGTTTCAAAAGAGGTGAAATGTCAATTGATGACAACCATCGCTCTGCTCATCCTTTTATTGCCTAGAAGACAGTTTTCATCTGTGATAAAAAGAAAATTAATAGAGACCTATATATTCAATTGAAGAATTTAATTTTTAATTAACTGTTGTGTGTTTTTGTCAGCTCATTTTATATTTTGTTTTATTTTATGTATATTGTCACCCACTATTTGTCATGTGTAAGTCCAGTATACAATTATTTTATGTGCGACGAACCATGTAAATTTTGATTGTTAAATAAATGTAATGTCTTGATGAAAAAGTTCGTTAAATAACTACTTGACTTAAAGACCTGATCAATAGCATCAAAGATTTTCGAGGCCTTTGGAAAAATGCCAAAATACAGGAAAGAATGAAGATCATACTGAGAGGTCTTAAACGCCATTAAGAACATTCTCTGAAGAGTGCAGGGGGTATGTGATCTGCACCTGCACCTTTATTAACATTTAACTAACTCAGACAGAAGTTCCTTCTCAGAAAGAATGATGTGGTTAATGACAACTGTCATTCAAGTTCCATAGATGTCAGAATTGTAGGATCTTTATATAAAGCTTAGCTATATATTGTGAGTTACTAGCAAATGGATCATTATAGAGCATAAGAGATAGAAGACTGTTAACATTAGTGGTTGATCAGTAAAATAAATAAAATTTCCAAAATTCAGATGGATCATGGACAACATTAGATTCTATCTCGTTATGTAACTGGTATGCAGTTGTTTGGCAAAATATTTGCATTTACCTCAAATAAACCTGGTGTCCTGGAGTTCTGATACACTATGAGAATATTTTTTATGAGCACCTTTCTTAATATAAATAAGACTTGGACTTACTATTAAACCAAGCGGGAAAAATATGGTACCAGGCAAACATACAAAATACCTTAAAATGCATCTACAACATTATTTATGTTTGAAAAGTTTAAGATACATTCCCAGTCAACAGAGATAAATAATTATTGATTAAAACAATCTGCTTTTGAAAATTCCATTTTAAAATATATAGGATTAGCTACATGCAATAGATACGTATTTCGACAACCAATTTATTTATTTAAATATAAACATTAACAGATATATAAAGCCAATTACTAATGTATAGCAAATTAAACAAATGGAAGCCGAAAAACTAAAATAACAAGAAGCAAAAGAAAAGTAACCCAAGTATTAGGTAGTCTCTGAAGCTTAGAAGAAGGCAGTGTAAATTAGAAGTTCTGAATATGTCTGCTGGGAAATTATTATAAAGATGACAAAATATACAGGGATTTGACTAAGATAGTTGTTCTTGAAACAGGAAGAGCAAATCTATTTGAATTTCGAGTATAATAGTGTGAGGATCTTGTACGGAAGAATATCTAGGCAAGCAGTTGAGGACAGTCAACGTTACCATGGATGAGCCTATGCCAAAAAAGATTGCTTGTATTATTCGTATTTTTTCAAGAGAGTTAAACTGAAATCTGTCTAATATCGAACTGTGGGCATAACAAGATGTTCTATGTCTGGTGACCGGACAGTAAAAGGGTGCATTCACTCTGTTCCCCTGGTAGATCTGTTGGGGGCAGCAGGTGGAGGAACTATGGAAGAAAGCTCCTGTGAGCAGTGCCTGTGAAGATATCTATAAAAGAAAGAGGTCACCAAGAGATGGCAGCCTTTGGGTGAAGGTATGGTCACCGATGAAACATATAGCTCTCTTCTGAATGGAGTCCAGGATAGCGAGTGTAGAAGCGGCAGCGGCACCCCAGATGTGGGAGCAGTATTCAAGGTTTGGCCTTATTTGTGAAGTATATAAGGTATAGAGATTAGCTGGTGAAAAGTATTTGCGAGCCCGGAAGAGGAAACCTAATTTCTTAGCAGCCGCTTCTGCAATTGATGTGACATGTTGGTGCCAATTGAGATTTCGATCCACAGAAATGCCAACAAGTGAAAAGGACTCATTACTTTGAATAACTTGGTTGTTCATGGTGATAGGTCAAGGGCTGGTGTATCTCTTATGAGAAAGAAAGTAAGACTGAGATTTGGTTGGGTTGAATTGTACAAGATTTCTACTTCCCCAGTCTAATATTTTTTGGAGATCCATGGAGACAGAACCCTTCATGTGTCTTTGATCCTCATCTAATTGGGCTAAAGAGACAGGCTTAGAATATTGTATATTTGAGTGGAGGGTGCTGTTGTCTGCGTAACTGTGAACTGGGTTGGATGTGCTAGAGAGGAGGTCATTGATGTGGAGAAGAAACAAAGTAGGGGCTAAAGCTGAACCTTGAGGAAAGTGCAAAAGCATTAAATATTTATTAAAAACAATTCTTTTTATAATTAAAATATTTAAAAATCAATTATAAACTATATTTAGAAGTTAATAATTTTACATTTTTAAACATCAATATAGACTATCGATATACTATCGACTCAATCAGAATCAATTTCTATTTTTTTTTAATACTTTTTAATCTTTGTGGCTAATCAGATCGTGATTCTATACCTATCTAATTATATCCCAGCCTACCTCAACAACCGGCAGTTTCAATAATTAATTACTAGAATAATTTTTCGTATTTTACTTAAACGTGAATATTCCAACAACGGCTTACACGTTCTCTATAAACGCGACCGACCCTTCCTACCTGCGTTTATTCAGCCACGCACATCTGCAAAGCTTAACAGAAACAGTTGCCCTCCAATCTACCAACTATGGCTTAACTTGGGAGACGAGAGCAACCTTTAGGTTTTGTCACAAAGACACCTCGTACCGCAAGTGGCAAAATGATCTTGATTGACTACCAGGCAGGTCTTTGGTCTCCCATCCCCTGCATGGTTTGTGCCAATTCACCGTTACAGTACTTTGAGTAATTAATAATCCTAATTAATGCAAAGAAAATCAGCTAGTTGTTATAGAATTAGTAATTTAGAATTTATCAGCAAAATTGTGGAATTTTCAGCTTAAAATTATTGCAAGTGGTGGCCTTTTATGGTATTTTAAATCAAATTAGGTGGTTAAAGACTATAATGCTGTAATTAATAAATTAAGAATGATACTTACTCTCTTTGGGAAATAATTCTGACTACAAGCTCATATTCTTGACTTCCAGTGCAACATTTTGTATGGCAGGTAACGATAATTTAGATATCTAGATAACAGTAGAATTTTTGTGTGCTATATAAGATGGAAAGAAAAATGGGGTTTGGATGATTGTTTCAGTAATGCTCAGAAAATAAAACACAACAATAGTCTTTATTAATCATATGCACAGAAAGCAATAATAAAATATTATTCACGTATTAAATGGTTAGATCAATTATGTAGTAAGTCTCAAAAATATCTTAAAATGTAAGATAGTTTCATATATTTTTAAATGCATGCCCATATTTTGAGCTGAGGTCGCTTTACTTGTCTTTAATTAAACACTAAAAAGGCAACAAAAGTAATATCTTGAAGTTTCTAAAGTTGAAGCAATAAAAAAAAGTCTGGACGCAGCAAGTGCGTTATGGTAGCGATTTTTTTAAAAATATTTTTAATAACAAATGTATGTCTTTGATGAAAGCAGTCATCAAACTTGGTTGCCTATATAGTAGAAACAATGTACCATAATTCATCGAAATAACTTTATTGTTTGAAAATATATAAACATTTTTCAAAAGTCTGGATGCAGCAAGTGTGTCATGGAAGTGAATTTCCATAAAAATGCTTTTAATAGCAAATGCGAGCAGGCATCAATCTGATTACCGGTATAGCCTATGTAGTAGAAACAATGTACTATATTTTATCAAAATTACTTATGGTTTGAAAATATACAAAAATTTTCAGAAAATAAACTTAAATGTTGGTTTTCTAACCAACAAAGCTTACGTTAATAGCAAATTGACTTGTTGAAATTTGAAGGATTTAATGAAAATTCGGTAAATTTGCAGATTAGCTACCGAACGCTTTTCAAAAAATTGTTTTCAGAAACATTACTAGGATCCCACCTGGATGAACAAACCACAAGAAAAACTTCTTGTTCACCCCACAAGGAAGTTACGGGACTGGGAGTGAATAGGGGTGCTGGGCGGGGTAGGTAGTAAAAAGGAAATATGAAAATGCGAAGAAAACTGCTTGAAAGCTGTCTATTTAAAGCCATATCCCCATTAAACCCTGCCTACACCGCACAGCACCCCTATTTGCCCCAGGTCACGTAACTTCCTTGGGGGGGTATGAACAGGGGCGGGCGGTGACTGCTTCGGCATGGGGATTTTTCTTCCTCCTCGCGTGCATACAACCACCCTCGCTGCATAAATCACCAAGAAAAGTGTCTTGTTCCTACCCGCCAAGGAAGTTACGGCACCTGGGGGGATAGGGGTGCTATGCGGGGTAGGCAGGGTTTAAGGGGGATATGGCTTCAAGATGTGAAGAAGACAGCTTTCAAGCCTGTTTTATTCGAATTTTATGCTAATATTTCCTTTTTGCTACCTACCCTGCCCAGCACCCCTACTCACTCCTGGTCCCGTAACTTCCTTGGGGGGTGTGAACAAGAAATTTTTTGTGGGGTTTGTGGATCCGGGGGGCCCTAGGCAGGTTTCTGAAAACAGTTTTTTGAAAAGCGTTCGGGAGCTAAACTGCAAATGTACCGAAAATTCGCTACCAAAACGCACTTACTGCGTCCAGCTTTTTTCTTACAAATGCACCATATTTCGATAAAAAATGCAAAAATGCATTAACGAATTTGTTCTACAAAAATTAGCTTAAAAAAATTATTCACCCCTACTCACTCCTGGTCCAGTAACTTTCGTGGGGAGTGTGAACAAGAAATTTTTCTTGGGGTTTGTGGATCCAGGGGGGGGGGGGCAGGTTTCTGAAAACAGTTTTTTGAAAAGCGTTCGGGAGCTAAACCGCAGATTTACCGAAAATTCGCTACCAAAACGCACTTACTGCATCCAGATTTTTTTCCTTACGAACACATCATATTTCGATAAAAAATGCATTAACGAATTTGTTCTACGAAAATTAGCTAAAAATAATAATTATAGAGCGTTAAACCATAAGCTTCACTAAACCTACAACGAAAGCATCAACTTAACTAAACCGACAGCCAAAGCATCAGAGAAAGGGTCTATTTGAAATGAATTTTCCGTAAATATTTTAGTAAAATGAAGGGCAATGACGGTTGAATCTGAAACTTAAGGGGTTGCAGAACACTCTTCTTGCAACATTTTCTTTTCAAAATCCGTACTTGTTTCACGTTCTTTGCCTAAACATTGCCAATTTTGACGTTTAAAATTGCGAGTTTCGACGTTTTGAGGAAAACTCCAAAATTTGTTTCTTTAACTGCAATAACTTCTTTGTCTTTAAAGCTAGGTACAGAGTTCACTCTTTATAATACAAACACGTGTACTAAATTTGGTTGCCCTTGCTTTGTTATTTCCAGAGATATGATTTTTTTTAGTAAGAAAACACAAAATTTTCCGGGAAAACCAAGTCCGATTTTCCTGGCTAACGAACTTATCCAAGCCACTTGCAAAAGGAAGCTACTCACCAAATTTGATCAAGATTGGTCCATTATTTTTTAAGTTATCGGTCGGATATATATATATATATATATATATATATATATATATATATATATATATATATATATATATATATATATATATATATATATATATATATATATAAACACATATCTCATTAGCGAATTTTAAAAAAAATTCGCTAAAATCTAATAGTATTGATCTACAGTTAAATTTTGCAAGTAAAATCACAGGTAAATATTAGCAATAATTATTTTAAAAACCAGGACTCTTGTTTTAAATGGGCAGCATTCTTCGATAATCGTAGACACAATTATTAAGGGGAGTATGAACAAAAATTGTCTTAAAAGTTAATTCAAATTTAAAGAAAGAATTTTTTAGCAGTCACACGAAAAAGACAGTAATTAAAACGTGATTCTCACAAAAATGCAATATAAATTTGAAATGAATGAAAATGACCTTGTTACTTGACCCGTTTTCTCTTCAGAGAATTTCTCTAGATATGATTGGATCTATTAAAATTTCAGTTATTGTCGAGAAAAACTCACTTGTTCTTTCGTACTTGATTACCAGTTATTAGACTATGACCAGAGTATGTAGCGGCATGGCAGCATTTGCCGCACCATTTATCATTGACTGATTACAACAAAAACCATAGATTCGGCTACTAATTCGGAATGTACAACATCAGCCAATAGCCTGGGAATTTATATATATATATATATATATATATATATATATATATATATATATATATATATATATATATATATATATATATATATATGTAGCCGACTAGTGCACAGGGAATAACATTTATCTGTGGCAACCACTGCCTAGGAAATTACTTATATGTAGCGACCAGGCAAAATCTAATAAATTTCTCCAGGACTCGACAAAATTCAGCGGAAATAATTAAACTAATCACAGAGGATCAAATGGGCATATTGGTGGAACTATTTAACACAGTATACAACACAGAAATCATTCCCTGTGAATGTCTTAGATCGACCTTCATTACATTACCAAAAAAGGTTAATGCAAAAGAATGTAGTGACCACCGAACCATCAGTCTAATGAGTCATGCTCTCAAAATATTCCTAAAGATAATACATCAGAGAATTTTTAGGAAATGCAATGGGAACAAGAGAAGCCTTGTTTGCCTTGAATGTGTTGACTCAAAGATGCATGGACATCAATCAACTGTTGTATGTCTGTTTTCTTGACTACAACAAAGCATTTGATAGAGTCCGTCACAACCACCTTATTCAATTGCTTAAAAGAAAAAATAGACATGAAAGATATTAGAATAATAAATGATTTTTACTACAGCCAGACGGCCAATACCAAAGTGGATAATGAACTCTCAGAAGAAGTAAAAATAAAACGTGGTGTAAGACAAGGATGTGTACTATCGCCGTTATTATTTAATCTTTACTCGGAATAAATCATTCAGAGAGAGCTAGAGGAAACAACAATAGGAGTAAAGGTTAATGGAGTACCCATTAACAATATCCGGTATGCAGTCGACACCATACTCATTGCCGAAACAATAGAAGATTTACAGAGCTTAGTAGAGCAAGTAGTCACGAGTAGCGAGGAGAGCGGACTTACGTTAAATATCAAAAAGACCAAATCTATGACCATTACACAATCAGTTCAGCAACAGGAAAACCTATGAATCAACGGAGAACTAGATGAGAAAGTCGGTAAGTACAAATACTTGGGAACAACTGTCAATGAAAATAATGAGTACACTGAAGAAATTAAATCAAGAATTGGACAAGCCAGAACCATATTTAACAGAATGAGAAGCGTGTTATGCAGTAGAGATCTTAACTTACAAAATATTGAGGTGCTACGTTTTCTCTGTGCTGCTGTATGGGATGGAATCCTTGATGTTAAAGAAAGATATGTGATCGACTGGAAGCATTTGAGATGTGGTCATATAGAAGGATCTTAAGGATAAGTTGGGTAGACATGGTAACAAATGAGGAGGTACTGGGAAAAATGACAAAAGAAAAGGAAATATTGAACACAATTAAAATAAGGAAGCTGCAATATCTGGGCCACGTGATGAGAGGAGAGAAATATGTATTATTGCAGAATATTATACAGGGAAAAAGAAGCAGAGGAAGAAGACGCATTTCCTGGTTAAATAACCTGAGAAAATGGTACAACTGTAGTTCCGTTGAGTTGTTCTGAGCTGCAGCATCAAAAGTGAGAATAGCCATGATGATAGCCAACCTGCTAAGAGATGGTACTTGAAGAAGAAAGCGACCAGTGCCAAGAAATTACTTAAGCCGACCAGTGCCCAGGACCTCTGTAATTTTAACAAGAACAAAAATGCCCTGCAAGTTGTGCAATTTATATAGACGAGAAAGTTCCTTATCAAAAATATACGATATGAGGCTCTACACACACAAAAATAATGCTTGCAACTTTGAATAAGTTGCACTAATTCAATTAGGTAATGCTTGAAATCTCTCAGCGTATTGAGATGTTAATCATTCACACTTGTAGGGGAATCTGCTTAACCTCATGTGCTGTTGCTTGTCTATCTCCCTTGTTTCAAACGAACATCTCTTTACAAATGCCCACGTGTCATTGGCCCACGTTCAATACCTTAAAATTTAACAATTTTAATTTTTTTCATAAAATTGTCAATATATTGAAAACCATCAACTTTTTGATAAGATCATATAGGGTTTTTCTAAAAGGGCTTGAGCTCGCCTATCTTCATGTGACGTTTTATTTACGACTTTTGGGATGCGTGTTCCATCACAAGCTTATCGTTAAGATGATCGTACAAACGTTTTACTAATGATGATGAATGACCCTGAATGAATGATCATTTTTGGACATAGATCACAAACTGAAATAACGAGGTGATACATCTTTTTCAAATGATTATATCACTTGTTCACAATATTTTGAAAGCAGCTGCTCATCGCAATTCAATTAAGTCCTCTCGTCTTTATCCAATAAATATATAAAGATATATATATCTCTCTCTCTCTCTCTCTATATATATATATATATATATATATATATATATATATATATATATATATATATATATATATATATATATATATATATCTTTATTTATTTACTGGCTTAACACGGGAGGGCTTAATTGAATTGAGATGACCAGCTGGTTTCAAAATATTGTGAACAAGTAATATAATAATTCGAAAAAGATTTATCACCTTGTTACTTCAGTTTTTGATCTATGTCCAAAAATGATCATTCATTATCATTAGTAAAACGTTTGTACGATGATCTTAACGATAAGCTTGTGATGGAACACATGATTACCATCAAAAGATTTCTAATAACAAATATTAAGGAAAGTATTTTTCTGTAGAAAAGAAATTACCATTATGTAAACAATTTACTATTTGTACACCAAATGGATACACATGTGATGTTAGGGCCATATCACACCAACCTAAATGACGCTACTATAATTAAATATATTATCGATACTTCTGGCGGCCATTGCAAATTATTGGAACCGGGTGACCTTTTTGTTCTTGGTCGAGGATTTCATGGTGTTCAAGAGCATTTAGAAAAAAGTTGTTATAGAGTACTAATGCTAGCATTAAAAGGAAAGCAAAATCAGTTAACTGCTTAATATAACCCTTTAAGATATGTCACTAAAATTTATTGGACAGTAGAAGCAACACGGAATGCTGAAACAAATATCATCTACTTTACCAAAAATTCGGCAACAAAATTTTCAGAGAATCAGCAGCTTTCACAGAATTGTGGGATTTTTTTTTTACAATAAGTTCCAAACGTTTTAATTCTGATTTAGAATTTACAGATGAAATTGTAGAAATGATGAATTCTTGAAATAATACTGTCAATACACCCCCAAACATAATTTACCAATAACAGGACAATCGAAAAGGCCAAGCTGTTTGTTTTTCTCTGGATAAGGTTACATTTTTGGGTTAAAACTAAATACAACTTTTAACTTTCAACTTATATTTAAACATTAGATATCTAACATTATACTTAGCTAACTAAAGAAAATATATGTCTAGTATATAAAAAAAAGATATAAATATTTTATTACTAAAATAATGATTTGATTTCATGAGATGTGAAACGAGATAAAAAATATAGTCAATAGAATAAATTATACTTACCTGTAAAATAAATCAAATAATCATATACATAATAACTAAAAACATTAAATAAATATTCCTCGTATCACAAAATCGTTGTCACAAAATGATAAGAAATATTCATGGTTATCCAACTTGTAGTGTTGTGTAAATTATCGTAATAAAATTCTTATTAGTTCAACCTTTTCGTAACAGGAACACGTTTCCGACGCCTCCTCTGAGTAGTATTAGTAGTAGACAACCAATGCTCATAGTGCCTTTCATTGGCCAACCAATCTTGGTATTTGTACCACCACTCTTCCCATTTTACGTAATCCTCTAACGTTAAGTCTCTCAAGTAACCCAGATCTTTATAATATTGATAGCGCACTCTGACATCATCCCAAGCTGCTAATCTAGAAGGTCCAGATGACATAAGTTCATCTGGATAGTGACCGGCGGGGACTGGAGACAAACTAAAACAGAAAAAACAAAAGTGTATTTATTATAGGAACAACTAGTTTAACAACATTCATTTTCAAATGCGATATATCCCAACTAGCACCAAAGTGATGAAACTAAGATTGGAACTTGAAATGAGTAGTTATTATGCAATCACCACTAATTATACGACCCCATCGTGAAGATAACGTCATATTACACATTAACAGTGACAATTACGTAATATTTACAACTTATAACTATTTAAAGTTATGCAACTTCTTAACTGATTTTAAGGTATTAGGCACGTCGTCGTTACTCGTAGAACAAATTAAAGGTTCCAGATATCGTGAAGATAACTTCATATTACACATTAACAGTGACAATTACGTAATATTTACAACTTATAACTATTTAAAGTTATGCAACTTCTTAACTGATTTTAAGGTATTAGGCACGTCGTCCTTACTCATAGGACAAATTAAAGGTTCCAAAAACTTGAAGGTAGGAAACCACAGTAGCCAAAACTATCTTATGTTACTGAAATGTTACATCAAAGTTTCAGTCACTTTCAAGTAGCATTAATAGTTGCTGCAACTTTGCCAGCCTCTTCATAGTACACATGTTATTATTATATTAACCTGTGTTGAACTTCTTGGCAATATGTTTTGATCGCAGTCACATTGCCGCTACCTGAAGAAGTGAATTTTACTGTTTGTGGCTATTATAAAGTCGTAGTAACCTTTCAATATCACTCTAAAGTATTTTTCACCCTACAGTCCCACTTGATTTATAAAGGATGATAGTAGGTATAGAAGGGGGGTTCTGGGACCGCCACCCGCCGCCGCCACCGGGCGGAGTGGTGGAACTGACCGGACCCGACGGTCCCCGAGCTAACCCGAGCACAAGGTGGCGGACCCGACGGTCCCCGAGCACAAGGTGGCGGACCCGACGGTCCCCGAGCACAAGGTGGCGGAGCCACAGACCAGACCCGAGCACCTCCACCACCTGACTTCGTATTTAACCCGAACAAGTAGCGAACTAACCTGAGATGACGTAATCAAATTCAAAAGCCAGCTAACCTGTATTATGCAAACGAGGAACCACCATTTAAAATAACATGCGTAATAAGAAGTTAATTATTAGTAATAAATATAAACCACTTGCCAAAAGACACCTAACCTGAGAAGTATAGCAATTTAAGCAATATATTGAACACGTAATAAATATAAACCACTTACCAAAGACTAACCTGTTTATTAAAATCAAAGCAATTTAAAATTATCTCATTAGAATTAATATAAAGAACGTCGTATGTAGGATGAAAATGAAGTCGATCGAATTAAATGGGAACCACCATTGAAAATGACGTGAAACAGTCGTCCCAGAATAATAATATTATTAAAGCTGTTAGTATTGGATAAAGTATAAAAAGGTATTTACTTATATTTAAAAGTATAGGAAAATTCGCTACCATACCACACTTGCTGCGTTCAGCTTATTTATGTAAAAATTGGTAGACCAACTCACCAAACATAATCACCTTCAGACATAGGGCCACACTAGCACTTAAGTTTTAAAACACCAACACCAATTTTCACGCTTTACACAAAATAACTAGTTCCATATTAATAGCACCTGTAAACAGATTTACAAAAGGGCAATGCGTTATGTATGACATATAGCCTCTCCAGCTATTAAAAGAACCCTGTTTTATTTAAATGTAAGCAAACAGTAATACACTTAAACATCTGATGCATTTTAGGTAAGATTCAAAAAATTATTAAATACATAATTATCATCACCAAACCCAGCTGATGATTTAAACTGTTATTAGCGAGCTACTCACCTAAACCGGAAAGACTTGTGATAACGGTTAAAGATTTCACATAGAAAGTAGCCGAACGCCACAATTGGTATATGGGTAGGTTCTAAAACTAACACACAGAGGTCGTTGACAAACAAAATAGACAACACGTTCAAATAGGAAACCAAACTTAAATATCGTAGAGACAATAGAGGTCGTTGGTAAACAAAAGAAAGAAGTTCAGAAACAAAATAGACAACAGGTTCAAATAGGAAACCAAACTTAAATATCGTAGAAACAATAGAGGTCGCTGGCAAAACAAAGAAGGAAGCTCAGAAACAAAATAGACAACAGGTTCAACTCTTAAAAATAGGAACTTTTTTAGCCTTATGTGTGGGCGCGGTAAGTAGTTGATTTTATTTTGAAAGAGATACAGGTTCGATTCCGGATATATGCTCCTTGATATGGTAGCGTCAAACAAATACAAAGAGGTACTGAATAACTAAACAGTAAGCTTAGAAACAATGGTTGGTTACAGGTTCAATTCCTTTCTTAGTTTTAAAGCTAACCCCCCACGTGTTTAGTGGCATGTTACTCGTCTAAGTAAGCAGAAGTAAAAAATGGCGACTAAAATAAGAGAAAAAACTTAAAACCCTTATCGCGGAAGATCCGTGAGATGTACTATAGAACCAGCACATGCACGGTGTTAAGGAGACCAAATCAAATTGGAATATACAATAAAATGGCCACTTCCGGTCTAAACTTTAAATCGTTATATCTTTTGAACGGAAAGTGATAGAAAGGAACCGACTTCAAAAATGTATGTTTCGTTACAAGGTCTACAAGAAACTGAGATAAAAAACTTCAAATCCTTATCGCGGAAGATCGGTGAGATGTACGATAGAACCAATACATGCACGGTGTTAAGGAGGCCAAATCAAATTGGAATATACAATAAAAGGACCACTTCCGGTCTAAACTTTAAATCGTTATATCTTTTGAACGGAAAGTGATAGAAAGGAACCGACTTCAAAAATGTATGTTTCGTAACAAGGTCTACAAGAAACTGAGATAAAAAACTTCAAACCCTTATCGCGGAAGATCGACGAGATGTACGATAGAACCAATACATACACGCTGTTCAGCAAAGCAAACGCTATAAGCATATTCAATAAAAACGTTACTTCCGGTAGACACTTCCGGTATAGCTATTCTTAGAGCTACATACATGTGTGACACCTCAAAATAATCGTCTTGTTGAACAGAAGAAATATAATATTTAAGTAAGTCAGAACAAGCTGTGTTAACACCTAAAAACAACACACTCTCTTAGACTTAATGAAGTTACTTTCAGAGAATATTTCAACCATACCATAAAGAACAGTATTCAATAGCGTAGTTAAATGTTGACTACATCAAGTGATGCGTGCTACAGACAAATTTTAGTACACCCTCTTAGACTTATTGAAGTTGACGGCACAGACAGCTGTCAAGCGTACCTAACAAACCACAGTAAATATGTCTTGAAGAACAGTCTTGAATTACCCTAAACCAACACATCTCTATCATTTCAGAGTAATCTTAGCCATGTGACCAGTTAAACTAAGTATCTTGAAGTGTAGCTTTTATGTTTGAGATATAAAATAAAAAAACCAAAGAGTTAATTGTCTATTACAACAACAAGCAGAAGGAGTTGACTTGGTACCTACAGCTGCTACATACTTGATAAAAATGGGTGCCACTAGCATTTCAGAGTAATTTTAATCATGCAACACTCTAACTAACTGTCTTGAGATGTGGCTTTATGTGTCATTGGTTGGAAAATAAGAAAACTAAAGAGTTGATTGCTTATTACAACAGTCAGTTGAAGGAAAATTTGCGGTATCGGAATACCGATATGCCAAATGTTCCAACCGAAGGAGCCCACTTAGAGTCATCTCCAGGGGCTCGGAATACCGATGCCCTAAAAACGGACGCAACATCTCAAGTAACACCAGCAACAGCTACATACGTATTAAACATCGGTGGAGCGCGCGGTGAAAACGACACGATATCTGGTACATATGTGTGCAAAGATTTGATATTAAATTTGGCTTGTTGGATAACCAATCATTTTTATGAAAAATGCAACAATTTTTATTTCTGCGTAAGCGAATTTAATCAGAAATATAGAACCAACCTTCAAGAAACCGAAAAAAAAAAGGATAAGAACATTAAGAACAAACATTCCGATACCGAAGTGATCCTAAACACACCATATGATGCCAATTCTGTAAATCTCTTTAACAGAAGAAAAACAGAAGTCAAACACCGTAAGACAAAGAGAACCGACGTACATAACAGATGTGTCTGAGGAGAAACGTATTCAGAACCTTATTGAGTTTACTAAGTTTTAAGTATACGAATAGAACAGTCTATGTACCAACCAGGACAACACAACTAACCAACCAACTGTTTTTGAGGTGTAACCTTTATGTATATAATTTAATTTTCGCTGGTGTAAAATAAATGTAAAAAGTGTTATATAGCAAAACCAAAGATTTAATTGCCTATAACAACAAGCTGACCGAACAGTGGGACCAACGGAATACCGATACCCTAAATATTTCAACCGAAGGAGTCCACTTAGAGTCATCTCCAGGGAGCCGGAATACTAGCCCCCTAGAAGTGTCGGAAGCAACATTGCAAGTAACACCTAGAACTGCTACATACTTGGTAAAAATGGGTGGAGCTCAGACTGAAAACGACACGATATCTGGTACATATGTTTGCAAAGATTTGATTCTAAATTTAGCCTGTTGTATATCCAAACATTTCTATGAAAAACGCAACCAGCGAACTAACCAACCAACCCACGTTGAGGGGTGTAGAGATAGCACGCTACCTACAAGTGGCCTCTGAATATATGTGATGTTAATGATAGAGTAAAAGATTTAATTGGCACGTGTTTGTATTGAAGGCTTGCAAGCTACATACAAGTGTCTGAATATATGATGGTGATGACGAGTCAAGAGATTTAATTGAGCGGTTTTCACTTGAGTCATCGTCATTCGAAAAGTATCAGAACGAAAACCAGGTCCTTTGCTCTGATATATCTTACTCAGTAGGAACCAAATGTCTTCGAAAACAACATTCTTTACTTTTCCGAATAGCAAGTGAGCAACCCCCCTTGTCGAACCCCTCCGAGCTAAAGGTAAACCCCAGCCCGTCTTTAGGGATCGAGTAGTGTAAACGATGAAATATTAGATGCAACAGAAGCCCTGGACAACTCGATGTTTATATTCGATGAGGATGATGATGATGATGTAGCTTGTAACAAACAAGATAAAATAAGAGCATACTTTAGTATGGGCAGACATAAGAATATTGATTCATTCTATCTCTGTCAAACATGTACTCGAACAACCAAACATCTGGTACGTAACAACACAAATGTTGTGTTATTCAAGCAACATGAAACCAATTTAAAACATGTGTACGACAATCATATAACCACCGATATGGACTTTAAACAATTTTAAAAATATATGCTACCAATGTTGGAACGACAAATGATGTGCAAGACTAAAGTTTAGCAGATACTAATCGTTTTAACCGTCACTGCTGCCTACCGACTGAACCTTAGCAGATACTCCTCGTCTTAATATTCGACAGACAACACAACTTATTGTTTTCACCTTCAAGTCTTAATATTCAACAGACAGCAACGACAGCTGTCTGACAGGACAGACAGCTGTCATACAGCTGTCTGACAGGACAGACAGCTGTCATACAGCTGTCTGACAGGACAGACAGCTGTCATACAGCTGTCTAACAGCTGTCATACAGCTGTCTAACAGCTGTCTAACACAGCCGTCAGGCAGCTGTCTAGCAGGACAGCTGTTTAACACATGTCTAACAGATGTATAACAGTCACTCTTTAGCGGAACATAAGCTGAATGTTTTTGAGCCAAACAAGAAGAACACAATTTAAAACACATCTACGACAACCATGAGACAACCGACATGGACTGTGAACAATTTTTAAAAATAGATGCGGCCAGGTTAGTTGATCAACCAACCAGGTCAATCACAGCTGACGCTATAAATAAAAACGATGCTGGAAGCGAGTGACGTCACAAGAAACGGTGGTGCATGTGCTCAGGTTAGACCTCTAAGCTTTCCAGGTTAATACCGGGTTAGGTCCATGACAAGGTGGTGGACCAGTCAGGTCAGCTAAGTGTCATGGTGGTGGAACGGTCGGGTCAGCTAGACGACGAGTGTCGACCAGTCAGGTCGGCTAAGTGTCATGGTGGTGGAACGGTCGGGTCAGCTAGACGACGAGTGTCGCCTAGCTGACCCGACCGTTCCACCACCATGACACTTAGCTGACCTGACTGGTCCACCACCTTGTCATGGACCTAACCCGGTATTAACCTGGAAAGCTTAGAGGTCTAACCTGAGCACATGCACCACCGTTTCTTGTGACGTCACTCGCTTCCAGCATCGTTTTTATTTATAGCGTCAGCTGTGATTGACCTGGTTGGTTGATCAACTAACCTGGTTGGTTGATCAACTAACCTGGCCGCATCTATTTTTAAAAATTGTTCACAGTCCATGTCGGTTGTCTCATGGTTGTCGTAGATGTGTTTTAAATTGTGTTCTTCTTGTTTGGCTCAAAAACATTCAGCTTATGTTCCGCTAAAGAGTGACTGTTATACATCTGTTAGACATGTGTTAGACAGCTGTCCTGCTAGACAGCTGCCTGACGGCTGTGTTAGACAGCTGTTAGACAGGACAGCTGTTAGACAGGACAGCTGTTAGACAGCTGTATGACAGCTGTATGACAGCTGTTAGACAGCTGTATGACGGCTGTATGACCGATGTCTGTCCTGTCAGACAGCTGTATGACAGCTGTATGACAGCTGTCTGTCCTGTCAGACAGCTGTCGTTGCTGTCTGTTGAATATTAAGACTTGAAGGTGAAAACAATAAGTTGTGTTGTCTGACGAATATTAAGACGAGGAGTATCTGCTAAGGTTCAGTCGGTAGGCAGCAGTGACGGTTAAAACGATTAGTATCTGCTAAACTTTAGTCTTGCACATCATTTGTCGTTCCAACATTGGTAGCATATATTTTTTAAATTGTTTAAAGTCCATATCGGTGGTTATATGATTGTCGTACACATGTTTTAAATTGGTTTCATGTTGCTTGAATAACACAACATTTGTGTTGTTACGTACCAGATGTTTGGTTGTTCGAGTACATGTTTGACAGAGATAGAATGAATCAATATTCTTATGTCTGCCCATACTAAAGTATGCTCTTATTTTATCTTGTTTGTTACAAGCTACATCATCATCATCATCCTCATCGAATATAAACATCGAGTTGTCCAGGGCTTCTGTTGCATCTAATATTTCATCGTTTACACTACTCGATCCCTAAAGACGGGCTGGGGTTTACCTTTAGCTCGGAGGGGTTCGACAAGGGGGGTTGCTCACTTGCTATTCGGAAAAGTAAAGAATGTTGTTTTCGAAGACATTTGGTTCCTACTGAGTAAGATATATCAGAGCAAAGGACCTGGTTTTCGTTCTGATACTTTTCGAATGACGATGACTCAAGTGAAAACCGCTCAATTAAATCTCTTGACTCGTCATCACCATCATATATTCAGACACTTGTATGTAGCTTGCAAGCCTTCAATACAAACACGTGCCAATTAAATCTTTTACTCTATCATTAACATCACATATATTCAGAGGCCACTTGTAGGTAGCGTGCTATCTCTACACCCCTCAACGTGGGTTGGTTGGTTAGTTCGCTGGTTGCGTTTTTCATAGAAATGTTTGGATATACAACAGGCTAAATTTAGAATCAAATCTTTGCAAACATATGTACCAGATATCGTGTCGTTTTCAGTCTGAGCTCCACCCATTTTTACCAAGTATGTAGCAGTTCTAGGTGTTACTTGAAATGTTGCTTCAGACACTTCTAGGGGGCTAGTATTCCGGCTCCCTGGAGATGACTCTAAGTGGACTCCTTCGGTTGAAATATTTAGGGTATCGGTATTCCGTTGGTCCCACTGTTCGGTCAGCTTGTTGTTATAGGCAATTAAATCTTTGGTTTTGCTATATAACACTTTTTACATTTATTTTACACCAGCGAAAATTAAATTATATACATAAAGGTTACACCTCAAAAACAGTTGGTTGGTTAGTTGTGTTGTCCTGGTTGGTACATAGACTGTTCTATTCGTATACTTAAAACTTAGTAAACTCAATAAGGTTCTGAATACGTTTCTCCTCAGACACATCTGTTATGTACATCGGTTCTCTTTGTCTTACGGTGTTTGACTTCTGTTTTTCTTCTGTTAAAGAGATTTACAGAATTTGCATCATATGGTGTGTTTAGGATCACTTCGGTATCGGAATGTTTGTTCTTAATGTTCTTATCCTTTTTTTTTTTTTCGGTTTCTTGAAGGTTGGTTCTATATTTCTGATTAAATTCGCTTACGCAGAAATAAAAATTGTTGCATTTTTCATAAAAATGATTGGTTATCCAACAAGCCAAATTTAATATCAAATCTTTGCACACATATGTACCAGATATCGTGTCGTTTTCACCGCGCGCTCCACCGATGTTTAATACGTATGTAGCTGTTGCTGGTGTTACTTGAGATGTTGCGTCCGTTTTTAGGGCATCGGTATTCCGAGCCCCTGGAGATGACTCTAAGTGGGCTCCTTCGGTTGGAACATTTGGCATATCGGTATTCCGATACCGCAAATGTTCCTTCAACTGACTGTTGTAATAAGCAATCAACTCTTTAGTTTTCTTATTTTCCAACCAATGACACATAAAGCCACATCTCAAGACAGTTAGTTAGAGTGTTGCATGATTAAAATTACTCTGAAATGCTAGTGGCACCCATTTTTATCAAGTATGTAGCAGCTGTAGGTACCAAGTCAACTCCTTCTGCTTGTTGTTGTAATAGACAATTAACTCTTTGGTTTTCTTATTTTATATCTCATAAACATAAAAGCTACACTTCAAGATACTTAGTTTAACTGGTCACATGGCTAAGATTACTCTGAAATGATAGAGATGTGTTGGTTTAGGGTAATTCAAGACTGTTCTTCAAGACATATTTACTGTGGTTTGTTAGGTACGCTTGACAGCTGTCTGTGCCGTCAACTTCAATAAGTCTAAGAGGGTGTACTAAAATTTGTCTGTAGCACGCATCACTTGATGTAGTCAACATTTAACTACGCTATTGAATACTGTTCTTTATGGTATGGTTGAAATATTCTCTGAAAGTAACTTCATTAAGTCTAAGAGAGTGTGTTGTTTTTAGGTGTTAACACAGCTTGTTCTGACTTACTTAAATATTATATTTCTTCTGTTCAACAAGACGATTATTTTGAGGTGTCACACATGTATGTAGCTCTAAGAATAGCTATACCGGAAGTGTCTACCGGAAGTAACGTTTTTATTGAATATGCTTATAGCGTTTGCTTTGCTGAACAGCGTGTATGTATTGGTTCTATCGTACATCTCGTCGATCTTCCGCGATAAGGGTTTGAAGTTTTTTATCTCAGTTTCTTGTAGACCTTGTTACGAAACATACATTTTTGAAGTCGGTTCCTTTCTATCACTTTCCGTTCAAAAGATATAACGATTTAAAGTTTAGACCGGAAGTGGTCCTTTTATTGTATATTCCAATTTGATTTGGCCTCCTTAACACCGTGCATGTATTGGTTCTATCGTACATCTCACCGATCTTCCGCGATAAGGATTTGAAGTTTTTTATCTCAGTTTCTTGTAGACCTTGTAACGAAACATACATTTTTGAAGTCGGTTCCTTTCTATCACTTTCCGTTCAAAAGATATAACGATTTAAAGTTTAGACCGGAAGTGGCCATTTTATTGTATATTCCAATTTGATTTGGTCTCCTTAACACCGTGCATGTGCTGGTTCTATAGTACATCTCACGGATCTTCCGCGATAAGGGTTTTAAGTTTTTTCTCTTATTTTAGTCGCCATTTTTTACTTCTGCTTACTTAGACGAGTAACATGCCACTAAACACGTGGGGGGTTAGCTTTAAAACTAAGAAAGGAATTGAACCTGTAACCAACCATTGTTTCTAAGCTTACTGTTTAGTTATTCAGTACCTCTTTGTATTTGTTTGACGCTACCATATCAAGGAGCATATATCCGGAATCGAACCTGTATCTCTTTCAAAATAAAATCAACTACTTACCGCGCCCACACATAAGGCTAAAAAAGTTCCTATTTTTAAGAGTTGAACCTGTTGTCTATTTTGTTTCTGAGCTTCCTTCTTTGTTTTGCCAGCGACCTCTATTGTTTCTACGATATTTAAGTTTGGTTTCCTATTTGAACCTGTTGTCTATTTTGTTTCTGAACTTCTTTCTTTTGTTTACCAACGACCTCTATTGTCTCTGCGATATTTAAGTTTGGTTTCCTATTTGAACCTGTTGTCTATTTTGTTTGTCAACGACCTCTGTGTGTTAGTTTTAGAACCTACCCATATACCAATTGTGGCGTTCGGCTACTTTCTATGCGAAATCTTTAACCGTTATCACAAGTCTTTCCGGTTTAGGTGAGTAGCTCGCTAATAACAGTTTAAATCATCAGCTGGGTGTGGTGATGATAATTATGTGTTTAATAATTTTTTGAATCTTACCTAAAATGCATCAGATGTTTAAGTGTATTACTGTTTGCTTACATTTAAATAAAACAGGGTTCTTTTAATAGCTGGAGATGCTATATGTCATACATAACGCATTGCCCTTTTGTAAATCTGTTTACAGGTGCTATTAATATGGAACTAGTTATTTTGTGTAAAGCGTGAAAATTGGTGTTGGTGTTTTAAAACTTAAGTGCTAGTGTGGCCCTATGTCTGAAGGTGATTATGTTTGGTGAGTTGGTCTACCAATTTTTACATAAATAAGCTGAACGCAGCAAGTGTGGTATGGTAGCGAATTTTCCTATACTTTTAAATATAAGTAAATACCTTTTTATACTTTATCCAATACTAACAGCTTTAATAATATTATTATTCTGGAACGACTGTTTCACGTCATTTTCAATGGTGGTTCCCATTTAATTCGATCGACTTCATTTTCATCCTACATACGACGTTCTTTATATTAATTCTAATGAGATAATTTTAAATTGCTTTGATTTTAATAAACAGGTTAGTCTTTGGTAAGTGGTTTATATTTATTATGTGTTCAATATATTGCTTAAATTGCTATACTTCTCAGGTTAGGTGTCTTTTGGCAAGTGGTTTATATTTATTACTAATAATTAACTTCTTATTACGCATGTTATTTTAAATGGTGGTTCCTCGTTTGCATAATACAGGTTAGCTGGCTTTTGAATTTGATTACGTCATCTCAGGTTAGTTCGCTACTTGTTCGGGTTAAATACGAAGTCAGGTGGTGGAGGTGCTCGGGTCTGGTCTGTGGCTCCGCCACCTTGTGCTCGGGGACCGTCGGGTCCGCCACCTTGTGCTCGGGTTAGCTCGGGGACCGTCGGGTCCGGTCAGTTCCGCCACTCCGCCCGGTGGCGGCGGCGGGTGGCGGTCCCAGAACCTCCCTTCTATACCTACTGATGATCGTTCCTTCACAATAGCATGTAATGCGATGTTGTGTGTGTCTAGTAGTAATCTGTGTGGTCCAATAATGTTATATGCCAAAAAAAAAAAAACCAAGTCACTTGTCTAACAAACAAAACTTTACAGACATTCTCAAACATTTTACAGGAAGGTGAGAAGTGAAACAAGCAAGAACAGCAGTTTTACAGTGTTATGCTGTTGTCAACCTCCGTCTGTGAAATTCCTACTACAAATGAGGAGAGCTATTTACAAAAGAAACATCAAACATGTTGCAATTACTGTAATGAGAATGACTGCATGCTCCCTGCCGAATATGACAATGAATGAAGATCAAACCCAAGTTACTATCGTGTCTCAGATGTCACTATTGCAACAACTTAGAAGATGGTATCATTGTCAAAAAATTAACCAGAGCATGTTGATACATCTACTGCAGATACTAAAAAGAAATGGTATGAATTTACCAACTAATTTTGGAACTCTATTCAACCTTTGATGTTGAAAGAATGGAAAATGTGTGAGTTTTGGTACAATGGCATTAAAAATTCTTTGAACATAGCATTTTCTCAGGTTGACACGTCTATAACACTACCACTGGTTTTTTAATGTGAATGACATAAAGCATAAGAAAAACGCATGTAAACAAAAACAACCATAACTTAAAACTTTGTAAGGTTAAAATCACAGGCAGAGCACAGAATTTCGAAAGTATCTTCTGTTTTTTAGAACCATAGTGGCAAGGAGAACTATAAACACCCATTTGATAGATTACAATGTAGCCGTTACTGAAAAGTAACTATACAATGTTGAATCATAGTCCCACTTGTTGGTAGTAAAAATAACTTTAAAGTTCTGGCTTTTCAGTATTCGCCACCAACGACAAGTTGTAACTACTTTCAAGTTCCATATTTTACTTTATTGCTAGTTTTGCAGTTAGCATAGCAAATTTTCAAAATTATTTGTTTCATGTATAGAAAAGTCTGGACGCAGCAAGTGCGCTATGGTAGTGAATTTTCATTTAAATGTTTTTAATAGCAAATATGTATGTTTTTTTAAGAAAGCAGTCATCAAATTTGGTTACCAGTATAACCTATATAGTAAAAACAATGTGCTATGTTTCATCAAAATAACTTTATTGTTTGAAAATGTACAAAAATTTTCGAAAGTAAACTTAAGTGTTCTCGAAATAACTCATTTATTGGTCAACCTTACAGGTTAATAGCAAATTGAGCTATTCAAATATGAAGCATTTGATCAAAATTCGCTACCATAACGCACTTGCTGCGTCCAGAACTTCTTTTCTTAGAAACATGCATTATATTTCGATGGAAAATGCAAAAACATAATAAGGCATGTTTGATTTTTTGTTTAAATCGCTACCATAACGCACTTGCTGCGCCCCGAATTTATTTTCTTACAAACATGCGTTATATTTTGATGGAAAATGCAAAAATGCAATATCATAAGGCATGTTCGATTAAAAAAAAATTGTATCACCAACGACTTATGGGCCAGCCTGTGATTGCAGAAATAATGTTTTAAGATGTAGCTCAAGACATCCTATAATTAATGTATATAATTTTTTTTCATATTTTGTATAATAACGGATATATTAAGCTTTATTGATTTCTTACGAAAATTCGGCAAAACTTATATACCATTACACGATAAACTCTATAGATAAGACTACTGCCAAACATCAGAGAAAGGGTCTATTTGAAATGAATTTTCTGGAAACATTTGAAAATGAAGGACAATGGCGGTTGAAACTAAGACTTCAGGGTTTATAAAACATTCTTCTTGAGACATTTTCTATCCATAGCCCGTATTAGATTCAAGTTCTTTGCCTAAATTTTGCCAATTTTGACGTTTTAAATCGCGACTTTGACATTTTGAGGAAAACCCCAATTTATTTTTCTTTAAATGCCTGTAACTTTTTTGTATTTTGACCTACAGAGCTAAATTTTGGTGGGTAATTTACCTATAGCGATATGAACCCGTGTACCTAATTTGGTTGCCCTTACTGTGTTATTCAAAACTGACCCCGGATATGTGTTCTAGGGGGCCTAATTAGCGCTCATTTGAAGAATTTTTTTCAAAATTCAAAAGTCGACACCTCCTCATTAGTAATTTTTTTAAAAGAAAATTCACTAAAAGTAAATCAGATAACAAATTACAGCACTTTGAGGGTAATGATATGTGTGTGTGTGTGTTTTGTTTCTTTAACGTCGGCCTATTTCCGCGACTATGGCCAATCACCGACGCCAGGGAGCAGTTTCACCTCACTATCCTGGAAATTTTGCTGAACCCCTGCCTTTCTGTAAGGAGGGTAGGGATCTTTAACGTGCCCAACATGCATGGACACGGAACCGACGGCTTTACGCCCCCTCCGAAGGGCGGAACATGCAGACATTCAACTTGCTCAAATACAATGCCAGAACCTCGGCTGATGTTAATGTTACAGTTTGTACTGAAAAAGTGAACGGACTATCCTGGGATCGAACCCAGTACCCTTCGGTTCAGAGGCACACGTTCTTACCCCTGACCCACCGAGGGTCTGGTAATGATATTGAATGTCATATATTGTGATATATAATTTGTATCAAAACCTACAATTTCGAAGGCGTGTAATTTCTGGATGCACAAATCATATTTTATTTGTTTATTTATTCATACACCATCCAACAGTTAAAAATCCAAATTAATGATGGGCTGATACACAAAACGAAATAGCAACAAACAATAATTATACAAACCATGCAAAGGAGAGATTCACTAGTTACATCACTTTGAAAAACACTTTTATCTCTGATATATTACATGAGAGATAGATATCTAGGCCATCTGGCAGTACAGAGTAATCATTGCACATCTGGTAAATTGGAGATGATTGCAGCAATTGTGTACGAGCTGTGGGGAGATAGAATGTGCCTGGAAAAAGTGTAGTAACACGAGGCACATTGAAAGGAAGTTGCTGAAGCAGGTTTGAGCGGTCACACAGAGAATTAACCAAATTATATAAAAATATAATAAAACTGCACTGCCGCCTGTGCATCTCCAGACTCTACAGATTAAAGTGAAGAAGTAAACTTTTCTGAGGAAAACCAATAGAAGGATATTAACCATCCTCTCAAAAGTTAAGAAACTTTAGAAATTTCCTTTGTACTAATTCAAGGTTTGCCGCATGTATCTCATAAGTAGGAGCCCACACAACCAAGCCATATTCAAGTCAGGACCTAACCAGACAACCAAAGAAGAGCAAAAGGGTGTCAGTCCAGGAGTAATTTTGGCTGTTTGTTATTAGAAACCCAAGTTTTGTAAGCAGAACTAACAGTCTGTTCATAGGTGGCTTAAAAGATAGAGTACCACCAAAGGAATTCCAAGGTCCCTAACTATCCTAGTGTGACTAAATGCAAGCCCTCTTAAATTATAACTGACATGGGGTGCTTATTTCGAGTAAAGGACATTACACAACATTCATAGAGAGACTACTCTGACACCATTCATCAAGGACCTCAAGGCACTTCTGGAGCTGCAAACAGTCGAAATACTTGCAAAAATCTTGTGTCATCTGCATACATTAAAAAAGGAACATGTAAAACATGTTTACCTGGCTTGGTACATATATTAAACAGTAGTGTAGGCCGAGCACCTGCAGCACTTCCGAAATTATGTTATGGATGTTAGATTTGAAGCCACTGACCGCAACAAATTGCTTGCTTCCATTCAAGTAAGATCTGAATAGGCCAAGCAAGGCCTCAGAGAATCTGATAGCCCTCATCCTGTCAATTAGAACAGAATGATTTAGACAATCGATGGCCTTACATAGGTCAGTATACACAACAAAAACCTGTGAATTTCAGTGGAGTGGATGCAATGAACTGTGAGATATCAACTAGATTGATCACAGTCGATCTCCCCGGAATGAAACCGTGCTGAAAAATGGAGTATGTTTTTGATGTGAAAGAATAATCACTGAAAAGCGCAGGCCTTGAAAATCATACAGAAGACACACAGTATGGCTTATTGGTGGGGGCCATAGGTGAAGAGATGAAGGTAGAACCAGGACATTTTGCGAAATAAGAAGCAAAAGTATCAACTGCCTCCAGCTGGTTAAATGAATTATTAATAGAAAAGTTTTGACAGTGTCTAGAAGAACAGTTCCAGAACTTTTTAGGACATAAGCTCTCTTTCAGCCCTATGGAAGTAGTTTCCTTGAGAAAAATGAATGTCTTACTTAAGCTTTTGCCTTAGCTCCCTAAATTTATTTGGAAACTACTTTTCAAAATTTCTTGAACATACGCCACAATGACTATTTATATCTGATATTGACCTTAATGTCTTTAGTAAACCAAGGAGGATACCGATTACATGCACTTGTAGCAGTCCTGGGAACATACAGATCAAATAAGTCATAAACTCTGGAATAGAAGGAGTTTAGCATAGAATCAACATCCTGAAGCTCATCCATATCAACCCAGCCCAAGCTGCTGTACAATCTAAGAAAATTGCATTTTCGAAAATTATATGATCTCTGCCCAGTGTTACCAACAGGGGAAGAGATCACTGAACCTTTGACCTGAAACTCTTTGATTAAGGGGGGATGATGTCCATCAGCAATCACGGGTGAATCAAGAGCCTCCTACACCAAGCAAGTGTCTGTAAACAAAACCAATTCAAGAATTATATTGTTAATATTCTCGACACGATTAAATTGTTCAAGTAGATGATAAAAATTTTGAAAATCAGATACAAGAGTGGAGAGGTTTCACTGTTGACAAGAAGCATATTCAGGCATGTTAAAGTCACCAACTAAGAATGACTCACGACCATATTTTACACACAGGGACTCGGGAGCTTCAAACAAGAGGCAGTAATAATCAATTGGAGTATTGGGTGGTATATAGACAAAAACATTAGGAGATGCCTTATGATTCCGAGACTCTAACTCCCACAATATCAATATTAAGAGTATCCAACCCGCCACAGTCATCCTGAATACAAAGGCGAAGAGTAGCAAGCCAAGACTGCACAGCAAGCAGAACACCACCTCCCCTCGTCTTGCAAGAGGAAGAAAAATCGCTATCTGATCTGTAGACAAATATTGGTCATCAAACAATTCGCCACTATAAATATCACTATCCAGCCAAGTCTCTGTGAAAGCAAAACTCTCAACAATGCGTGCCTGTGAGCAAACAAAAGAGTAAACATCATTATTTCGTGTCTGGAGGCCCCTGACGTTTTGATAAAGTATGTTAAATTGCTTTTTTGTTGAACAGGCGAAAGAGGAAAGTTCATCACTGATAAAGAGTAAAAGAAAATACACAAGCTGATTGATGGTATGTCAAGTATATCGGCTCGAACAGGCTGTAGTTTCTGCCTGTATACTGTACACTTATGGTCCCAGGCAGCATGCTCAGTAGCAATGATTTTTTACCTTAGCAGCATTTAAACAGTGTATACAACAGACGAATGTACAAGTGCAGCTATTAACAGGATGTCCTGCATATTTTAGGACAAACAGCCTTGCCCTTAAAGTTATTAGATGTATGATGACATCCACAGCATCTAAAACAACAGATAATGTCAATGGCATCATATACGAAACAGCGACCATGACCAAAAGTTGACCCATGTTCACGCCAGAATTATAAGAGGTGTTATCCAATTGCAAGACCGCCTGATACACATTGTTATTTTTCTTTGAGTGACTAAAAGGGGTCAATTTTATTTCGGCAATGGCGTATTTTAACAGTAATCTTGCATCCGCTTAGATTTAAACACTCAAGACAGCCAAATATAAAGCATCATAAAATTAGTCATTAATGGTGACATGTAGTCCTGCTAGTATCTATATAATTGGAATAAAAGACAAAGATGGCTTTAGAACATAAGAGTTGGAGAGAGATATTATTCTGTGGAATAATTTTCAAGACAAAGAAAGCAAGCACAAGACAGATTAGGGAGTGATAAGTCCTGTGATAGTGATTGTTACCATTAGATTGCTGTCCCAAGTTTTGTGCATCATTCTGTTACTATGCATATTAGTGATAAGCAGCAAGAATGTGACAACATTTATAAAGTCTGGTGCCAAAATAATAGATAATAATTTCAATACACTATCACCAGATAGCTGATAAACAAATATCAGTCTCTTAGTATGTAAATCAACCAATTTTACTTCCGCCACTGCTGAAATGGCGGATCACATTAGGTCATAAATCAAGATGTGGATATTGACCGTGCCAACAAGTGTGAAAATCACTGAATGCAGGTAAGGTAGTGATCACCGGCTGAAGTGGATCCCTCCTTGTAGGATAACAGCATCAGGCAAACTTTAAGCCTGCACTTGCTGATCAGCACAAGTCAGTGGCGTTCCATCACAGCTGTTTTATTTTATAGATCTTTCGATGGTTAATATAATGATTATTTTGTACTTTGTTTTGTACTTTTACTTGTATTGTAGCACTTAGTGGGGTTTCCCAATATAAATTAAATTAAATAAATTAAATTATATCGATATTTCCAATTCGGCTGACAGCTGAAATATGGGATATTTTTCAGAAATCGATAACATTACGTCAACGTCCTATACACACATGCATACATGTCGAAATCCAATTTCTAGTTATTTCTATTTTTTCTCACAAGCCGCCTATCAATTTCGACCCTCACACACGCTGCAACACTACAGCGATTATCTATTATTTTGGACACAGACTATAGTATAGTAGACTATGTTTGTGAATACAACGTCCAGCACCCTATCTTCCAAAGTCTATATTTTTTTTATATTTTGCAATGGAACATAGAGATTTTATGAAGCTAAATATTTTATACATTACCTGTACCTTCGAGGTGGACTACCGTACAAGTAGTCATCTTCGATCATCACTTTCAAATCTCCACCCGTCTTAGTAATTCTCATATTTTCCATTTCACGTCTCTCTCTGTCAGCACTCCACTGCGCTATTTTCCCAAACCTTTCGGAAAGAGTAAGCCGTGTTGTAGCTACTATGGGAGAAGCTGAGGACGCAGTGCTATCTTCAGAACCAGTGGAGTCACCACCAGGAGATCCAGGCCGTTTCTTTGTTCTTTCCTTCTTTATCCTTGTTAGCAAAAGCTGAAATGATACAGAGATTAAATGTGATGTTAGTAGTATGGGGCTGCTAGTTATTCGAAGATAAATTTTAGTAAGTCACAATTATACTTTGAATCGACTGTCTATCCAATCAACAGTGCCTCAAGACAATCGACTGAGCGCCAATATATCTCTGGAGTCATGTGATTATAAAAGCATGGTATGAAGATTTTAATTATGCTACTGATAGATTATGTGCATACATCAAATACAAAATAGGTCCAAGCACAGATGCCTGTGGAACACCAGCTTTTTACAATTTTGGAGGTACTTCTTTTACTATTTGTAAGGTATCACGCTTACTTGTATTTCTGAATGAAAATTCACTAAATACAAAATACATGCATCCATACATCTAAATATATTAATTCTAAACATTGAAACGTCTAGGTGTGACATAACCACATATTGGCTTAAATAACAAAAGGCTTTTCTTCCGGGCACAATTTTTAATTTAGCCAACCTTAATAATTGTAAAAGTAAGTTACAAGTTTGTGACACCCTCTAGTTGATTAGTATGTGGCTTTGGTAATCCAAAACTAATTGTAAGCTAAATAAGTACTCACAGGCTCCGGACCTTTGTCTTTCAGCTTCCGGATCGGTTTTGGAGGTGGCTTCACACCAGACACATTAATAATCTCTCCGGTTCTACCTCTGGGTCTAGGTGGGGGTGGCTGCCTCCTGGGGTCTGTTGGCCTATCCGAAGTCATGGAGGACGAGGCAGGCTTCTGCATCTTTCTGACTGGAGGCGGAGGAGTCATAGGTCTTGGCATCCTGCGCGGTGGAGAGGGTGATGGTGACGGTGGTCTAGCCCACCCCCTTGACTTCACTGCAGGTGAAGGAGGTGCTTTCTTAACTGTTACTTGCTGCTTTGCACGCGAACGTGGTACCGAAAAAGAACGAGATCTGAAAAAATATTTTCTGTAAGATACACATTTACATTAAAGAAAAAAAAGAAGCTCAAACATATGATGTTGAAATTTTGTTAAATAACCATACAGGGTGAGTCAGCAAAATGAAAGTCGTGTTTACGCGTTCATTTTGAGGAGGATTGAAGTAAGACAAATCCCAATTGCACAAGTCAAAGCCTTACATACATTTTGCCTATATTAGGGAAGAAATGGGCCAGGGCTGACAATTTACAAAATTGTTGGTTAGTTGTACCTAGTCTCTATTTTATAACATATTGTGTTATTTGGAGCTGTCGTGACAACATACTACTTGGTTCGGCAACGAGATGGTGAGTCCTGTCTTACATCTCACTTTGTGCTGTGAGGCTGTATTACTTTATAGGTGTGTTCTCACTGCAATTAGTATACTGTACTGACGAGCTCCAATTAGAGTGAAACCGGTCTACGGTTCAAATTGTGGTGAGAATACATATATACATATACATATATATATATATATATATATATATATATATATATATATATATATATATATATATATATATATATACATATACATATATATATATATATATATATATATATATATATATATATATATATATATATATATATATATATATATATATATATATATATATATATATATATAAACATATAAAAATTGAAACTGACACCGGATATGGGTTCTAGGGGTCCTAGTTCGCGCTCATTTGCAAAAAAATTTCTATATATTCATATATAAGAGAGAGAAAAAAAAATTAGATTAAAAATGTTTATAGGAGTTTAGATTGGAATTTTGTTTGGTGAAGCAAGTAAACAGCCAACAGGAGTCACTGGCCGGACAGTTCAATATAGCAACGTGAACAAATACAAGAAAAAAACTGTGAGTAATAAAAGCAATAACTCATACCTTATTTGTGTGATATATCCACCGCTCAGGAGAGTATCGCACAAATTATAAAAGCTTTTAATAAGTAAACAAACGTAGGACGTAATTATTTTCACTATTTTGCATTAGCAAAATGCAATGGCATCCTCTTGATGTGGTGAACCAAATTGAAGAGAGCTTTGATTCAATTATTTCCTACTTCCTTTAAAATATTGAATTCAAAGCAATCTAGTTATTTTACAAACTGTCAATTGTTTTCATATTTCTTACCATAGAAATATTTTATGTCTATGTACACAAAAACAGCGAAATGCATTGGCGTTTATGGATTTTTGGAGTGTCAATGTAAATTCATTTAACCCCACTTTAAACTTGTAAAATTACATCATTCTTAGGACTACTTTAAACAAACAGCAATAAAACCAATCTTAAATACATAGAAACTTATTTATCAAATTTTTAAGTAGTGGCATCTGAAATATTACAAACACTTTAAAGGTTAGTACAAACATAATATCTTCTATATAACAAACTAAACACTTTCCATCTTTAACAAACATGTATCAACCCTTTATTAAAAAAATTATACCTAGTTGTTTATCAGTTTATATTCATTTCAAACTACGTTTCATTTCTTAAATGTCTTATCGTATAGCTTGGACAAGTACTTTGCATGTCACTGCTGTAGTGTCTATTCGATACATTATTTACACTTTGCTTAAATTTAATTTAAGAATGTTTGTTATGTTGAATATATCTGTTGTTAATTAATTTATTATCTTTGTATTTTAGATCTCCTGCTGTTTATGCAGATCTTTATTGGACAATAATGCAGTGTTGTATTATAATTTGGTTTTACTGGATATTTGAAACATCTGCATCTTTAGTAAGTTATTTTATATTAATCCGATTTACACCTTGTCTTTATATTTTGAGTGCATATGAATTTGTTTTACCCGTTTTATCTGTTCCACATATACAAAACATCATCGATATTTATTTACACCTGGTATGTGAATTTCCCTCTCATTATATTTGTTTTAAACTTGTATCTGTACATTTCAGATTGATTTCAAGAATTCATTGGTAATGCTCTCTAGTGTGCTACACAAACCGTTTTTATTGGAATCAGTATTCTGCATGATGCCACCTTCGATATCCACTTAAATTTCTATCAGATTTTCCACAGTATTGACATTCAGTGGCAGTGTTAGTGTTTTGACAATTACCGTTCATAAACCTTTAGTATTTTAATTAGTGATAAGTGATATTCTAGTTTACTCGTATCTAGTTTTAAGTTTTTAGTTTTAAGCTTTGCGTGTGGTAGCTACCTTTAAGTTTGATATCGCTAAATATCAATACAATATATATATATATATATATATATATATATATATATATATATATATATATATATATATATGTGTGTGTGTGTGTGTGTGTGTGTGTGTGTGTGTGTGTGTGTGTGTGTGTGTTCATATTATTCGTGGTGTTTTGCAATTATCCGCGTTGCCAATACCCCCATTAGCCCTGATCATCTAGAGCATACTACACTTTCCATAAATCATCCTATCAAATCCATTATTTTTTTTTACCTTTTTACACTGCACAGAATATAAACACAGTTGTAGTCATCAAACATTTAGAAATTTTTATCCTCTGATGACGCTAACTTGGTTACTGAAACGATCGTCAGGTTTTTTTTAATGTATTGTGGTGATCTAGGTTCATCAGTGATTATCACAGGTTTCAATCTGCATTTAGTAAATAAATGCGGATCAGAATTTGATTAAATGTATGTTCACATGTAAAGAAAAATAAATATATTTAGTACTGCAAAAACTAAACACCCTATATCTGTATCATTGTTTTTAGAATAACATAATGCTTTGACCCTTATGTTTTTGGGATTTTGTTTTTAAATTACACACACAATTAAAGTGAAACACAACTATTCCACCTTACTGACCCACCTTGCATGAATATTTATAGTACAAGTCAGACAATCTGGCGAAATCTGGTAATGACAAAATAGGAACTGACCTTGAATGACAATCATAGTGTTTACCTGGAGCGAGCATGTCTGTGATTCTTGGGTGAGCAAACAGAGCACGAATCATCCGAACAGCTGCTAATAGAGCTGGCCGAAGCGGACCTCCTGGCGGCGGACGTCGAGGACTTGTGAGGCGGCGAACGTGGCGAGCGTGGCCGAACGGGCCTGGAACGCGCCAACGACGAGGAGGCAGGTCCGGCAGGCGAGCGGCGGCCCACCGGCGACCTACTATAGCGTGACGGAGTGCGACGCGACACCGATGACCTGCGGCAGGGCGGCGACCTGCCACGTGGAGGCGGTGAGCGAGGCGAACGGCGACCTGGAGGCGGAGATCGGGACGATCTACGGCCGGCGGGAGACCTCCTGCCTATAGGGGATCTGCGAGCAGGTGATCTCGGCGAGCGACGACCTGCCCCAGACCTGGAGCGACTTCGACTCCTGCGACCTGGAGAGGGAGATGAGGAACCATCCATATACAGAGACTTGTATCCACTGTGACGCCAACTACAATTAAAGAAACAAAACAAAAAATTAATCGAACTGAAGTCATTTTCACTTGGAAGAATGTAAAAAAAAAACTCTAAAACCAGATTACAGTAACCACAGGAATAAACACTGTGTATAAAGTAACGCATAAATTCAATAAAATTGGAAGTGACCATTATTAGGAAAAATTCGAAAACAGGACAATTTTTATTGCCAAAAGCTTACTCTTTAATATAAAAATCTCACCCCTATCGTCATACCTCTTCAAAGGGTAGTTACCCCTTAGTAATTCTGAAATTGAATGGTGGGTAGTGTGATACATCTTTTTAAAGCTAATCCAATTCTCTATTCAGCTGTAGCAAATTTTTTAGAAATAAAATAAAGTAAGTAATAACATTTTTATTATCAGGAACACCTAACACAAGTGAAGCATATATATATATATATATATATATATATATATATATATATATATATATATATATATATATATATATATATATATAACTAGTTCAGACTCATCTAATCAAATGTTCGAAATGCCTGCCTTCTTGTACCTGACAATATCCCAAATGGTCAACAAATTCTTGCTGGACTCTATTATTTATAATCTCTGGAGAAATGTTGGTACATTCAGTTCTAATTATTGTTTTTAATTCGTCGATAGTATCTGGTTTACTTTTGAATACCACATTCTTCAAATGACCCCCACAGAAAAAATCTAAGGGAGTTAGGTCAGGTGATTTTGCTGGCCACTCGATTGCGCACGCCTGCCAATCCATCTGGCGTGAAATTGTTGATCCAGATACTGTCGAACATTAACGTCATAATGCGCAGGGACACCATCTTGTTGTTCCCACAAGTTATAATTTACCATACCAGCATTGTGTCCATCAGGAAATAAGTTCAATAACGCCAGAGTGAGATATTGCTGTAAAAATTGTAGATATCGTGGTCTATTTACAGTTCCGTCAAACAAGTAGGGACCAATAATGCTACTCCTAACAATTTCCGCCCAATTCTGTCGCATCCATCTTCTATTTTCTCTTGCCCAGTATCTGCAGTTTTGACAGTTAACTTCTCCATGTAGTGTAAAAGTATATTTGCCGAAAAAAGGATATTTGGTGGTTGCAAAAAGTTATCATTACATTTATCCTTTAATGTTGCACAAAACTGCATCATTCAGTCTGAATCGTCATCGGATAACACCTGCAAAACTGTATTTTATAAGGATGACGCATTTCAAGTTTTAATACGTTATATGCAGCCTGAAATGGAATTCCATGGTCTCGGCCAATTTTCCCAACACTACCTACTGTGGGGATTCTCTTCCACTACCAATAAGACGTTTAATTTCACTTCTTTACTTATAGACCGGCGACCTGTTTTTGGCAAATCTTCCATGCTAGACGTTTCTCGAAATTTCTTATCTATTCGACTCACTGTTGATTGATTGATAAGACATATCCCGATATTTAGCATTAAACAGAAAACACACCTCTGCCTGAGTTCTAATCCTGTTACCATAACCAATCATCATTAGAACTTCAATTCTTTGAGCTATTGACAAAGGCATGTTACCAACAATTTAATAATTAATTTGAAAAAGCAAAAGTTTAAAATTATACATACACACTTTGCATGACAACCAAAACGTAAATTACCTGTAGATTGTATCGCAAAAAATTATCACACCTATGGTTGACTGGTTTCTATGACACATGTCACACAGCAGATAACTGCAGATAACTCTAGCATTCTTTTCGTACAAGAAGCCCAACATTTTGAACATTGTGTACAGACCTTGAGATATTGAAGTATCATAATATAAGTATCATATCAGTATCACAAGCCTGAACTATCTAATTCTTTACACACTTCACTTGTGTTGGATGTTACTGACAATTGAAATGTTATTACTCACTTTATTTTATTTCTATAAAAAAAAAAAATTGTTTTGTTGGATAGAGAATTGGATTAGCTTTAAAAGGATGTATCGCACCACCCACCATCAATTTCAAAATTACGAAGAGGTAACTACCCTTTGAAGAGGTATGACGATAGGAGTGAGATTTTTATACCAAAAAGTTAGTTTTTGGCAATAAAAATCGTCCTGTTTTTTATTTTTTCCTAACAATGGTCACTTTCAATTTCATTGAATTTATGTGTTACTCTATAAACAAACTGTATACAAAAAAAAAATACTAAACTAAATAGGAATAATAAATCCTATAGGAAAATTTTATATATAGTATGATAATTATTTATTTACTTAATTTATTTATTTACTTATTTATGATGGGCTAATTCCCATTACAAAAACAAAATACATATGCAGAAAATAAACTTACTGAAATACAATCTAAACCAACGAACATACTTATAAGTGCAACAAAATAATTAAACCAAAAGCACTTTGGACCTATTCTTTTAGTTCGTCCCCGGACCCACAGGGTACAAACCACTGATAACTTTGTAAAGAAATATCAAAGGGGAAAGTCTCTGCGTTCTTTAAGGTTACACAAGTTGACAGTTTTGTCTACATTGCTGTAAATATATTCATCTCCTGTAAAACCTAATCTGTAAGCACAAATTCTTAGACATTTTTTCTGGACACCTTCAACCAGTTTGATGTATTTACCATAATAAGGATTCCGGACATTACTGGCATATTACAGGTTAGATGTAACTAAAGTACCATATAAAGTTCCCAGAGTGTAGACAGAGAAATGAGGTGATGACTTAACTACAAAATCGAACCTGTAGGCTGTTGAGACAATCTCATCAAGATGAGTATTAATTGACAAGTCTTTAATCTATAGTTTAAGGCTAAGTAGAGCACGATTTATAGGTTATTAAAAAACAATGGGACTTGAGATCTGCTGAGCGAGATAGAAAAGCACTTATTAGATTTAGATATAAGCAATCTGACTAGCACTAGTCCACAACACCAAATACATAAGCCTGCAACAGCAAAGCAACATTCATGCTTGAAACAGTTGAGAACAACTTTGAAGTCGTCAGCAAACACAAGATCGTTCGTGAATAAAGAGAACAAAAGTGGACCACAGTGAGACCCCTGTGGGACACTAGAACCAACTAAAAAAGTATCTGATACATAATCATCAATATGACCAATTATAAAGCAGTTTTAAAAACTTTTTAATAAATATATTAATTAAATTTATTTTCTGTGTTTAGAAGAAACTTGTACAAAAACAGAATGAAATTTTTAAAACCAGAGAGAAAATTATTCTTTTTCCCAAGACTTTTAAAAAAATAAGGACTACTAACACACCAACTTGGCATTTGGAACGCAATAAATAAAACAATGAACTGGCAAAAAAATACAAATGTAACAGAAAAATGACTTACCGATTTGGGTCTTTTTCTTCAACTTCAAGGAGCTTTTTGTCCCAATACTGATTATCTGATGCTGCCCTTGCTTTTTTCATTACATTGTCAATTTCACGTCTGCGGCCTGCTGGCAGACTAGGATCTAAAAGAATATTAAAAGCATAATTTTTTGGTTAGCTTACGTTATGGGCACAGATACACAATTAAAACGGTTGCAACGCTCGTGTTTTTGCGTACCTACCCAAATGAAGAGTCTTATCATATATACAGCTCGAAAAATTGAGTGAAAATTTGCCACAAAAAATGGGAAAATTAGAATTGGGCTTAATAATTAAAATATAATTAACAAAGGCTTGCTACCAACAAAAATATAAGTGGTAGTATCTCAGAAATTTAGTGCCTTTAAAATATTCAAGTCGCTATAAGGAAGTTCTGAAGCATTAAGATCGTAAGAACCTTGAAATGTAAATGAGAAGGTCCCAAGTACAATAAAAAGATCTTTATTCACATAAAGATAATTGCTATACATAGAACACTGGGAATTAGGTTACGCCGGCATGGCACTGTGCCGTAAACAACAAAAATGACAAAAACTTTTAAAGCGTGTAAATCACATCCCATCTCCCTCTCTCTCCAACAAAAAAGAATTATGAAACCTATACGCGGAAAAGAGACAGCGTCGATAAGACCCCGAAGCGAATCGCGTGAGGCGCAGGTGGTATTGAACTAACCCTGCAGGGGTGAGCGGCATGTGAACAAGGAAGCACATTCATTCTAGCGTCAGATGTAAGATTAAAGCGTTTAGATGTCGATTGCATCAACCGCTGTGTCTCAAAGCCCATGATATTTAAAAAGTGTGTGTTAAATCAAAGCTTATTACTTATCGCGCAAATTACTAAACCATATTATTTTATTAATAGGGCTTTCGGGAATACGTTTTTGAAAACTTCGTTGGAAATTGCTATTTTTTTGATAGTGGCGAAATCCGTTATGGACTGACAATGAGGATCCTCATACTTCGTGTCAGAATCTTCCATTCGTACATACCGACCAAAACATACTTCCCTGCTTCCTCTAGTAGACTGTCTCAGAATTACTTTTCGAGTAATACTTCAGGACAGTCCCTTATTTGTCTCTTCTCTTTTATTCTCCTCCCCAGTCTTGATTAGCCTCCTTTGCTTTCAGAATGGTTATGATTGTTTCGGGGGTGAAAACTGCTACTTGGCTAACCAGGTCATTTCGGAGGTGTTTCCACCACGTGCACACAAAGAAGGTGTGGTGTGCGTTGTCTTCTTCAATTTGGCAATACCTACACTGGGAATCGAATGGCTTTCTGATCTTTCCTTGGAAGGACCGAAAGTACCCTGTGCCCGGTAAGAAACCGTGTCGAGTAGTAGCCTACCTCACCATGCTTCCTCTCCGCCCAGTACTTCACATTGCCTATTAATCGGGCCGTCCATCTAGCCTGCCATTTATGTAACATTTCTTTCTGTTCCTCTTTCTTTACTGTCTGCATCATATTCTCTCTTTTCCGCAGGTAGATCCTTTGGCGTTCCTCTGCCAGCAGGTCTATCGGAGCCAGTCCTGCAATAACCTGTGTCGCAGGGTCCGAGACTGTCCTGTAGGAAATATTTATTGAGAGCTCCCTTTCCTTGGACTGCTTCCATCCTCGATCGGTATTTCTGGAACTTCAGCTCCGTGGCCGAGACCTCTGCTCCATACAGCATAATAGCATCAGCCATTCTCATGAGCAGTTTTCGCTTGAAAGAGGACGGACCCCCCACATTGGCCATAAGTCTGCTCAACTTTCCTAGGATGGACGCTGCCTTGTCCACCGCTTTACATAAGTGCGCCCAGAAACTAAGCTTTCCATCGAGCATCACTCCCAGGTACTGTATTGCTTTGGACATTTCAATGTTCTAGCCATCCACATTCATCGGAATGACTCTCTCTCCATCCGCGTGGACGTCAGGAGTACAATCTCAGTCTTCTAGACAGACAGGGACCGGAGCCCCATTCACTTCAATATGCAAGGCATCGTCTGGTTCACCTTGAGCTGGAGATGCTGTACTGTACGTGCAGTAATCACCACGACAAAATCATCAGAGTACCCCACCAGAAAGACGCCACTCGGCATCTCCATTCACAGGATTCCGTCGTAGTTGAAGTTCCACAGGTCCGCAACCAGGACTGATCCGTGTGCTGCTCCCGAGGTAATTATCTTCTTCTTCCTCCCCTCTCGTGTCTCGAACACCAACACTGTTACCCGTCTGCACTGCCCTCGCCGCGTCCATCACCTCTTTCACCGTGTCAACCGTCGATCTTCCCGCGGTAAAGCCGTAATGTCTTGGAGAGTCCTCCAACCTCTGCAACTGTCCCTAGAGTTCGGCACTTCAGCATCATCTCGTAAAGTTTTCCAGTTGTATCTAACATGCATAATTGCCTATCGGCTGATGCCATACTGGAGTCACCCTTTCCCTTCTCGATGAGCGTGACATTCGCAACCTTCCACTGCTCCAGAAATACGTCTTCTGTTACGCATGCGTTGTACATGTCCAGCAGTACTTCCGGCTGTCACTGCGTTAATATCTTCAGTATTTCTACCGGTATACTCTCTGGGCCAGGGGCCTTTTTATTCCGCGTGGAATTCGCCGCGCGCAAGAGCTCATCTCTGGTGAAGAGAGGTATGTCTTCTGCTGGCAGACAATTATTTACTACTTAACCTCAAAACAGAACTATCAAATCATAATTAATAAACAAACCACGTTATTATTCTTTTGTTTTCAATTTTAGAAGCATTATACAATCATTTACTTAACCTCAAAGCAGAATTGTCAAACCATAATAAATAAACAAAACACACTATCGCATCTGGTTTTTACTTCAAGTAGCTGATATAAAACTTCCTTATTTTCCCCTCTCACTTTCAGATTGGGCTATTTTTTACATTTTACAAATCTGCACATCCGAATAGACCTGAAGGCGGTCATTAGGGTGGGATTGCCACAGTTGGGGTGTGAACGTTTGTTGCACAATAAGATGTTGTGGTGACCCCGTCTTACATGTGTTATTTTATTTGGTTATCGCTGCATTATGATGTATGCCTCTGGTATATGTATCTATCAACACGTGGCAGGTGACTACTCTACCTTTGTCTGGCATCATACTTTAACCGCTTAAGTTGTTTCAATTCATGTCTTTCAGATTTAATTATATATTTATTTATTCAGATTATATACAAAGACAGAGCCTCTATTGTAACATAAAGCGTTTGTACAGTCCAACTGATCAAGTCAGAAAAAAAAAAACACATCACTCAGTACCCACCACCATTCTAACGGACCTTGAATATGGATTCTAGTAGCCCCAATTCGCGCTCATTTGAAAAAAAAAATCCGAAAGTCTCACCATCGTTACCTCTCTATTAGTAAATTTTCTTAATGATAATTCACTAAAACCCAGTCTATTTTAAGCTGAGCTAATGGTATGCTGCAAATGTTGATTAAATGGGAGAACGGGGTAAAACACAACCCCAAGACCTTTAACAACAGCTGGTCTATTCAGTATGTGATTATTTACATTGTAATCAAAAAGGATAGGGTTCTTTTAACTAGAAAAACACATGATGCAACATTTATTAACGTTAATAGATGACCTATCAAGAAGCTCTAGATTACACTGTAACTTTAAACGGTTATAATGATGATTGACACGTAACTACATTTTTACATCATCGGCGTAGATTAAGTGTAAATTCAAGAACATTTGATATCTCAAATAACAGCATGGTCGAGGTGGTCAAAAGCCTTTGGCAGAGCAATGTATATAACATCAACTTGGCTATATTTATCAAATCCTGTGGTGATAAACTGCACTATTGAGATTATATTTGTGACGCTAGAACATCTAGCCACCTGGAATACAGTATCGTGTCTGTCTAAAGAGAATGGTCGCTCCAATGGCAGTTCCAGTTTTTTAACTGTCTGGGTATTAACCCAGGCTTTCAGTAGCAAATTGTAGCTGGTTGTATGTGGTCTCCTTTTGGTCACTTAAAACAGCCTCAAAAGAAATTTCCATTCATATAAACAATGGGCACGCTGCGCCACGAACCAAACATCCTTGTCCGGTTCTAATCTGTAACAGTTGGCCAGTCTGTTTCATTCTATATGAAGCCCTATCCTCGCCTCAAACTGAATCACTATGTAAAGTAGTCGATGGTCCAGATTAGACTATATTGAGGCTGTAGTGGTTGTTCTCATTTCCCCTCTAAATTCCACACAACAAGTTTTTGTAACTTGCTTAGTTTAAGTTTCAAGAGCCCTGCTATGCTTTACTTTATCAGATTAGATTTAAAGTCTTAACGTCTTTTCTGAAATGTGGATTTAAACAGGAATGATAATAAAACAAAAATGATACCTGTTATACGTGGAGTTTGAGGCTTTGAATCCATTCTGAGTTTGGGAGCAGCAATGTTCTTTGAACGGTCCTTACTTCTACTTCTTCTTCTTGAAGACATTCTACAAAAATTCAAAACATAAATTACTTCACATCAGCATGTAACTTAAAATAAATCTGTGGTAATACTATCTTACATGAAACTGAATTACTTAAAAAATCATAAAAATTCAATTAGGGAAAAATTTAAAATGCCCTATTTAAAACAGTAATAATACTGCACAAAATAGTGCATTTAACTTATTTTCTGTATTGATTTATTTTGTTTGAGGCCTTTACAGCTGATACAGACATCCGCTTTATAAGTCATTTACCTACATACTAGCTTTTCTACACCTGTAAATTATTAAAAAATTAAGCTTTGGGTATACTTCACATGTTTGTTGTAGACAAGCAATTTTTGACATTTTAGGGTGTATATTTCCTGTCCCTAACTAACACTGTAAACGATTTCACCGCTTTAGAGTTACAGAGAAGAAAACAAACACTTGTGAAGAAGCAATATCCACACCTGTATTTAGTATGGAACGATTTCACCAAGTACGGGTAACAGCAATTAATGAATTTAAGCAGCTAGAACATAATATAGCTTAAACGGGCATCATCCAACAGCAAGAAATCAATTAAGTAGGATGGTGGAGAAAAAAAAATGCATAACAATCACAACAATTATAATGATCACAAAGTAATCTCTAAATTCCTGAAACATATTTTTCAAATCACGAATTGAGCAGTGGAATATATCAGAGCTGTCCTGAAATGTGGAGTAGATACTGCACATTCGATGCAGTAGTAGCAAGCGAGTTCAAGGTGTACTTACATAATATGTTCTGTGAAAACGAGATATTAAATGGGTAATATTGAGATTATCCAGGGAAAAATGGACCAACTTATACAGGAACAATAAAGAACTGTACTGTTTTCTACCCATTAAACTTAATAAATAAATTAATACAATAAAGCAAATCAGTATGGGGAAAGCCTATACAAAGGGGAAGTCCCCATCAAGATATTAAGAGAGATTTCTTAAAATGTTCGCTGAATTGACACAAAACTAGAGCAATGGTTGTCCTATGAAGGAGCCCATTCCCTGGATCTCTGCAGTAACACTTTTAGATTATCTGCAAAAAGATCACGTCTATTAGAAACAATGTTAAATGTATTACACATTACATGAATAACCGACTTCAGCACAATATTAGGCCTAGCCTGTCTATTGTAAATCAAACACATTGCTTGTCTACAGTTCAACTTGGCAACAACAATGTTAACTTGAGAGAGAAGATCTGGACAATCCAATAGATATGCATAAGCTTAAATACAAACTTGACACAAGTCAACAACGGAAACCAGTAAAAGGACCACTCGATCACTGAACACAATGCCCAACTAATTGTATGAGGAAGCAGAGGTTGTCATGGGCCAGATGGACTACAGAAGACTAGAAAAAAGTGTTATTTACAGATGAGATTCGCTTTTTTGTTCACAGTCAACAATCTAAATCTGTTCGATCTCCAAACGAATAACTGTCTTTGTCTCACATTGACCAAACTGTCAAACATCCTGTTAAAAAAGGTTCGAGTTCTCACATGGTGGGTAGATATCTGGTGCCAATAGACGGCATGATGAACAGCCAAAAAATACGCCTAATTATTGGACCATCATTTAGACAAAGAATGAGCAATTCTGCAGCAGGATTGCTTGAAATATTTCCAGGATAAGGGGATAACAGTTCTAGAGCAGCTCGGAATTCACCCGATCTAAACCCTATAGAGAACTAATGGGTCACTTGCCAGGCTAGACTGTGCAAAATCGACTGTACTACAAAAAAAAAGGATGATAGAAGCTGTCATTCGGGGGTGGCAATTAGCTGTCATTCGGGGGTGGCAATTAGATGAGTGGATCTCTGAAAGTTATACAAAACTTCTTGATTCAATGCTACGAGTAAAAGCAGTCATGCCAAATGGGGATATATTTCCTATTAATCAATATACTGGTAATTGGGTAGTGTAAGAAAACTGTTTTGTAAACAATAAACTATTTTACTGTATAATTTGCCTATGGTAAAATTAATTTGCACAATACTGTAGATATTCCTACCTGAAAATATGTCTAGCTGCTTTGATGTGCAGGCACATATTTTATTAGCTTACAATTCCTAAACATCCATAAGGTATTTAGGGTTTTATACAATTTTTAACAGACAGTGTTTCACTTGCTTGATAATACTAAGTGAGTGGTGGACGTGCCGCCACCTAGTTGCGAACCAAGTAGTATGTTGTCACGCCAGCTCCAAATAACACAAAGTGTTAAAAAAAATAGAGACTGTATACAATTAACTAACAATTTAGAAAATTGTCATCCCTGGCCCATTTCTACCCTAATATAGGGACGAAGTATGTAAGGCTAGATGCATTCTCGCAACAATTAGAACCGTAGACTGGTTTCGCTCTCATTAGAGCTCTCCAGTACGGCATACCAATTGCAGCAAAAATACACCTATAAAATAATACGGCTATAGTAGCCAGCCTTTCAACACTAAGTGAGTGGTGGACGAGCCGCCACCTAGTTGCGGAACCAAGTAGTATGTTGTCACGCCAGCTCCAAATAACACAAAGTGTTAAAAAAATAGAGACTGTATACAACTAACTAACAATTTAGTAAATTGTTAGCCCTGACCCATTTCTACCCTGGCTGACGTGACAACATACTACTTGGTTCCGCAACTAGGTGGCGGCACGTCCACCACTCAGTGATGAAAGGCTGGCTACTATAACCGTATTACTTTATAGGTGTATTTTTGCTGCAATTGGTATGCCGTACTGAAGAGCTCTAATGAGAGCGAAACTGGTCTACGGTTCTAATTGTTGCGAGAATGCATCTAGCCTTACTTGCTTGATAATATCAAAGTGAAAATGATATAAAAAAGTTATGATCAACCTTTAAACATATTAAATACAATATGACGATGTTGTAGTTCTCATTCTGAATCTGTAATTGCCAATTGAATCTATGGAAAATCTCGAGAGCTGCATGGTATTATTTCGCAAGTATTTGATAATAATTACTTCAGAGACAGGTGAATTAGAACAAATCGAGAATGTTGTTTTGTTTTCGGTTTGCTACTTCATTGTGGGGGTTTTCTTTCCCCTCCTGCATGCCTACAACCAAGGGCGGATTCAGGGAGGAGTTTTCCATCACACACACCTTGTGCGTTCCCCTTCACACCACCACCACCCCTCCACAACACATTTTTTCGTTTTGCTACTTCATTGTGTGGGTTTTCTTACCCCTCCTGCATGCCTACAACCAAGGCCGGATTCAGGGAGGAGTTTTCCATCACACACACCTTGTGTGGTCCGCCCCCCCCCCCCCCCCCCCCCACACAAATCCTGAATCTGCCCTTGCCTACAACCACCCCCAATGCATAAAAAAACCACATGAACAATTTCTGTGAAATAAAACCCAAGAGGGTTACAGGACCTGGGACGGATGCAGGATAGACAAGGTTTAAAGGAGGTATGGCTGCAAAATGTGAATAAGGCAGCTTTTAGAGGTCCGCTTAGCTGTTTCTTTCACATTTTCCGCTCATATTTCCCTTATCTTTCTCGGTCAGCACCCCTTTCACTCCTGGTGCCTTAAGTTTCTTGTTGATGTTTGCAAGAAAATTTTCCTATGATTTGTGCATTCAGGGGGATTTCTGAAGAAATAAAAACCAGGAGGTAACTGCAAATGTACCTAAATCTTTCCCAGCACTACATTATTAATATAGCAGAACTATATACAAAACAATTATAGAAAACATAAATTCTATAAAAGCCTCAATATTCATTTACTTCATGGTGTAATGGTACAGAAAATAAGTGTTAGCTAAGGTCATCTACTTGACATTCAAAAACAATGGGTTTTAATTCCCCAAATTAATAAATCTCAAGACGATATCAAAAGCAAAATATAGTATTAAACATAAAAACTAAATCAGCGTAAATTATTAATAAAAAAAAATTAAAGAATCAGGGGAACTGTCTTTATAATCATAAATTAATTTAAACACTGAAAAGACAAACTTCAAGTAACTAACTTTCATAAACAAAAGAGACTTTTAGTAAAAAAATACTGCAATCTAATTATTTTCAAGATTTTTTTTACTATTTTGCAAATTATCCCACAGTCAGTTGTCAGTTTTATATAAACTAGCTGCCGGCAGGTAGTGGCACCTTACATGCACGTTGATACTATTTTGACCTTGTGATTCCTTCTCTTTGCAGAATTATTTACGTTACAACTTTTTAAACATTTCACACATTCTCAATATCTTCCCAGTAACTACAGTTATGTTCCTTGACACATCTTTCCCCTCATAAATTTTGAAACTGGAGATGAACTTGAAAATGGGATTCTCTGTAATTTTCCAGTCACAGCATGGTGATTCCTCATTGGTTCGGTGGTTTGTATTGTGAGTGGTCATCAGTATTGCTGGTTGCTGGTTCAGTTAGTCAGTTTCAGAAGGCAAACTGATAGACTGGGCAATTCCTATGTCCAAACACCTTATATTTTTGTAATTGTGCATCGTTTTGTTTTATTAATGACCATTCTACCAAGTGTTGTAATGGTTATCTACCTAGTGTTGTAATGGTTAAAGCATGTATGTGTGGTGATTTATAACACAAAATTAGCTTGCTACATTATTTTTGAAATGGGCTAAATTTAAAGACCTCGGTCTTACAGTGAAGGAGTCTGTTGCCAAGGACCAGACCTAGGTAAATTATTTGAGAGCAGCGACAAAGGGTAAGTGTGAACTTCTGCATGGGTTCAATTGACATGTGGTTTTCCCTTCCCCTAGCTTTAGAATTGGGGAATCAAAGACAGAAGAGGTAATTCCAGAGAGGTACTGAACAGTAATTACAAAAAAGGGTTGGAAAATGAAAGGCGTACCAAAAACCAACCCACACTAATCGTTATCTTAACGCCCAATCTCACCATCACCCATCGCAACTAAATTCCGTGGTTCGAACACTAGTAACATGATCCCTTAGACTAACGGACAACAACAAACAGACAGAATTAAACTTTTTAAGACAGACATTGCTAGAAAACGGATACGACAACAATCACTTACTACGAAACATTAGAAACGCACAACAACAAACCACTACACCACAACAAACCACTACACCACAACAAACCACTACACCACAACAAACCACTACACCAGAACAAGAACAAACAGAGTCCACACAACAACACACAGCGTTTTTACCATGCATTAAAGATGTCACCGACAAAATCAGCAGAATTTTTAGAACCCATAGTATCAAAACCGTATTCATAACAGAGCAAAAACTGTCAAATCTGATAAAACTCGCAAGGATACGATTCCAGACGAATCCCACAGAGTTTACGAAATTCCTTGTTCCGGCTGTTCCCGAACTTATGTAGGACAAACAAATAGACGCATCCACAATAGAATATATGAACACACCCTCGCAGTTAGAAAATCCGACGCCTCATCGGCGCTGGCCATGCATCATCTTCATACAGGGCACAAAATAGACTTGGATAATGCCAAAACAATAGCACCGGTTTACAACTTCAAAACGAGAATTATCCGCAAAGCAATTGAGATTGAAAAACGTCCTGATTGTTTAAATAAGAGAGATGATGGTCTTCGCCTTCCGACTACTTGGAAACCTATTATATCTTCTTTACAAACACACAAAAAGAATATAAATTCCACAGACAATTTTATTTCCCCATTATCTGCCTCAACAAATGCCGGTGACCCTCTTAATCCTCCTCATCCTCTAAGTACCATGACCAGAGCCCCCCACCTAATTGACGGTGACCCCACTACTTTCACTGATAACGAAGCAGGTAGACGGAACAACATATATATAAGACAAGACTTGCAACCAACTACCAGATCTCTCTGAGGCCTAGGGTTGACCACACTCAGACCTCACAGACGATCACCGGCGAGATTTGGGGAGTAGGCAGATTGAGGCCCCGTAATCTAGCTACAACAACCCAACCCACCTTTGTCCACCGTTGTAAGGAGTAGGCAGATTGAGGCCTTAGAGTGTCCTTACATATTTCCTTGACCCACCTTTGTCCACCGCTCTAAGGAGTAGGCAGATTGAGGCCTTAGAGTGTCCTTACATATTTCCTTTACCCACCTTTGTCCACCACTCTAAGGAGTAGGCAGATTGAGGCCTTAAGAGTGTCCTTACATATTTTCTTTACCCACCTTTGTCCACCACTCTAAGGAGTAGGCAGATTGAGGCCTTAGAGTGTCCTTACATATTTCCTTCACCCACCTTTGTCCACCACTCTAAGGAGTAGGCAAATTGAGGCCTTAGAGTGTCCTTACATATTTCCTTTACCCACCTTTGTCCACCACTCTAAGAAGTAGGCTGATTGAGGTGTTAGAGTGTCCTTACATATTTCATTTACCCACCTTTGTCCACCACTCTAAGGAGTAGGCAGATTGAGGCCTTAGACTGTCCTTACATATTTCCTTTACCCCTTGAAAATGGCTCCAAAACAGGAGCCGAAACGTCGAGTTTTCATAAATTCTGGACGCGGTTCAACCCGAGAACCAAGTATGTCTCACATTAAAGACAGCGGAAATCTTTCTGAACATATATATATATATATATATATATATATATATATATATATATATATATATATATATATATATATATATATATTGATGAGCTCAAATAAGAAGGAAACTAGTATGTGTTTCCAGTAATAATCTTGATATATCTATCTTTATATTATATATATATATATATATATATATATATATATATACAGGGCCCTATTGTATCCTACAGAGATTTGAAAACTGGTATAATTTAGCTTGACTGTTATGCCACAGCGGTCATGTATCATTGATAAACCAATCCTAGAGACACCTCACTATATCATAGCCCAGTGGTCATATGTGATCGCCAGGGTGCCCTAGGAAATTGAAACATTGGTCACAATGACCGCCATGGCAGTCACCTGTTAACATCAGCTATTTTCCTCTTAATTTATGCACTTACATAAAACACAAATAGGACTATAATGTAATTCTGCACCATTTAGAAATGTGGTGGTAAAGTTATAATTATGACATTGATACATTATCATTTGTTAGGGCCTCTGCTTTTAGATTCTCACAATCAGAAGCATTGAAACATAACGGTAATCCTGTGTTTAAAGTGCCTCTTTAGTAAACAAACAATTCGGGCAAAATCGGAACGTGAACTGTACGCCGGACGATGTGCACTGTTGCCAGATGAGTATAAGCAAGGGTCATTTTAAATATAGAAGGCAATCAAGGGGTGAATAAATGTTTTCATAATGTAAATAAATGATAGTATTGCGTCATGTACATAGATCGATATTTGACATATTTTGCGGAAAGCAGTAGGAAAACGCAAATGTAAACAGTTAATTTTCAGCCTCAGGGGGAAAAACGTGTGCCTCTCATCCCTTTTTTGGTACATCAGTAACATCAACAGAGGTTGTGCCATTGTGATTGAGCAAGGTAATCTGCACGTTCCACCATTCCCAGGGGGCGTAAAGCCGTCGGCCCGTGCCCATGCGATGTTGGGCACGTTAAAGACCCAAATTCCCCGGACAGTGAGGTGAATGAATGACACTTTCGTAAAGTCAATGAAGCAATTTCCGTTGCGAATTGCCGATGATAGATACAACTGTATATGCTAATAGCAAACGGTAACCAATATATTATTTCGAAAAATCGCAATGTAATCGCATGGTAATGAAGCAATTTCTACCGACAACTGTCAATTAAAAACAAAACCGAGAAAATTGCTCAAAATGGGCTTACCTTTGAAGTGTCTGTTTATATTTTACTTTCTAACCTTAAATTTACTAATGGGGAGACCCCGACTTTTGATTTATGAAAAAGTTTTTGCAAATAAGCGCGAACTATGGCCCCAAGAACTCATATCCGGGGTCAGTTTCCATTTTTTATATGTATGTATATACATATATATATATATATATATATATATATATATATATATATATATATATATATATATATATACATATATATATATATATATATATATATATATATATATATATATATATATATATATATATATATATACATACATATATACATATATATATATATATATATATATATATATATATATATATATATATATATATATATATATGTATGTATGTATGTATGTATGTATGTATGAATCACACCGAGAACAAAAAAATTATTGTGCCGATTTTGAAAAAGTTTGGCATGTACCATCCTTTTCTATATGGCTTGGATAAGGTCGTTAGTCAGGATAATCGGACGAGGTTTTCCAAAAAAATTGTAACTTTTCATTAGGAAAACATTTTTATGTCAAAAATTAAAAAAGCTATGACAACCAAATGTGGTAGATAGGTTTGAGATTGAAAAGGTACACTACTCACCAAAATTACTGGTTACCGTTTGATATTAGCATATACAGTTGTATTTATCATCGGCAATTCGCAACGGAAATTGCTTCATTGACTTTTCATACTCATTTAAGGTTGGAAAGTAAAATATAAACAGACACTTCGAAGGTAAGCCCATTTTGAGCAATTTTCTCCGTTATGTTTATCATCGACAGTTGTCGGTAGAAATTGCTTCATAACCATGCGATTTTTCGAAATAATATATTAGTTACCGTTTGCTATTAGCATATACAGTTGTATCTATCATCGGCAATTCGCAACGGAAATTGCTTCATTGACTTTACGAAAGTGTCATTCAATCACCTCACTGTCCGGGGAATTTGGGTCTTTAACGTGCCCAACATCGCATGGGCACGGGCCGACGGCTTTACGCCCCCTGGGAATGGTGGAACGTGCAGATTACCTTGCTCAATCACAATGGCACAACCTCTGTTGATGTTACTGATGTACAAAAAAAGGGATGAGAGGCACACGTTTTTCCCCCTGAGGCTGAAAATTAACTGTTTGCATTTCCGTTTTCCTACTGCTTTCCGCAAAATATGTCAAATATCGATTTATGTAGATGACGCCATATTTTAATTTATTAAAATTATAAAAACATTTGTTCACCCCTTGATTTCCTTCTATATCACGTTTTTCTCCCTAGACCACAATTGCTGAAAATTAACTGTTTACAATTCCGTTTTCCTACTGCTTTCCGCAAAATATGTCAAATATCGATCTATGTACATGAGGCAATACTATCATTTATTTACATTATGAAAACATTTGTTCACCCCTTGATTGCCTTCTATATTTAAAATGACAAAATGACCCTTGCTTATACTCATCTGGCAACAGTGCACATCGTCCGGCGTCCAGTTCACGTTCCGATTTCGCCCGAATTGTATGTTTACTAAAGAGGCACTTTAAACACAGGATTACCAACATAACTTAAGCCAACCATATAATTAACCACGTATAAATAAATTAACTCCTTTTATCTGTAAATTTTTGTAACTTTAATAAGCTGTACTTGAAGTTTGTCAACTGCTATTGTACAAAGGGTATATTGCCACAACCAACCTTCGTTTGATTTTAAAAAAGTTTCTCAATATACTTGGTACATTTGATATATTAATGAAGTAGTTGTAAACAAATGGGAGTACCAGGTTCCTAAATTCATCTTATTGGTACACCAAAACAAAACTGATTGTTTAATAGAAAATAGTATATAAATACAACATCTATAATAGCAATCAACATGTTATAATTTGTAATTAAGATTTTAGGTTCTATTGTACATAACTGTACAAAATGTGAGCGATTTTAAAAAATGAGTCAAAATATGATCTCATAGGTGCGATATGCAAACCAGTCTGTACTGATTTGCTGGATTAAAAAAAAATAGGGGCCAAGCTCATTTAAAATGGGCTACATTAAAATGAGTGGGAATTTGTTTACAATTACTTCACGCATATGTAAGACAGAGTCGATGAAAGATGCTGAAACTGTTAGCATTACACAAAGTCACCATTTGTGATAATACCTCTCATCTAAGAGGTTTAGATAATTTCTGTTTAGTAGTTTCGGCAGTTGTAGACTGGTGAAACAAAAAATACGTTTTATTTAAGACTAAATAAAGCATGAAATAAAATCACTCACTCTTCTTCTTTTTAGTTTTTTCTGATATGATTATCTCCAGCCGTTGATATGTACCTGGAACAGTGTGTATCTTCTATGGTGACATAAGCGCGAGCTGCAGGTCAAGTTACGGCGCTAGAATCACGACACGCGATATCAGGTACCGGTACCAGTGTTACGCACCACATAGCAGAACCGATATCCTTTGCCATGTGGTTTATAACGGATACTCGGTCGAACATTTAATTATGAGTAATAAACTACAATGCAAGCAGCAGAACTATATAAAACTACAAATAATAAAGGCATACAAAATACAACACACTATATCATTCAGTCACAAACTCAAATACTTTTCCAAGTAAGCTAAGCAAAAAAGCATCTTAATACTAAAACACCAATCATCAGGTAGCTTCAGATTCCAAAATATGAGATTCCATTTTTATTCAACCAATTGAATATAGGTATGTTTCCATCTGCAGAAGAATAGAAATGTGGACGATTTTAAGGAGTGAGTCAGAACGTGATCTCAGAAGCGCGATACACAAGCTGTCTGTACTGATTCCCGAAATCAATATTCGTTTTCTAAAACCGCAAAACGGGATCCACGCACAAATGGATACGAAACGATCGCGGTACACACACTAGTAATACGAAACAGAAAATGTATTTCACGACGATGCATAATTAATAAAAAATTGCATCGCGACTTCACGAAGTAATATAAATAACGGTGAGTGTTCTATATTTTCGAAGTTACCGCTCCGAACCGACGATGAAGGACATCGAACCCTAAATCAATACACAGAGAAATCACGACTTACTATTAAACAAAACACTTACTTTCAAATCAAAGTAATCACATTCAACAGCGAGAGCTGCGAATGTTATTTCTAAGATCAAATTTATCAAAATTTCCTCAGTCACACGGAATTTACTGACTTTTTCAACGATTTTCACAGCAACAAAAACTCTTGACAACCATCACTCAACTTCAACCAACACCAACCCACTAGAAATGCGGAAAACGGAAAACCCCGAACGAACACGAACAAAGAACAAGTTCTATTTTGTTTGATAGTGACGGTAGTCGGACCAGTGTTGTTCTGTCAAAAAATTATTTGGTAATAGAAATTTTGCGAAAGCGTAATAGAAGGTAATAGATTCTGGATTGAAAGTAATAAAAATGTAATAGTAAGAGAAAATTAATGAAGTTGATTAAGACTAGCAAAAAATCTTTGTATTATGAAAAATGTTGTAGGTTCGGAACTCGGAACAAAAAAGAACGGTAAGTTATGTCATATACTCCATCAGCACGACACGGCACTGGTTGACGTATGGAGTCACAGAACCCAGACTCAGAACATGGATAAATGACATTTGGAGTAAATGCCATCTACATTTAGACCACGAACTACCACAATCAAAGAATAAGAAGTTCATTGTCAATCTAAATGTCAGAAATATGATAGTTTACAGTTTTATCGATGATAGGGAGAACTGTATGACCTCCTTTATATAACCGGTGCATTTCTTGAGTAAAAATAACGGGACCACTCAAATTTTGGTATAGCAGATTGGCTTCGGTAAACATGAAAAACTTGACTGAAAAATAGAGCATTCTTTATTCGAATATAAAGTAAAAAAAGTTTTTCAAACATACAGTCAAAAGAAAAACAAGAGCCTTTTCATTAAAAGTATGTCTACTCATTTCAAATGGTTAATGTAATCAGTTTGAAAGAAAATCAAGAAAAAATCAAAAAAGAAAAACACAGCAGTCTTATATATAACATATAAAAAACAAAAATAAATTATCATGATTTATTCATCAAGTTGATGTAACAAAAGATCAGAAATAATTTAAATCAGTCATTCATCAAAGTTTTTATTTTTATTAAAACGTTATATCCTCCTGACTAGACAGATCTGAATCTTCATTGATATAACAATTTAACAAAGTATCACTGGGTTCAAAACTATAACAGTTGCTTTAATTTAAGAACTGTTTGGTGAAAATCAAAGAACTAGGTACATGTCTCCACATTTAATCGGTTTCTTAATTTTGTTTTGATTGAATTTAGCTGACAAAAAATTCTCTCAGCTAAGCACGATCTCGGAACTGTCGGATGGTTGCTTGTTTTATGTTGCACTTTTTTTTTCCCTCAGGGCTCGTCCGCGGCCTTGCCGCCCCGATAGCACCGCAACCCTTGGTTGATTGTGCATACCCTTAGTCTTACCCCACCCATTCCAAGATCACTGTGCCTTGAACTAGTCTGCACAGCGATTGGTAGGGTGAAGTTTTATATTGCTCTGTCTCCGGTCTAGAGTGACCGTAGATCAGTTGTCTTTTCCGGTCCAGAGCTATACACTCACACAAGATGTGCTGGGCTGATTCCTCCCCCTCGCCGCAGAGTCTGCATGCGAGGTCCCCTTCGAACCGCCCCATTTTATGCAGGTGTTTCTTGACGGCCATGTGTCCCGTCAAGAGACCTGTTGTGTTTCTGAGCTGTCCTCTGCTAAGGTTTAGCAGCTCCACAGCTCTCTTTGAACTGGGTCCGTCAATTATTGACTTCCCATGTCTGAGCACTGGACAGTCCGCCCAGTACACCTTGTGTTGGTTTCTGACCCAGGACTTAATGGCTCCCCTGGCAGTGCTCTTTGACACGCCCAGAGCCGGTTCTGGTCCCATAAATGGTTCTGCTGACCCTCTCTTCGCGAGACTGTCAGCTTCTTCATTGCCTTTAACCCCCGAGTGACCCGGCACCCAGATGAGGGTCACCTCATTCTGCCCAGCCAGGTCGCTCGTCTCGTCTCGGTACTCACTCACCAGCCAGGAATTTACCCGTGGGCTACTTAGTGCCTTAAGGGCTGCCTGGCTGTCTGTGGCTATGAGGATCCGCTTGTTGGTGTAGCCCCTCCTCTTGTTCTCCCGCACACAGTGCAGGATGACGTACATCTCGGCCTGAAACACCGTTGCACATAGATAAACATAAAAATGTTGCGGATTGCGAAATTGTTTTAATTGTACTTTTTTGCACATTCTTCGATCTCGCGCGGTTTAAACTATCAGGTGACAGGGACTGCACACACGAAATTTCACTTTGCGCAAGTCTGCCACTGCCAGCGCATACGTTTGATTGGTGAAGAGATTGCAAATATTCCTATCGGTCCAGGCACAGAACCTGCCTGACAAGACAGGAAACAATGCTTAAAAGTAGAACCTCTCAATTTAAGAGGGCGCTGCAGGTAAAAATCAGAGAAGGTTAAATAGTAATAGATTTTCCATAATTTTTCAAAAGGCGTAATAATGTAATAGAATGTATTTTTAGTAATAGATCTATTACAACTGTAATAGCAAGAACAACACTGAGTCGGACTTTATATTGAGTTAGATGTACTCATAATACGAGCGTCTCGCGACAGTAAAAATTCGGTTGCAGCGAACATGCACATTTTGTAAAATATTTTGAGTACGTTAAAACGACAAAATTAAAAATTTTTATTAAGTCGCATACTTATTCCTAAATATAAGTATATGTAGTTATTAAAGTGATGATTCCCTAAATATATTTTTAGTTATTAAAGTGATGCTATTATACACTGCACAGTATAAAGTACTGGTTCGTATTAATAAATGTATGTTGATATTAGGTGTAATTGGCAGTTAAAAAACTGTTTAACAATAAAAGTATAGGCATCTATAATATGTATACCTGTCCGCACCGCTTAATGGCTCTAGCCGATAAAAAACAAAGAAGAGATTAACCAGTGTTAATGTTCAGTTGTTGGAACCTATATGATTATTTTTCATTAACGCAATAAGAGGTGATTCATGCAACTTGACCGACCAAGGGTGTGGTATGTTCATTACTTAATGAAAGAAGAAACCACTAATTTTTATTTTCAGCTGAAAATCTACAAGAATGCATGATGAAATTCAATATTATTTATATTTAACACTTCTCCTGATCGATTACGCAGTTCTTCCTCAATTACAATTGTTTCAGTATATGAAGGATTTTGAAAATTGCTCGATTTCATCATCTTTTTCTTAGTTGAATAAAGGCGTGGCTGCTTCTCCAAGTTGTTGAACATTGACATTTTGAGTGGTTTCCAGAAAAGCAGTATCACCCTAATTTAATCAACTATAATGACATTGTCCAAATATGTTTCGATTTTTGTACTGTCTTCTGATATGGAACTGTTATTGTTCAGCCCTATTAGCGAATGTTTATTTAAAAAAATTCGCTAATAGTGAGGTATCGATGGTGAGATTTTGCAAAAATTTTTTCAAATGAGCGCGAATTGAGCCGCTTAAATCCGAAACCCAAGTCCGTTTGAATTTTTATATGTTTATATATATATATATATATATATATATATATATATATATATATATATATATATATATATATATATATATATATATATATATATATGTAGTATGTATGTATACACACAATAACTCAAAAGTTATTAACCGATTTTGATGAAACTCGGCAAGAATCTTTCTTTTATTAATGGCTTGGATGAGTTCGTTAGCCAGCCCTATCGGGCCAGTTTTTCTAAAATTGTTTTCTCAAAAAATAACAAAGCTATTTTGGTGAAACTTGGTTGATATGTTGCCCTCATACCTACCTTACTACAAAGCTTTACTTAACTTTCTAGATTCATAGAAAATTGAGTTATACAAATTTGAAGCGTCTAATTAAAATTCGCTACCATAACGCACTTGCTGCATCCCGAAATTTTATAACTTCTGTTTTTTCATGATTAGTGAATTTTTTTAAAGAAAATTTACTAATTATGAACCGTGAACGTGAGGAATGGGAAGCTTAATATTTATACATAATGAAACGTCGTTCTAGATTGCTTTTAAACAAATTGAATCATTGTCATTAAATTTTTTATTTATTAGTATACATTCGCATGCTATAATATATAGCGCTTTTGGACACAAACTTTGTCCTGGTATTAGGAAAGAAATGGTCCAAGGCTGACAATTTGCAAAATTGTTAGTTACACAGCTCTATCTATAAAATTTTGTGTAAACTAGAGTTGTCGTGACAACATACTACCTGGTCCTGCACCGAGATGGCATCCCTGTCGTATCTCTCACAATGTCTGACCTTTTGCAATAACTTCCATTGTTTAGATTTTTATCTACGATTTATCTAACTAGCATAGCAATACAGATAACGTCATCTGTCTTTGTCCAACATTGTAGATATTGCATTACAGCATTACAGAATCTGAAGTGATGTCGAGGATTATTTTATTATTAATTTCGAATAACTTTATTTTCCTTTGAACAAACGACTTCAAAATTGGTACACAACCACGTCTGTCTATGTTCTTTTAAGCTGTAAATTTTGTTTCAATCACTTAGAAAATTTAAGAGATATTGCGTTTAAAAAAATATGTTTACACTTTTACTTACCATGGAAATGGGTTCCAAAGGCGCTAATACGCGCTCATTTGAAGAAAGAAAGAAATTTTCTGAAAGTCTCACCATTGATACCTCTCTATTAGTGATTTTTCTTAATAAAATTCACTAAAACAAACTACCTTTATTTCTTGAAGCTCAACACTTCTACGACAAATATATATATATATATATATATATATATATATATATATATATATATATATATATATATATATATATATATATATGAGACATACTTGGTTCTCGGGTTGAACCGCGTCCAGAATTTATGAAAACTCTACGATTCGGCTCCTGTTTTGGAGACATTTTCAAGAGGTAAAGAAATATGTAAGGACACACTAAGGCCTCAATCTGCCTACTCCTTAGAGTGGTGGACAAAGGTGCGTAAAGGAAATATGTAAGGACACTCTAAGGCCTCAATCTGCCTACTCCTTAGAGTGTGGACAAAGGTGGGTAAAGGAAATATGTAAGGACACTCTAAGGTGTCAGTCTGCCTACGCCTTAGAGTGGCGGACAAAGGTGGGTAAAGGAAATATGTAAGGACACTCTAAGGGCTCAATCTGCCTACTCCTTAGAGTGGTGGACAAAGGTAGGTAAAGGAAATATGTAAGGGCACTCTAAGGCCTCAATCTGCCTACTCCTTAGAGCGGTGGACAAAGGTGGGTTGGGTTGTTGTAGCTCGATTACGGGGCCTCAATCTGCCTACTCCCCAAATCTCGCCGGAGATCGTCTGTGAGGTCTCAGTGTGTTCAACCCTAGGCCTCAGAGAGATCTAGGGTTGAACACACTGATATTTTATTAATCACTTTCACACAAATATTAAGTTTACTTTAGAAGAAGAAACTAACAGTTGTATAAAAAAATTTTTTTAGACTTAAGTATTAGAAAGTTAGAAAATAATTCATTTGACTTTTCAATATATAGGAAACCAACTTACACTGACACAACTATACCATACGATTCATGTCACCCTTTTGCACAAAAGCTGTCAGCCTACCATTCTATGATACATCGCGCATTTTCAATACCTATGTCACAAAACAATTTTGAAAAAGAAATTTCAATAATTAAGCAAACAGCATTTAATAACAGCTACTCTGTTAAAATAATAGATAAAATGATTGAGAGAAAAGAATACAAATTAGCGATTAATTTAATTTATCCAAATATTAGAGACAAAGAAGACAACACATACGTTTCGATAACTTATTTTGGAACCATTTCAGAAAATATTTCAAAAATATTAAATACCTGTAAAAATACAAGGCTAGCTTTTAAATCCTACAACACGACGCGTGATTTACTATTTAACGCTAAAGAAAAATCTTGTTTACTGACAAAAGCTGGAGTTTATAAATTAGCTTGTACACATTGTAACGCAATCTACATATAGGTCAAACTTCTAGAAATTTTAACACCCGATACAAAGAACATATGTATGCATTTAGAAATAACCACGCTGACAAATCTACATTTGCAAAACATATTATTGATACAGAACATAGACCTACAATAAATAACCGCATACAACCACTACATTTTTATAATGACAAACGTAAACTAGACTTTTTAGAAGCTTTAGAAGTCAAAAAGCACACACACGACAATAGCTACCTTGTTTTCAACGAGCAAACTGATTTAATGAATTCCCCTTTCTTGGATATTCTTCTTTCTAACTAAATAAGTCAAAGAAAAATAAATTTAACTATTCTTTAAAAAAAAGTTGTAATAAGATAATGAGTTGATGTATGTCAATAATTTCGTTATATATAGACTGCTATACTATACTGTTATTGTTTAGTTATTTTATTGTTATAACTGTTATCATAGTTATTATAGGCTGGTTCTATTTTTATGTTAAATATTGACATACATCACGTAGACATTTTGACAGCCTCATCTGTCATCTGTGTTTCATTTTATTTTCAATTTGATAAACATTTTTTGATCAAAACATCATATCATAACATAGCAACAGATGTTTATTTGTAGTTATCATGATTTCGTACGAATTCGATTTTAATATGTCTGAGAATGCTGTCAAGCAGCGAAACTAGTCACAGAAACGTTGAAGAACATTCTAGAACTTCTAGAATTCATAAGGGCCACTTGCTCCAGTTAGCTTACGCGCTGGCTACGTTTTTCATCTACAAGAACGAAAACCAACAGTGAAGCTAGAGAAGTAGTCTCCAAGTCTGTATGTTGTATATTTATATATTTTTTATTTTATGGCAAGCACAATATCAAACTTGAGTGCCTAATGCGCGTGACCGGTTGAACTAAGTTTTTACTGTCGCCAGACGCTTGTAATAAAAACCTTATAAAATTGGGTAATAAAATAATAATTAAAGATAAAAATAAAAGTTGCCACTAATTTGACAACTGACAGGGTAATAGAACTGGCAACTGGCAACTGACAACGACAACAGCTTCTATAACTTCAATTACATGATAATTTAAATTTATTAATTTATTAGTCATTAGCAAATTAGTAAATACCTATATGAAATATTGAATAATATTTGAAATTTGTAGCTAAAAGCTGAAACTGTTATATATTATATATGTGTAGTTCAATAGTTTCACCAATGTTCTGTTTCTGGCTGTTATTCAAATATAATTTACTGTGAGTTGAATGGAAAACAATTTTCAATTTATAGAATAGGTGCTGTTTGTTGTGAATACAAATTGCTGGCACATTTCAATGATAATGAACCAAGAAGAACTCAAACAGGAACCAAAGCCTGTATTCAAATCAACAACATTTTACACCAAATCAAACAGCAAAAAACGTACATGGAAGTCATTGAAGCAGATCATTTCATCAGAAAAGTCTTTACCATGGGCAGATAATGTAGTTCATTATAGCTCAGTTAACGCACCACCATCTTTTAAACCAGCAGACAAATTTTCTGACCTTTCAGGACTTCCAGCACCATATACTGATCCACAAACGAGGTTAAGGTATGCTAACAAAGAGGAGTATGCCACATTAACTAACCTTCCAATGGATATAACAGCAGGATATTTAGCACTAAGAGGAGCTAGTAGTATTGTTGGTTAATTTTATCAAATGAAACCCAAAAGGTACATTTATTTAATGTATGTAGTAAGTATAGGTTTATATAAAATCTTAGGTAAATGATGCATATAGTATAGGTTTATATAAAATCTTAGGTAAATGATGAATATAGGGTACAGAGATAATGACAGCATTGTTTAAAAATATGAGTATAACAACATATATGGCGATCCTTAAGTAGACGTTTTCCATCCATGCACCAAAAGAGCGGCATTGCCGGATAATGCTTATTGCTCTAGGGGGCTGCCTGAACTGACCTTCCTGACCTACAGTGTAGGTCAGGAAGGTCAGTTCAGGCAGCCAGCAATAAACAGCATCCGGCAATGACGGGACCCGTCTACTTAAGGATGGTGTTTAGGGTCTTGTGATTTTATTTTCAACTGGTGGTTAAACACCCTAAAAGAAGGTCATTAACGCTAAAATGCCTTAACAAAAGTTGTATAATAAATGAAATATGAGTTTAAAAAATTTTCTTTGATTAATTTGCAGACAACCTCTCGAAGGCTTTTAAAAAAAAATCAGAAAGTTGTCATGGATCACTAACTCACTGCACATGCGGGGTCAAACCACTGCAACACTAGGTAGAAGGTGAAGAATGTGCAATTTCAGAAGAAGGCCTTGGAACACATGAATAATTAAGAAGCCAATAAAAGCGATACATGTAGCATACTAAAAGCAATCTGGTATGAGTAATAGAAGATATAAGAGGCATTATAGCCCAAACTGTCGGGTCTGAAATATCCCAGTAAATCCCATAATGGATTCATTGTTAACTTTAAATTAAATGTTATGGTGTTGGAGGGGAAGGGGTCTCAGGAAACAGAACCATAATGGGAAACTGTTTAAAAAGTGTGCAGTGTCAAAAACTTTAAAGCTAAATAACTCTGCAAATACAAGAGAACAAAATATAAGAATAGTGTCAGTGTGCATGTAAGATACCATACTTTATCCATCAGCAGTCGTTTTATCTAAAACTGTTCGGGAGGTTATCTGCAAATTCACCCTTTCTTTTATTTTTAATCTTTTTTATTACTTCCACATCGTCACGTGTGGAAGTATCTCATTGACGACAAAAATTTAAAAAAATCTTTTTTTGCTTAAATGTCATCAACAGTATCAAAACATCTAGGAAACATGATTTGGGAACGAATTTTTTTTTTTGTCTGTTGGTCTGTATATCTGTTTGTAGCCACGATAACTTGAACGAATTGAGATATCATCTTCAAATTTGGTATACAGTTAACACTCATCAAACGGTTCCGATTGCTTTTGGGTAAAATCGCTTTAGTGCGTAGGGATGAATGAGGGGTGATTTGTTGAAAATTTACATTTTTTCATTAAAGCTCGTAATATAACTTGGTTTATTTATTAAAAACCTTTTAATTTCATCAAACATCTGGTATTCTGTGCTAAAATTTAATTAAGGGTTAAATGTGTGGGGGTGGAATATTGTTGACAAAAATTTCGAATTTTTTTTGCCAAAACGGCGTAAAAAGTCTCAAAACATATAGAAAACTTGATTCTGGAACGAAATTTTTGTTGTCTGTTGGTATGTCAGCATGTAAATCTGTCTGTTAATAGGCACAATAACTTTCGAATTAATTGAGACATCATCTTCAAACTTGGTATCCAGTTAGCGCCCGACAAAGGAACGCTTCGAATTGTTTTTGGGTAAGATCGCTTCAGGGGTGAGGGATCAATAAGGGGTGATTTGGTGACATTTTTTGACTAAAAAATTGACATTTTTTCACTAAAACTCGAGTAACATAACGTTTCAAAAGTTTATGGGTACAGGAATACATATATTTTCTCTGTAGTCAAGTCATGGGCCCTAAATTCATTCCATGAGAATGTATTTCTGAAGAGAATACATTATCACAGCTATGTGGAAGTTATGATTCAAAGCTCTCTTTGAACTGGGTTCGTTAATTATCGACTTTCCATGTCTGATCCCTGGACAATCTGCCCAGTACAGCTTGTATTGGTTTCTGACCCAGGACTTAATGGCTCCACTGGCAGTGCTCTTTGTCACGCCCAAAGCCGGCTCTGGCCCCATAAATGGTTCTGCTGACCCTCTCTTCGCGAGACTGTCAGCTTCTTCATTGCCTTTGACCCCCAAGTGAACCGGCACCCAGATGAGGGTGACCTCATTCTGCCCAGCCAGGTCTTTCGTCTGGTCTCGGCACTCACTCACCAGCCAGGAATTTACCCGTGGGCTACTTAGGGCTGCCTGGCTGTTTGTGGCTATGAGGATCCACTTGTTGGTGTAGCCCCTTCTATTGTTCTCCCGCACACAGTGCAGGATGGCTTACATTTCAGCCTGAAAGACCGTTGCATGGGCTCCGAGGGAAATACTATGGCTTACCCTCAGTCCTTCCGAATAAACACCTGCCCCCGTCCCAAGCTCCCCTCCACATCCGTCCTTGAACCAGAAGAGCGCGTCTCGTGTGATACCCGTCTCCTCCCGCCATGTCTCGCGGTCGGGGATTTCCACTATAAAGTTGTTTTCCCTGCAGGTTTGCGGGCTCACGAAGTCTGACCTCATTTCACACATGGGCTCCTTCACGATCTCCTGAATTTTGCAGTGGCCCCTGAAGCCTGGGTTGATCTTCAGTCTACCATTGCAGGCTAGTCTATATAGTCCTAGCCTGGCCTCCCCCTCCCACCTTAGGCCACCAGATCCATGCTGCGTATGTTAACGATGGTCTGACCACCCTTGTGTACAGCCAGTGGGCCATACTAGGTCTTAGTCCCCACGTTTTTTCATATAGCCGCCTAGTGACGGCTAAGGTCATGACTACCTTACACAGTATTTTTTCAAAGTGATTATTCCAGGTTAGCGTCCAATACGACCGCAAGATATTTTACCTCCCTGGCCATTGGAATGTTCCTACCGTATAGAGTGAGACTGAGAATAGAATGAGATAAACAGCTAGATAACAACACTGACACTCTCAAGAAGCTTTTAGTTTGAGAAACTAATTTCAATATTTGCTCTTCCTTCTTCATGAATTTTTTAAGAAAAACTCGCTTAAGACGCGGATTTTTCAAGTTTCTGAGAAGTGAGTAGCAAGAAAGGCGTTGTCCAGCAGTCAAGATTTATACAGTGTGATCCATTTGTGTGCGAGTCCCCTTGTAAAATATTTATTTGTAGTGTGACTTTAACTGGATTTTCTTTAAGTGTAAATTGTGAACTGGATTTTTTAAGCAATAAGCGCTGCATTTCCACAAAATCCAGGCCTACTTCGTCAGTTTTCAGGAGTGAGATTTTAAGAATCCTTATTAGGAATTTCTTTATAAGAAATCTGTTCACGCCACTGGATTCACCATCCCCCAAAACGGTCCAGTACTAAATTGCATCGAAAAATTTCGAGTAGTCGATTTTGTTGTCAAGTTAAAAATGCATAATACAGCATCTTTATAAATTGATTCTGCCAAGTAATCCATGAAAAAATATAAACAGTTAATTGTCAAAAGTGGCATTAAGGTGCGGGAACGTTATTACAGTTTATCTAGTGTTAATAATCATGGAAACGCTAACTTTAATATTCCCAGAGAAAGTATTAGGTGATGCCAGGAAAAAAATGAAATAACGACTTTTAAGCCAAAACTTTTGCATACATTGGAACTGGAAGATAAAGAAAAACGATTAGAGTTTTGCTATTGGTACAAGGGGAATATCTAAATAATCGTAATTTTTTGAATCAAATTTTATTTAGTGATGATGCCACATTTACCGCAAATAGGGTGGTTTCAAGTCAAAATTGCCATCCGGAATTCATCATAATTGCAAAGAGGCAGTATTCGCAAAAAATTAACGTTTGGTGGCGAATACTAAATGACCGAATAATTGGCCTTTTTTCTTTGGGGGTAATTCGATTGCGAATGGGTTTTAAAATTTTGTTGAAAACGAGTTCTGGATGGCATTAGATGATTTACCATTACAGAATCTTCCTAATTTAAAGTTTTAGTTAGATGGTAGTTGAATGAACATTTCGAAACTCGTTGAATAGGGCGAAGAAACCTTTTGGTTGAGTGGCCGTCGAGATCTTCAGACCTGACGCCGCTAGATTTTTTATTTAGAGTTTACTGAAACAAAAAGTTTACAAATCAATGCCACAAACTGCACAAGAACTATGTGCTAGGATAATACAAGCCTGCGCAGCCAATACTCCAGAATAAATACAAGAGGAAAGCAATTGTGAACATATGTAAAAGAGTTGACAAGTGCATTGATATAAATGATGGTTAGTAGAAATGACGAAAATATCATTCCTAAGAATTTTGTGAATTTTTTTTTTAATTTCTAATAAGAACCTCGGTGGTTCAGGGGTAAGAACGTGTGACTCTGAACCGAAGTGTGCTGGGTTCGATCTCAGGGTACTCCTGTCACTTTTTCAGTACAAACTGTAACATTAACATCAACTGAGGTTCTGGCATTGTATTTGAGCAAGTTGAATGTCTGCACGTTCCGCCCTTCGGAGGGGGCGTAAAGCCGTCGGTCCCGTGTCCATGCGATGTTGGGCACGTTAAAGATCCCTACCTTCCTTACAGAAAGGCAGGGGTTTGGCAAAATTTCCAGGAGAGTGAGGTGAAACTGCTCCCCAGTGTCGGTGATTGGCCATAGTCGCGGAAATAGGCCGACGTTAAAGAAACAAAAAACACAAGTTTCTAATATTTGTCAAAACTATGCATAAAAATATTTAGACCATGTTACTATCAGTTTAATCTTATATCAACGTTTTTTTATGTATAACTTGGCAGAATAAATGTATGAAAATGATGTATTTTTAATTTGACTACAAAATCATTCCTACTCTAAATTTTTGGATGCAATTTAGTACAGAACCGTTTTGGGGGGATGGTGAATCCAGGGGTGTGAACAGATTTCTTATAAAAAAATCGCTAATAAGGATTCTTAAAAATTTGCTCCTGAACACTGACGAAGTAGGCCGTGGATTTTGTAGAAACATGGCACGTTTTGCTCCAAAAATACAGTTCAAGATCTACAGTTTAAAGAAAATCCGGTTAAAATCGCACCATAAATAAAGATTTTACAGGTGACTTCAAACAAATGGGTCACACTGTATATTAATGGAATTAAAAGGGCAGCTAAAATTCAGCGTAAATTATGAATCAGATTATTTCAGCTGAAGGAAAGGATTTGCAAATTAGGTAAAACCTTAGTCCAGATAAACATGATTATAAATGTTATTTTAGAGAGGATTAAGTGATATATATATATATATATATATATATATATATATATATATATATATATATATATATATATATATATATATATATATATATATATATATATATATATATATATATGGCACATTGAAAACGAAACAGCGATTTGCGCCCAGAGAATTTTTGTTTAAGAAACGCTGAAATACGTCAGTTTTAATATTGAGGGGGACATGTTTTGACATAAAACTCAACTTTGTCACATCAACCCCTTAAGGGTGGTGATAACAACCCTTATATTTTAAATAGAGAACATGGGTCGAGTGTTACATCATTTGGAAGCTCTTTCTTTTCTTCTCAGCACACAAATTTTTTTGGAAGTTTTATCAACTCGTTTAAAAATTATTCACAGTTGGAGTTGCAAGAACGTATTTCATTCATTGTGATAAGAGATGCACTAATTAGTAAATTTTTCGTTAAAAAAACTAAAAAACAAAACCAAACGTTCAAAAATGTTTATTCAGTTAAGTAACCACCACCAACTTCCATACAAAAGTACAAATTTTGTTCAAAACGAGCTCTGACATGCTGGAGCGTTTGTGGAGTTATTAGACGGCATTCTTCAACAATGCATCGTCGGAATTCTTCCAGAGACTCCGGTTCTGTTGCGTAAATTCTACTCTTCAAATGGCCCCATAGAAAGAAGTCTAAAGGAGTTAAATCTGGTGATCTAGGGGGCCAATCAATAGCACCTCTACACGCAATCCATTACTCTGGAAACTCCCTAACACGTTGTGAAAAATGCGGAGGAGCTCCATCTTGTTGAAACACTAATTGATTTTCTTGATAGCGATCATCATTTTCAACAATGTCAATTAGTAGAGGGTAAACGATATCTTCTAGTAACTCCAAATACGTTTCGCCACTCAAATTGCCATCAAGAAAAATTGGTCCGATTAAACAGTCTCCAAAAATGCCAGTCCAGACATTCAATTTCTGTGGAGTTTGAGTGTGGACTTTGTGAAAATTTCGTGGACTATTATCTGCCCAATAACGACAATTGACTGTAAAGTTTAATAGAAACTTACACTCGTCTGGAAAACAGATATTGATTAGAAAGTTCCCGTTATCAGCTAATCATGCAGTCATAATTTCACAAAACTCCAGCCGCCGATCAAAATCATCTTCATTCAGTTGTTGTACAAGATGAATTTTATACGGGTGAAATTTATGATGCTTCAATATTCGCTGAATAGTTCTTCTTTTGATGTTTGAAATAGTGGCCAATTTTCTCGTGCTTAAAGTTGGATCTGCAGCAATTTTTCCTAAAACTTCAATCTCAGTAGTCTCATTTCTAACCGGAAATTCACGTTCAGGATCCCGTTTTTTGTTGGCTACTGAACCACTTTGTCGAAACTTTGCAACTAACTCCAAATTGTATTTTCTGTTAACATGTCTGTTCGGATGTCGTTCATTAAACAAATTTGCGGTACGCTTGGCACAGTCATCGTTTTTGAAAAAAAGAGTAATTATTTCAACTCTTTCTTCTACAGAATACACCACTGTGAAATTAATTTTCGTTAGTGTTGAATATATGACAAACGCCATCTATGTTGGCAATGGCAAGTTACCCACATTTTGTCTATGAAGTAGTTACTTTCGTAAGTAGTAAATTTTGTATATAGTTAGTTGGTTTTTCGGTTTGACAAGTAGAAAAATAACGTGTAATAATGTGCTGGTAATTATTGTCGTTTTTCTAGAAGATGTGTCGTATTAATTTCCTTTTTAAAAGTAAGAATGAACCTTTTGTTTTTGTATGAACACTGCGTAAAATAAAAACCTTTAAAGGAAAAATAGTGTAATAAAACCAATCCCCGAAACTAAAACCTAACAGGTTATGGGCCCAGTTTACGTTGGATTCGGGGTGTAAGTGATTATTTTTCGCGTGGAAGAAGTTCGCCAAGTGCATAAAAACATTAAAAACCCGAAAAACAAAATGGCTGACCAAAACACTTCGTTGAAACTAACAGGAGATAATTGGCCCGTGTGGAAATTCCAGACCAGTATTATTTTAAAAGGGCGAGGTCTTTTAGACATTGTTAATGGCCAAAGAATCAAACCAGGTCCAGGAGAAGATTTGAATAAATGGTATAAAGATGATGCTAAAGCACAGGAATTGTTGGTAACTCGGATGGAAGAAAGTCCTCTAACACATTTACTTTCATGTGAGTCATCGAGAGAAATGTGGAATAAATTAAAAACAGTATATGACAAAGAATCTGTAGTAAGTGTCCATCTACTCCAGCAAAGATTTTTTCTGTTGAACTTTGATTCCTCAGTGAGTACATTTATATCCAAAATCGAGGAAATTAAAACAAAATTGAAAGCTACAGGTGAGACTATGTCAGAGAAAATGATAATGACCAAAATTTTGATGACTCTGCCGGAGCAGTTCAAACATTTTAGGTCTGCATGGGAATCTGTGCCAATAGAAAACCAAACATTAGAAGAATTAACGTCAAGGTTGCTACTGGAGGAGGAAAGATGCAAATCTGTGGAAAACACAACAGCACTAGCTGCGAAAACCAAGCCTCAGAAAAATGAATGTAAAAAATGTTATATTTGTTCAAAAATAGGACACATAGCTAAAAATTGCTATTTTCGTCATAAGAAATCAAAGCAGACTGAACAAGTAGCACGTAAATTTTGCAATTATTGCAAAAAACCAGGACATTTATTTGAGGTATGTTGGATAAGAAAAAATAAAGAAGGTAACTCAAGTAAAAAGTCAGACAGGGAAGGAGAAGATACAAATGCGTTCATGGTTCATTCAGTGGGCATAAAATCAAGTGACTGGTGTCTCGACTCAGGAGCAAGTGAACACATGTCATGGAACAAGGATCTGTTTGAACAAATATACAAAATAAAAACTCCTAAAATGGTTCAAGTAGGAAGCGGTCAAAAACTAGAGGTAAGAGGCTATGGAAAAATATCTTTGTGGGCATATAATGGGGAGAGATATATTAAAACTTCATTGTCAAATGTATTATAATATGTACCAGATCTAAAATTCAATTTATTTTCTGCTGGGTGTGCTCTGGACAATGGCTATTACATGTCATCAAATAAGTCATTATGTCAATTTTTTGATAAAAAGGGTAATGTAAGAGCTCAAGCATTGAGGCAAAATAAATTATTTACTATGCTTTTCAGTCAAGAGCAAAATGTGGGGTATAGTGCCAAGATATGCTTAAAAGAACTAAATGAAAATGACCCACTAGTTGACCTTGTTAGTGAATGCATGAAAGTAAAGAACATAGAAAGTTTAAAAGAATGGCATTGTAAATTGGCTCACCAGAATATCTCATATGTCAAAGATTTTTTAAGAAAAATGAATGTAGATTATGTTGATGTAGAAGATTTTGCTTGTGAACAGTGCCTTGCTGGCAAACAACACAGAGCAAGTTTTGAAAATAGTAACTCACGAGCCACAGAAACACTAGAGGTAGTCCATGCTGATGTATGTGGACCAATGGAAACACCTTCACTGGGTGGTGCTCGATACCTTTTACTTTTCAAGGATGACTATTCCTCTTATAGAACTGTTTATTTCCTAAAACAAAAATCTGAGGTGCCTAAACTGATTGAACATTTTATATCCATGGCTGAAAGGCAAACAGAAACAAAAATGAAAGTTCTGAGAACAGACAATGGCCTAGAGTTTGTGAATAAAGAGGTAACAGAGATTTTACAGAGAAAAGGAATATGCCATCAACGTACAGTGGTATATACACCTCAACAAAACGGTAGAGCTGAGAGGGAAAATCGCACGTTAGTAGAAGCAGCCAGAACTTTGATCAATTCTAACAAAACTTTGGGAAAAATTTTTTGGGCAGAAGCAATAAATAATGTCTCATACACATTAAATCGTACAGGCCCAACTCTTAACAAAACAAAAACTCCTTACGAACTGTGGTATAAAAAGGAATATAAAATGGAAAATTTCAATGTATTTGGAACTAGAGTGTCCATACTTGTGCCAAAGGAAAAGAGATTGAAGTGGGATCCTAAAAATAAACAGGGATATTTTCTTGGATATGGAGAAAACGTGAAAGGGTTCAGGGTGTATATTCCTGAAAACAACAAAGTAGAAAACCATAGAGATATAATTTTCCTACCAGAAAAGAGTCCAGAAGTGGAAGAAGTAAACGAAATTTTAAACTTGGAAGAAAAATATGAATCCCAGACTGAAGTCACACAAAATGAGGAAGCTAATGACTCAATAAATGAACATGAAATTGACATTTACAGTAATGAGAGTTCAGGATCTGAAGAAAATGAAGTTGATAATGATATAAATGAAGAAATGGTGAATGATAGATACAACCTAAGAAGAAATTTAAGAAGAAATCCCAGATACTTTGATTATGAAATGGATTTGGACAGAATCTTGATTGCATCGAGTGAGGACAATGATGAACCTGTGTGCTATGAAGAAGCTGTGACTTGTGGTGCAGCGAATAAGTGGCAAAAGGCAATGGAGGAAGAAATACAGAATTTGGAAGAAAATGAAACATGGGTGATAGTGAGTGAAAGTGAAATTAAAAGGCCTGTCATTGAGTGCAAGTGGGTGTATAAAAGGAAGAAAGATGAGTTTGGCAATGTAACAAAATACAAAGCTAGATTAGTTGCAAGGGGCTTTCAGCAAACAAATTTGTATAATAGTGATATTTACAGCCCTGTGGCAAAGCTTCCCTCTGTGAGGATTTTCTTAGCAATTTGTAATAATTTCAGTTTCAAAATATATCAGCTTGATGTATGTAGTGCTTTCCTAAATGGAGATATAGATGATGATGTCTGCATATTATTACCTAAAGGGTTTAGTGAAAATGAAGGAAAATATGCTAGGCTAAGAAAGTCCTTATATGGCTTAAGATCCTCACCAAAAAGTTGGTATAAAAAATTTAACAACCTGATGATATCTTTAAAATTTGAACGGTCACAAAATGAATATTGTATTTACTTTAGAATCACAAATGTTTCAAAAATATTTATATTAATCTATGTCGATGACTTATTAATTGCTGGGTCTAATGAAAAAGAAGTAGATGAAATTAAAAATATTTTGAAGCAAAATTTTAAAATGAAAGATTTGGGAGGCATAAGACATTTCTTGGGTATGTTCATTACACAAGATTTACATAAAAATGAAATTACCATAAATCAAACTGTATATGTCAAAAATATGTTAAAATCTTTTGAAATGGAAAATTGTAAAAATAGCAATACCCCTATGGAAACGAATTTCAGACATGATGAACTCAAACGGGAAAAATCAGAAAATCACGAGATAGAAAACAAATGTAGAAAAGCAATAGGATCTTTAATGTATGCTATGCTATGCTCACGGCCAGACTTGTGTATTTCAGTAAGTATCTTGAGTAGGTATCAGTCAACATCTAGTTTACAGCTTTGGCAAGCAATAAAAAGAGTTTTTAGGTATTTACATAAAACACAAAATGTTAGTTTAGTTTTCAGAAAAACTTATGTTAAAAATGTAATCGAGGGCTATGCTGATGCTGACTGGGCTGGAGACAGAACCGACAGAAAATCTACTTCGGGTTACTTATTTAAAATTTTTGGTTGCACAGTGAGTTGGTGTTCTAAAAAACAACCCTCTGTGGCTCTGTCTTCCACTGAGGCAGAATATATTGCATTAAGTTTAGCTATAAGTGAAGCCTGCTGGCTAAGAAATTTGATTTTTGATCTTAAAATTGTCAATGATAATATTTTGAGTGTTGTAATTCATGAGGACAATCAGTCTGCCATTAAAGTATGTAAGAACCCAGAGTTTCACAAGAGACTGAAACACATAGATATTCGTTATCATTTTATTCGAGATAAAGTCAATGATAAAGTAGTTTCATTAAAGTACATTCCAACAAAGCTGCAAATCGCAGATTTCTTCACGAAACCTTTATCTCTGACTTCATTTGAAAGTTTTGTTGTTACATGTGGTTTAGTTTAAGATTATTTTTGCATAATTAGGGAAATTTGCCATTGAGGGGTAGTGTTGAATATATGACAAACGCCATCTATGTTGGCAATGGCAAGTTACCCACATTTTGTCTATGAAGTAGTTACTTTCGTAAGTAGTAAATTTTGTATATAGTTAGTTGGTTTTTCGGTTTGACAAGTAGAAAAATAACGTGTAATAATGTGCTGGTAATTATTGTCGTTTTTCTAGAAGATGTGTCGTATTAATTTCCTTTTTAAAAGTAAGAATGAACCTTTTGTTTTTGTATGAACACTGCGTAAAATAAAAACCTTTAAAGGAAAAATAGTGTAATAAAACCAATCCCCGAAACTAAAACCTAACAGTTAGTACTATCAAGTATCAAACCGACCAATAAACTGCAATAACAAACCGCATTTCTCTCATTCCGATAAGAAATGTTCTGATAGTCAATTTTTTGTTTACAAACCAACAAAATATTGACTATCAGTACATTTCTTATCGGAATGAGTGAAATGCGTTTTTGTATCTTCAACTGTGAATAATTTTTAAACAAGTTGATAAAACTTCCAAGAAAGTTTCTGTGCTGAATTCAGAAAAGAAAGAGCTTTCAAATGATGTAACACTCGGACCATGTTCCCCATTTAAAATATAAGGGTTGCTATCACCACCCTTAAGGGGTTTATGTGACAAAGTTGAGTTTCATGTCAAAACATGTCCCCCTCAATATTAAAATTGACGTGTTTCAGCGTTTCTTTAAAAAAAAAAATTCTGGGCGCAAATCGGTCAGAGAATTTTTTTTTAAGAAACGCTGAAACACGTCAATTTTAATATTGAGGGGGACATCTTTTGACATAAAACTCAACTTTGTCACATCAACCCCTTAAGGGTGGTGATAACAACCCTTATATATATATATATATATATATATATATATATATATATATATATATATATATATATATATATATATATATATATATATATATATATTGAAAATTGAAAATTTTATATATATATATATATATATATATATATATATATATATATATATATATATATATATATATATATATATACCTGCCTTACTGATAACCGACAGATTTATATTATACCTTTTAGACAGTAAATTAATAAATAGAAAAGAAATATGCTTTAGTAGAAATGCCAAAAATGTCAAATTTGATAAATATTTATTTTTTTAGGTCCCAAACAAGTAAAGTTTAAAGCACCAGAACCTAATCAGAAAAATCTGCCAAGAAGTAACATCCCATAATAATTCATGAAACTGCTTGCAGGTGATCTAAAGCTGGTTCATGATGGAGAAGAACTGGCTTAAAACGAGCATACCACCAAAACAACAAATAGCGCCAGACTACACTATCTTGAACGATTTTGTAATAAAGTGATTGACAACTGGCACTGGCAACAGCCTAAGTGATCCCACCACTTGCTCTACTGTGTTCATATAAATCTAGTGTATTTATATACTTTAACTATGAGCTCAATGTATTTATTTATTAATTAATTAGTGACTGTTATATGGCGAGGGTGATTAATTTATAATTTTAATATGTAATATTTTTATGAATTTGTATAAGATCGTTTATTTTATGTTATTTAAAAATCTTCCAAAAATTTTCTGATAAATTGAACAATAAAGTAAGGTTATCAGTTACTATAATAAGTATTTATTATCATCCTGCTTTATTATTAACGTCCAAAGCTGCTTGTTCGTTTAAATAAAACTTCTTTTTTGTGTCTTTTCAAGATTCTAGGGTTCCCTGATGTCTTTTCAGTTCTACAATGTCTTAAATATATGTTTTTTTTAATGTTTACTGTACTTGTCTTTCACAAATTGCACAGGGTGTGATGAAATCCCAGTGAAATTGTTAAATATGTAGACATCATATGCCTTCCTCTAGCCCACATTGTTAATTTATGTATACAACAAGGAGTGTTTCCAGAAAATTTTAAAACTGCAGGGGTGCAATTTTTATTGGAAAAGGGTGATCCCGGCGAGCTGTGAAATTACAGACAGGTATCATTACTACCAAACTGTTCAAAACTTGCTGAAAAAATGGTGCTGTAAATTATCATTACTTCCACATAGCTGTGAGAATCTACTCACCTCGAAAAGACATTATCATTAGAGGTGTGCGAAGCTTCGAAATTCCGAACCAAATGTTCGGTTCGAAGATATGTTCGCACCAGCGATGTTGAAGTAGTTCAAAGTTCAAAATATGTAATTCTCCAAAACAGTTATTCATTGCCCAAAATTTCGACATTTAACTTTACAGACATTGAATGCTGCCAAAGGTCGCGAGGTTGCGGCCCTGTTAACTCGGTAGCAGCACCTTAAACTCATCGGTCTCATTGAGTCAATAGCGTAATTTTAGGAGATAGTACTCATGCATATTTTTGACAGTTGGTGGGACACATTGAGACATGACGGAGCCATTTAGTAATCACAGAATTATTTTTCTTATATATCCTAGCCTCCCAACACCGTTTTCAGTAACAACATTATGATGGCGGTGTTCAAAAGCGATCGGTAACGTAAATTTTCAGAATTTATGAGGATAATTGCAGATTGACTTTGGAAAACGCTGGTTTCAAGATGCTTTATATGTATCACACCGATAACTCAAAAAATAATGGGCCGATTTTGATAAAATTTGGCATGTACCTTCCTTTTGTAAATAGCTTGGATAAGTTCATTAGTCAGGAAAATCGGACGAGGTTTTCCGGGAAATTTTTGAGTTTTCATTCGAAAAAAAAAATTATTCCAAGAAATAAAAAAGCTATGATAACCAAATTTGGTAGGTAGGTTTATGATATAAATATATAAGCTTACAGAACAAAAGTCTGGACGCAGCAAGTGCGTTATGGTAGTGAATTTTCATTAAAATGTTTTTAATAGCAAATATGTTTTTTTTAAGAAAGCAGGCATCAAATTTGGTTACCAGTATAACCTATATAGTAGAAACAATGTGCCATGTTTCATCCATATAACTTTATTGTTTGAAAACGTACAAAAATTTCCGAAAGGAATCTTAGTGTTCCCAAAAAAACCTGTTTCTTGGTCAACCTTATAGTTTAATAGCAAATTGAGCTTTTCAAATATGAAGCATTTGATCAAAATTCGCTACCATAACGCACTTACTGCGTCCAGAATTTCTTTTCTTACAAACATGCATTATATTTCAATGGAAAATGCAATAACATAAGGCGTGTTCGACTAAAAAAAAGAAAGAAAAATTGTATCACCAACGACTTATGGGCCAGCCTGTGAGTGTAGAAATAATGTTTTAAGATGTAGCTCAAGACACCCTATAATTAATGTATACAATTTTTTTCATATCTTGTATAATAACGGATATATTGAACTTTATTGATTTTTTACGAAAATTCGACAAAAATTATATACCATTAAACGATAAACTCTATAGATAAGACTACTGCCAAGCATCAGAGAAAGGGTCTATTTGAAATGAACATTGTAGTAAAATGGAGGACAATGACGGTTGAAACTAAGACTTCAGGGTTTGTAAAACATTCTTCTTGAGACATTTTCTTTCCATAGCCCATGTTAGATTCATGTTCTTTGCCTAAATGTTGCCAATTTTGACGTTTTAAATCGCCACTGACGTTTTGAGGAAAACCCCAAATTATTTGTCTTTAAATGACTGTAACTTTTTTGTCTTTTGACCTACGGAGCTAAATTTTGGTAAGTAATTTACCTATAGAGATATAAACCTGCGTACCAAGTTTGGTTGACCTTGCTTTGTTGCTTTGTTATTTCCGGAGATATAATTAACACAAAATTTCTGGCAAAACCTCGGCCGATTTTCCTGGCTAACGAACTTATCCAAGCCACTTGCAAAAGGAAGGTATTCACCAAATTTAGTCGATCAGCTCATTATTTATTGAGTTATCGGTATATATATATATATATATATATATATATATATATATATATATATATATATATATATATATATATATATAAACATATAAAAATCGAAACTGACCCCGGATATGTGTTCTAGGGGGCCTAATTAGCGCTTATTTGAAGAAATGTTTTCAAAAGTCGGGATCTCCTCCGTGAATTTTTTTAAGAAATTTCACTAAAAGTAAACTATACACCAAAATTTAGATTTCTATGTTACAAGAAAAAAAAGTGACAATAAAATATATTGTGCCGGATCATTTCTATGAAAATTCACTACCATAACGCACTTGCTGCGTCCAGGCTTTTTGTATTTTTGATTTAACATTGACCCATTTCCACAACGATCAGCACCAGAAGGTATTTTCACCCAATCAACCTGCAAATTTGTCGAACCCTTCCTTTTTGTAAAAAGAATGGGAATATTTCACATATCAAATATTGTATGATACAATATTCCTAAATTTTGTATTTAAGGAAATTATATATGAACACTGGAGAATTTTGGGTAGTTCGATTTTCAATTTCTAAGAAGTTCGACTGTGATCCTTAGACATACTATTTCAGAGGTTCGAAGTTCGAGGCAACATATTTGCTTGGGCTCGTTCATAGTTTGGTTCGAATAAAACATGGGTTCGCACACCTTTAATTATAATGAAATGAATTTAGGGTCCACGACTTGACCACAAAGAAAATATTCGTATTCCTCTACCCATAAACTTCTGAAACGTTATATTACTCAAGTTTAAAAGAGAAATTTTCACCAAATCACCCCTCATTTATCCCCTACCCCTGAAGCGATCATACCCAAAAACAATTGGAAGCATTCCTATGTCGGGTGCTAACTGGATACGGAGTTTGAAGATGCTATCTCAATTCGTTCAAAAGTTATTGCGTCTACTAACAGAAAAAAAAATCGTTTCTCTGTTTTGAACTTTTTGCGCCTTTTTAGCAAAAAACATTTTTTGAACTTTCCGTTACTGTTATTCCACCCCCACACATTCAACGCCTAATTTAATTTCAGCACAGAATTACAAATGCTTGATGAAAATGAAAGTTTTCTAATAAACAAGCCCTAAAACGTTATATTACTCGAATTTTAATGAAGAAAATGTCAATTTTCACCAAATCATCCTTCCTTTAGTAGCCAGCGGTCTAATCACGAGTTCTACATCACACTATTCCACACTTATTCTTGACATAATTTCTCATTGTATTTTCATCAACATTTTCTTGGGCTTTTCCTATATATATAGCCACATTTTTCTTGGTTGTCATTTAAAGTGGTCACTTGTCTGATATAGCAGTCCCTTTTATTTCTGGTTGTTTTCTGTATTTAACTTGTTGAGCATTGGTTTTTGCCATTTCAGCAAATGTTTGTTTACTTTTATTTTTTCTGTATAACACTGTTTTAAAATCATCCCCTGTATCATCCTCAGCCGCAGATTTTTGCAAATCAATTACATAATTCATTATCTCAGTTTGTTTATTTACATATTCTTTCACATATGTTTGTTTAATTTTCTTATCATCTTCGCTTTTATTATACATTTTTATCTCTTCTGATATGGCAGCTCCTTTTTTCTTATACTGATTCTGCATTTGTGAATAGTTTTTATTTACAGTATTAGAACATTTTTCTTCTAAGAACTGATTCAAGTTGATAAGTTCTTGTATTCTTGCTTCTTTTTCAGTTAAAAGCTTTTTCAGGTAATTAATTTCAATTTAGTAGCACATAATATCCTTATTTATATTATTATTTTTTATTTCATTTCTCTTGACAACATATTATCAAATTCTGATCCAAATCATACATTTTCACATGTTTAGTTAATTTTCATTAAGAAAATTCACTAATAGAGAGGTATCTATGGTGAGACTTTCGGAAAATTTTTCAAATGAGCGTGATCTAGGACACCTGGAACCCATTTCCATGGTCAGCTAAAATATTTATTTATTTATATATATATATATATATATATATATATATATATATATATATATATATATATATATATATATATATATATATATATATATATATATATATATATATATATATATATATATATATCGTCAGGAATACGGAAATCGTTCATCTTATGGAGCAGTGTAGAACCACATTCAGCGGCAAACCTCTAATACTTAACTCTGAAGACCTTAAAGATATACTTTTAATAGGTAGAGGTCATGTATGTATGTCTGTATGTATCCAACCGATAACTCAAAAAATACTTCACTTATTTGGACCATATTTGGGAATTACCCTTATTTTGATAATGGCATGGATGATGTCGTTCATCAGATCTTAACGCCCAATTGTTCTTAACAAAAAATTAAAAAAATATTTTTTAAAACGTAATATCTCCAAATTCTTTAAGTGATTGAAACGAAAATTTACAAATGAAAAGAACATAGACAGACATGGTTCTGTACCAATTTTCAAGCCTTTTGATCAAAGAAAATTAATGTTATTCGAAATTAAAATAATCCTCGACATCACTTCAAATTCTGTAATGCAATATATACAATGTTGGACAAAGACAGATGATTTTACCTGTACTGCTATGACATTAAAATAAATGGTCGATAAAAATCTAAACAATGGAAGTTACAAGTATTATTGCAACATGCCAGAACATAGACAGGGACGCCATCTTGGTGCTGAACCAGGTAGTATGTTGTCACAACAGCTCTAGTTAGCACAAAATGTTATAGATGGAGACATTTGTACAATCAACTAACAATTTTGTAGATGTCAGACCTGGCCCATTTCTGATAGATAAGTTATTAGATCCATCATTTTTATTATCGACGATTTCGCAGGTTAGTTTTCTTAGTGAGTTTAGTAAATAGCACTTTCTATATTTCTCATATTGTATGTTTCAAACAGGTACAGTCCCGCTTATAATTAGACATAATTACGTTTGTTTAGTGTCCAACTGTATCGAGCCTAATTTAAAATGTGCTTGCTTGTGGTGTCAACGGATTACAGTGCAGTCTTGGACAAAACCAGATTCATCCACTCGCGAATTGCGAAATAGCCACAAAACGTTGGTTTATTTTAAATAATATCGTAAAACTGTTGTTTTTTTATTAGATTTTCTAATTTATTTTACTAATTTTTGTGTGCACACAGAAACGACCTAAATGTCTTCTCCACTTTTAAGTTTGTGTACCCCCAATGTTAATTAAGGGCCCCCTTTATTATACTTACTTATCTTGGGCTTATATATGTAATATAAAAATAAAAAAAGAGTGAAACAGCAATGAATTCATTTTCTTTAGTGCTCTATTCGATATTATCTGAAAAAGACATTATAGGCGACAATGTGGAATGTAATTTCGGTAAATTTACAGTTTACTGCAGAGGGTTTTTAGATTTTTTTTCCTTCAGGAACATGCTAAGAACCCCCCTTGAATGCACAAGCCACAGGCAAATTTGGTGCAAATAACCCCTAAGAAACTTAAGGGACCAAGAATTAATAGGGTTGCTGGGCGGGGAGGAAATCTGAGCGTAAAATGCTAAAAAAACATTTAGCCGGACTTTGAAAAGATGCGTTTTTCACATTTTGCAGCAATACTTCCTGTAAACCCTGAACAACACCCATATTCGCCCAGGTCCAGTAATTTTTTTGGGGGTTGCTCCTAAGAAAATTTTCTTGTGCTTTGAAGGTAGTTTTATGCATGGACAAGGGGAAGGAGAACCCCCCGCGTTTTTTGGGTGTGGGGCAGAAACCATCTTCGTCTTGGGGGTTCTTCTTCCCCTTCTGCATGCATATAATCACGCTCAATGCATGAAACACAAAAATCTTTTTATGTTCCGCTTTCTAGTGTAATTTTTTGTGCAATAGCATGTAAAAGAAAGCAGGGGCGTACCAGTTGTGTTTCTCCAACACGCTCAACCGCCCAGGCCAAGTATCTGCACAGAATATAAACACACTTGTAGTCATCAAAAATTCAGAATTTTTCAACCTCTGATGATGCTAGGTGTCAAGTGAGAAGCAGTGAACCTACAATCCAGCAACATTGATCATCTGATAATTAATCACACCAGAATGGATAGCACAAAGGAATTTTGTAATACAATATTTTGGGATTCTCTATATATCATGGAAAATAAGCATTTATCATATTTTTATCAGCACATAAAAAAATTATGAACATTTATATTTAAATCTATATGGTAACATCATCAAATATAGCATCCAGAACACTTTGGACATCATCCACTACATACTGCTTCATCTGGTTACAATCATCAGCAACAATCAAGTGGTCTATGTCAGGTTTGCAAATACTGACACAATACCAGAGAGACATTCCTCTGTCCATGTCTGCTCGCGAATTAAGTTTCCTGCAACACATCTTTAAACTGTATAGACCAACAGCATTTATCATATTAAACACACATGTCATCATGTCATGAAGCGGATCCATCACTGCCCCACCTGCACTGTTGATATCATACTCGTAACTCCCTCTTGATTTCCTGAACTCGTCACACCAACTTGCATACTCATTTGTATTCAGTCCCAGGAACATCTGCAGCATATCTTCACACCTTGATATGACCCTGGCCTGCCCAAACTGGTCCTGTATCGTCAGAATCATGGACAGCTCAACTCCCTTCCCTACCCTGCCATTATTTATCTTAACCGACCTTATTTGTATTGTAAGACACTCTCCGTAAATTAGAACTCCACAAGGTATGTGCTTTCCCAGACCAAAGAAGAACGGCTCTCCATACAAATATGAGCTGACAACACTGTACAAGCTGGCAGTGTTAAAGATGATTGGAGGGTCATAAGCCAACACCTGGAAGGAGGTGAGTGGAGTAGACTTACAGTATTTGCCCTTCTGCTGGGCCACATTCCTAACAGCCACCACCATGTTGGGTATCAGACCACATGGAATCAGACAACTCTCCCAGTTATTCAAATAGACCTTAAATGTTTTCACTGGATCACCTTCAACCTCAAACTCCAAATAATGTGTTTTTACACCAGGGGTTCCAAAACCATACAGTGCTATTCTCCTCTCTGTCCTACTAGATAGTGGATTTACAAACTTTTTCACTTTTAGTTTACCCTTGAAAGACACCACATCTTGTGGCTCTGTAGTAATGTATGCCTTACAGGTGGCAACGTCCATCAACTGCTTTGGATCCTTATATTCTTGCAAACAAAAGAGGGCATCTTTGCTCAATTCAAAGCTCCTCTGAGCAGGAGACATCCTTTTCAGTTCCGTATCAAAAACTTCCTTGAATGATCCATTATAAAACACTTTATACATACTTTCACAGTTCAATAATGGGATCCACTTCAGATTACCTAATGTTAAACGCAAGAATGCATATGTGTCTTTTTGCATATACTCATTACTACACTCGCTAACTCTAATGTGTAACCAACATTCAGTCTCATTTTGTTTGGAATATTTTATCACACTTTTATTCTCCAACAAAAAAACCATGTTATGTTGGTACTTCAAGCTCCCATCTGATTCCTCAAACGAGTCGCCCATTTGCTTATAACAATTCACCACTTGCTTTAATAAAAATATCTCCTTCAAATCTACAAGGATGTATTCTAGGTTGGGAACTGACTTATCACGGTAAATTTCTGTTATAACAAAACACTTGCCAAACACAACATAAGATTCTAAGTACTTCTTTAGAGTGTGACTATTGGTGCAAGTGATGACACACAACATCTGATGTGTGGAGTCTTTCAACATGGGCACTCCATAATCCGGATGAAAATACAAATAACCAATTATGTTTTGGTGGGGCTTTGTTTGAGGATGTACTCCGTGGCTCCAGTAAGGAAAGCTGCTGTATTTGTTGGTACGTATATCGACATATCTGCAAGTGGAAATGGGGTTGAGCGCGAAAGGAGACTGAAACTTCTTATTTGCACACACACTGAATGAACTCAAGCTTCCTGGAGGGGCCGCAGACAGTATCACCTCAACTGCTGACAGAATGAGTTCCCAAACAGTGACACTATCAAAACATAACATCAGACTGTTCAAATTGGTATTAATCATCATCAGATCTGCTACACCTAACTCGTATCTTCTGATGAGGTCTACCAACCTGTGATGTTTATAATATAATTCAGCGTCTGAACTGCCTGTGGGAGGTTCGATGACTTTACACTTTTCACATAAATATGCCTCTTTCTGGTTGATGGAATGGATTTTTTCTAGATGTACTGCTTCCCCGAGTGTCGGTAAGCTTATACCTGACCTCTGCGACAACAGGCATCCCACATATACCTTAACTGACTTGTCAACGCAGAAATATAACAACTCTTTATCAACGTGAGTGACTGTTCCTCTAATCACCTTCATTTTAAACGTTTTATAAATACAAAACACAACAGTATGTAGTAGTTCTTGAAAATTATAATTATTGCTTTGAAATTTCAAATCAAATTTGAACTGACAATGACAAGTGACATTTTGACATTTGAGGTTTGCTTTCCATCTTTTTATTTTTTAAGCAAAGATTATGAGCGGAAGTACTACAGTGACTATACATAAGACATAAAGACAGTGTAGCCATACGTTCGTGGCCGCCATGTTTCATCATTTTTTGTACAGAGCCTTATGGGAGAAACAGGAAATTGAAATCGATGCATCAGTAAGAAAAAATGGACAAGGGTCGTAAGTAATGATGATGAACAAATGACTTATCTGATATTTCATTGCCGGGTTATGCCGCATCATTTCAAATCGACTACAATGTTAATTGTCATATAAGTTTGAGAGTTTATATCACCTGAAAAGTAATAAGTAAAAGGAATCCTCGCAGAATTCTTGCAAATTGCCTGGAGAATGTATGCAATTGTGAATATTTCACAGAATGCCGACGAGAACGTTATTTGAAGTTTTGTTGTGTAAGTTTTTGAGCTTGGAATCGTAAATCAGTGCTCCATACTTAGATGGACTCAATTGATTGATGACCTACTCAAAATTGAAAACCTATTCAATTATAAGAAGTTCATTTGCTTGGAGAAGTTAAGTCAGATAAAGGAGATCGAGCCTCTTTAGCCTTTCTTTGCACTGTCTTGATTGTTCAGTGCGGGGCTTAGCTACTAGACTTCTTGTGACTCCCTCCTCGTGGCACCCCTGGGATGACTGTCTGCAATGGGCGAACCCCCAGGGCTGATGTGCTACTAAAGTCTCTCCTTCTCACACACGCCACACACACATGCTCATACAACACATATACGACACATATAGATCGGATTGGGGGGGCTATGGTTTCTGCGTGGACTTCGAGGAAGGACTTCGAGCGGATGCTGCTCTGGACTAGCAGCGCTGTGCAAACCAGGCCGAGCACACCTGCCGCCGTTTGGCCAGTACCGGGGCCCACCCTTGCCTTGGCCGGCGTAGGTGGCTGCCCTCCTATCAGCCGAAAAATCCTTGCTTGTGTCAGCAGCACCGGGTAGCTCCGGAAGAGGGGGTTAGCTGCACTTCGGGGCGCCACGGCGTGGCCACAGAGCCGCTCTCAACGGAATCTAGTCTCATCATGATCAAAACGCCGGGGCCCGGGGGCGTGATCTCCCGTATTTATACGTGCATTAAACCACTAGCACACTTTCGCACAAACCATAAACCAAAGCAGCTATGGAAAGACAAATAAAAAAAGATGGTAACGTGACAATCAGTATAGAGGAAGAATGTAAAGAGATCCCTGTCTCTCCAAGTAGTGCCTGCAGGGAACTAGAAGCGCCCCACTGCTCTCCCGACGTAGGGTCTGAGGTGGAACCGTCTGGCTCCGCCGGGGACACTGTCGTGAGGAGCGATGAGCGGTTGGTTCGGTGGCTTTGAGCTCGGTCGAGCCCATGGACACGAGGAGACACGAAGACAACGAAAGAAGGAAAAGAAAAGGAGGTGGAGAGCAATGAAAAGAAGGCGAGAGAGAGAGGAGCTAAGGCAGTATTATCGTCAGGGAGATGTCAATCCTTCAGAGACGCGAGCTGCTTCGGAAACGGTGACTTTACAGGGTGTGAAGCCATAGATCCCCTCTGTTTATACTACTGGTCGGGTTGTTTTTGAGCCGGGTGATTCTTTTGGAATCGTCGAGGCTGAGAGACCGCCCAATCAGGCAACCTGGTGACGGGTGCGACGACGGCACGAAGGAGATTGTCCTGCCGACGGAGCTGGGGGGGAGCGCAGCGTGGGAGGGGAGTCGAAAGACTCTACCCCTATGCCGTTTCCTGGACGGTCTGTTGGGGGACAAAGAAAAGAGAAGGCGCAGCCGCGCTCACAGGGACGAAAGATGCTTAGGCGCCCAAAAACTCAAGGGGGACCACCAGACTCTCCAAGGTTGGGACCGCCAGGCTGGCCTAAGTACTCTAAGTGCCCAAGATCAGAAAAGGAGACACCACCGTGGTGGCTGGTCATGAAAGTTAGCCGTGCGTGTGAACCGGCGAATAAGGGGGAAGGGGCTAATGTGTCTCAACGCTTGCTAGGAGGGGACGCTACCGCGACCCCGGTCTCTGGTGTGGGCCCTGGTCTTTCGGGAATAGTTAATCCGGTGAGTAAGCGTGATATGCAGGTCGTCATCACCTCCAACCGGGTGGATGGCTCGGTCCTGGCGAAAAAAGGCCGAGCCAATAAGGAGGAGTTTGGCTGGGGGTATGTTGAGCGCCATGTCGGCATCCGACGGTGCGCTGCAGCTCCGCTTCTGCAACTTTGAGATGGTCGATCCGGGGTGGTTCTTAGTGACCGCTAAGGATGGCGAGTCCCTGAGTTGGCTCCTCAACGGCTAGTCCCGAACTTCAGTGGGGGATAACGTGCCGCAAGAGCTGGGAACGTCCCATGGCCGGTCCGTACCGGCTTTTGGCTGAGGAATCAAGTTGTCAATCTAAAAGCCATAACCAGGATGCTTACTTTTCAGAACCGCTCGCTCCACGTTGAGCAATGGCGGCACCTGGGGGCAGCAGGAGAACTCGGGGTATGGCACCTCGTCTTGCATGGCACTGGATAGGAAAGAGCTCCACTCCGACAGCGCCACGTGTAGTTCGCCGAGATGCCACTGGAGAGCTAGCAAGGCTCCTCGCAGGCGGTCCCGCTGGTTTTGTGTTGATCCAAGAGCCTTATGTATATAGGAAGCTAATTAAATGACTTGGAGGAATCGGCTTCAACATCCTCGTTGGCGGTGGGGCTGAAGGAGGACAACCTAGGACCTGTATACTGGCGTCGGGGTCTCTAGACATGGCATTGCTGCCGCAGCTTGGATCCAGGGACGTGTCAGCAGCCAGCCTAGAATATAAGGTGAGTAATATTAGGCTTAAGGTTCTGTTGTGCAGTATTTATGTTCGCTATGGTCGATCGGGGGTACCTCCCTCAGAATATTTGGCGCACACCGTCGATTTCACGAGGGAACGCGATCTACACCTTATTATATGCTGTGATGCCAATTCTCACCAAGGGCTGTGGGGCAGCACCAACACCAATCCCCGTGGTGGGGTTCTACTAGAATATTTAGCTACTACAAACCTAGATATATTAAATAGAGGTACAGCGTCAACGTTCGTCAATCGTATCCGTCAGGAGGTGATTGACATCACATTGGCGAGCAGAGGAATTACAGAGGACATATCTAATTGGGGGGTGGCGGAACACATATCAATGTCTGATCATCGTATGATTAACTTTGAAGTGGATGTGGACCGTGAGAGTCCTCACCCCAGGAGAAATCCAGGGAAGACCAACTGGGATGCTTATGTAGCAGATCTTGATGGGTCGCCAAGGAGCCCAAATGAGAGAGGACTCTCTATAGAATTATTAGACAGCGAGGCCGATGCCTTAGAAGGTAAAATAATGGCAGCTTATGAGGCTGCGTCACCACTCAGGGGAACCGACCATCAAGGTTCGATGGTTGAATGGGAATCCCGCCGAATTACGCGGGCGGACACGAAGGACCTTACACCGTGATGTCCGAGAATCTGGTGCGGCGGCCTGGAACGAGTTTAAAACTGCCACAAGGGAGTTCAAGAAGGAATTACGGCGGAGTAAACGAGCCGGTTGGCGTGTGTACTGTGGGGGAGTTAACTCCTTGCCGGACGCAGTCAGGCTGGTAAGGGTGCTCAAACAGTAGCCAGGAAGTTCAATAGGATCCTTAAGGAAACCGGACGGGAACTGGACCAACACTACCGAGACGACTTTGTGCCACCTCTCTGAGGTTCACCTTACTGGAGATGGAGCTGTCATGGAGGCTGGACCACCTAGCCGGTAGTCTGTTCCGAATACGGACTTGCAGCTGGCGGAGGAGGTAGTCACTGACCCCTCTATAACCTGGGCGGTGAACGGGTTTGCAACATACAAGTACGCGGGCTGCGACGGAAATTTCCCGGCATTGCTACAGAAGAGTCTAGAAATATTGCTTCCCAATATAAAGGACGTTTTCCGGGCCAGCTTAGTTTGGAGCTATGTCCTAAAAGCCTGGCGCCGGGTCAGGGTTGTCGTCATCCCTAAATAGGGAAAGAAGGACTACACGATGACCAAGGCTTACAGCCTAATTAGCCTTACATCCTTTCTGCTAAAGGCACTAGAAAGGATAATATATATATATATATATATATATATATATATATATATATATATATATATATATATATATTTGCGTTGAGGGAGATCCACAGAGATCAACCCTTGCACAAAAATCACAACGCCTACCAGCGGCGAAAATCGACGGAAACGGCGTCCCACGTGAAAGCTGGAGGGGTCCCTACACTATGGAGAGAGCACATTAGCTGCGTTTTTTGATGTTAAGGGGGCCTTTGATATAGCAAGGACGGATACGGACTGTGACGTCTTACAGGACATGGGGATCGTCTCGACCCCTTTTAAGTTTGGTGGCGCGCATGCTGGAAGGCAGGAGAGTTTCACTGGCCTTAAACAGGCCGGAGGCTGGACGTTGGAGCGGTCGGCGGCTGTAACCAGAGCAGCTGTCTTTCGCATCATCTATGGTATCTGGTCATGGACGGCCGCATGAAAGGGCTCTCCAAGAATGGCTTCTTCGCCCAGGCATATGCTGATGGTGGGCTGGGCTTAGTCACCTGCAAATTCCTCAGCGTTGTCTGTGCATGCATGCAAACTGCCTGTAGCGTGCGTGCGTGCGTGCGTGCGTGTGTGTGTGTGTGTGTGTGTGTGTGTGTGTGTGTGTGTGTGTGTGTGTGTGTGTGTGTGTGTGTGTGTGTGTGTGTGTGTGTGTGTGTGTGTGTGTGTGTGTGTGTGTGTGTGTGTGTGTGTGTGTGTGTGTGTGTGTGTGTGTGTGTGTGTGTGTGTGTGTGTGTGTGTGTGTGTGTGTGTGTGTGTGTGTGTGTGTGTGTGGTGAGCTGGAACTCTCCGTAAACCCAGCGAAGACGGCGTTGATCCTGTTCGCCAAGAAGAGGAATCCGGAGGGGTTTGGGCACCGGTGATGTTTGGAAAACCTTTAGCTTTAGTGCGGGAGGTCAAATATCTGGGGGTGGTCCTGGACTCCAAATTATCTTGGGGGTCGCAAATAGAACGAGTAGTGAGGAAGGGAGTAGCGACCCTCTGGCAGTTGCGCTGTGTCATAGGGAGGACCTGGGGACTTAATCCTCGGATCATTCAGTGGATTTACAATGCGATCGTCAATCCGCGAATCCTTTATGAGGCAGTGGTCTGGTGGTGTGATGTGAACCAAACTGCTACTCTGAAGCTGGCCAAACTTCAAAGGTTGGCAAGTCTGGCTATCACAGGCGCTATGAAGGCAAAACCCTCAGCGGCTCTAGAGGCTTTCCTGATGCTGCCTACGCTCTGTATCAAAAGTGAGGCTATCGCGTCGCAACTCAGAATGTAAGACTCCGGAAACTGGTGCAATGATGGATCAATAACAGGAGATGCAAAAGTTTCCAAGGAGGTGGAAAATAAAATTCCAGTTTCCACCATCAAGGTATGAAATGCAGAAGATTATATTAGGCTGACTAAGACATATACCCTCAGAATCCCCAGCAAGGATCAGTGGACGGAAAATTAGGTTGTTTCCAGCCTGATAGCCTGTTCTGTTTCGCCGACGGATCACGGCTGGAGGAGCAGCACTCCTCCGGGGCGGTAATATACGTCGATAGCCTGGGGATGCGTGAGAGTTATGCTCTGGGCGCATATAACACGGCATTCTAAACGGAGGTGTACGCTATTATGCCTGTAGCTAATTGACAAGATGTGAGGATCGGCCCTGAGAAATGTGTATACATTTGGTCAGATAGTCAGGCGGCACTCAGAGCAGTCTGCGCGTTCAGAATTAGGTCAACGCTGGTTCAGCAGTGCGCTGACGCTCTTACGGGACTGTTCAGGACAAAGGAGGTACAACTTGTATGGGTTCCGGGACACTGTGGCGTGGCGGGGAATGAAGTGGCGAATGATCTCGTAAGGTGTAACGGTTATGTTTTATTCATTACCGTAACTCCTTTACTGACATAACGAGAACCTCAAAGGAAGCTTAAATAAGAAAAGGTTACTTTATTTTTGAAGAGCAATTTAAGCTTTAGTTTTGAAAAGATTAATTGAAAATTCGCTATTGACATTTACCATCGTAGTGCCCGTACTGCACTTCCTTTATATACGTTAAATTAAAATATCAAAAGACGGAATATTTGCTTTAAGGAAAATATCGTTATTTATTACAATTTCCTACTAAATTGTTTGTAAATTGGAAATCAAGAAGCAGGAGAATATCGTTGCGGAGATGAATATTTACTCCACAATGACGTAATAACATGATCTAAAGCATTAGAAACTAAAGATCGAAATATTAATACAGATACCGAGAGTCATAAAATCGGAAATGTATGGGACAGGTTGACAACTTAAAGAAAGGCCAAGAAAGATAGCACTATCGTTAAGCAATAAAGTATATTTGACAGATACTGGTCGCATATAACCGTTGGAGCTCCGAAGCTCCGACTTGGGTCTGCGGAAACTGGCGCGAATCACATGCATCTCTGCATCTCTCTCATACACATGGAGGTAGATGGATAACTAAGGACAGAGATAATATCACCGGCAGAACATCGACGCACCGAACAAACCCAGCCGAGTACTTAAACACGTGAATGCCTGGATCGCGGGAAGTCTACCGACAGACACTACAGAAGCAAGAACTGCGCTACCTCCTGAGTTCAGTTCAGGCAATGAAGTAAAACGTTGACTTCCGCAGGTCATATACGCCTAGTATAATTATCGTGCCTTTGTCTCAAAATGTACCGTTAAAATACAGTTTGCTGTTCCGATTCAAGTAGATCAAGTTTCAACACCAGTGTCTGCCTAGCCTCTTGATAGTACATTGCACGTACACACTCTTCATATCGCCACCTCTGAAAGCGTTTTCCACCAGTTCCTGACTCCTGTGGAAATAATCGCCTATGGTAAGCGCTGAATACCGATGTTACCCTGTACAGGTTCTACATTCCGTCTGTAGGAAAGTTAACCCTTTGGGACCTCAGGTGTAAGTCCAGACCAGCTGGTGAATCTTTGGAAGTGCGAGCGCACTACATGTGAGTCATTTTTAAGTTTTTGAGTGATCTTTAAGACTAGACAGACAAACCTTCCTACATAATTTAAATTTTTCATTAAATTTCCCATCAAATTAGAACATAAATTTTACATCAGTCAAAATCAAAATTTTAGTGAGTGAGATTGTTCGTTATATAAATATATTTTGTATTTTCCTTCTGTATAATGTCAAAATATGTAAATTAGAAACATTAGTATGATATTAATTAATCGACATTTTTGCCCACGAACTTTTCAAACCATCAAATGTTTTAGAGTACAAAAAGTAGGTTGAAACCTTTCATTTAAACAATAGTCGACAATGACTTAATTTTATAATATCTGAATTTTTCTCACAAGCTTTTTAAGAAAACAGAGTACAAAAAGTAGGTTGAAATTTTTCATTTAAACAATAGTCGACAATGACTTAATTTTACAATATCTGAATTTTTCTCACAAGCTTTTTAAGAAAACAAAATATTCTCTGGCCAGAATAATTAATTAGAAATTTACCAAAAAAATTAAAATTGAGAGCATTGGTAGAATTAATAAAAAAAACTCACTTTTACATTTGATATTTATTTTGTTTCTTTGTAATGTACAACTTTTATTTGATTTACCAGGAGTTTTGATTTAAATAACTCCCATTATTAATTTATGTGAATAAAGTTAAATATTTGTGTTTTTAATATCTGTTTTGATTGAATAACAAATTCCTCATTTAACCTTTCTCAATTCTGGTGGTGCTATAGCTGGAAATTCTTCATATCTATTATCTAGATCTCTTCAAACTAACTAACTAACGTAGTGCCGGTGTTTTGACTCGAAGATCTCATAAATCTAGGACTTTGGTCAGAACAGCTGAGTAAGTATTTGATTATCTTTTCATCTTCAAACCAAACAGTGTTTTCTTTGTCTTACAAAATAAGAAATCTGAGAGATAAGTGCAAATAGGTTAGGGTTTAGGATATGATGATGACCTCACTATTGACCGGATTTAGATCCAGTTGAAATCTGTCACGAGATATCAATCGCGGACAACCATCAAATAAATACACTCAGGTTTTTAGGCTTAAATAGGCACAAGGGCTTGGTTCCCGGCGGCCGTTCTGTGGCACGAAGCCTGCTATAGCCATAAGTAGGAAGGTGGTCTCCGACGCCCTAGATAAATAGACTGAGCAGGCCATGGAGAAGCACTGGAGGTTGGTCAGTGGCTGTAGGCAGGCGAGGGATTTTGTGGAAACTCCGGACAGAAACAAGACGTTCTGGATTCTTGGTAGGAGTCGTTCTGCGCTTCACCGCATCATTGGGGTGCCACAGGCTACTGTACTTTCAGAAGACACCTTACATTGGTGTGTGTCGAGAGGGATCCCATTTGCCACGAATGCAGCAAGATTGAGTAAACGTCTTACCACTGTGTGAATGCGAGGCTTTTGGGACTCTACGAACAGAATTATTTGGTTCGAGGACTCTGCATAGGAGCCAGATAAGTTTCGTCCAATGGAAGACGGTCGTGGCCTTATTTCGAGGTTGATGATGTTTGGTGACGAAACCGAGGAGGGATAGCGCATGGTTGTTAGGTTGCGGGGGGTTTTCCATCACACAACATAGTGAGGAGAAGAGCAATTTTCCGTGTTCCTTCTCTTCGGCTATTTTCCACGGATACTTCTTCTTGGGGGTTTTCCTTTCCCTTCTACATGCATACCACCACCCTCAATTGTGATGAATTGGGTTCTCCAAATTGTACTTATCAGTGCTCATCACAGGTTCCATGACTCCTAGGTGAATGGAAGTGAATCTTTATCGTCAGTTAAGTTGTAAAATTAGATTAATAGGTGCAGATATCGGATTTCTAAAATTTTGCAAACAAATCGAATAAATCCGAATTTTATCAACTTCAATGTTAAAGTTTCGAATAATACAAAAGAAGGCTAAAAAGTGGCAAATTTTGCTAAACAAAAATGGCTAGATTTAGAAATGCAACCTCTGTACTCAAAACGTAGTATGTTACAAATAGAAGCATGTAGTTTATATAAAAAGTTAACTGGTAAGTTAGATTATTTTAAATATCAAGAATGGTGCAATTTTCAGGGGAACATGTTTGTGGTCATCAACGCGAAGTTAGTAAAAAAGATCAATGTACATAACAATAAATTAAAGTAGCTTGTAAAACATCAAATTAAAAATGAAAAAACATCTCAAAAAGTTGATCTGGTAGAAAACCTTTCTTCGGAGAAGTTTAATAAAAATGAGATCGACCTTTTAAATAAAGGGCTAAAATTCGTTTTGCAATCACAAAAGGACGATCAATTAGATGTTATTTCCAGTATTGAAAGAGCCATTAAACAATTACCTGAACCTTCAAAACGTTTTATTAGACAAGCATGTAAAGATAAATTAACTGAACATTTAAATGAAAATAAGCCCATTGGTACAAAAACGTTAATCAAATAAATATAGTTAGATGACTGCCAGAGAAAAAATGTTTTTATGTAAAAGCAGACGAAGGTAATAAGGTTGTGATTCTAGATAAAAACGATTATAAAGATAGAGTATATAAGACAATAAAATTAGGACCAAATAAGACACTAAACAAAAACCCTCTCCCAAACATGATATCCGAAGTTAAGAACAATCTAAAGAGATGTTATAACCTTACTACAAAATATTTAGGAAAAAAGTTGCAAATCCTAAAGTTTCTAAAAGTATTGTCTCCCGAAATTCAATAAACCCGGAAAATCGGTTACCTATTCTTTCAGTTATAGATTCCACCACATACAATGTAGTGAAATGGTTAACAAACGAGTTTAAAAGCTTGCCTACCAAACAAAAAAGTTTTTCAGTTTCAAATTCCCTTGAATCTATTATCTATTATTAAAGTCAAAAATATAAAATTGGTTGAAGACGAGGTTTTAATATCAACTTTTGATGTGACCTCGTTGTTTCCCAGTGCTCCCTTAAAATAAACGCAAAGTATTTAGACCATTTGTTGAAAATGAACAACATAGATGAAGAAGTCTGCAAAGAATATATATATATATATATATATATATATATATATATATATATATATATATATATTTAACAAATCTTTGCATGAATCAGAATATTTTTCAATTTAATAATTAATTTTTTGAACAAACCCATGGCACAGCAATGGGCACCCCACTTTTCCCATTCATTGCAGACCGTTTCATGAGTAGATTTGAAACAGACCTAGCAAATGAAAATCACTGTTTTCCTAGAGTATGCTTTCGATATGTGGACGATGTTTGTGCACTATTTAATACAAATGTATGCAAAGTAGATGATTTTATTGCCAAATTGAACAGTAAATTCGATGCCATCAAATTCACGCATGAAATAGAAATTAATAACGAATTATCTTTTCGTGATGTATTAGTCATTAAAAATGGCGACACTTTTGAATTTGACATCCTCAGAAGGAAACCACTAGTATGAGTTACTTTTCAATTGACTCACACCATAGTTTTCCACAAAAAACAGCTAGTTTGAATTTTCTGGTTTATAGATTAATACACTTTCCCTTAAAGCAAAAAAGATACAAAAGAGAACTTGAATGTATTAAAAATGTAGCTAAGTATAATGGTTACTCTGTCTGCTTATTGGAAAAATTAGTCAATAAACATAAAACAAAGAAAATGTTAGAGGAATCTACAACTTTCAGAAAAGATAAACCTGACAAAACCGTTGTCTGTTTACAATTTGAACCGCGAATTACGAGAGGTTTTGGGGATTTTTAAGAAAGCCAATTTACAGCTAAGATTTTTTAACAAAAATACATTAATAAATTTACTAGAGGTAACCGAAAGGATAAAACCAAAGAAGTATCGAGAATCTATGAAAAAGGTTGTAAGAATTCTCAAAAAATAATTAGTGGATTTTTCTTGAAATTCAAGTGGTTTGGATAAGTTCGTTAGTCAAGAAATTCGGACCAGTTTTTCCGGAAACATTTTGGGTTTCCTTATGAAAAATTTTCGTAGCAGCAAAAATAACTAAGCTCTGGCAACCTAATTTTGTACACAGCTTTATATTATCAAAACTATACTATACACAAAAATCTAAAACTGTAAGTTGAAATGAAAAAAAGTTATAGGCAAAAAACAAGTCTGGACACAGCAAGTGCGTAATGGTAGTGAATTTTCATAAAAACGTTTTTAATAGCAAATATGTATTTTTTTAAAGAAAGCAGGCATCAGATTTTGTTACCAGTATAATCTATATAGTAGAAACAATACCATATTTCATCAAAATAGCTTTATTGTTTTGTTTGAAAATGTCTAAATATTTATATGCTATGAAAGGCATCACATTTGGTACAACCTATGTAGTACAAACAATGTACAATGTTTCATCAAAATAACGCTATCGTTTTAAAAAGTACAAACATTTTCGAAAATAAAATTTAAATGTTCCCGAAAAAACTGCTCTGATTTTCCTGGCCAACAAACTTCTTCAAGCTATTTTCACACCTGCCAAGATATAATTAGTCGCAAAAAGCTTTTGGACAAAAATTCAAAAACAATCTTTATCATTATTAAATACATTTCTTTCACGAAAATTCGCTATTTTCTTTAACAAACTTGGCTTAGGTAATGTACACGAAAATTATATTTTTAACCAACATCTCACAAAAATCTTACAAAAAATGCATTCTACGGTAACACAAAAAAAAATTTGACTAAATATTTTTCACACAAAAATTTATTAAATTCAAATCATATTCCTAATCTGTAATTCAATTTGAAAAAAAACATGAAATGTAAAAAAGTTATTTTGTTAACTGTTTACGGAAATTTGAGCCAGTGGAAGTAAAAAAAATTCGGGGTGCAGCAAGTGCGTTATAGTAGCGAATTTTCCTAAGAATTGTATACTGATATTATACGGCATATTAGTAAAGTTAATACTGACACAGCCCTTGAAGATCGATTTTAGAGGTCCTAGTACGCGCACATTTGAAGAATTCTTTCGAAAGTGTTGCCATCGATCTCTCTATTATCAAAAAAATCTTGTGTTTAACTCCTTTTGAGAAAATGTCCAAAACTCAATTTTCTATTAAGCTAAAGATTTAGATTTTGCTATATATGTAGAAAGTGTAAGTCTCTTTAAAAGAAACTTGTATTATAAATTTTATTAAAGTTATACAAAAGATATCTGCCAAATTATAAACGTAGCAGTTATTTTTGCTTATTAGTCGCCTGAATGATTTCGTTTTAGTCAACCTAAGCAAACCGGTTTTTTTCAATATCAATAATAACAAAAGGTCTGATAAAAATAATAATTTCAGACTCAAAGCTGACAAAGTTTTTCAGGCGTTTTAAACAAAAATGAAATCTTGTTCAAAACGTATGAAATCTGCGCACTATTCTTTCTTCAAGTGTCAAAATAAAACAAAAATAAGGAATCTGAAGAATGAAGAGCAAATCCTTAATGGCTTGTCACAAGCTGAAATTTCGGGACGCAGCAATTGTGTTATGGTAGCCAATTTTGATTAAATGTTTCAAATTTGTATAACTCCATTTTCTATAAACCTAGAAAGTTGAGTTTTCGTGGAGTAAGGTATTTACGAGGGCAACATATCAACCAAATTTGATTAAAAGGACTTGCTTATTTTTTTGGGATACAAATTTTTTCTCTCGGAAATTTTTTTTTTTTAGAAAAACTAGTCCGATAGGACTGGCGTACTCTGCATGTTTCTATGGGAATGAAATATAACAATCAGGTCAAGGTGTCCATGTAAACAGGGTAGGGTTGTCTTACACATTATTGTTCAAAAAAAAAATTTTTTCCGAAAATAAATATAATTGTCCTGAAACAACTGATCCGATTTTCTAGACAACGAACCAATTCAAGCGATTTACACAAAAACTACACTATCCAAGATATAATTATTCACAAAAAGCTTTTTGACAAAAATTGGAAAAAAATTACACAAAAATTTGCAAACAACCCCTTTCGCGAAAATTACCCATTTTAAATCAGCTAAAATGTTCACACAATTTATATAACATTCTTTTTACGAAAATTACCTAGGTAAAAATATTTTACACAATTTACTAAACAAATTACTTTTCAAGAAAATTCGAAAACCGATTTTCCATGTGAATTTGCAAACACCTTTTTTTACAATAATCTATTAAACAGTACTTGATAGTCACTAACATTTAACAACAATTCGATTAAAATTATTTCTGCGAAACTGACTTATATACTTTACACGAAAATTTGCTGATAAAATACATAAAACCTAAATTACTTAATCTGTAATTAAATTTGCAATAACATACGGACTGCCCGATTTGAAAAACGAACTCATCCAAGCTATTAATGCCATATAGATTCTTGCCGAGTTTCATCAAAATCGGTTAATAACTTTTTTGAGTTATCGTGTGGACACACACACACTCATATATATATATATATATATATATATATATATATATATATATATATATATATATATATATATATATATATATATATATATATATATATATATATATATATATATGCTTATTTATTTCTTTATTTACTTCTAACATACATTTCACAAGGTAAAATACAAATAAGCTTAGGCTTGTGGCTGTATTAAATGTACAATTTTAAAGCATGGTATCTAAAATTTTTGCAAAGTCTCACCATCGATACCTCTCTATTAGCGAATTTTTAAAAATAAAATACGCTTAATTTTTTAAATAAATATTCGCTAATAAGAACAAAACGTAAATGTCACTACCTAAAAAAAAGAGGTAACAGTACACGATGCTCCCAGGCGGTCCCCCATCCAAGCACTGACCATGCTCGAGGTTGCTTAACTTCGGTGATCGCACGACAATCGGTTTTTTCAACGTGGTATCGCCGTTCGCTTGACAGCTTTACTTATCCAAGGTCTATATATTCATTATTAATTTTTAAGTTTTGATGTTAATTAAAGGATTAAATTATTTTCAGATTTTGCAATATTTACACAATTTTTAACAGTCCTGGTTACATACGTTCCTGTGTGAAATAATTAATTTAATAAAAACTCTGGACGCAGCAAGTGCGTTATGGTAGTGAATTTTCATAAAAATGTTTTTATTAAAATATATGTGTGTTTTCTTTTTAAGAAAGCAGGCATCAATTTTGGTTACCAGTATAACCTATATAGTAAAAACAATGTGCCATGTTTCATAAAAATAACTTTATTGTGTAAAAATGTACAAAAATTTCCAAACATGTAAGGCTGGCTCAGAACTGACACTGATAGAGTGAATCCGTCTGTGTAATGAAAAGGAAACATTGTTTAATCTATTTCAACTGAGCAGATTTTCCTGGTTAACGAACTTATCCAAGCCACTTGCAAAAGGAAGGTACTCACCAAATTTGATCAAAATCGGCCCATTATTTTTTGAGTTATCGGTGTGATACATTATATATATATATATATATATATATATATATATATATATATATATATATATATATATATATATATATATATATATATATAAACATATAAAAATTGAAACCGACCCCGGATATGTGTTCTCGAGGGCCTAATTAGTGCTAATTTAAAGGAATTTTTTTAAAGAAAATTCACTAATATAACTTATTTTATCGGTTATGGTCTTGGACAACTAATATGATCAAACAACTTTGTTGTCTTCGGCAATGATTTAGTTCACAAGCTTTTCATATAAACTAAGATTATTAATAGAAAAATAACCTATTCTCTCATTAACCTAAAATAAAAACAATCACTTCGCAAATTTTGAATTTCATGTCGTTTGTCATTTGCCATAATTGCGGCCGAGACTCCACGATTGTTGGTTCGGGTAATATGTTTATGCTTGGTATATATTTAGTTTGGTTACCGTTCACGTATGGTTTATACTTGTTGTATGAATCAATCTATGCTTGGCAGTTAACTACTCTGTCTGTCAGGCATTGGACTTTAACCACTAAGTCGTCTCAAAGCATGTCTTTGGGATTTTATTAGCGAATTTTCATTAAGAGGTCACGATGAAAAGCCTTCGTAAAAATTTTTTCAGATGAGCGCGAATTTTGGTCCCGAGAAACCAAAACCAAAGTCCGCATAAAATTTATATATATATATATATATATATATATATATATATATATATATATATATATATATATATATATATATATATATATATATATATATATATATATATATATATATATATATATATATATATATATATATATATATATATATATATATATATAAGTAAGTATCAGAGTAACTGGAATGAGACTTTACATGTAGCTATAAATAGTGCAAATAAACCTATGTTGTCATATTTAGGTAATATTGTATACAATATTTAAAGTTTTTTCCAAATTAAAATGCAAATCCCAAAGACATGCGTTGAAGCGACGTAGTGGTTAAAGTCCAATGCCAGACAGACAGAGTAGTTAACTCCACGCGTAGATTGATTCATACAACAGGTATAAACCATACATCAACGGTAACCAAACCAAATATAAGGCATAAAACAACTACCCGAACCAACAATCGTGAAATCTCGGCCGCAATTATGGAAAATCGCAGACGACATGAAATTAAAAATTTGCCAAATGATTGATATTTAACTGGGGGATGTAATCAATTATTAAAAGACACTATATTTGTAGCTTTATGAACGGCCTTAAATACAGTTTTAGCGCAGCATAGATATATTATCCTGTCGTATAATATACTAGAAATGTAAACAAAATCAAGCCAAGTCTCTATAAAAATGATTCTAAAATAGTTTCTGGTATCTTTAAACTTAAACATAAGACGTCATATACGACCGAAATAGTCGTCTGATGTGTTTCAATGGTAATTCTACTAATTCTCTAATTAATTACGCATACCTTGGATATAACATCCCGGGCATGAAGCCGTTCTAAAATATCACGCAGTTAAAAGTATACTTAGATAGCGCCGGGGATATCGCGCTTGCTTCCTAAGCAGAAGGTTACGCGATCGAATCCAGCTTGATGAATGTATGTCTTTTTATGTTTTATTTTGGCATTTGGAGAAACAATAGTGCACAGATTTCATACGTGTTGAACAAGATCTCATTTTTGTTTAAAACGCTTGAATAAGTGTGTGACCTTTGAGCCTGAAATTATAATTTTGTTATTGTTCATATTGAAAAAACCTGTTTGATTAGGTTGACTAAAACGAAATCATACTGGCGATTAATAAGGAGAAATAACTGCTACGTTTATAATTTGGCAGATACTTTATTTTTCTAAATATGAATTAAGTTTCCTTTTGGAAATCTTTTGTATAACTTCAATAAAATTTATAATACAAGTATTTTAAAGGAGACTTACACTATCTACAGATATAGCAAAATTTAATTCTTTAACTTTATAGAAAATTGAGTTTTGGGCATTTTTCTCAAAAGGAGTTAGAACACAAGATTTTTTTAATAATAGAGAGATATCGATGGTAACACTTTCGAAAGAATTCTTCAAATGTGCGCGTACTAGGACCTCTAAAATCGATCTTCAAGGTCTGTGTAACTTTAAAGTATTAACTTTACTAATATGCCGTATAACAATAGTGTACAATTTTTATAAAAATTCGCTACTATAACGCACTTGCTCCGTCCCGAAATTTGTTTTTCTTAATTTGGAAAAAACTCTAAATATTGTGTACCAAATTACTTAAAATCCACAACATAGGCGTATTTGCACTATTTCTAGCCACATGTAAAGTCTCATTCCAGTTATTCTGATACTTACAAAAATGTAGCGTTTTCAAAAAGTTTTCCCCGATTTTCCAACGGAAAAACTTGAGCATAAAGGCTGATTAACGAACTCGACCTTGGTTTTCGCCCAAACAAGATATTTACCAAGTTTGATTGAAATCAGTTTAGTATTTTTTGAGTTATATATATTGTTACAAAGCACTTCAATAGACGTAGGTGCGGTGTTGCCACATCTCCAGAATTTCCCCAACATCTGGGAATTTTTGCACAATCTGGCAACACCGCCTCCCCACCCCCCTGGGGGTGCCTGGGGTGACCCCCCTCAGGCGAAGTCTCAACCCTCTAGGACCAGAAATAACGAAGTTACCAACTTGTACCCCGTCGGAACGGATAACTGAGGTCTGCACATTCCGAACACCCTGTATATACACCCTATATACGCAGAGAACCCTTACACCCTGTATACGCAGAGAGATCTTATAGTTCGAGAAACACCTCTTGTGTAACATAGGAGTGGTGACCACATTTGGATCATCCTGTATACACATCCCCCTGTATACACACGGGACCGATCTGTATTCACAGAACCTTCTAGTAAAAGAAGGTCCTGGAACGTTCTGGAATGGAACTCTCTAGAAAGGAGGGGAAGGTACGGCGAGTATATAAAAGCGAGAGCAAGCCAGCCCGAGTTGAGTTCAGTAAGATAATGTGGTAGTGACTTGAAGAAGCAGTGTAAAGTGTTAAGAGAGTAGTGACTGTAGTACCAGATTAGTGACTTTTGTTGAGAGTAGTAATTGTAAGGCCAGTAAATGAAGTGTTTTGTGAGAGAGACATTCTAGAAATTTTATTGTATCCATATTTAAAGTGTAAATAAAGTTGTTTTGTTAAAATTAAAAGTCTCACTTATCCAGAACCCGGAGAAAACGTAACAATTTGGTGTCAGAAGTGGGATAAGTGAGTGAAGAAGTGAAGTAAGCTAGCTGTAAATGGTAAACACCAGATCGACTGACTACGACGAGATGGCTGAAATCAAAGAGTTGATGGACTTACTGAAGAGACAACGCGAAGAAGACAAAGAAGACCTCAAGAAGCAACGCGAAGAAGACGAGAGAAGACGACAAGAGGAGGAACAGAGGCGTCTTGAAGATAAAGAAGAACTCAAGAAGCAACGAGAAGAAGACGAACAACGGCGACAAGAAGATGAAAGAAGGCGGCGCGAAGAAGAAGAGATAAGACGACAAGAGGAGGAACAGAGGCGTCTTGAAGACAAAGAAGACATCCGAAGTATGTTCCATGATATGAGAGTCGATGTAAATGAAGAAATTGAACAGGTTAACGAACAAATAGAAAATGTGGACAAGAAAGTAGAAAATGTGGACAAGAAAGTAGTAGATGTGGAAAATACAATAGGAGTGGTAAACAGGAAAGTAGAAAATGTAACAGAGGATTTGAACAAACGATGGGAAGAAGTGGAGGGGTTGAAAGAACAAATGAAGATGATGATGAAAGGCACAGAAGTCAGACATAGAGAACTGACAGAGCAGGTGATGGGCCAGACTGACAGAACTCAACCAAGAGGAGTTACTGGAATGTCCCCAGTTCAAAATCGTCCGGAGGAAGGTATACCAATCGTGCAGCAGCCTCATGTAACCTTGAAGCCGCCGACTTTTGACAGAGAAACATCGTGGCCCATGTACAGGAGGCAGTTTGAGGCGGCAGCTCTCAGCAATGGGTGGAGCGAACAACAGGCAGCAACTGCTCTAATTCTCTCGCTTCGAGGTAAAGCCCTAGAAATCCTCCAGAACATCCCGGAGTCGAAACAGCAAAACTACTTAACAGTGATACAGGCCCTAGATTTGAGATATGGTAACAAGTACATGAGCCAGGTCTACCAGACAAAACTAAAGTCAAGGGTCCAAAAGCCAAATGAGACGCTGCAAGAATTTAGTGCCGAAGTGGAGAAAATTGTGCGACTGGCATATCCCCAAGCCCCAGAAGAATTTGTCAACCAGATTAGCGTCCAGACCTTCATCGATGGGGTACTTGACGATGAAATGCAACAAGCTTTAAGGCTCGGAAGGTTAAAAACACTTACAGACTGCGTCATTTATGGTTTGGAATTTGAAGCAGCCAAGAATGCATCTCAACCTCGCCGCAACAGGCTGCGCGAAGTGAAGGAGATAGAGGACCATGCAGACACGACAGAGGAACTAAGGCGAGAAATCAAGTTGATGAAGGAAGCCATAAGCAAGCTCACTGCAACGGTTGGAGCACGTAGGACGAAAGCAGATTGGTCAGACATAGAATGCTACAAGTGTGGTAGGAAAGGGCACATAAGTAGGCAGTGCTTACAAACCCAACAGGTAGCTCGCAGAAGACAAGAATATACCAACAGGGAGCGCCATCAGGGAAAACGACCTGACGCCAGTGTAGGTGGGCGACACGTGGCATACGAGACCCAAGGCCCCAAGGTAAGGGTCTCCACTATCCGACGCTACCGCGAGAGCCTCGTTATACCTGGCAGCATAGACGGAAGACAATGCAGTTTCACCATCGATACTGGTGCTACTAGATCCGTTGTACGTCCAGACATGTTGCCAAACAGGTCCGCACTCACGACCAACAAACAGCCTGTGTTGGAGACGGCAAAAGGAGATAGGATACCTGTGCATGGAGAGGCCACTGTTTTCATTAGGCTGGGCAGTACTGAGCTACAGGTAAGGGCTGTCGTCGCAGAAATCGTCGACGAATTTATTCTGGGCCTGGATTTAATGGAAGATTTCGATGTCATGTCAGTAGACTTCCAGAATAAGATCTTGAAAATCGGTAACGAAGAGTTGTATTTATCTCCAACAGCAGGCGAAGCTAATCCCAGGGTGAGACTTATTGTCGACGAGGATACGCGGATTCCTGGTAACAGTGAGAAGATTGTCAGAGCCAGACTAGAGAAGAAACTTGATGGTATGTCTGCTCTCATAGCGGAGCCCCTAAAAGATAGACATGATGGTGCCCTCGTCGCACGATGCTTAGTAGATCCGAAGAGGACAATACCCATAAGAGTGGCTAACGTGCAAACTAACAGGGTCACATTGAAGAAAGGTGAGGTTATCGCCACTTGCGAGCCCATTGACCGAGTGACGTTGTCAAGAAAGGTGACACCCACGGCATTAGACAGAAGACTGCCAGTAGAAATGGTAGAGCGGTTCAAGAATTCTTGGGGCCAATTGAACGACATGGAGATGGAAATGGCCCTGAAGTTCGTATTGGAGGAGGCCGATATTTTCGCTCAAGATAAAATCACAGGTCGTACGAGTCTAGTGCAACACAGAATTAATACTGGCGACGCAAGACCAATTAGACAGCCGCCGAGAAGACTGCCTTTTGCCAAGCAATCAGAAATCAAGGCGATGGTTAACGAAATGCTGGAAGATGGTGTGATTGAGGAGTCTAATAGTCCTTGGTCGTCCCCAGTAGTTTTGGTCACCAAGAAAGACGGCACTATGAGATTTTGCGTGGACTATAGGAAGCTGAATGATGTCACCAAGAAAGACAGTTATCCCCTGCCCCGGATCGACGACACTTTGAACACTTTGGCCGGATCAAAGTGGTTCTCTACATTAGACCTGAAAAGTGGCTACTGGCAAGTAGAACTCCATAAAGACGATAAGGAGAAGACTGCTTTTTCAACCGGGAATGGGTTGTACCAATTCAAGGTCATGCCATTCGGCTTATGTAATGCTCCTGCCACCTTCGAGCGACTAATGGAGTTAGTGCTGAGAGGACTTACATGGGAAACATGCCTGGTGTATCTCGACGATGTCATGGTGATTGGAAGGACTTTCGATGAACACCTGTCGAATCTGAAGCAGGTTTTCTCCAGGCTGAGAGGTGCCAATCTGCAACTCAATCCCAAGAAATGCGTCCTCTTCCAGAAGAAAGTGAGTTTCCTCGGACATGTCGTTTCTGAGAAAGGGATAGAAACTGATCCAGAGAAAATAAAGGCAGTAAGAGACTGGCCTGTGCCGAAGAACAAACATGAGGTCAGAAGTTTTCTGGGACTTTGCAGCTATTACCGACGCTTTGTGAAGTACTTCAGCAGCATTGCGAATGCTCTGCATAGCCTGACTGAAAATAAGGCCGAGTTCATCTGGTCACCAGATTGCCAAGAGTCTTTTAGAGAGCTCAAACATCGTCTTCTCACTGCTCCTGTGCTGGCTTATCCTCAGGACGAAGGACTGTTTATACTGGACACCGATGCTTCCCAGTATGGCATTGGGGCAGTACTCTCACAGCTCCAAGCCGGAGAAGAAGTTGTGATAGGCTACTTCAGCAAAACGTTCGGAAAAGCAGAAAGAAATTACTGTGTAACCCGGAAAGAACTGCTGGCAGTTGTAAGATCCATCGAACATTTCCACAGCTTCCTGTACGGAAGAACATTCCGCGTGAGGTCGGATCACTCTGCTCTGCAATGGCTTCTGAACTTTAGAAATCCCGAAGGACAGATAGCCCGATGGATAGAGAAACTGCAGAGCTACGACTTCCGGATTGAACATCGAAGAGGAAGAAGTCACGCCAATGCAGACAGCCTGTCAAGAAGACCATGTTCAGTGCATGAATGTAAATTTTGCGAGCGACAAGAGAACAAAGAGATCGACAAAGTAAATCATCAGATCAAACAACTGGTGGCAGGACAGGAGAATAACACCGATCTAGACGTAAATCTTGAATACATCAGAGACGCACAGAAGACAGATCCAGACTTGAAAAATATTAGAGAATGGCTACAAAAGGGGAAAAGACCTGAGTGGCACGATGTGTCCCGGTTTGGGGCGGAGGTTAAAGGCTACTGGCTACAATGGGACTCCTTGTGTCTAAAGAATGACTTGATCACTCGAAAATGGGAAACTGCCGATGGTAGAGACTGTATATACCAGACCGTTGTGCCAAGTGAGTGCATAGACAGTGTTCTTCAAGAGTTACACAATAGTAGAAGTGGAGGCCACTTTGGGGTCAACAGGACTCTTGCCAGAGTGAGAGACCGCTTCTATTGGATAAACTGCCGAAGAAGCGTGGAAGAATGGTGCAAAAGGTGTGACCAATGTGCTTCAAAGAAAGGACCAAAGACCCGATCCAGAGGAAAAATGATGCAGTACATCTCAGGTACACCGTGGGAGAGAGTTGCCGTAGACATCGCAGGACCTTTTCCCATCACAGAGTCTGGGAACAGATACATAATGGTGGCGATGGACTACTTCTCGAAATGGCCTGAAGTTGCGCCGATCCCCAACCAAGAGGCAACGACCGTAGCAGAAGCCCTGATGGAAAATGTCATATCACGGCATGGCGTACCCTTGGAGATTCACACCGACCAGGGCCGGAATTTCGAATCAGAGGTCTGGAAAAGCCTAATGGACTTGCTAGGCATAAAGAAAACGAGAACAACGCCACTCCACCCTCAATCAGACGGCATGGTAGAACGGCATAACAGGACCATCAATCAGTATCTTGCTATGTTTGTCGACGAGAATCAGAGAACCTGGGACAAGCTGATACCTCTGTTCCTCCTAGCTTACAGAAGCTCTCAGCATGAATCTACCGGCTACACTCCATCCATGATGTTGACCGGCAGAGAGATGCGGTTACCAATCGACATGACGAGACCACCACCGAACGAGGACATAGCGGACCTAGCTACGTTACCTGAGTATGTCGCCGACCTAGAAGGAAAACTGCGCACTATACACAGATGTGTCAGAGATAGGCTCCTCTTAAGCAGTGACCGGATGAAGATGCGCTTGGATCGCAGAGCAACACCCCATACATTCAAGGAAGGTGATGCAGTGTGGCTGTACCAACCAACAAGGAGAAAGGGCCTCAGTCCCAAACTTCAGAAACCATGGGAAGGGCCATACTTGGTGACTAAGAAAATTAACGACCTAGTCTACAGAATCCAGCTGTCTCCAAGAACTAAACCCAAAGTTGTTCACATAGAGAGGTTGAGTCCCTATCGGGGCAACGAACCCCCAAGTTGGCGGCCGGTAAATACTGTTCGGGACGAACAGTCTTAAGGAGGGGGGCAGTGTTACAAAGCACTTCAATAGACGTAGGTGCGGTGTTGCCACATCTCCAGAATTTCCCCAACATCTGGGAATTTTTGCACAATCTGGCAACACCGCCTCCCCACCCCCCTGGGGGTGCCTGGGGTGACCCCCCTCAGGCGAAGTCTCAACCCTCTAGGACCAGAAATAACGAAGTTACCAACTTGTACCCCGTCGGAACGGATAACTGAGGTCTGCACATTCCGAACACCCTGTATATACACCCTATATACGCAGAGAACCCTTACACCCTGTATACGCAGAGAGATCTTATAGTTCGAGAAACACCTCTTGTGTAACATAGGAGTGGTGACCACATTTGGATCATCCTGTATACACATCCCCCTGTATACACACGGGACCGATCTGTATTCACAGAACCTTCTAGTAAAAGAAGGTCCTGGAACGTTCTGGAATGGAACTCTCTAGAAAGGAGGGGAAGGTACGGCGAGTATATAAAAGCGAGAGCAAGCCAGCCCGAGTTGAGTTCAGTAAGATAATGTGGTAGTGACTTGAAGAAGCAGTGTAAAGTGTTAAGAGAGTAGTGACTGTAGTACCAGATTAGTGACTTTTGTTGAGAGTAGTAATTGTAAGGCCAGTAAATGAAGTGTTTTGTGAGAGAGACATTCTAGAAATTTTATTGTATCCATATTTAAAGTGTAAATAAAGTTGTTTTGTTAAAATTAAAAGTCTCACTTATCCAGAACCCGGAGAAAACGTAACAATATATATATATATATATATATATATATATATATATATATATATATATATATATATATATATATATATATATATATATATATATATATATATGTATATATAAACTTCGAAAATTTTAACTGACCTTGGTTTTGGGCTCATCTGAAGAAATTTTTTCAAAAGGACAATAACCGTTGGAGCTGAAACTTAAGGCTTTGTGAAGCACACCTCTTACGACATTTCTTATACAGAACCCGAATTCGTTTAAGCTTATTTGTTTAAAAATTACCAATTTTGACGCTTTAAATCGCAACTTTCACGTTTTATGAAGAAAAGCTATAAAATTTTAAAAATAATTTTTTCTGGTATTTCTGGACAGTTTTGCACCAAGAAAACTTAACCCTTTTCTGTAATCTGTAATATACAATAGAGTTTGTTCTCCACACAAAATAATTTCGCCTTATGCGTTCCTCTGATCATCAGTGAAACCCATTTTTTCTTTAAATGCTTATAACATTTTTCTTTTAACTTAGCGATCTAAACATTGGTACATAGGTTACGTTTTACAATTTAAACCCGTGTACCAAATTTGGTAGAGATACATTTCCCGAAAGAAATTCCAAAATGTTCCCAAAAAAAAATGGTCCGAATTTCCTGGCGAACGAACTTATCCAGGCCACTTGCAAAAGGAAGGTACTCACCAAATTTGATGTATTATATATATATATATATATATATATATATATATATATATATATATATATATATATATATATATATATATATATATATATATATATATACCGTAAAGTGACATAATTCTGACCGGGTAGGACATGGATTATGCTGGTAGTTTGACTAGTGTACTATAGATGTCTCTCACATAATATGTTCGCTTTTCACTTGTTTTAATTCACGCTAAAATTTTTAACCACTTGATACTGAAAACCAAACATAATTATTGGTCGTTCACTTTATATTGGTGTTTGTGATATAATAAAGGGATCAATATTGTACTTGGCAGGTAAGTTTCTCATAGTGTTATGCAGTAATTTCTGTTATCAGTTTTTTCTCAAGTTATCGTAACCTAAAATTTGCTAGAAATGTGCATAACATTAACCGGCGGTCAAAGTTACAGTATTGTGGTTACAGTTACGTTCCTATTCAGTATGTCTTGTTACAGAATGTCCACAAGAAAATACAATACATATAAAGAGGGAGAGGCAAGAGAAAGACTTGAGGAGGCTTTACGTTTGATAAAGACAGTGCGGATTTCCAGAAATATGGCCCCCAAAACTTTCAATATACCAAAAGGTACAATAATTAATAAACTAAAAGAGTCACATCCAGGAAAAGTTGGACGCCCTTTTGTGCTATCACCTGCGGAAGAAGAAGCTATAATGGCTCATATATTGAAAGTGAGCGAATGGGGATTTCCCTTTAGTAGAAAAGACTTACTATACTTAGTTAGTGACATATTAAACAGAAAATGAGTCACTATTTCACAATTCCAAGATAATATTCCAGTTCTCAAGTGGACTTCGAAATTTATAAAAAGACCCCCTATGCTAACTCATAAACTAAGGCAAAATATTAATTTTCTAAAGCCGAAATATCTCCAGACCAGATGCTGACATTTTTGACGCTTTTAAGAAAACCCTGACTGAAGATGATAACTTTATTGATCCCGCCAGGATCTACAATTATGATGAAACAAACTTATCTGACGATCCGGGAAGAAGGAAGTACATCTTAAAAAACTCTGGACGCAGCAAGTGCGTTATGGTAGTGAATTTTCATAAAACTATTTTTTAATAGCAATAATGTGTGTTTTTTTAAGAAAGCAGGCATCAAATTTGGTTACCAGTATAACCTATATAGTAAAAACAATGTGCCATGTGTCATCAAAATAACTTTTATGTTTGAAAATGTACAAAAATTTCCGAAAGTAAACTTAAAGTGTTCCCGAAAAAACTCGTTTCTTGGTCAACCTTATAGGTTAATAATAGCAAATTGAGCTATTCAAATATTAAGCATTTGATCAAAATTCGCTACCATAATGCGTCCAGAATTTTTTTTCTTACAAACATGCATTATATTTCGATGGAAAATGCAAAAATGCAATGACATAAGGCATGTTTGATTAAAAAAAAAGAAAATTTGTATCACCAACGACTAATGGGCCATCCTGTGATTGTAGAAATAATTTTTAAAGATGTAGCTCAAGACACTCTATAATTAATATATACATTTTTTTTCATATCTTGTATAATAACAGATATATTGAGCTTTATTGATTTTTTTTACGAAAATTCTACAAAAATTATATACCATTAAACGATAAATTCTATAGCTAAGACTACTGCCAAGCGTCAGAGAAAGGGTCTATTTGAAATGAATTTTCTGGAAATATTTTATTAAAATGAAGGACAATGACGGTTGAAACTAAGACTTCAGGGTTTGTAAAACATTCTTCTTGAGATATTTTATTTCCATAGCCCGTATTAGATTCAAGTTCTTTTCCTAAATGTTGCCAATTTTGACGTTTAAATCGCAATCGTGGGGAAAACCCCAATTTTTTTAATGCCTATAACTTTTTTGTCTTTTCACCTATAGAGCTAAATTTTGGTAGGTGGCTTACCTATAAGGATGTAAACGCGTGTACCAAATTTGGTTGCCCTTACTTTGTTAATTCTGGTGATAAAAATTTTTTTCGAAAGAAAACACAAAATTTTTCGGGAAAACCTAGACCGATTTTCCTGGCTAACGAACTTATCCAAGCCATTTACAAAAGGAAGGTATTCACCAAACTTAATCAACATCTGCCCATTATTTTTTGAGTTATTGGTGTGATATATATATATATATATATATATATATATATATATATATATATATATATATATATATATATATATATACATATATATATATATATATATATATATATATATATATATATATACATATATATATATATATATATATATATATATATATATATATATATATATATATATATATATATATATATATATATGTATATATATATATATATATATATATATATATATATATATATATATATATATATATATATATATATATATATATATTGCCAAAAATTTAAACTGAAATTTTTTCAAAATTCAAAAGTCGGGATCTCCTCATTAGTGATTTTTTTTTAAGAAAATTCACTAAAAGGGAAGCAAATATCCCGATAGAATCCGTGATTGCGGATCGGCAAGTGGCTTAATGTTACCTCCCTAGGTAGTATACAAGTCCGAGCACATATGATCAACTTGGACAGAAGGGGGTCCACCCAATACCCGTTATAATCGTAGTAAAAGTGGATTGTTCGATTCAGTTATATTCACTGATTGGTTCTGTAACCAATTTATGCCGAATGTGAAGAAACACCACAAACACCACAACAATGGCAAGGTTATTTGCTTAGGAGATAATCTTGCAAGCCACTTTTCTTCGGAGGTATTAAAATGCGCCGCAGAAAACAACATTGTATTTGCCTGCTTTCCTAAGAATTCCACACACCTCTGTTAGCCACTAGATGTGGGCTTTTATGCACCCTTAAAAAGAAAATGGCGAGATATTTTAAATATGTGGAAAAATGATCGAAAGAAAACAGCTCAAGTATTGCAAAAAGATCAGTTTCCCGGTCTTTTAAAGGAGCTCTGTGAAAGTAGCAGTCCCGATATTTTTTTCTGATAATTTGGTATCTCGTTTTAGGAAGTGTGGGATCTTTTCATTGATCCTAGCTGAAGTAATATATAGACTTCCGAAAAATTATCCCGATTTTTTTCCTCAGTATCTGAATCAGTATTAGAAATGCTAAGAAACATGAGATGTCAAGATAAAAATGAGAACCAGAAGAAAATAAAATAAAAAATTCATGTTCAGCCGGGCCAAGGAATCATACTAGAAGATTTGGAAACCACTAGGCCAACCATAAACCCAACCCCTGGTCCATCTGGTATTAAACCTAAGACAAAGAAAACGAGGAAGAGAATTATAAGTGACAGTGAAAGTTATGAATCATCTACTTCGGAAGAAGTTTAATATGCCGAAAGTTCTGAAGATAGTTGTTTTGAAACCTGGCAGAGAAACGAAAGAACAAATTCTGCTGTTGAATGTGGCACTGAAAGAATTGATGGTGAAAACCATAGACTTATATATATCTATGGTGAAAACTATGACGGTAACTCAGAGGACGACATGAATTTAGCAGATTTGCGCAAAAGCCTTTTCCAACAAAAATAACAAATTAACCGATCAAGATCTTAACGGTGTCGTATACACGGATGCGGAGAATGCAACTGCATTCGCAGATCATCTGGAGTTGCAATTTTGACCGAATTATAACAACGTTGATCTGTCGCACGTAGCAAGAACGCACCGATATGTCAGGAGTGCGCTTCGCGCTATCCTAGACATCACTATCGAGCCCGCAACCGTCGAAGAAGTTTCCCAAATAATCAAATCATTAAAAAATAGGAAAGCTCCGGGATACGATGAAATCTCCAACGTAGCCCTGGAAAACCTCCCCCGCAAAGCCGTGGTATTCCTAGTTACGATTATGAATGCCATGTGAGATTTCAACATTTTCCTTCCATGTGGAAACTTGCCGATATTATCAACTTCCCGAAACCCAGCAAAGATCCGCTGTTCCCTCAGAACTACAGGCCCATTAGCCTACTACCAGTCATCGGCAAAATCGCCGAAAAACTAATTCAGAAAAGGCTAGCTTCATTCACCTCTGAAAATCATATCCTCCCAGACGAGCAATTCGATTTCAGACACCAGCACTCCACCACAGACCAAGTCCTTTGTGTGGTGGAAAAGATCACCGAAGGATTTAATAATAAAAAAATCAAGTGGTGCAATATTTCTTGACATTGCTCAAGCCTTCGATAGGGTTTGGCATGCGGGCCTCCTAAATAAACTTCTATCATTTAATTATCCTCTCCCTCTGATTCTGCTAATCAGGTCTGCAACAGAGAAAATTCCAGGTCAAACATCTGGGAGCCAGATCCAGGACGTACTCAGCCACGGCTGGTCTCCCGCAGGGTTCTGCTATCTCCCCTCAGCTGTACAATATATTTGTCGCAGACATTCCGATAGCGTCCCTAAACGTGACATACGCACTGCACGCAGACGACACTACCATCCTCAGCAGATCCACTCAGCCGAGGATAATAACCGAACGTGTTCAAACCGCCGTAGTCGAGCTGCAGGGCTGGTATAGGAATTCTTGTCTAGCCATAAACCCCGATAAATGTTCAGCGGTCCTATTTTCCCAGAGGAGACACACACCTCACGAACACATATCATTACACAATCGTCTAATTCCCTGGCAATATTCCGCCAAATACCTCGGGGGTTTCCTCGACAAACACTTAACATGGCGCTCCCATGTCCAACACGTCCGACGAAAAACCTCGATGTTCATTTCGAAGCTGTTCCCACTTCTAAATAGAAATTCTAAATTGTCCACGAACAATAAATTGATCATGTACAAAGTCATCATCCGGCCAGCGATGACCTATGCATCCCCTGTAGGGGCCACCGCGGCCGCAACACACATGAAGACCCTTCAAATCATCCAGAATAAAATTCTGAGAATGGTTACTGGAGCGCCATGGTTTGTCAGAAACAGTCAGATTCACTCTGATCTGGAAATGCCTTCGATACTTAAGTTTATAATTCAACTATCCACAACTCAGTTCGCAAAAGCCGCTTCTCACCCAAATGCTCTTCTCCGTAGTGCCACCGACTACAATGAGCAACTTCCACATAAGCATAAGTGTGCAAAGCTTATACTTACCCGTTAACGCCCCCGCGGCAAAAACATAATGGAAACATTCAAACCCAAACGTCATTGTGTGAAATCTTTCCGATGGAGGTATGGACTGCGGTCCGGTACTCCTTGGGAGGGAGTTTTAGTGAATAGGGGTCTCAGAGTACCTCAAATCTCCCACGTACTTCGGTGTTGTTAAAGAGGTCTGCATGCAGCATTTCTCCCTCCTGTATCCAAAAAAAAATCTTCTTGAAAACAAATATGTTCTGGTGGCTTTCAATACGGTTAAGAATACATAGAAAAATTATGTTGGCCAGGTAATAACTTCCTTGGGGAACGAATGTGAAGTAAAATTTATGAGATATTTGTATGGCCAGTAGTTGAAGATAAATCAATTGTCCCCAAGCATCTAATTTTTCAAAAACTGAATAAGCCTATTGACACAAAAAGAGGATATATATTTGAAGATTTAGAAGAGTCACTTATTAATAAGGAATAAAATATAGGTACTTATTTTAAATAGTTTCTCAACAAATAAAAGTTATTGTTATTTTTAATTTGCATAAATGTGAATTACGTTAGTATTTCTTGAATAAAGGAGTTTATTTGCTATAGTTCTTGTTTAGTTCGTTTCAAATTCCGCACAAAATGATTTTAAAACTTTTTAAAACAGTCAAAGTGGTCAATGATATGAAACGAAGCCTCTAAATATTGACTCCAGTTAGTTTTAGGTACCTGGTCAAAGTTAGATCTTACGTCCATAAGTTTGACCACCTCAGTTAAAAAAAAGGTATTAAAACCAAGTAGCAAAAAATTCATCTTCTACAAAGTGAAAGAGTCTTCCTTAGCCCCGAACTCTAGCTCAAGAGTGTTGTTGTTCATTCATAACGTTTAGCAAACTTATCTATCTCTGTATTTAAATTTCGGTCAAAGTTATGTCAGTTTACGGCACACACACACACACACACACACACACACACACACACACACACACACACACACATATATATATATATATATATATATATATATATATATATATATATATATATATATATATATATTTTTGTGTGTGTGTGTATAAACCTATCAAAATTTCATCTGGTCTCAATTATACCAAAATTAAAAAGTCTGGATCCCCTCATTAGTTAATTTTTTTCTACGAAAATTCACTAAAAATAATTTTCTAAAACTTCAAACCCTGTAGATAAAAGTTAACACATTAACAGGACAGGACATGTATCCATAACAAGTTTTTTTTAAAATGAACTCAGCTATCACCCCCTGAATTTTAGTGAATTTTCTTTAAAAAAATTCACTAATGAGGAGATCCCGACTTTTGAATTTTGAAATTTTTTTTTCAAATGAGCGCTATTTAGGACCCCGGAACCCAAATCCGAGGTCAGTTTCAGACTTTATATGTTTATATATATATATATATATATATATATATATATATATATATATATATATATATATATATATATATATATATATATATATATATATATATATTTATGTGTCACACCTATAACTTAAAAAATAATGAACCGATTTTGATAAAACTTGGTGAGTACCTTCCTTTTGCAAGTGGCTTGGATAAGTTCGTTAGCCAGGAAAATCCTACTAGGTTTTCCCGGAAAATTTTGTGTTTTTTTTTCGAAAAAAATCGAAAAAAAAAATATCTCCAAAATTAACAAAGTAAGGGCAACCAAATTTCATACACGGGTTTATATGATTATAGGCAAGTTACCTACCAAAATTTAGCTCTGTAGATTAAAGGACAAAAAAGTTACAGGCATTTAAAGAAAAATAAATTTGGGTTTTCCTCAAAACGTCAAAAGTCCCGATTTTAAACGTCAAAATTGGTAATATTTAGGCAATGAACCTGAAACTAATATAAGCTATGGAAGGAAAATGTCTCAAGAATAATGTTTTACAAAGCCTGAAGTCTTAGTTTCAATCGTCATTGTCCTTCATTTTACTAAAATATTCCCAGAAAATTCATTTGAAATAGACCCGTTCTCTGATGTTTTGGCTGTCGGTTTAGTTAAGTTGATGCTTTCGCTGTAGGTTTAGTGAAGTTTATGGTTTAACGGTCTATAATTTTTAGCTAATTTTCGTAGAACAAATTCGTTACTGCATTTTAGCATTTTTATCGAAATATGATGCATGTTTGTAAGAAAAAAATGTGGACACAGTAAGTGCGTTTTGGTAGCAAATTTTCATTAAATCCTCCAAATTTCAATAACTCATTTGCTATTAACGTAAGTTTTGTTGGTTAGGAAACGAACATTTAACTGTATTTTCGGAAATTTTTTGTATGAACCCAGCAAGGGAGTTTTGGTTGCGAATTTTCATTAAATGTTTCAAATTTCAACAACTCAATTTGCTATTAACCTAAGGTTCATTGGCTAGGAGACCAGTTTTCTCAGAAACATTTAAAGTTTATTTTCCGAAAAGTTTTGTATATTTTCAAATAATTATTTTGATAAAATATGATACACTGTTCCTACTATATAGGTTATACCGGTAACCAAATTGATGCCTGCTCGCATTAGAGCGATATATTTGTAATTAAAAACATTTTAATAAAAATTCACTTCCATAACGCACTTGATGCGTCCAGAGTTTTTTTTCTCATCATTTTGGAATACTTTCTCGTTGATCCATTTTACCTTTTAATGCCACAATGACAGTTTTATAGATGCTTTTTTGTGAAAATTCGGTACCATAATGCACCAGCTGCAACTTGCGACTTTGTTTATAGGTATGCCTTAATAATATAATTTCTCCTTGTTTCCATTAGGTAATAGGCACATGGATGACAGTTTTTTTTAAAGGATGAAATTGTATGTAAATTCGATACCATAAAGCCATAAATGATGTTGCCTAACACTTTTTTGAGTTAATTATTTTTACAAAAAGGGTTGCCTTGTTTTTTATATGCACAGATGCAAAATACCCTAAACTATTTTACTTGCAATATTTTACTTTGCTTTTGATCTTTCCGTCCGGCTCAAAATCATAATAAACGCAAAAATGTTATGTCAAACAAAAACGATTTCAAAGGTGCCGCAAGGCCGAGCAAATCACAAAGTAAACAATTAATAATTATTACATATTTGTTTTCTATCTTACTAAAGGTGATTTCCTCGATGTCGCGCAGACAAGTTGGCTCCGACTCCCACCCCTCTTTATACAGAACTTGTTTCTCGATGGTGAGCTGATTTCGCCGTTTCTAACCGCTGCTGCTGCTGCAGTCGAGTCCTAACATCCGTTAGTTAGGGGTGTGTGGCGCTGTTACAGCTATTGTGCTTGTCAGCTTACGATACTCCCGCGATATTTTCCAAAACAATAAACATACAATTTAATCAATTAAAAAACTACTTTGTGTGCTTGATTTGTGGTGTGTCAGTGACCTTGTGTGTTGATGTTTAGGTGTTGATCTCTGCTTTAAGCTTTGTTAGTCTCTTGTAGAAATTGTTGATGTAAACATTAATATTTTTACCTGTTCGCTAGTTAAGTGTGCTATTCTTCTTCCAAAGACAATTAATTGTGGCCATGGCGTCCAACAACGATACATAGGGTAAGTTTTATGTCAATAATTTAATTATTTCTTTATTATGTTCAGTCTATAAGTTGAGAAGCTTAGTTCAAAGTTTTTCCAAAGTTAAAATACCTGCATTTTTAATGCTATGTTTACTGCCAATGATAACAGACGATAAAAAACTTTATAGATTCTTGATGACGTTGAAAGCTGATCAAACTGTGTTCTTATCTACGTTATATTTTGTTAACTGTAGAAGTAATAGATATACATACTGAGTTGTTATAAGTTTTTGTCAGAATTATTAATTTTAAATAAATGAAGCTTTTTTCGTAGGTTCTTAATCTCATGTCCTTAAAATTATTAGCGGTTTTGTCTGATAGTTTATAATTGACTAGATGTGGTTATTAGTGGAGCAAGAGCCTTGTTTTTTGCCATTGGATGAGTTTTCTCACTGTAATTTAGTTGCAACTAGGGAGACCAGATATTTTGGAGAGGTAAAGAGTATAAGTGACTTTGAACGTGTTGACGTGTGTAACGGTGTGTAGGGGGCGTTAAAATTTTGCAAAATCTAGTGCTCTAGAAGCCATTTTAAAGCAATTAGAAACAAACAATTAGAACATTATTGGGAAGTGATTTTTTTTAAATTTCTATATAATTTAAGTAAAACTAAAACAATATGTAGGTAAGTCTAACTGAACAGCTTCATAAAAACGTAAAATATTTAAACAAAAAATAAATGTCGATAAATAAAGTAAGTAAAGTATTGACAAAGAGTATATTCCCGTAAAAAGCAAAAAAGAGAGTATAGAGTATTTCAACTTTCAAAAGAGTACAATACTCTGAAAAAGAGTACATTTGGTCACCCTAGCTGCAAGCAGTAATTTTCTATGCTGATCTTTTTTGTATGCTTGAATTGATCTTGAGTTCAGGCTTTGTCCTGTGCTAAAGAAAATACGGCTTTATACCTGATGACATTTAGCGCCCCACTTATGTTTCTTTGAGTAAGTACTGCTAACTAGGTACATTTAAATGTCAATTTTCAAGTAAGGTGTATTAAGTAATAAACGAATCTGGACGCAGCAAGTGCGTTATGGAAGTGAAGTTTCATAAAAATGTTTCTAATAGCAAATATGACTCTCTAATGCAAGCTGCCATCAATCTGGTTACTGGTATAACCTATATAGTAGAAACAATGTACCATAATTTATCAGAATAGTTAATTGTTTAAAAATATACAAAAAATTTCCGAAAATAAACTTTAAATGTTTCCGAGAAAACTGGTTTCCTAGCCAACAAACCTCAGGTTAATGGCAAATTGAGTTATTGAAATTTGAAGCATTTAATAAAAATTCGCTACCAAAACGGACTTACTGCGTCTCGATTTTGTTTCTTACAAACATGCACCACAATTCGTTAAAAAATGAAAAAATGCAATAACAAGGCTGTTCGAAAAAAATATTGTAGGTATCACCAACGACTTATGGGTCACTCTGTGATTGTCAAAATAATTTTATAAGATGCAGCTTAAGACACCCTATAATTAACATATACAACTTTTTCTCGCCTCTTGTATAATAATAATTATATTGAGCTTTACCGTAGAAATGCGTCACTCTGTATATATGTAAACAGAGAAAAACTGAACGTAAACCCGGATAAGAATTCTAGGGGGGCTAGTTTGCGCTCATTTGAAGAAATCTCTTTAAAATTCAAAAGTCGTGGTGTCTTCATCACGAATTTGTTCTACTAAAATTGGCTGAAAATGATAGACCGTTAAACCATAAACTTACCGACAAAGCATCAGAAAAAGGGTCTATTTAAAATGACATTTTTGGAAATATTTTAGTAAAATGAAGGACAATGACGGTTGCGAAGCTGAAACTTAAGGGTTTGCAGAACACTCGTCTTGCAACACTTTCTTTACATAGTCCGCATTTGTTTCAGGTTCTTTGCCTAAATGTTACCAATTTTGACGTTTCAAATTGCGATGTTGACGTTTTGAGTTTTTTGTTTATTTTTTTAGTTACCGGTGTGATTCATATATATATATATATATATATATATATATATATATATATATATATATATATATATATATATATATATAATAACTCGTTCGTTATATAACGCGGCCAATGGTGTACATGGAGAAAGGTTAAGAGCGTCGCCGCAAAGAGACAACCCCATACACGTGTTTATTGGCTGTCATCAGTGTGGTATAGCCAGGTGAAGATGGAAACACGCTGGAAGAAGGAACAAAAACACATGGAGTCACAACAGGCAACCAGTGCACATTTGCAGCTTCCTTTTGTTACTTCTTCCAGCGCTCCTTTCATCTTCACCTAGCTATATCGCACTGATGAGAGCTAATAAGCTTGAAACACGTGTATGCGGTTGTCTCCTTCCGGCGATGTTCTTAACCTTTCTCCTTGAATGTAGTATACAACTGGCCGCATATAAAAAAATATCATGTTATTCCTATAACTCCTGGGCTCGGGATGCTACGCAGGCGATGCCCTTAACCTTTGTCCTCTCTCAAAATAGATCTCTAAGTTAAAAAAAAATGGTTAGATGCATGTAACAAAAAATTTTGGGTGTCACTGATGATCAAAGAAACGCTTAAAACCAAAATATTTTGTGTGGATAACAAAATCTATTGTATATTACAAGCCATCATAAGTTTTGTGTTTCAAAAAGGTCCATAAATACTTATTTTTAAAATATCAAAGTCACGATTTAAAACGTCAAAATTTTGCAACATTTAGAGAAAGAACCTGAAACAAATTCAGGTTATGTAGAGAAAATGTCGTCAGAAACGTGCTTTACAAAGCCTTAAGTTTCAGCTTTGACCTTCATTGTTCTTCATTTTACTAATATTCGCAAAACATCATTTCAAATAGCCCCCTCTCTGATATTTTGGTAGTAGTTTTAGTTATAGAGTTTATCGTTTAATGGTCTACAATTTTTAGTGAATTTACATAGACAAAATTCGCTATTGAGAAGACCGCGACTTTTTAATTATGAGAAGATTTCTTCAAATGAGCGCGAACTTGACACATTTCTAACGATATATATATATATATATATATATATATATATATATATATATATATATATATATATATATATATATATATATATGTATATATATATATATATATATATATATATATATATATATATATATATATATATATATATATACTTTTGTACGCATCTAACTGACGCGACTCCCACGGCAATGGAACTGATTCTTTACCGTAAGTTAAAATTAGATTAATAAGTGCAGATATCGCTTTTCTAAAATCCTGGAAACAAAAATCAGTTATTCCCAATTTTATCAACTTCAATGTTCAAATTTCTAATAATAGAGAAATATGACAAAAAGTGGCAAATTTTGCTAAACAAAAATGGCTCGATTTAGAAATGCGATATCTGTACTCAAAACGTAGTATGTTAGAAATAGAAGCATATAGTTTATATAAAAAGTGAACCTTTAAGCTAGATAATTTTGAATATCAAAAATTGTGTAATTTTCAGAGGAATGTGTTTGAAGTCATCAACGCGCAGTTAGTTAAAAATATCAATATACATAACCATAAATTCAAGCAGCTTCTAAAATATCAAATTAAAAATGAAAAACCATCTCCTCAGAAAGTTGCCCTCCTAGAAAACATTTCTTCACAGACGTTTAATAAAAATGAGTTCGAACGTTTAAATAAAGCTCTAAAATTCTGTTTGCAATCACACAAAGACGATATATTAGATGCTATTGCCGGCATTGAAAACGCTATTAAACAATTACCTGGGCATTCAAAAAACTTTATTAGATAAACAAACTAAAAATTTAAATGAAAATAAGCCCATTAATACCAGAAACGTTAATCAAATAAATACAGTTACACGACTGCGAGAGAAAGGATGTTATTATGTTAAAGCAGACAAAGGTAATAAGGTTGTGATTTTAGACAAAAACGGTTATAAAGACTATATAACGCAGTAGAATCAGGACCTTATAAAAAACTAAATAGAAACCCTCCCCCAAAAATGATTTCCGAAGTTAAAAACAATTTAAAGACATGTCATAACTAAAAAAGATTTAGGAAAACAAAAGTTACAAGCTCCTAAAAAGTATCGTCTCCCGAAAATCCATAAACCGGAAAAATCTATGAGACCTATTGTTTTAGATATAGACTCCTTGACATACAAGATAAAGAAACGGTTAACAAACGAATTTAAAGCCTTGCCTATAAAACAACAAATTTTGCAGTTTCAATTTCACTTGAATTTATTAATAAAGTTAAAAATATTAAATTGGTTGAAGGCCAGGTTTTAATATCGTTTGATGTGATCTAATTGTTTCCCAGTGTTCCCATAAAACAAACGCTAACATATTTAGACCATTTGTTATAAATAAAGAGCATAGATGAAGAGGTCCTTAAAGGATACATAAAATCAACAAATCTTTGCACGAATCAGAATATTTTTCAATTTAATAATGAATTTTGGAAAACCCCCTTTCTCTATTCATTGCAGACCTTTTCATGAGTAGGTGTGAAACAGAACTAGCAAACGAAAATGACTGTTTTCTTAGAGTATCGTTTCGTTAGGTGGACGATGTTTCTGCAGTATTTAATACAAATGTATGCTAAGTAGATGATTTTATTGCCAAATTAAACAGTAACTTTGACTCCATTAAATTAACGCATGAAATATAAATTAATAACAATTACCTTTTCTTTAGTCATTAAAAATAGATACACTTTAGAATTTGACAATCACAGAAAGAAAACCCTCTACTGTGAGTTACATTTTGATTGACTCACACCATAGTTTTCCACAAAAAAACAGCTAGTTCGAATTTTCTGGTTCATAGATTAATACAGTTTCCCTTAAATAAAGAAATATACAACAGAGAACTTGAATACATTAAAAATGCAGCTACGTATAATGGTAGTCTGCCTGATTAGTGCAAAAATGACTCAATAAACATAAAAAAGAAAATGTTAGCGGAGTCTACGACTTTGAGAAAAGATAAACTGATAAAACCGTTGCTGTTTGCCATTTGAACCGAGAATTGCGAGAGGTTTTAATAGTATTTTTCAGAAAGCCAGTTTACAGCTAGCATTTTCTACTAAAAATACTTTAAACAATTTACAAGGTAACACTACACAAGTGTCGGGAATCTATGAAATAGGATTGTGAACTTAAATATGTTGGGCAAACTAACAGAACTATTGAAACTAGATTCAAAGAACATTTAGCGCAACTAAGATATGTCACTATTGATAAATCATATATTGCTTAGTATATTTGGGATAATAATCATCATGTAGATAAATATAATATAAAAAATATCACGCAGTCGCCTCAGTTAGATGCGTATGAAAGTATAAGTATATATATATATATATATATATATATATATATATATATATATATATATATATATATATATATATATATATATATATATATATATATATATATATATATATATATATATATATATATATATATATATATATATATATATCGTAAGAAATTTGAACAAAACGGTTTCGATGAATAGAGTAGTTCATTGGTCGATTTATTATCTTAATAATAAGTGTGTCCTTCTTAGAAGGAATATTTGATAACGACACACAGTATTACAAAAGCAGGTATACAGTTTAAATTACAGCGATTAAGACTCAACAGTGGTGGTCTTTCTGTATACCTTCGCAGAGGACGCTGTTCGCAACTGCTTGGCAACTAATAAATATTAGTTCTAGTCTTTATTCGTTTAGTTTATTAATCCCTCTGATGACGCAAACTTTGTTAGCGAAACGATCGCCAAGTCTAAAAACTGTATTGTGATGAATTGGGTTCTCCAAATTGTACTTACCAGTGCTCATCACAGATTTCAATCTTCACTCATTTAGTGTTTCAAATATTCAGGTTTAATGATTTCATAATGGTTATATGAAAATAGTATTTTTGTATCTTAATTATTTAAAATTCATTGCTTTTAGTGTGTAATAAAATAATTAGCATTCATTAGAAAATACATAATAAATTATAACATTTTTCACCCTTGATTTTCCACAGCACACCATAAAAAATTAAAAACTCTGGACGCAGCAAGTGCGTTATGGTAGTGAATTTTCATAAAAATGTTTTTATTGCAAATATGTGTGTTTTCTTTTTAAGAAAACAGGCATAAATTTTGGTTACCAGTATAACCTATATAGTAAAAGCAATGTGCCATGTTTTATAAAAATAACTTTATTGTGTGAAAATGTACCAAGATTTCCAAAAGTAGACTTAAAGTGTTCCCGAAAAACTCGTTTCTTGGTCAACCTTATAGGTTAATAGCAAATTGGGCTATTCAAATATGAAGCATTTGATCAAAGTTCGCTACCATAACGCACTTGCTGCATCCAGAATTTCTTTTCTTACAAACATGCATTATATTTAGATGGAAAATGCAATAACATAAGGCGTGTTTGATTAAAAAAAAAGAAAATTTGTATCACCAATGACTTATGGGCCATCCTGTGATTGTAGAAATATTTTTTTAAGATGTAGCTCAAGACACCCTATAATTAATATATACAAATTTTTTTCAAATCTTGTATAATAACGGATATATTGAGCTTTATTGATTTTTTACGAAAATTCGACAAAAATTATATACCATTAAACGATAAACTCTATAGCTAAGGCTACTGCCAAGCATCAGGGAAAGCGTCTATTTCAAATGAATTTTCTGGAAACATTTTAGTAAAATGAAGGACAATGACGGTTGAAACTAAGACTTCAGTGTTTGTAAAACATCCTTCTTGAGACATTTGATTTCCATAGCCCGTATTAGTTTCAAGTTATTTGCCAAAATGTTGCCGATTTTGACGTTTTAAGTCGCAACTTTGACGTTTTGAGGAAAAACCCCAATTTATTTTTCTTTAAATGCCTTTTTTGTCTTTTGACATACAGAGCTAAATTTTGGTAGGTAACTTACATATAAGGATATAAACCCGCGTACCAAATTTGGTTGCCCTTACTTTGTTAATTCGGGAGATATAAATTTTTTTCGAAAGAAAACACAAAATTTTCCGGGAAAACCTGAGCAGATTTTCCTGGCTAACGAACTTATCCAAGCCATTTGCAAAAGGAATTTATTCACCAAATTTAATCAAAATCGGCCCATTATTTTTTGAGTTATCGGTGTGATACATATATATATATATAAATATATATATATATATATATATATATATATATATATATATATATATATATATATATATATATATATATATATATATATATATATATATATATATATATATATATATATATATATATATATATATATATATATATATATATATATATATATAAACATATAAAAATTCAAACTGACCCCGGATATGTGTTCTGGGGGGCCTAATTAGCGCTCATTTGAAGAAATTTTTTCAAAATTCAAAAGTCGAGATCTCCTCATTAGTGAATTTTTTTAAGAAAATTCACTAAAACGTAACTAAAGGTAAGTTCCCTGTAAGATCGTCATACAAAGACGAGATAAATAGTCAGAAAAATATATGGGGTATTCCATTAAACAAAAGCTATTTGATTTATTATTTTTTACAACATGTACACTGTCCATAGCCTACTATGGAAATGCAAGTTACTCAAGCCATTTAAAAAAAATATCTGTATATAACCATATATATTTAAAAAGCTCTCAATGACATAAAAATATGCATGGTGTCCCATTTAGAAAATCATATGTTTGGTTTGTATCACAAAATATGTCCCTATCTGTGCTTCTCTCGTAATCGCCCACAAATCAAAACACGGTTCCATATTAACATTTTTAAAAGTTGTTTTGATTGGATGTTGTGTAACTATATGGTAAGACTGCTTTTAATAATATCCGCCTGATTGTAGATCAGGCAGCACATGCTACACTGCAGGCACTCAAATTTGGTTACCAGTATAACATATATAGTAGAAACAATGTGCCATGTTTCATCAAAATAACTTTATTGTTTGAAAATGTAAAAAAAAGTAAACTGAAGTGTTCACGAAAAAAACTGGTTTCTTGGTCAACCTTATAGGTTATTAGCAAATTGAGCTATTCAAATTTAAATCATTTAATGCAAATTCGCTACCATAACGTACTTGGTGCGTCCCGAATTTCTTTTCTTACAGACATGCATTACATTTCGATGGAAAATGCAAAAATGCAATAACATAAGGCGTGTTGGATTAAAGAAAAATTTTTATCACCAACTTATGGGCCACCCTGTTTTTTTAAGATGTATAGTATGTTTAGTATGTTTTATTGATTCAAATTTTACAGTATGTTCCACAAATAAGCATAAGCTTGTGCTTCCAGTTAACACAATTTCATTTCATGTTCTAAACTAAACTATCAAAATATTTTTATAAAATGTCACTTTAAAAATTTTGTTCAAGACACCCTATAATTAATGTAGACAAATTTCTTCGTATCTTGTATAATAACGGATACATTGAACTTTATTGATTTTTTACGAAAATTCAACAAAAATTATATACTATTAAACGATCAACTCTGTAGTTAACACTACTGCCAAAGCATCAGAGAAAGGGTCTATTTGAAATGAATTTTCTGGAAATATTTTAGTAAAATGAAGGACAATGACGGGTGAAGACTTCAGGCTTTGTGAAACATTCTTCTTGAGACATTTTCTTTCCATAGCTCGTATTAGTTTCTGGTTCTTTGCCTAAATGTTGACAATTTTGACGTTTTAAATCGCGACTTTGACGTTTTGAGAAAACCCCAATTTATTTTTCTTTAAATGCCTGTAACTTTTCTGCCTTCTAACCCACGGAGCTAAATTTTGGTAGGTAATTTACCTATAATCATATAAATCCGCGTACCAAATTTGGTTGCCCTTACTTTGTTATTTCCGGAGATATAATTTTTTTTTCGAAAGAAAACACAAAATTTTCCGGTCAAACCTGGGTCGATTTGCCTGGCTAACGAACTTATCCAAGCCACTTGCGAAAGGAAAATATTCCAAATTTAACCAAAATCAGCGCATTATTTTTTGTGTTATCGGTGTGATACACACACAAATATATATATATATATATATATATATATATATATATATATATATATATATATATATATATATATATATATATATATATATATATATATATAAATTGAAACTGACCTGACCTGAGCCCGGATATATGTTCTAGGGGGTCTAATTAGCGCTCATTTAAAGAATTTTTTCAAAAGTCAGGATATCCTCTTAGTGAATTTTTTTGAAGAAAATTCATTAAAAGTAAAAGGTGAATACAATAAAGTTAGTCAAGGTCTGATTTAAAAACCGGTTATATTATCTGTCTTTAACATCTGACTACTTAGCGGAAACTAAACGGTCATTCTGTATACTACAGGGACTTATGGATGGCAACATGGGATAGGGATAACCGAGGGGATAACAGTGACATATAGAAAACAACATAAGCCGTGAGCGAGATTTCTAGGAGGAGTTTAACTTGGCAAGGGTTTCAAAATATTCATAACACTACTTGTGAGGTTCCACTCGACAACATTCTCTATCTCTGGCAGTTTCTTTTCTACAAAATCGCACACCGCTCTGTGCGTCACTCTATCAATTTTCAACTGAAAACGTGTAATTACTTCATTTAAGCCCATGCAGATTGATTACTATCGTACTTTGTTCGCACTCGTCATATCCGTCATCTCCCCAGTGAGTTTTTCTAAGAAAATATAAGTGCAACTTTACATTTAAACATTAGCACTTATTTGCTGGTGTCCGGTGTACAATTACTTATGCAATGAATTTAACTCGGAGTAATCGATAGTGATATCCACGTAATTTATTCATGCTTGAATAGGTCTATATCGATTCATTGTTCATATATACCACAGTGAAAAGTCGACACATGTAGATTGAGGCTACTATCATGTAACGACCGTAATTTAGTTATTTAGTAATATGTTGTACGCTAGACTCGTATAATATTTATATAGGCGACCGTATGCACGCATACTCTGGCACCTAAAGATATTTTTATAATTTTTAATGTCTGATGCCCGGAAGTGTTTCATTCAGGAAAAATTAAAGGGCACATTCTATTCATAACGTATACTCCTGAATGCGCAGACCGTGCGAATGAACTGTTTCGTCATTTTATGTGCATGTTTTTCATGCTGCATGTGTTCGGTATTAATAAATCTGCTATAGATAAATTTAAATGTACCCTACGAATAGAATCAAAGTGATCCGATAGAGGTTTATCTTTATTGGATTTCTATTAACTAAATTAAAAGTCTGGACGCAGCAAGTGCGTTATGGTAGCGAATTTTCGTAAAAATGTTTCCCACCGAGCAAAGTAATATTGCATTAACATTGCAGAATCTTTTCCAAACCAAGTGTAAGTTTGATAGATAACTTGCAGAAAGCCTCCTGCAAGTTTGTTGCAAATGGCAAATCCTAATACTATTGTGAAAAAAGAAATACCTAAAATGATGCGTTAATTCGATTGTAGAAAAAAATTAATTAAGCAAACGTAAGAATAAGCAATGAATAAATCAAGCACAGGGAAACGAATACAACTTCAATGCGAAAATAGCTTAAATATGTCTCTGAAAGTGTTCACGCATATGTCTTATCTATCTCTATTGACTAAGTATAGTACCGTCAATGTCTGTGTACATTCAGAAACATTGAGTTAAAGTAAAGCAAAATTATGACTACAATGAATTACGTATATATAAGAAAAGTCTGTGGCTAGTGGAACTTGCCTTCTAAAGCTTTTGCCTAACACACACAGACACACACACTACAAAGAATTAATACAAGTAGTATGTAACACTATACACATTAGTTTAGAGCACCAATAAATTCCTTCACCTCGGTTTTTGTTTTATAACATCCACTAGTGCCTACTGTAATCTTGTTAGTGAGAGCATCTTAATAACATTAGGTAGAAAACTGAGGAATTTGATTCCCAAGTAATCAAATATCTGCTTTGTTTTCTCCTTTTTGTGGAACTGTATTTTTAATTCATGCCTGCACCTGGTATTGATGTTGCGAGCTTCATCATTCACATGATATTTTGAATACATATACTGAAGAGGAATATAGCTGGAAGGGTACCTAAGCATCTCATTGGCCTCGAACACATCAGGGCAGCTTTTTCTTGGACCTACTGTTCCTTATGATGTCGATTGCTCTGGATAAGCCTCATTCTTCCATAGGTCAATCATATTTAACGTTTTAAAATGAATTGGTCTGACCAGGTAAGACATCTCCAGGCTGCTTCTAAGGACATAACAAAATTCGTATTTAGCAATTAGGGTTTCTTTTTGGTTGAGTATATTTCATAAAAAGAAACAAAAATATAAATTCAGCCATTGAAAAATAATTCACCAATAGCGACATACCAAAATTTAATTATGCTACAGAAAAGTGACTAATTTTATTGAATTCACGCATGTATTTAGTATATAGCTGTTTTAGGGATTCTAACCTGACATATTTGCCGATATACTCCATGTTTCATTATCTACATTCCAGACAACGAATTACTTAATTACCCAAAATTCAAACAATTCAGGCTACAATAAGATTGTTCAATCTTTAAAACTTCCAGAAAAATAAATAGACATAGATCAAATAACAGCTCATGATATCAGAAATATAAACAACAATCCGCCATTAATCATTATTGCCGGGCGCCGGGCACATTGTCAGAGTCAGTTCGCTGTTGGCGTTGGTGTTGCTATTGGACGACGATGACATACGATCGAACATACACGAACACCTAAACGGAGGGAATTCAAATAAATGTTTACAAATTAAAATAAACTTTCAGAATCATTACAATTGTAACTTTACGTGAGCTTACAAATGGAGAAAAACAACAAGCCGGCAAAGGAGATATTACATTTGAAAGTTATGTTAAAGTTTCATTGGTAAGTTTGCATTGGTTTTTTGGCTGCAAACATTTAGAAATATTGCAAACTTAACTTGCATAATGGTAAATTATCTAACGTAACGGTAAGCATTTGTAAGTTACCATGCTCAGTGGGTTTTAAAGGCAAGTATGTCTTGTTTTTAAAATAAGGACATTTGGTTGGCAGTATAAAAATATCTTTGTTGTTTCAAAAAGTACAAACATTTTCCGAAAATAAACTTAAAAGGTCGCAGAAAAAACTGGTCCGATTTTCTTGTCCAACGAACGTCTTCAAGCTATTTACACACCTGCCAAGATATAATTATTCACAGACAGCTTAAGACCAAAATTGAACAAAATATTCACCCTTTTTTTTTACAGAAATTGCCTTCAGTAATGTTACACTAAATTATAGTTTTCACAAAAATTCGACAAGTTTTTTTTACTATAACTTACTAAACATTTATTATTAATTACCAACATATATCACACAAATCTTACAAAAAATGATTTCTGCGGAAACAACATTTCTGAGAAAACTTTTCAAATTCAGCCACTATTTGACAGTACCTGTATACGGCAATTCGATTTTTTCGACGATTAGTACAAACAAAAAGCTCTCTGAATGCGTAATTTCCATGGGGCTCCGATATCTAGTGATAAAAACGCCGTATCACAATTTGTGATATGTGCCAAAAACGTGAAAAGTTGCAAAACAATTGATATGACTCAAAAACGATGAATGATATCAATTCTTTTGCCTTACAAACATGCATTATAATTCGATAGAAAATACAAAAATGCAATAACAGGGGTGTTCTATTAAAAAATCTCTGGACGCAGCAAGTGCGTTATGGTAGCGAATTTTCTTTTAAATATTTTTAATAGCAAATGTCTTTCTTTGATGAAAGCAAGCATCAAACTTGGTTGCCTATATAGTAGAAACAATGTACCATATTTCATCGAAATAAATTTATTGTTTGAAAATATATAAACATTTTTCAACTCTAGATGCAGCAAATGTGTTATGGAAGTGAATTTCCATAAAAATGTTTTTAATAGCAAATGCGAGCAGACATCAATCTGATTACCGGTATAGCCTATGTGGTAGAAACAATGTACTAGGTATATTTTATCAAAATTACTTATGGTTTGAAAATATACAAAACTTTTCCGAAAATAAACTTAAATGTTGGTTTTCTAACCAACAAACCTTACGTTAATAGGTAAATTTGCAGATTAGCTCCCGAAAGCTTTTCAACAAATTGTTTTCAGAAACATTAACAGAACTCCACCTGGATGCACAAACCACAAGAAAAATTTTTTGTTCACACTCCCCAAGGAAGTTATGGGACTGGGAGTGAATAGGGGTGCTGTGCGGGGTAGGCAGGGTTTAAGGGGGATATGGCTTCAAGATGTGAAAAAGACAGCTTTCAAGTCCGCTTTATTCGAATTTTCTGCTCATATTTCCTTTTTAGTACCTACTCCGCCCAGCACCCCTACTCACTTCTGGTCCCGTAACTTCCTTGGGGGGTGTTTTGAAAAGCGTTCGGGAGCTAAACTGCAAATTTACCGGAAATTCGCTACCAAAACGCACTTACTGCGTCCAGATTTTTTTCTTACAAACGCATAATATTTCGATAAAAATTGAAAAATGCATTAACGAATTTGTTCTACGAAAATTAGCTAAAAAAAATTTATACACCCCTACTCAAAACGCACTTACTGCGTCCAGTTTTTTTTCTTACAAACGCATAATATTTTGATAAAAAAAGCATAAATGCATTAAATTAGCTAAAAAAATTATACACCCCTACTCACTCCTGGTCCCGTAACTTCCTTGGGGAGTGTGAACAAGAAATTTTTCTTGAGGTTTGTGGATTCAGGGGGGGGGGGGGCTAGGCAGGTTTCTGAAAACAGTGTTTTGAAAAGCGTTCGGGAGCTAAACTGCAAATTTACCGAAAATTCGCTACCAAAACGCACTTGCTGCTTCTAGATCTTTTTCTTACAAACGCATCATATTTCGATAAAAAATTCAAAAATGCATTAACGAATTTGTTCTACGAAAATTAGCTAAAAAAATTATACACCCCTACTCACTCCTGGTCCCGTAACTTCCTTGGGGAGAGTAAACAAAATTTTTTTGGGGGGAATAGGGGTGCTGTGCGGGGTAGGCAGGGTTTAAGGGGGGGTATGGCTTCAAGATGTGAAAAAGACAACTTTCAAGCCCGTTTTATTCGCATTTTCTGCTCATATTTCCTTTTTACGCCCTTTGGGGGTGTGAACAATAACAGTTTTTTGAAAAGCGTTCGGACGCTAATCTGCAAATTTACCGAAAATTCGCTACCAAAACGCACTTACTGCGTCCAGATTTTTTCTTATAAACGCATCATATTTCTATAAAAAATGCAAAAATACATTAACAAATTTGTTCTACGAAAATTAGCTAAAAAAATTATAGACCGTAAAACCAAAAACTTCACTAACCAATAAATATCAAAAAACTCTGGACGCAGCAAGTGCGTTATGGTAGTGAATTTTCATATAAATGTTTTTATTGCAAATATGTGTTTTCTTTTTAAGAAAGCAGGCATCAATTTTGGTTACCAGTATAACCTATATAGTAAAAATAAGGTGCCATGTTTAATAAAAATAACTTTATTGTGTGAAAATGTACAAAAATTTCCAAAAGTAAACTTAAAGTGTTCCCGGAAAAACTCGTTTCTTGGTCAACCATATAGGTTAATAGCAAATTGGGCTATTCAAATATGAAACATTTGATCAAAATTCGCTACCATAACGCACTTGCTGCATCCATAATTTCTTTTCTTACAAACATGCATTATATTTCGATGGAAAATGCAAAAATGCAATAACATAAGGCATGATTGATTAAAAAAAAAAGAAAATTTGTATCACCAACGACTTATGGGCCATCCTGTGATTGTAGAAATATTTTTTTTAAGTTGTAGCTCAAGTCACCCTATAATTAATATATACAATTTTTTTTCATATCTTGTATAATAACGGATATATTGAGCTTTATTGATTTTTTACGAAAATTCGACAAAATTTATATAGGTAAGGCTACTGCCAAGCATCAGAGAAAGGGTCTATTTGAAATGAATTTTCTGGAAACATTTTAGTAAAAAGAAGGACAATGGCGGTTGAAACTAAGACTTCAGGGTTTGTAAAAAATCCTTCTTGAGACATTTGATTTCCATAGCCCGTATTATATTCGAGTTATTTGCCTAAATTTTGCCGATTTTGACGTTTTAAATCGCAACTTTGACTTTTTGAGGAAAACCCCAATTTATTTTTCTTTAAATGCCTATAACTTTTTTGTCTTTTGACCTACATAGCTAAATTTTGGTAGATAACTTACCTATAGGGACATAAACCCGTGTACCAAACTTGGTTGCCCTTACGTTGTTAATTACGGAATTTCGAAAGAAAACACAAAATTTTCCGGGAAAACCTGGGCAGATTTTCCTGGCTAACGAACTTATCCAAGCCATTTGCAAAATGAATTTATTCACCAAATTTAATCAAAATCGGCCCATTATTTTTTGAGTTATCGGTGTGATACATATATATATATATATATATATATATATATATATATATATATATATATATATAAACATATAAAAATTGAAACTGACCCCGGATATGTATTCTGGGGGGCCTAATTAGCGCTCATTTGAAGAATTTTTTTCAAAATTCAAAAGTCGGGATCTCCTCATTAGTGAATTTTTTTTAAGAAAATTCACTAAAAGGCACAAACTTAACTAAACTGACAGCCAAAGCATCAAAGAAAGGGTCATTTGAAATGGGTATTTTGTAAATATTTTAGTAAAATGAAGGGCAATGACGGTTGAATCTGAAACTTAAGGGTTTGCAGAACACTCTTCTTGCAACATTTTCTTTTCACAATCGGTATTTGTTTCACATTCTTTGCCTAAACATTGCCAATTTTGACGTTTAAAAATGCGAGTTTGACGTTTTGAGGAAAACTCCAAAATTTGTTTTTTAACTGCCCATAACTTCGTTGTCTTTAAAGCTAGAGACTTTTTTTAGAAAGAAAACACAAAATTTTCCGGGAAAACCTGGTCCGATTTTCCTGGCTAACGAACTTGTCCAAGCCACTTGCAAAAGGAAGGTACTCACCAAATTTGATCAAGATCGGTCCATTATTTTTTGAGTTATCGGTCGGATATATATATATATATATATATATATATATATATATATATATATATATATATATATATATATATATATATATATATATATATATATATAATATACAGTCACAGGTTGAACCCATAAGTCGTTGGTGATACCTACAATTTTTTTTCGAACACCCTTATGTTATTTCATTTTTAATTTTTTTATCGCAATATGATGCATGTTTGTAAGAAAAAAATCGAGACGCAGTAAGTGCGTTTTGGTAGCGAATTTTCATTAAATGTTTCAAATTGCAATAACTCAATTTGCACGGTTAGTTGACTAGGAAACCAGTTTTCTCGGAAACATTTCAAGTTTATTTTCAGAAAATTTGTGTACATTTTCAAACAATGAGTTATTTTGATAAAATATGGTACATTGTTTATACTATATAGTTTATACCGGTAACTAAATTGATGCCTTCTTGCTTACATATTTGCTGCACGCAGACTTTTATAATTTTTAGTCAATATGCAAATGCTGTTATAAGTACGGAGATATTTCTCTTAAGCACAAGAAGTTTTTGTTTGATGATTATTACAAAATTTGAAACCATAACCAACAGAGCCATATCTTATTGGGCTGATACAAATTGGATATGTTCAGAGGCGGCGTCATGGGGCACAGAAAGAAGTCTGCGACAGTATATTACGATATATTACACGATTCCTGGTGTGAAAGACGTTCATATTCAGGTATGCAGAAAAACTTTTTCAGAAAGGTTTGACTTGTCGCAGCGTACAAATTTCAACAAAAACGCAACAGCTAGACGAAACAGTGTAAGCAGATAAGCGAGGGGTAGCAAGGAAACCCAGAGAATATTTAATATTTGCGAAAACAAATGAGGGCTCATTTTGAGTTATTTCCTATTGAAGAGAATCACTACCGACCCACAAAATTCGGAAAAAATATCTTAGCCCCAACCTTAACAAGCCTCAAGTATACATTGCATTTAAGAAGAAATATCCTAAAACCATAACACCATACATAACATTTTCAGACACATTAAAAAATAGTTTCCGCACTTAAGGTTTGGTCGTCCAAGATCAGACACTGGCCCAAATTGTGGTTTATATCAAAATAAAATGAGAAGCCACGCAGATCCGTTTAAAAAAACGCAGCGGCGTCAAAAATTTCATGAAAGAAAAGCACAACGCGCAGAAACGGCAATGAAATAAGATGACTTTGAATCTAAAGAACCACCTTCTAATAGCAGTGTGATAAATATCGATTTAAAACAGGTTCTCTTCATTCCAGCATTAACGCATAGTCAAATGTTTTATAGCTGGCAGTTCTCCTGCTATAACTTGGGTATCCACATTTCGGGTAACAGTTCTGTACACATGTGCCTTGGAATGAGTCTACCACTGCTAGAGGGGGTAATAAAATTTCTTCTGCTATCTTCAAAATTTTGGAAGAACGAAGTTACCATTTCAATAAAAGCCTTATAATTTGGTCAGACAACTGTATTGGCCAAAATAAAAACCACGTGCTACAATTTTTGATAATCTATCTGGTAACAACCGGCCAGTTTGACAGCATTCAACGAAAGTTTTTGATGAGCGATCATTCATAATTGGCGTGCGACCGTGATTTTGCACAAATTGAAAAACACAAGCATGTCCCGAACGCTATATAAAAATGTCAACAGAGGCGCGTCACAATAATCCCTTTGTTGTCTATTAGAAAGGAGAGATTCTAAAGATTTTCAAATGGCATGTGACTGTCTTAAATACTGCAAAATTAAATATTGCTTCCATATTTGTTGGATCCAGATTTCAAAAGAAGATACCACAAAAATGATAACTAAGAAAGCGTTTAATGAGATGGAAAATTGTACCATTTGTAACCTGTTGAAGAAGAGGCGTTAATGACATTAAACAAATTCAAATTCCACAACTTCAGTGCAAAAACAAGGTTTCGGCAGAACAATTGAAAAATTTGGAAGGCATGCTAGATTACCTTACTCTGAAACAATTGTTTTTTATGAAACTATACAGTAGGCGCTCGTTTATGTGAACTAATAGAAACCTGAGGTATTCATAAAATCGAAATGTTCATATAATCGAACTGAATATTAAATGTATTTATTAAAAGTTACGCACCTGTTTACAGTCTATTGAAATATTGTGTCGTGTGTCTGTACTTTCTTTGCCGCCAAACTTTTCTGCAGCGTCTTATCTCTGTATTTTCGCAATACCAGTAACTCATCGATGTTGAATATATTTTTTTCGCTCCAAAGAATAACCTTATTAAAAGCTTCCACAGCGTCTGATGAACTTATTTCTACTGCTTGTTCTTCATTCTCACATGCCATTATTTCATCCTTATCATCATCTTCATCATCAGCAGCACTTTCTTGTTCATTTACCTTATCTTCATTCCAATTTTCAATATCCTCTCTTGAAAATTCGTGTTAAAATTTAAGATTGTGATATAAATTTTGAAAATTTACAATATGGTATGTAGCTTTACCGTACTACCTAATTATGCTAATAAGTTCTTCAGTTCTTCAAATGGTTTATGTATTTTACTCTTGCACTTTTCCCTCAGAATGCTAAGCGGAATGTCTTCTTCAGGGTCGAAAACTTCATCAAAATTCAAAATGTTTTGCCAGCATTTACTAATTGTTTGGTTTCGAGCTTGTCCCACGCCAGAGAAAGGTTTATTATAGCATCTTTTATAGTTAATGCTTTTAAGACTTTTGACATATCGTCAGACTTTAAAGCTATAATTGACGATAACAAGCTCGATCTGTAAAACAGTTTTGTAATACGAATAACGTTTTGATCCATCGGCTGGATAAGGGGTGTTACATTAGGTGGCATGTAAACTGCAAAAATATTGCTATCGTCCGATCGTAAATTTTCAGCAGGTGGGTGGCTTGGTGCATTATCCAATAAAAGTATGACTTTTATGTGCAAACCTTTTTGCTTTAAATATTTTTTAACCTATCAGAAATTAAGGTCACGTTATATAAAGCTTACGGAAAATGCTTGTACCTGAGGTATTAAAGAACTATGGAACCAGTTTTGATAAATTACTGATGTCATCCGGGCACTCTTAGAAAAATTATAATCAACAGGCAGGTGAAAGTTCTTAAAGCATCTAGGACTTTTTGCTTTTCCTATTACAAGGGGCCTAACTTTATGCGCACCGCAGTTGCATTTGTGCAAGCCAGAAAAGCAAGTCTTGCTTTCTCAACTTTTCTCCCTGGAGCTGTTCTCTCCTCACTTGAAACCAAGGTTTTATTTGGTAACAAACGCCAAAAGAGGCCAGTTTCATCTGCGTTGTAAAGCTGGTCTTTCTGTAATTGAACGCAGATCTTGTTTAAACGGAGTTACTAGTTCAGGATTCGATGATAGTTTTTCACCAGATATTTTTAGAAATCTTATGCCAAATCTACGTTTAAAATTTTGCAACCACCCATCACCAGCAGCAAACTCAGGGTTTTATTTTAAAATAGCATGTAACGATTTTGCTTTGATTTTTAAGAGTTCGCTTGTCACTGGCACCTTTGCTTGCAAAACCAATCATTAAATTTTTTCTCTATTCTGGGCATTTCTCCTGTTTTTAGGGTTGTCCTTTTAATAATTTTTCCACATTTTGTAGTAATATTCAATATTTTCACTTTATTTTTCTTTATTGCACAAACCGTGGATTTCGCAATACCATACTTTTGTAATAGAGCAGTAACACAGACTCCACTTTCTAAACATCTTATAATATCAGTTTTTTCCGATAAATTTAACACCTTTCGTTTCATTTTTAAATTTTATTTCTTACAATTTTACGTCGAAATATGTAATTGTAGTAAATAACCAGTGAAGAACCATCCGCATTTCACATGACTAGTGACTAACACAATCCAGAAATTGAACAGTATCAGACACGAATTACGCTGTTCACATAATTGAGATTTACACTGTTCACTTTATAGAACCTGTTGTGAGAAACTTCTACTGTTCACTGTAGTGGATAGTTCACATAGTGGAGTATTCATATAACCGAGCGCACAAGGTATATAGTTCACCGTCATAAAATAATAATACATTTGTGTGTGTGTTAAATCAAATCGAGCCAAAGCCTCGGTGTGGTTCAGAGGTGAGAACGTGTGCCTCTAAACCGAAGGGTACTGGATTCGATCCCAGGGTACTCCTTGCACTTTTTCAGTACATACTGTACAATTAACATCAACCGAGGTTCTGGCATTGTATTTGAGCAAGTTGAATGTCTGCACGTTCCGCCCTTCGGAGCGGGCGTAAAGCAGTCGGTCCCGTGTTCATGCGATGTTGGGCACGTTAAAGATCCCTACCCTCCTTAAAGAAAGGCAGGGGTTCGGCAAAATTTCCAGGATGGTGAGACGAAACTGCTCCCTGGCGTCGGTGATTGGTCATAGTCGCGAAAATAGGCCGACGTTGAAGAAACAAAACGCACACACACACAAATCGAGCCCTTTTGTATTATTGCATTTTTGTATTTTCCATCTAATTGTAATACAAGCTTGTGAGGAAATAAATTGAAAGCGTCCATAGTTTTTGAGTTATTTCAATTGTTTTTAGTGAATTTTCTTAAAAAAAATTCACTAATGAGGAGATCCCGACTTTTGAATTTTGAAAAAATTTCTTCAAATGAGCGCTAATTAGGCCCCCCAGAACACATTTCCGGGGTCAGTTAAAATTTTTATATGTTTATATATATATACCTTCAATACCTTCCTTTTGCAAATGGCTTGGATAAGTTCGTTAGCCAGGAAAATCGGTCCAGGTTTTCGCGGAAAATTTTGTGTTTTCTTTCAAAAAAAAACTTATATCTCCGGAATTAACAAAGTAAGGGCAACCAAATTTGGTACGCAGGTTTACATCATTATAGGTAAGCTACATACCAAAATTTAGCTCTGTAGGTCAAAAGACAAAAAAGTTATAGGCATTTAAAGAAATATAAGTTAAGGTTTTTCACAAAACGTCAAAGTTGAGATTTAAACGTCAAAATTGGCAACATTTAGGAAAAGAACTTGAATCTAATACGGGCTATGGAAATAAAGTGTCTCAAGAAGAATGTTTTACAAACCCTGAAGTCTTAGTTTCAACCGTCATTGTCCTTCATTTTAATAAAATGTTTCCAGAAAATTCATTTCAAATAGACCCTTTCTCTGACGCTTGGCAGTAGTCTTAGCTATAGAGTTTATCGTTTAATAGTATATAATTGTTGTAGAATTTTCGTAAAAAAATCAATAAAGCTCAATATATCTGTTATTATACAAGATATGTAAAAAAATTGTATATATTAATTATAGGGTGTCTTGAGCTACATCTTAAAAACTATTTCTACAATCACAGGGTGGCCCATAAGTCGTTGGTGATACAAATTTTCTTTTTTTAAATCAAACACGCCTTATGTTATTGCATTTTTGCATTTTCCATCGGAATATAATGCATGTTTGTAAGAAAAAAAATTCTGGACGCAGTAAGTGCGTTATGGTAGCGAATTTTGATCAAATGCTTAATATTTGAATAGCTTAATTTGCTATTAACCTATAAGGTTGACCAAGAAACGAATTTTTTCGGGAACACTTTAAGTTTACTTTCGGAAATTTTTGTACATTTTCAAACAATAAAGTTACTTTGATGAAACATGGCACATTATTTTTACTATATAGATTATACTGGTAACCAAGTTTGATGCCTGCTTTCTTAAAAAAACACACATTATTGCTATTAAAAAATAGTTTTATGAAAATTCACTACCATAACGCACTTGCTGCGTCCAGAGTTTTTCAATTTCTACCACGTACTCAATAATTATGATACGGCGTGGTCATTCCAGTTTCAATCTTAGCTACTTTCAGAAATAATGGAGTGGTGCCTTCCCAAAATTTAAGATGCTGGTCCGATCAAAGTCCAAATTGGGTAATACGTTGCAAAAGGGGTATGTTTTCGTATTTATTATGAACACTCTGTATAAGATATGGGGATGATATGGTGTGTATTGATACACTAGGGGACTCTTAATTCATTGGCATTCTAGTATTTGTAAGACACTCGGAAGCGTTTACACAGGCCACCCAAAAAAGTGGATTTTTTCATTATTTGCACTCTGTATAAGCTACGATATTGAAACTTGGGATTCGTGGCTTACAGATATTCCTAAATCGATAGACATATTCTCATTTTTCGTAAAAAAATTCCTAATATGCTTTTGTCATTTTTAGGGTCTCATTTGTTAGCGTATAGGCTATGGAAAAAGCGAATCCTAAAATATTGTATACCAAAATGTGGAGTTTTAAAGTACTTTATTTAATTATTTTTTTTGAAAATCGGCCGACCCGTTATGGAATACTGAATTGTCGCCACTTAAAGTGAAATACTATATATATAAATCAAAATGGACCTTGGATTTGGGTTCTAGGGGCCCTAATTGGCGCTGATTTGAAAAAAATTCCGAAAGTCTTACCATCGATACTTCTATTAGCGGTTAGTTTCTTAATGAAAATTTACTAAAAAAACTTGGGACGAAGCAAGTGCGTTGTGGTAGTGAATTTTTATTAAATGCTTCAAATTTAAATAACTCAATTTTCTATCAACTTAGAGTGTTTAATTTTAATACGTAGTAAGGTCTTTCCTAAGGCAAGATATCCACAAAATTTCATTAAAATAACTTTGTAATTTTCGGAGAAAAAAATATTTTTCGAAAGAAAATTTAAAATTTGAATAACTCAATTTTCTCTAAACTTAGAAAGTTGAATTTTGGTACGTAGTAAGGCTGAGGCAACATATATAGTAAATTTCATTAAAACAGCTTTGTTACTTTCGGAGAAAAAAATTTTTTTCGAAAGAAAACTCAAAATTTTTCCGGAAAATCCCGTCCGATTTTTCTGGATAACGAACTCATCCAAGCCATTAATAAAAGAAAGGCACTTGCCAAGTTTCATCGAAATCGGTTAATTATTTTTTGAGTTATCATATATATATATATATATATATATATATATATATATATATATATATATATATATATATATATATATATATATATATATATATATATATATATATATATAAACATATAAAAATTAAACCTATTTACAAATGAACTTTAATAAGATATTATGCTGTGACAATACCTCTCTCAAGCAGTGGCGATTTCTCCTAGTGAGCTAGGTGTGCGCCGCACACCGTAAAATATAATCAAAATGTGCACAGTTATATATGTTTTATTTCTTTTTCCCTTAGTCTTAATACACTACACATTTTATGACAATCGATTTAATTTACTTATTTGATTTTATAAATAGTCGGTTAATAGTGACTTGGAATGAAGTAGATACCACATCTTCAAACACATTCAGAGAATATGAGTAGATCAACAGCAACTGGGAATGAATTCGGTCAGTCCCCCAGCCACGTGTTTAATAAACACTGGCTGTATGAGTGGTTACAACTGGACCTCTAAAAAGACTGTAACAGCGGCAGAAGCAGAAGTCAATGGAAGCCGTGTGTGTTCGGGAAGAAACTATTGACTATTAATAACAACAATTGACTAAAAACGATGCGAGTTGTAAGGAAAAAAATAATTATACTACAGAGGTGATAAATGATAATAAATTACAATAGGGTTATATATAATCGTAAATGCTGCCAATGATTAACAATCAGTGAATTCAGTATTATTGACATTTCTCTGAAACTTAAAAATGAATTTCATGAGTCAATGACAATAATAGCAGCTGTCATTGACTAACCAACAGCAACCACATACTTGATCTATGATTTAAACATAAATGTTTCAAATTTGAATAGCTCAATTTTCTGTAACCCTAGAAAGCTGAATTTTGGCACATAGTTAGGTCTTTCCCAAAGCAATATGTAGACCAAATTTTATGGAAATTTTCGGAAAAACTTTTTTTTTGAAAGAAAACTCAAAATTTTCCCGGAAAACCCTGTCCGATTTTCCTGGCCAACGAACTCATCCAAGCCATTAATAAAAGAAAGGCACTTGCCGAGTTTCATCAAAATCGGTTAATTATTTTTTGAGTTATCAGACGGATACATATATATATATATATATATATATATATATATATATATATATATATATATATATATATATATATATATATATATATATATATATATATATATATATATATATATATATATATAAATTCAAACTGACCCCGGATATGGGTTCTAGGGGTCCTAATTCGCGCTTATTTGAAACTTTTTTTGCAAAGTCTCACCATCGATACCTCTCTATTAGTGAATTTTTTTAAATAAAAATTCACTAAAAACAGAGGTATCGATTCTTGTTTCTTGTTGCTAGTCATTGTTTCAAAAAAAGAAAAACCTTTCACAACCTAATATGTTAATGCAAACTTAAAGTAGGTAGGTAGTCAATATTTCAGTATGGCTCTGAAATTCTGTAGCAACTTAAATATAAATTTTGTAGGAATTTTTTGTTATACCATGCCTCAGGGATCGACGTGACATCAAAGTAGTGAGTGTTCGAAGTATCCATGCGAGTTTTCTTGAAAGATATTTAGACGACGGCTCTACATTTTGTTCGATTGTTATTGTGCAGCTTAGGGCTATGTACACTTGAGACGAAGGAATATGTTCCCTACAAAGCGAACCTCCCTCAGAAGCTATAACCGATAAATTCTACTTTGTATATTTTCCTTTCTTCCACGTCAATGAACGTCAATTTAAAATGGTATTTCTCAAAGAATTCAAATGATTTTTCTGTCAATTGTTCCATATGTTCCTTTTGAACTTTGTAAGTTAAAGGAAAAAAAATGTCACACAAGTAGTTACGTAAAGTAATTTTCGTTGTGCCAGTTGTATATTTTTGCACGCTAATTTGGCAAAGGCGAAAATAAACCTAATTTTGTTTTAAGGTACACTTTCCTGAAACACAATGTCAGTCTAGGATCTTGGATTTTTTCGAGGCGGGACAAACACTTAAAACTTCCGCCCTCGTCCATCGCTCAGTCTCCTTTAAGTTTTTCTATCAGTTTTTTTTGGTAATAAACGAGCATATTTAAGTACGGTAAGATTTGTGATGTCGTAAAATTCATTTTATACTAAGAAATTCTTTATTTGTAATTTTTTTGTTGCAATGGAAAGATACATACCAAGAACATTGTGTTATGGCGACCCTGTCGTATATCTCACAATGATCTAGCAGGCTGGGTGCCTTAGCTGTATTACTTTATATGTGTGTTCTCGCTGTAATTAGTATACCGCACTGATGAGCTCTAATTAGAGCGAAACCGGCCTGTGTTTCTAAATATGGTGATAATACATCTAGCCTTATTACATACCAAAACAAAACTTATATACCTAAAAACTCAATCAATAACGCTCTTAAAATATTACGAGATTAGTAACAAAAATTCAAATAGTTCTCCTAATTGAATCATAACTTCCACATAGCTGCGATAATCTACCATCCGCAGAAAGACATTCTTATGAAACGAATTTAAGGTCCACGACGTCACTACAAAGAAAATATTCGTATTCCTGTACCCATAATTTTCTCAAACCTTATATTATTTGAGCATTAACGAAAAACGTCAATTTTCACCGAATCACCCCTCATTTATCCGCTACCCCCTGAAGCAATCTTACCCAAAAACAATTCGAAGCGTTCCTTTGTCGGGTGTTAACTGGGTACCATGTGTGTGTGTTTTGTTTCTTTAACGTCGGCCTATTTCCGCGATTATGGCCAATCACCGACGCCAGGGAGCAGTTTTACCCCACTATCCTGGAAATTTTGCCAAACCCCTGCCTTTCTGTAAGGAGGGTCGGGATCTTTAGCGTGCCCAACATCGCATGGACACGGGACTGAGGGCTTTACGACCACCCCGCCCCCCCCCCCCCCCCCGAAGGGTGGAATGTGCAGACATTCAACTTGCTCAAATACAATACCAGAACCTCGGTTGATGTTAATGTTACAGTTTGTACTGAAAAAGTGAAAGGAGAACCCTGGGATCGAACCCAGTACCCTTCGGTTCAGAGGCACACGTTCTTACCTCTGAACCACCGAGGCTATAACTTGGTACCAAATTTGAAGATGACATCTCGATTCGTTCGACAGTTATTGCGCCTACTAACAGACAGACGTACAGGCCGACTGAGCGACCGACCGACAGATCAAGACACAAAAAGCTTTCGTTCCAGAATCAAGTTTTCTGTTTCGAGACTTTTTACGCCTTTTTAGCAAAAAAAAAGAGAAATTTCTGTCACCGATATTCCACTCTCACACATTCAACTCGTACTTTAATTTCAGCACAGGATACCAGATGTTTAATGAAATTGAATGTTCTCTAATAAACAAACCCTAAAACGTTGTATTAGTGGAGTTTTAACGAAAATTGTCCATTTTCACCAGATTAACCCCCATTCATCGCCTTCCCCCTAGAGCGATTTTACCCAAAAACAACCAGAACCGTTCCTTTGTCGGGTGCTATATACCAAATTTGAAGACAATATCTTAATTCGTTCTAAAGTTATCATGGCTACAAATAGACAACCATACATACAAACAAAAAAATGTACATTCCTAAATCATGTTTTCTTGACACTTTTTACGTCGTTTAAGCGAAAAAAAAAAGTTTTTGACGTCGATGTCATATCATTGACGATGTGGAAGTAATTTTACTCCACGAGCTTTTTTGTTCTGCGAATGTAACAAAGTCTAATGAAGAACATGTGAAATGTTTGCTGACAATTATACAGATAAACAGAAACTGTGAGTAAACAGTGTGAAACTAATAATACAGAATTTTAAAAATCTTGACATCGTCAGGGCAACAATTCACCAAAGAAAACCCATTGCCAATGACGAAAGCACCGGTTGAGATATTTTGCAGCATATCCTATGTATTGAGTTCTACGATATTCTTGTTTGTGGAGCCCCTTGTTTTAAGAATGGGAGTATCTCTTCATCTGCGTCCTTCTGCTGGCACTCCTTACTTTCTATGATATCCATATAGACATATAATTCAAAGGTCAATCAGGGGAACCTTGATAGCACGTATAAAATTTGTGTTTTTAGTGAATTTTCTTAAAAAAAATTCACTAATGAGAAGATCCCGACTTCCGAATTTTGAAAAAATTTCTTCAAATGACCGCTATTTAGGACCCCCGGAACCCAAATCCGAGGTCAGTTTCAGACTTTATATGTTATATATATATATATATATATATATATATATATATATATATATATATATATATATATATATATATATATATATATATATATATATATATATATATATATTATGTGTCACACCTATAACTTAAAAAATAATGGACCGATTTTGATAAAATTTGGCACATACCTTCCTTTCGCAAGTCGCTTGGATAAGTTCGTTAGCCAGGAAAATCCGCCGAGGTTTTCATGGAAAATTTTGTGTTTTCTTTCGAAAAAAATCTAAAAAAATTTATATCTCCAAAATAAACAAAATAAGGGCAACCAAATTTCATACGCGAGTTTATATCATTAGAGGTAAGTTACCTACCAAAATTTAGCTCCGTAGGTTAAAGGACAAAAAAGTTACAGGCATTCAAAGAAAAATAAATTTGGGTTCTCCTCAAAACGTCAAAATCGCGATTTTAAACGTCAAAATTGGTGAGTACCTTCCTTTTGCAAATGGCTTGGATATGTTCGTTATCCAGGAAAATCCGACGAGGTTTTCCCGGAAAATTTTGTGTTTTCTTTGAAAAAAATTTATATCTCCAAAATTAACAAAGTAAGGGCAACCAAATTTTATACGCGGGTTTATATCATTATAGGCAAGTTACCTACCAAAATTTAGCTCTGTAGGTCAAAAGACAAAAAAGTTATAGCCATTTAAACAAAAATAAATTGGGGTTTTTCACAAAACGTCAAAGTTGCGATTTAAACGTCAAAATTGGCAACATTTAGGAAAATAACTTGAATCTAATACGGGCTATGGAAATAAAATGTCTCAAGAAGAATGTTTTACAAACCCTGAAGTCTTAGTTTCAACCGTCATTGTCCTTCATTTTAATAAAATGTTTCCAGAAAATTCATTTCAAATAGACCCTTTCCCTGATGCATGGCAGTAGCCTTAGCTATAGAGTTTATCGTTAATAGTATATAATTTTTGTAGAATTTTCGTAAAAAAAATCAATAAAGCTCAATATATCTGTTATTATACCAGATATGAAAAAAAATTGTATATATTAATTATAGGGTGTCTTGAGCTACATCTTAAAAAATGATTTCTCCAATCACAGGGTGGCCCATAAGTCGTTGGTGATACAAATTTTCTTTTTTTTTAATCAAACACGCCTTATGTTATTGCATTTTTGCATTTTCCATCGAAATATAATGCATGTTTGTAAGAACAAAAATTCTGGATGCAGTAAGTGCGTTATGGTAGCGAATTTTGATCAAATGCTTAATATTTGAATAGCTCAATTTGCTATTAACCTATAAGGTTGACCAAAAAACGAGTTTTTTCGGGAACACTTTAAGTTTACTTTCGGAAATTTTTGTACATTTTCAAACAATAAAGTTATTTTGATGAAACATGGCACATTGTTTTTACTATATAGGTTATACTGGTAACCAAAATTGATGCCTGCTTTCTTAAAAAAACACACATTATTGCTATTAAAAAATAGTTTTATGAAAATTCACTACCATAACGCACTTGCTGCGTCCCGAGATTTTTTTAAATTTCTGACAATGCTTTTATAATTGGACTATGTAGTCACGCCTTCTAAACGTGTTCTGTTTTGTGTTTGTGTGCCTTTTAAGATGCAATGTGTGTGTGTGTGTGTTTTTTGTTTCTTTAACGTCGGCCTATTTCCGCGACTATGATCAATCACCGATGCCAGGGAGCAGTTTCACCCCACTATCCTGGAAATTTTACCGAACCTCTGCGTTTCTGTAAGGAGGGTAGGGATCTTAAACGTGCCCAACATCGCATGGATACGGGACCGACGGCTTTACGCCCCCTTCGAAGTGCGGAACGTGCAAACATTCAACTTGCTCAAATACAATGCCAGAACCTCAGTTGATGTTAATGTTACAGTTTTTACTGAAAAAGTGAAAGGAGAACGCTGAGATCGAACCCAGTACCCTTCGGTTCAGAGGCGCACGTTCTTGCCCCTGAACCACCGAGGTTCTAGATGTAATGTGTCTCCAAGCTTGTGATATATCACGCATTCTTGTTTGTGCTCCTAATCAAACAGGCTTTTTCATAGTTCAGCTTTCGGCTCCTGAAGAGGCATCAATGTAAATGTGCGAGATGTTCACGAAATCTGGTGAATATGTTTCTCTTGGTTTGACCCACGTATTTAAGATTGCAATCTTTGCAACTTATCTCATAAATACCCGACATTTCAGTGGATTTGTCTTTGTCTTTCGTATTACCCAACAAATTTTTTAAATTACTTTTCGTCGAAAAAGTCAAGTGTAAAAGGTAAAGGTAAGATGCTTACTGGCAATTAGGCCATTGCTGACCCTTTTTGCTCATCTAAACTAACCTACCCTCCACCTTGAGCTCGATCTCAACGACGACAGTGATTTTGAAAAATCATCCGCCGCCGGTGAGGATCGAACCGTCGACCCCCGAGTCCGTATTGGAAAGTCTGAATCGACTTTCCCGCACAGCCACGGAGGCGCTAAGTCAAGTGTAAATCGGCTTTCTTAAAAATACTTGCCAAACCCTTCGTCATACGTGGTTCATAAGGTAGACACAAAATTTTTTTCTCTATTTTATCTTTCTTAAATGTCGTACATTCAGATATCATTTTCTTTGTTCTGTGTTTGTTAATCAATTGAGCCACAATAGATGAACGCGGTGGAGGGACCGGTAAGGCCCACTCACATTTAAACCTAACCTTGTTACCCAATTTGTCCACTAAACTATCCGAATAACCGTTATATCTCGCCAGGTTTTTTATGTACTTTAATTCTATATTAAATCTATTTTTACTTAACGGAAAATATATCAATCTGTTTACCAGGAAATTTAAACTAGCCGTTTTTTGTGCAAACGTATGATGTGAGTCGTTAGGAATATAACTAATAGTGGCACTTTCCTTCCTGTAGACAACGAATTCAAGGGGGCCATTATTTTTATTTTTAATAACTAACATCTAGAAAATAAAGTTTATTGTTGATTTCTATTTCGTGGGTAAATTTTATTGAATCAAATTAATTATTTAGTTTTTCAGTAAATTCTTCAACCTTGCACATATTTATGTCAAGCACTGCAAAAATATCGTCGACATAATTAAACCAAACTCAAGGGAAATACCCATTTTTTATTTTTTAAATCCGTCTCAAATCTACTCACAAAAAGGTCTGCAATAAAAGGAGATAATGGATTGCCCATTGCCGTGCCTTCAGTTTGTTCAAAAAACGCATTGTTAAATTGGAAAATATTTTGTTTTATACAAAGGCTAGTTAGAGTTAAATGTTATTTGCAGACGTCTTCACTTATATTGTTCAATTTTAACAATTGTTTCAAATACTCCAGCGTTTGTTTTGTGGGTATACTAATAAATAATGACGCCACGTCAAATGATATGAAAATCTCACCTTCCAGCAATTTAACATCTTTTCTTCTTTCAATTTTATCAATAAAATCAAGCGAATTTAGCACCGAACAACTTTTCTGTTTATTAGCTAGGCTTTTAAACTCGTTTGACAACCACTTTGCCAACTTATATGTTGGAGAATATATAGCCGAAATAATATGCCTTATTGATTTTCCCGGTTTATGAATTTTTGGGAGACAATATTTTTTGGGCACCTTAGGATTAGAAACTTGTAAACGTCTTCCTAAATCTTTTGTTATGAGATTTGGACATTTTTAAAAACTGTTTTTTACTTCGTTAATAATTTTTGGTAACGGATTTTTATCTGGTTTTCTATACGGCCCTGACTCTATTGCATTAGTCACTCGCTCTTTATAATCACTTTTGTCCATTATCACAACTTTATTGGCCTTATCCGCCTTTATATAAAAACAATCCTTTTCTCGCAATCGTTTAACTATTTTCATTTGATTATAATTTTTGTTTTTTGTAGACTTATTTCCTTTCAAATTTTTAGATATTTTCTTTTTACATACTTCACGAATAAAATGTTTCGAAGATTCAGGTAATTTTTTAATTCCCGTTTTTATACTAGCAATGACATCTAAAAGTTCTTATTTTTGTGACTGCAATCCGAATTTTAACCCTCTGTTTAAGAGCTCCATCTCATTTTTGTTAAACGACTGCGAAGAAAGATTTTCTACAAGGTCAGTTTTCCGAGGAACTGATTTTTCGATTTTAATCTGATCATTTAAAAGTTTCTTTAATATATTATTCTGAATATTGATTTTCTTAATTACCTTAACGCTAATTACTACGAACATGTTCCCCGGAAAATTGCACCAGTCATCATACTCTACGTTACCTAAATTAAATGTTAACTTTTTAAACAACCTATAAGCTTGTATTTCTAAATTACTACGTTTTGAGTACAGATACTGCCTTTCCAAATCTAACCATTTTTGTTTAGCAAAGTTTAAAACTGTTTGACCAACTTTTTTGTTAATAGAAATTTTAACATTGAAATCAATGAAATTAGGAAAAAAGTCTGGGCGCAGCAAGTGTGTTATGGTAGTGAATTTTCATAAAAATGTTTTTAATAGCAAATATGTGTTTTTTTTAGAAAGCAGGCATCAAATTTGGTTACCAGTATAACCTATATAGTAAAAACAATGTGCCATGTTTCATCAAAATAACTTTATTGTTTGAAAACGTACAGAAATTTCCGAAAGTAAACTTAAAATGTAACCGAAAAAATCCGTTTCTTGGTCAACCTTATAGGTTAATAGCAAATTGAGCTTTTCAAATATGAAGCATTTAATCAAAATTCGCTACCATAACGCACTTGCTGCGTCCAGAATTTCTTAACTTACAAACATGCATTATATTTCGATGGAAAATGCAAAAACATAAGGCGTTTTCCACTAAAAAAATATTATTTGTATCACCAACGACTTATGGGCCACCCTGTGAGGGTAGCAATAATTTTTTAAGGTGTAGCTCAAGACACCGTATAATTAATGTATACAATATTTTTTCATATCTTGTATAATAACGGATATATTGAGCTTTATTGATTTTTTACGAAAATTCTACAAAAATTATATACCATTAAACGATAAATTCTATAGCTAAGGCTACTGCCAAGCATCAGAGAAAGGGTCTATTTGAAATGAATTTTCTGGAAATATTTTAGTAAAATGAAGGACGATGACGGTTGAAACTAAGACTTCAGGGTTTGTAAAACATTCTTCTTAAGACATTTTCTTTCCAGAGCCCGTATTAGATTCAAGTTCTTTGCCTAAATGTTGCGAATTTTGACGTTTTAAATTGTCACTTTGACGTTTTGAGGAAAACCCTAAATTATTTTTCTTTAAATTCCCATAACTTTTTTGTCTTTTGACCTACAGAGCTAAATTTTGGTAGACACCTCACCTATAATGACATAAACCAGCGTACCAAATTTGGTTGCCCTTACTTTGTTAATTCCGGAGATGTAAATTTTTTCTGAAGGAAAAACCAAAATTTTCCGGGAAAACCTGGGCCGATTTTCTTGACTAACGAACTTATTCAAGCCAGTTGCAAAAGGAAGGTATTCACCAAATTTGATCAAAATCGGTTTATTATTTTTTGAGTTATCGGTGTGATACATATATATATATATATATATATATATATATATATATATATATATATATATATATATATATATATATATATATATATATATATATAAACATATAAAAATTGAAACTGACCCCGGATATGTGTTCTGGGGGGGCTAATTAGCGCTCATTTGAAGAAATTTTTTCAAAATTCAAAAGTCGGGATCTCCTCATTAGTGAATTTTTTCTAAGAAAATTCACTAAAAACTGACTTCTGTTTGCATGATTTTAAAAAAGCAATATCAGCACCTAAAAATCTAATCTTAGTACTTAGCTTTCTATATAGATTCAGTTCCGTTGGCCTGGAAGCTTTCAGTATGTGAAGAACTGGAACTTGTGATGAGCAGTGTACTTATCAGTGCTCATCACAGGTTCCAGTTTTTCACATAGAATAATAACTTAATGTTTTATTAACCTAGAAACCTTAATTTTGGTATGTCAAAAATTTAGAAGGGCAACATGTGTACCAAATTTGACTAAACGAAATGTATTATTTTCGGAGATACAATTCTTTTAACTTGATTTTTTGTAGTTTGAAAGATTTAAAACAAAATTCGCTACTATATATATATATATATATATATATATATATATATATATATATATATATATATATATATATATATATATATATATATATATATATATATATATATATATACATATATAATAGTAAATTAGTCCTGAATTGTCATTTAATCCAAATATTGATACCGCGAAAGCGCTGCTCTTCAGCTTACTCATATATTGCCCCATAGATGGTAAATTATTGACGTAAAGGCCCGCCCCCACTTCCTCTTTCTTATCTGCACCACCTTTCCTTGCACTCACTAAGAGCTCTTCAGTTACTTCCGCATGTGATCTTAGTCAAGAAGTTTCAAGTTTGAAAATAACTGTTCGGTATTCACGGTATCTGCAAGATGACCCTAGGGCGTAGCAAGTTGGAGCCCACCGGATGGAGAAGGTATATTGAAATCGATTGACTGGTAAATGCATCGTCGTTTTATATGTTTATATAAATTCTTGAGCGCCCTTCTATTGCTCTACAGGCGTATTGGTTCTTGCCTTTGGGACCGCTTTATACTATCGATATTTTATAAGGCTCGTGTTCACGCACTTTCGGCAGTAAATAAGGGTCCTTACACTGTTCTTTTACACATAAAGGATGAAAAGTTGACATTTAAAGGAAGTGCTAGGTTATAGTCGTCGGTCTTTCATCTCATACGAAAGCACTTTGTCGGTGGAGCGTTAGGAAACATACTGATAAAATAAATAAAATCAGGTTATTTAAGTTTCATCATCATCATCACACTCTAAGCGCGATGTCGCTCTGTCGTTTAAAGCATGATTACCTGTCTCCAACAGCTCTCTTAGTTTCATTGTAGCTTCAACACTTCATCAATTGTACAAACCAGGTTTTCCAGAAGTTGTCCCCTACCTCTACCCCCTTTTTCAAGTAGCGTGGTTAACAAAACCCATTGAATATTACAGACAAAGATTAGGTTTTCTTGGCGCAAGAAATAATAGAAAAAATACTTTCTAAATTGTATAGTGTTCTTAAAACGTCAACTCGCGATTTAAAACATCGAAATTGTTGTTAAGTTTTATGCAAAAAACCTGAAATAAATACGGGTTATGTAGAGGAACTATAGTAAGATGTGTGTTGTAGAAAGTCTTAAGTTTCAGTCTCAGGCACCATTGTCCTTATTTTGCTAAAATATTAGCAGAAAATTAATTTCAAATAGACCATTTCTCTGATACTTTGGCAGTAGTTTCAGTTATAGACTTTATGGTATGTCTATAATTTTTAGCGAAATTTCGCAGAAAAAGTTCGCTAATAAGGAGACCTCGACTTTTGAATTTTGAGATTTCTTTAAATAAGCTTGAACTAGGCCCACTAGAATCCATATCCGGGGTCAGTTTCCGTTAGTATCTGACTACATAATATATACAGGTGGCGTATTTCTATGGTGAAGCTCAATATATCTGTTATTATACAAGATGCGAGAAAACATTTTATACCTACGTTAATTATACAATGTCTTGAGCTGCATCGTATAAAATTATTTCGACAATTACAAGTGGCCCATAAGTCGTTGGTGATACAAGTTGCTTTGTTTTAACAGAACAGTCCTTATATTGTTACTGAAGTTTTGTAGTTTTCATCGAATTGTAGTGCATATTTGTAAGGAAAAATATTATATCGTTCATCATTTTCGTGTTAGTTCAATTGTTAGTTGTTCAAAATCCGATACGGCATTTGTACTGATAGAAAGCGGAGTCCAATGAAAATGACGCTTGCGGATAAGTTTTTGTTTATATTGCTCATCGAAAAAACGTGATGCCATATACAGGCCGTTCTCAAATGGTGGTTGAATTTAGGAAAATTCAAACCGCAACTGTAACTAATTTTTTTCAAATAAAGCAGCCTGTATTTTGTGTTTCAGAAGTCACGGCCATGCCCTCTGCTTCAACTTTTGTATGACACTCCCTATACCTAAGGACTGTACATCTGGCAATAGTTTCATTTATAACCGCATACCCTGATTCATGTAGGGATCAGTTAAAAAAATAAGTTTTTTATTTCATTCTAATAGCAGATTAGAATATGTAATTATTTAAAGAATTTTTGAAGAAAAATATTAAAATCTTTAAATTCACTTTGGTGAAAAAAAGTAAGACACTTAATTTGATAGGATTACCTCTGGTAACATTCTCATAAGATATAAGTAGTTGATAAATTGTTTTTCACAGATGTCAGATGAAACTTCAAAGTGACACATTAAATAACGTCCTTATTTCTGACAGCTTGTGCTTTCGTAGAAATATTTTTTTGGAAGATTTTTGTGAAATGTTGCTAATGAATAATAAATGTTTAATAATTTACTGTCAAAAAATGTTATAAATAGAGACTGTATAACAAATCAACAATTTTGTACGCACCGAAATGGCGACCCTGTCGTACATCTCACAATGTTTTCGGCTACTTTCGCCGAATTACTTGTGTATTCTTGCTGTAATTAGTATAGCGGACTGATGAGCGATAATGAGAGCGAAACCGGTATGCGTTTCTAATTATGGTGAGAGTACATCTAGCTTTACATACATTGTCCCTGTATTAGGGAATTTACCAAATTATTGGTTGGTTGTACACGTCTGTATTTATAACATGTTGTGTTTATTAGAGCTGTCGTAACAACATACTACTTGGTTACGCACCGAGATGGCGACTCTGTCGTACATTTTACAATGTTTTCTGATGCTGGCTACTTTAGCCGAATTACTTGTGTATTCTCGCTGAAATTAGTATATCGCTCTAATGAATTCTAATTAGAGCGAAACCGGTAGGCGTTTCTAATTATGGTGAGAGTACATCTAGCCTTACATACATTGTCCCTGTATTAGTGAATTTACCCAATTATTGGTTGGATGTACACGTTTGTATTTATAACATTTTGTGTTTATTAGAGCTGCCGTGATAACATACTACCTGATTACGAACCAAGATGGCAACCCTGTCGTACGTCTCACGATGTTTTCTGACACTGGCTACTTTAGCTGAATTACTTGTTTATTCTCGCTGTAATTGGTATATCGCACTGATGATCTCTAATGTGAGCGAAACCGGTATGCGTTTCTAATTATGGTGTATTAGGGAATTTACCAAATTATTGCTTGGTTCTATACGTCTGTATTTATAGCATTTTGTGTTTGTTACAGCTGTCGTGACAACATACTACCTGGTTACGCACCGAGATGGCGACTCTGTCGTACATCTTACAATGTTTTTTAAGGCTGGCTACTTTAGCCGAATTACTTGTGTATTCTCGCTGTAATTGGTATATCGCACTGATGAGCTCTAATGAGAGCGAAACCAGTATGCGTTTCTAAGTATACATACATATTTCTTGTATCATGGGAAAAAGCGACACGGCTCACAATTTACAAAATTGTTGGTTGGTTGTACACAGTCTATGTTTATAACATTTTGTGTTTATTAAAGCAGCCTTGACAACATACTACCTGGTTATGCACCGAGATGGCGATCCTGATACATCTCACAATGCTATCTAAGTCTCTTTTCAAGAAACTGCTAACTATATCAATCTGTAGATTTTTCCTAACGACACAACAGAAATGTAAAAACAAAAAGAAACTGTACCTAATTGAAGACATTTAAAAATATATATTATTACTACATTCCTGATAGGCACCATTGCATATGTTATATTTAAAAAAATATGTCAATCGACACTAAATGTTAGCGCTCTTGTAGACTGGTTCACCTTAAGAAACAAATAATCTGTATACATATTATGTATATCATTTATGAAATAACAAAGTTTACTTGAGTCTGAGTTCTCGAATCACATTGCAACATACCGAGGTTCAATTCCCACCAGAAAAATTTGGTGTTTTTTTTTAACGAACTGCGCCCACTATTGCAGCACCCACTGGCCACGAACTATCACAAAATGTGTTAGCCGAAGGTGACGTCGGGGAAAAACCTATGCTGTGCTCCTACCACAGCATATGAATAATTATTATTATGCTGTGCTACTACTATGCATATGACACGATATTTCACACAACATGACATAACAAAAGCGACTAATTTCTAAAAGTCCTTGCTAAAACAAATGTAACTAATTTACAATTGGCTTCAATTATTTGGAACAGTCACGTGTTACACCTGATTAAATACGGATTATTGATATTATAACTAGCAATTGCAGACCCAATAATTAATGAATTAGCTTATAATTAAAGCCCGGGTTGTATATATTCAAATGAATGAACAATTTCATTATTGCAAATTAATTTGGAATAATTAGTTGTTATTAAATATATCCCAAAACAGTTTTGTCTGCATTGCTCTAATTTTATCACACATAATGTTCTCTTGTTAGTGAGTTTTTATTAAGAAAATTCACTAACAGTGAGCTGACGACGGTAAGACTTTCGGAAAATATCCTGAAATGAGCGCGAATTCGAGCTCTTTGAACCCATTTGTAGGGTCAGATAATTTTTTTATACGTAAATATATATATATATATATATATATATATATATATATATATATATATATATATATATATATATATATATATATATATATATATATATATATATATGCGCGTGGGTGGTTGCGTGAGTGGTTGCGTGCGTGCTGCATACGTGCGTGGATGCGTGCATGCGTTCGTGCGTGTGTGTGTGTGGGTGTCTGTATCTGTTTTTGTGTGTAAAAGTTCTTGGGTTCAGACTCATTACCTATTTGCCACAAAATATACATAATCTAAACGTTTACTAGATTTTAATATTATCCACAATTTTGTTAGTGAGACCTGGCAGTGCTCGTTAATTTAGGCAAGGAGATAATGGCTATAAACACTTTTTATAAGTGTAATATATAAATACATAACGTATGCACCGAGATATACGCTTTTAAAGATTAGTGAATTTTCTTTTGAAGTTTTCAAAAAATTTCTTCAAATGAGTGCGAACTAGTCCTCCTAGAACTTATACCCGGGGTCATTTGGTGAGCACCTCCCTCCTGCAAGCGGCTTGGATAAGTTCGTTAACCTGGAAAATCAGCCTTGCTTTTCTAGGAAAATGTGGTGTTTTCTTTCGGAAAACATGAATATCTCCGGAAATAACAAAGTCGTGGCAACCAAATTTGCTACGCGGGTTTACATCATAAAAAGTAAACTATGTATCAAAATTTAGATCTGTAGCTTGATATGAGGAAAAGTAATAGGCATTTAAAGAAAAAAATCCGGCGACTGATGACCAGAGAAACGCACAAAAACAAAATATTTTGTGTGGATAACAAGATCTATTGTATATTACCAGCAAAGATTGAGTTTTTTTGGCCCAAAATATTTGCATAAAATTGATTTCAAATAGACCCTCTATCTGATTCGTTGGAAGTAGGTAGTTTTAGTAATATAGTTTTATGGTTCAATAGTGTATCATCTTTAGCGAATTTTCAAAGAAAAAAATTGTCAACGAGGAGGCTGCGACTTGAATTTTGAAAAGATTTTTTAAATGTGCGTGAAGCAGGATCCCTATAATCCATTTTCGGGGTTAATTTCAGTTTTTATTTCTTTACATATATACAGGGTGACGTATTTCTACGGTAAAGCTCAATATATGCGTTATTATACAAGATACGAGAAAAAATTATATATGTTAATTATATATAGGTTGCCTTGAGCTGCATCTTATAAAATTATTTTGGCAATAACAGCGTGGCCCATAGGTCGTTGGTGATACAAGTTTTCATTTATTTTAGTCGAACACCCCTTATTCTATTGTATTTTTTCATTTTCCATATAACTATAATGCACGTTTGTAGGAAAAAATTTGGATAGCGTTAATCGTTTAAGAGTTATTTCAATTGTTTTGCAACTTTTCACATTTTGGGTACAAATCAAACTATGATACGGCGTTTCTACCAATAGATAGCGGAGCCCCATGAACATTTTTCTACTTTTTTACACACCAAAGTTATTTTGATAAAATATGGTACATTTTTCTACTATTAGACGATACTAACAAATCTGATGCCTGCTTTCATTAAAAAATACATATTTGTAATTAAAAACATTTTTTGAATCATAATAAAATGTAATTTACATTTATATACACATACAGCACAAATACTCAAATCATTTTGTAGACATAATGGAAAATTTTATCAAATTTCATCAATTGTGTATGTATATATATATATATATATATATATATATATATATATATATATATATATATATATATATATATATATATATATATATATATATATATATAGTATGGAACTGCCAAGTGGAATAAATTAAATATCTCAATCATTGTGCATATTTATAAAAATCGCAAAACAAGTCAATGTTATAATAAAAAATGACATCCTGCAACGTGAAAACTTCACCCCTACATTCAACCCCCTTCGACTGACAGTTGCATCTCCACATTTTTAAACAGGAACTAGGGGCCTGTGATACCTCATTTTTAAAGTATATTGATTTTCGATTCAAAAGTGCCATGGTTTTAAAATGTATTGCAAAAAAAAAAATTAAATTCACCTCATTGACGAACTAGGGTACAACACACTTAAAAATTAATAACTAACGGCGTTCCATTCTTGATAAAGAGTAAAAAAATAAAAAACACATCAATCCTAGTGTAGAAGATGTTCAAAATGCATACCTTGAACGTCTTGGCAGCATCCTAATCGTAAATAAAAATGTTTTCTAATGTTAGTCAAGATTTGAGGCGTGACCGACCTAATCTCAATCGTTATTCTTCTTATTACGTCAGTTAGATAGCGTGGTTTAGTTTTGTATACCACATACTTTTTACACATCCCATCAGAAGAAGTGCAGTAGCGTAAGATCGGTTGATCGTGCTGGCCATCCTAACGAACCTCGCCTTCCTATCCACTGATATGGAAATATTAAGTTGAGGTACTGACGAACATTGATTATGTAATGTGCTGGTGCCTTATCCTGATGGAACCTTATATCATTTGCTAGTACTTTTGGGTTTTCTCGATCAGAATATAAATTTGCCAAAGTTGGCACGACCTCATTTTGGAGCAGTGCTAAATAATTATCTCTCTATTTAAATTGCCATCAATGAAATAGGTACCAATGACATGGTTTCCAACTATTCCCATCCAAACATCTCCCTTTTCAGTGTGTACATTTTCTTTAGACTAATAGCGACAATCTTGACGATTAGTATGGCCAGAATTGTAGAACTGCGCTTATCAGAAAACAAAACATGTTCTAGTTGGGTAACATTGTTATCCAACATTTCCATCATCTATTCACGAAAAGACGTTCTTTTGTCAAGATCGTATTCCATGAGTTTGTACAAATTTATAGGGATGCATTTTTTAAATATTCTAATAATGGATGAATGGCTACCAATGTTGTGGCTGCTGTCAACTCGAAGTATGTGGATTTGCTTCAAACTCAAGCATTACATATAACTGGGTATCATTACTCAGTGCATTAAACTGTTTTTTTGTATCTGCTTTACATGTCCAAGTTCGTAAAATTGCTTTTCAATTTTACTAATTGTTCCTTTGTATATAGGCGGCCAATTACCATATACTATTACAAAACATATACAATTTTGCATGAACCGCAGAAATGGGTTCCAAAGACTATAATTCCCGCTTATTTGAAAAAGTGTATAGAAAATGGGAAAGTCGTTATTTCTCTAATCGCAAAGTTTTGTTTATGAAAATGAGCTAAACTCACAAAATTTGGTTTTCCTCCAATAACTTTACAACTGTTTGATATTTTACGGATCTAAATACAGATCTAGAATGAGCTTAAAAACAGTTTTGCTGATTTGAGCATGTTTCTAATTTTAATAATAGGTAACGGAGATAGTTTCTAGTAAGTCAACATAAATTGACACTCTGCATAATAACTTGTTGTTTTTACTAACTTTAATTAATTTCATATTTAACCAGTAATAGAACACTAATATGAAAATTGGTAACGAGCTTGCTGCGTCAAATATTTCTTAAAGTGGCTGGTGGGCATGTATAAAGGGCACAATATATTCTTCTACATTCTTCAACAAATGTGTTATAGTGTTTATTGAATCCAAAACAAAATTTTATGGTGGCATATAAAATTTTATATGACGATGTTTGAGCTGTTGTGCTGTATGTTTTCTAGTTACACACCTATAAACCTGCAACAGGCACATGTGAGAAATACCATGTTGTTTCATGTAAGCACATTTTTCGCAGACTAACTTTATATGTTTATAAACTTAGCTGCTTCGTAGTCACGTAAAACTATTCTAAGATCAACATTCATTTTACTTTCTGTAAGTATAAGCTATAAAGAAAGGAGATTCACGATTTTAACATATTTTCTTAACAAACTTCGCTATTAGAGAGCCGACGATTGTAAGACCTCTATCCAATGTCATTTTTTATTTATATACGATATACAGGTGTCCCGAAACGATGAACAAAAAATCAAGGAGTTATGCTACTCAACAAATTAGTACCACAAGTTCCTCTGGCATTTTTTGAAACCTCAAAAATAACTGAGTTACAGAGTTTCAATAATAATAATAATAATTATAATTATTATTATTATTCATCTTATTTTATAATTAATCTGGACTATTTCGCAAGTAACATCACAACAAACTATTATCTGTCAAAACTGACGCCGCATGATCTTGTTTACCGAGAATGTTTTCAAAGCACACTCTGTATTAATATTGAAAATGAGATCAGGTGATTTCGTATTCAATCAATACCAGCAAGTCTTTAAGACGGTTAGTTTTATCAGGATGCAGCAGGACAGCCGTTTTTTGAAGATTTTATGATTCTCTTCAATCCTGTATTATTAAATTTGAGATAAAAATTATAGCAAAAAAGTTATAAATCATTATCTGTTGGTCAAGGGCAGTTTCAGCCTTTAGTTTCCAACGGATCCACATCAAATTAGCAGCATAATTACAAAATTGTATTATATATGAGTGCACCCAATTTGAAGAAAATCGATTCACGATAAAAAAGTTATCAACAAACATTTGAAACCCTGTAACTCCGTTATTTTTGAGTTGTCAAAAAAAATGGCTATAGAAACTTGCACTCATTTTTCAAGTCGCATAATACCTCGAATTTTGTGCTCATCATTTTCGGATATATATATATATATATATATATATATATATATATATATATATATATATATATATACATATATATATATATATATATATATATATATATATATATATATATATATATATATATATATATATATATATGGATAGATGGCGCATTGAAAACGAAACAGACCGATTTGCGCCCAGATAATTTTTTTTAAGAAACGCTGAACACGTCAATTCTAATATTGAGGGGGACATGTTTTGACATAAAACTCAACTTTGTGACATCAACCCCTTAAGAGTGGTGATAAAAACCCTTATATTTTAAATGCGAAACATGGGTCGAGTGTTACATCATTTGAAAGCTCTTTCTTTTCTGAATTCAGCACGTTAATTTTTTTGGAAGTTTTATCAACTCGTTTAAAAATTATTCACAGTTGGAGTTGCAAGAACGTATTTCATTCATTGTGATAAGAAATGCACTAATTAGTCAATTTTTCGTTAAAAAAAACTAAAAACAAAACCAAACGTTCAAAAATGTTTATTCAGTTAAGTAAGTGTTCAAATTGTTGACCACCAGCTTCCATACAAAAGTACAAATTTTGTTCAAAACGAGCTCTGACATTCTGGAGCATTTGTGGAGTTATTGGATGGCATTCTTCAACAATGCGTCGTCGTAATTCTTCCAGAGACTACGGTTCTGTTGCGTAAATTCTACTCTCTAAATGGCTCCATAGAAAGAAATCTAAAGGAGTTAAATCCGGTGATCTGGGAGGCCACTTAATAGCACCTCTACGCCCAATCCATTGCTCTGGAAACTTTCTGTTCAAAAACTCCCTAACACGTTGTGAAAAATGCAGAGGAGCTCCATCTTGTTGCAACACTAATTGATTTTCTTGATAGCGATCATCATTTTCAACAATGTCAATTATTAGAGATTAAACGATATCTTCTAGTAACTCCAAATACGTTTCGTCACTCAAGTTGCCATCAAGAAAAATTGGTCCGGTTAAACGGTCTCTAAAAATGCCAGTCCAGACATTCAATTTCTGTGGAGTTTGAGTGTGGATTTCGTGAACATTTCTTGGATTATTAACTGCCCAATACCGACAATTATGACGATTGACTGTAGAGTTTAATAAAAAAGTACACTCGTCTGAAAACAGATATTGAACAGAAAGTTCCCGTTATCAGCTATTCGTGCAGTCATAACTTCACAAAACTCCAGCCGCCGATCAAAATTATCTTTATTCAGTTGTTGTACAAGATGAATTTTATACGGGTGAAATTTATGATGCTTCAATATTCGCTGAATAGTTCTTCTTTTGATGTTTGAAACAGTGGCCAATTTTCTCGTGCTCAAAGTTGGGTCTGCAGCAATTTCTCCTAAAACTTCAATCTCAGTAGTCTCATTTCTAACCGGAAATTCACGTTCAGGATCCCGTTTTTTGTTGGCTACTGAACCACTTTGTCGAAACTTTGCAACTAACTCCAAAATGTATTTTTTGTTAACATGTCTGTTCGGATGTCGTTCATTAAACAAATTTTCCGTACGGTTGGCACAGTCATCGTTTTTGAGTAAAAGAGTAATTATTTCAACTCTTTCTTCTACAGAATACACCATTCTGAAATTAATTTTCGGTAGTACTTTTAAGTATTAAACCGACCGATAAACTGAAATAATAAACCGATAATAAATGTTCGGATGGTCAATTTTTGTTTACAAACCAACAAGACATTGACTATCAGCACATTTCTTATCGAAATGAGTGAAATCCGTTTTTGCAACTCCAACTGTGAATAATTTTTAAACGAGTTGATAAAACTTCCAAAAAAATTAGTGTGCTGAATTCAGAAAAGAAAGAGCTTTTAAATGATGTAACACTCGACCCATGTTCCCTTTTTAAAATATAAGGGTCTTTATCACCACCCTTAAGGGGTTGAGGTGACAAAGTTGAGTTTTATGTCAAAACATGTCCCACTCAATATTAAAATTGACGTGTTTCAGAGTTTCTTAAAAAAAAATTCTCTGGACGGAAATCGGTCTGTTTCGTTTTCAACGCGCCACCTGTATATATATATATATATATATATATATATATATATATATATATATATATATATATATATATATATATATATATATACCACGGATATAGGGCCAGCTCTAAAATTTCGTATGCCTTCGACTGAGTTCCATGTAATTGGAGATTCAGATGTAAAAATTTTGCATTTCGACGAGATCGCACTCAAAAATGAACGATTTCCAGCTTGAATTTTGAGGTGACTACAAACTGGTTGGTTGGTTGGTTGTACACAGTCTCTATTTATAGTATTTTGTGTTTATTAGATCTGCCGTGACAACATACTACCTCGTTTCGCACCGAGATGGCGACCCTGTCGTACATCTCACAATGTTCTAGATTCCTAAACAAAAAAATGTTATTAAAGCGTACTAGATTGGCCCTTCTGTCAGCCCGTATGCTGTTCTTGTTCCTGAACATATTGCCGCGTCAAAGAATTGGATCTCTTGTTCCTGAACATTAAAGTACGTGCCGGAGACGGTGGTGAATGATGGTGGCGACGACAAGATGATAATATCTTTAGACTGTGATGATGATAAATAGACATGATCTTTTTTACAGAATAAACGAGTTTTTAATGTATTGATCTCACAAAATTATTCTCTACATAAAAGTTTTATTGTAACTTAACGGCCAGTCGAACCGAAGATATTATGTATGTTCCACACAGGCGAAGCCGCAGGTAACAGCCAGTTTAATATAATCTGCAAACTATTCAAAGTTAGTGGAATACTTTTGGACTCTATTTACATAGTTGCTATACAGGTTTGCCTTTGAAGTCGTAGACATAATGCTATTTTTAAGTAATCCGTTAATTTATGATGTAGTCATTTTAAACCAGAAGTGTTATTTTTAATACATGTGTTGGTTTTGGAATCCAATATATTGTTTTTAATCTTTTTAAAGTAAGCTTTACAAAACCTCAACATCTTCCTAACAGAACTGCCGAAATAAACGTTCAGAAATGTATATTTATAGATGCTTATATCGTTGCTAAAATATTGTTGCGTTTTCTCCGGGTTCTGGATAAGTGAGACTTTTAAATTTTAACAAAACAACTTTATTTACAATCTAAATATGGATACAATAAAAGTTCTAGAATGTCTCTCTCGCAGAACACTTAATTTACTGTCTAAATATGGATACAATAAATATCTAGAATATATCTCTCACAAAACACTTAGTTTATCTGGCTTTACACTGGTTACTAATCTGCACACAAGTCACTATACTGAAACTACGGTCTCTACTTCACACTAGTTACTGCTTCTTCGAGTCACTTCAACATTATCTAATTGAACTGAGCTGAACTGGCTGGTTTGCTTTCGCGTTTATATACTCGCCGTACCTTCCACCACGTTTCTGGAGCGTTCCATTCCAGAATGTTCCAGGACCTTCTTTTACTAGAAGGTTCTGTGAATACAGATCGGTCCCGTGTGTATACAGGGGAATGTATATACAGGTGATCCAAATGTGGTCATCACTCCTATGTTACACAAGAGGTGTTTCTCATAATATAAGATCTCTCTGCGTATACAGGGTGTAAGGGTTCTCTGCGCATACAGGGTGTATATACAGGGTGTTCGGAATGTGCAGACCTCAGTTATCCGTTCCGACGGGGTACAAGTTGGTAACTTCGTTATTTCTGGTCCTAGAGGGTTGAGACTTCGCCTGAGTGGGGTCACCCCAAGCACCCCCAGGGGGTGAGGAGGCGGTGTTACCAGATTGTGCAAAAATTCCCAGATATTGGGGAAGTTCTGGAGATGTGGCAACACCGCACCTGCATCTATTGAAGTGCTTTGTAACAATATTAAACATTTTAAGAAACACGTTACCTTTTGTACAGAAAATTTAGAAGTTTTGTTATAATTATATTTATAATTGAAGATTGTCCTGGTGCAAAGACTGACAGTTTAGACACCAAAATCAAAATAAATAAAATATACAGCAAAAAAGTCTGAACACAGAAAGTGCGTTATGGTAGCCAATTTTCATGTAAATCTTTCAAATCTCGGATAAAAACAAAACATTTCGTTTTAGAAATACAAATTTCGCCGTCCTCAGGACGTAGGAGCTTAATATATCACTATTTCTCAGGAGAGCCTTTTAAAGATTTTATAGTATTTTGACGTGAAATTTAAACATTTAGTGTTTCATTCCAAAAGGGTTACTATTTTTTTATGAAAATATAAAATACAGCAAATTTAGTTTAAAATAAGTAAAGTAAAAAAATCAAAAAAGGACCCCAAATAATTTGTTTTTTGTAGATAAGCCTATTTGTAGCTCCAAAAAAAGTAAGTGGGATAAGCCCACTATAAACTAATAAGATAGCTTTGGGATTATTCGATTATGTAATGCAAAAAGGCCATACTGAGTAAGAAATGTGTTTATTAAGTTATATTTTACAGACAAAAACGCAAATGTGCTGTCTAATGAGGTAATGACCGATAAAAGTCCGCGTGTTCTTTTTCTTTCACAACTGGTGTTGCACCACTGGAGGTGGTTCTTTGTAAAGCTTGAGTATATTATTGTACATAACTGAATGCATAACAGCTTGGCTTTTTAAACTGATTGATGTGTACTGGGTTTCTAAATGGTTATTCCTAAAATAAATCTTTATCGGCTCACTTTTCTTTACAGAAAACTCAACCATTTTATTCCACTTTATGTTTTTGTCTAACTGCTATCATCTGTACGTACGGAGAGAAGTAGAAGATTTTGCCAAACATCTTAAAATCTAAAAAAGTAAGTGTAGCTTAAGGGGACAACAGTATATGGATTCTTTATTCTCATCAGACGAAATACTGAAATGAGTTCCGTGGGAACCATGATATCACCAGATAATTTTTGGAGCATTTGGAATCGCGCTGTGGGCCGAGTCTCCTTCGTTTTGACCATGGTGAGGGGCAAATAATCTAAGGAATATCTATTCTAAATTCGTGCTGTTGTTAATTACATACAGTAGAGTAGAGGCTTTAATTGTTTTTTTCAATATTGCCCCCTCCCACGTCCGTTTGCGAATAGGTATACTGTCTGTTACTGTTCCATATTTGTAGTATCTACCTAAAAAGGTATACAAAGCTGTCGCTATCTCACAGGAACCTCGTTTACTATTTCCCTCACTCCAGATAAAACAAAAACAATCTCTAGAGCCAATATCAAATATTGTAAAGTTAAAAACCCATAGCCTTCTTTTGTAGAAGATTTTGTTATCGTTTGATATAGGTACATGAATAACCTGTTGCAGGTCAAACGAAGCACAAACCACAGACATTTTATGAAGCTGTGCTTCTTCTTTGCAAATATTTTTGTCTCTAACCTTTCCTTCTTTTATATGCTTTTGATATTGATCATTTAAAATTGTCTTGATTTCCTCAGATCCCTGTAAATATGACATGCAAAGACTGCATTGGTCCTTCTTAGGCCTTTGAAAAGGCAGCTGCATACTTTTAAGAATTTGACTGTATAAAGAAAAATACGCTTTCTCAATACCATTTTCTGCACAATGTTCTAAATAAAGTATGTACATTTACGGCAGAGATAAATCGCTATATAGGTATCTCCTTGCGGCGATGGTGGGTCTCCACTTTTGGCAATCGTTTAGTATGATTGATTTTTTTTTTAATTCAACAACACACCACGAGGGCTTACAGCCTAAATACTATCGTACCGTGGGTCTTGACAGGGAGGAAAGAGGCAGCTTGTCAATTCTGGACATGAAGGTTTGGAGGTTCGGAGGAGAAGGAAAAACATGTGCCGGCAAGGAATTCCACAACTTGGAAGTCCTCGGGACAAAAGAGCGGGCATAACAAGATTTTCTAAGTCTGGTGACCTGGACAGTAAAAGGGTGCATTCGCTCTGTTCCCCTGGTAGATCTATTGGGGGCAGCAGATGGGGGAACTATGGAGGAAAGCTCCTCTGAGCAGTGCCCGTGCAGATATCTATAAAAGAGAGAGAGAGAGAGGTTACCAATGGCACGTCGGTGGGGAAGGGATGGCAGCCTTTAGGTGAGGGTAGGGTCACCGATGAGACGTATAGCTCTCTTTTGAATGGAGTCCAGGATAGCGAGTGTAGAAGCGGCAGCGGCACCCAAGATGTGGGAGCAGTATTCGAGGTTTGGCCTTATTTGTGAAGTATATAAGGTATAGAGATTAGCTGGTGAAAAGTATTTGCGAGCTCGGAAGAGGAAACCTAATTTTTTAGCAGCTGCTTTTGCAATTGATGTGACATGTTGGTGCCAATTAAGATTTCGATCCACAGAAATGCCAACAAGAGAAAAGGACTCATTACTTTGAATAACTTGGTTGTTCATTGTGATGCGTCTAGGGCTGTTGTATCTCTTGTGAGAAAGAAAGCAAGACTTAGTTTTGGTGGGGTTGAATTGTACAAGATTTCTACTTCCCCAGTCTAATATTTTTTGTAGATCCACGGAGACAGAACCCTCCATGAGTCTGCGATCCTCATCTAATTGGGCTAAAGAGACAGGCTTAGAATATTGTATATTTGAATGGAGGGTGCTGTTGTCCGCGTAGCTGTGAACTGGGTTGGATGTGCTAGAGAGGAGGTCATTGATGTGGAGAAGAAACAAAGTAGGGGCTAAAGCTGAACCTTGAGGAACTCCTGCATTAATTGGATACAGTTTAGAGGAATGGCCATCCACAACAACAGATATGCTCCTGTTGGAGAGGAAATTTGCTGTCCACATACAGATACTCGTAAGGCTTTGTCTTTTAAAGCATACGAATGCTGGCGACCTCCACACATCTTTAGTAATTATACCGCTGCTTTATTTTTTTTTAACTGCAGTACGCATGGCTTTATCGGCAACCCCTAATGTAAAAACATACTTTTGCATACCATCTCTTTTTTCCTCCAACGGAAGAAAAAAATGCTTAGCCTTTTGACGCCTGGACTGATGCGTTGATATCGTTTTTCTTTTAATACATTCCTCATTAATAAAACGAACTACATATTCGAGTTTCAACTACAAATCCTCTAGATTATGTAATTTGTTAAAAATTTGCTGCCGAATATCATCGTTAAGTAAAAAACATTTCTTACCGATTCTCTTGCAAGATTCAGCATTGCAACAGATACCCATTTTGCTTTCAGGGACAATCAGTTTTTTGGTCGGAGACTTGTATTAGAGACCAGAATTGCGCAGAGTCTTTGCTATCTCTTTTGTGTTGATTTTTTTTCTCTAATACATACCCTCTTGATTCCCCCTCCAAGATATATTCTTCGGGTTGTTTGGATATTTGGTATTTATCAGGAATGTCGATATTAAAAAGTGTGGTTTGTGTTATATTCTTATATATAACTACAAACGCAAAGCGATAGTTAGGCCTCTTCGTGAAACTAATGATTTCCTAATGTCCTCTAAATATATTTTTTACGAAATTACTACTAATTACATAAGCCCCTTCCTCCAGTCAATATTTTAAGACATATAAGATAGGTCCAAGTATCATATTGCATTAATAACTTAACTTTTGTGGTAACATAAAGCATGGCAAAACATTCACTTTGCAGGGTTTAACTCAATTTCGCTTTTTTTGTCAGTTAAGCCCCTACGTCCTGAGGGCGACGATTAGTTTGAAGAAAAATTTATTTCGTAAAGAACAGTTAGATTGGGTTGGCTAACGAACTCGTCTACACGATTGATGAAAGCAAAATTATAAATTGGGTAGGCACCTTCTAAATAGCTGATAAGTTATTAGTTAGCACGATCGAACCAGTTTTACTGGAAAAATTTTACATTTTTTTCGAAAAATCTTCGAAAAACAAAGTCACTTTGGTAAAGTTATGAACACAAGTTACCTTTATAAACTAGAACATACCAAATTTAAGTTTCTGTCTTAATAGAAATAGTTATAGGCATTTATTAGTGAATTTTCATTAAAAAAAATACTAATGAGAATATCGCAACTTTTTAAAAAATTTCTTGAAATGCGCGCGAACTTAGACCCCTGGAATTCGGTCGTTTCAATTTTTGTATGTTTATTATGAATTCAAAAAATAATGAGCCGATTTTGGTAAAATTCGGCAGGTGCCTTTCTCTTTTAAGTGGCTTGGATAAGTTCGTCAGCCAGGAAAATCGGACCAGGTTTTCCCAGAAAATGTTGGGTTCTCTTTTGAAAAATGTTTGCTTCTCCGTAAATAAAAAAACTCGAGGCAGCAAGTGCGTTATGGTAGTGAATTTTCATAAAAATGTTTTTAATAGCAAATATGTTTTTTTAAAGAATGCAGGCTTAAAATTTCGTTACCAGCATAACCTAGATAGTAGAAACAATGTACCATACTTCATAAAAATAACTTTATTGTTTGAAAATGTCCAAAAAATTTTCCGAAAATAAACCTAAAATGTTCCCGAAAAAACTGGTTTCCCGGCCTACCTTAGGTTAAATAGCAAATTAAGCTGTTGACATTTGAATCATTTTTTGAAAATTTGCTACCATAACGCAATTGCAGGTCCCGATTTATTTTAAATCAGCACAATTTTGACATGTAATAATTAGCAAATGGTATTAGCTGCTGCCATTAATATACTGCCAAAACTAAAGGCAGAAAATACGCCATTTGAAAAAGAATTTCATAGCTAAGGAAATTGAGCAAAGGCTGCGATAACCAGGCGCCAACAGTTAAATAGTGGAGCTAACGTATGCATTCACCAGTAACGCTATATTTCAGCACGATCTCAACTGTTGCCGATTTGTTAAAGCGGAATTAATTTTCACTGACTAACACAACATAATACTGGAGCATGCGTAGTCAGGGTAGCGTACCAGTGATTTGAATTTGGTTATTTTCATGGGTATTATTTCTAAATTGATGGAAAGTTGTTTGATGCATTCTAAAATGGTTATGAAAATTATCTGGAGTGTAATTTGATGTATTCACCGTAATAATATTAATTTCTCGTAGGTTTGGTTCTTTTAGGCGGTACTATCTCCACTGATCAAAATTTTTTATCTCCAGTTCTATCACACTGATGTCAAGTGGGTCATCAGCTAATTCCTTTAGAAAGAGGTATCTAAGTTGATCATTATTTTCGTTATTTATTTTATTTTTTAAAACTTTTTTAAAATTTTGCTTTGATTTGAGGTAATGCCTACAGACTATACCGTGTAATTTTCTGATGACAGAAAAATGTCAGAATACTACTTGATGTCAACAATGCGTTTATATGAATTCCAACTGCTGAGTTGTATCAACAGTCAACAGTGGAACGCCTAAACTTAGCCGCTGGCGCCTAGTGGACGCAACGGTTAACAATGATTACTTTTACATGCTTTATAGCTGCCAATAAGGTCCTCAGGCTTAGTCCGCTTATTCCTGCTGATGGATAACCTTCCAATGCGACCCCTTTACACACTTTTTCCCATTCACAGAAAATAGTTAACAGAAGGAATATAGTGTAGTTTATTTAGTAGAAAAGGGCTATATAAATTTATTAAACAAACATTCTGGCTCTTTCTTGGTAAGAATCATTTAAATTCTTAGGCTTTTTATCATTTTCAATTTGCATGTAACCACTCATTTCTTCATATAGGTGGTATGCGATTAGTAATACATTTTGTTTGAGCTGTTTAAATATATTTTGCCCTTCGTTGTTGGGGCAGAAAAACATAATCTCCCAAAAAACTACAAGAATAATAACAGACAGTTATGTGCTAGATACGCATTTCGCGTAGCAATAGCTACTGATGAAGGCAACTTCGTTGTCGAAATGCGTTGTTAGCGCATTACTCTCTGTTATTATTTTTGTGGATTTGGGGTCAATAGTGTTTATGTTTCGGTTTTCATAGACAGTGTCCAATATCGTTCTTTTATCCTTCATTGTTGTAGAACATATAGAGAAAAGGTTACAATGAAGGAGATATAAAAATATCGTCTTTGATTGAAATATAAATATGCATTTTAGTGGCGTTAGTGTTGCCACTAAATGATAAAACATCTTGTAATCATGTACCCCGTTTTTTTAGGCATTTACCTTTACACCGTTCCTAATTAATTTTATTAACCTCAAGTTTGTTTTATTGCAGGTTCTTCAGTGGCTGCAGCATTCGACATAATTAAAGTTAACTGTCTCTGTAAGAATAAGTAGAGACTAAATTTCAATTAAAATAAAGTGCCAGGCTAAAATCCTTTAAAATCCGGGTAAAAATAAACAATCTGCTCTCAGTTGTTAGAACAGAAGCGAAAGCGGTCGCGATGCGGGCGTCAGTGGCGTTCGTGTTGGGGATTATATGGGTATTAGTTGTGGGGCCTGGTAGCTTTGCCGAGCCCGGAAATGACATCGGGCATCTCTCCTTCTCTTCCTTACGATGCCCCAGAGGATGCAGCTGCGCTGGAACCACCGTCGATTGCTCCCATAGGGGATTCACGCAGGTTCCCAAGAACATTCCATTGGATACCGAAAGACTGTAAGTAGATAAATATTCATACGAGCCACTTTATTTCCTTTATCTGCATAATTCCGCTCTTCGTGGTTATTGCTGTTAAGTGGTGTATTTTTTTGGCACTGTTATGGTGCTTTGACTTCTGCTTTAAATATTCACGATTTTAGCTTTTTAGCTGCCCGTCCATATTTAAGATTTGTTCGTTATGCAAAAAGGTTTGGTTAAAAGTTTTAAAGTAGGGATTGTTTATTCTTTTACGTCTATAGCAACCGACTTAATGAATTACGCATAAAAAAATAAGTGAGCAGGTCCATATTTGTTCGAAAGAAAATGAATCAATGTTAATTTCGTTGCACATTACATTTTTGTGGTTGTTGTAATAAACTGTAGCTGATTTTTTAAATGTAAAAAAAATTGAATATTTGGTCGCAGGCCACATTCTACAAGACTTAAAGTCGGGATTGTTTTTTTACGTTTGTAGCAACCGACTTAATGAATTACGCATAAAAAGTAAGTAAGCAGGTCCATATTTGTTCGAAAGAAAATGGATCAATCTTAATTTCGTTGCATATCTAATTTTCGTAGTTGTTGTAATAATGAAACTGTACCTGATTTTTTAAATGTAAAAGAAAATAGAATATTTGGTCGCAGGCCACATTCTACAGGATTTAAAATCGGGATTGTTTTTTACGTCTATAGCAACCGACTTAATGAATTACGCATAAAAATAAGTGAGCAGGTCCATATTTGTTCGAAAGAAAATGGATCAAGGTTGATTTCGTTGCTCATCTTTTTTTTTGATTGTTGTAATAATGAAACTGTAGCTTATTTTTTAAATGCAAAAAAAATTTTTTAGTCGCAGGTCACATTCTACAAGATTTAAAGTCGGGATTATTTTTTAGGTCCATAGCAACCGACTTAATGAATTACGCATAAAAAATAAGTGAGAAGGTCCATATTTGTTCGAAAGGAAATGTTAACTTCGTTGCACATCTAATTTTTTTGGTAAAAAATGGAAGTAGTAGCTGATTTTTTAAATGTAAAAAATTTGAATATTTGGTCGCAGGCCACACAGAAATCAGCAAGACTGTTCATAAAAAATCAGCCGGCCGGTAAAAATCAACAGTAGTAAGTTTGATAAATATATATTTCCGAATAAAAAACACGTATTTTTTATACTTTGAAATAAAATTGTTTGCACTTTCCATAAGTTTTCGACAATAATATTAACCAAACATGTAGCTCCCTAGACCACGTTTATAGCGGATATTACGCCTGCGTAAAAATTTGCCGGTTCAAAAATTTGATAAAGGTAACAAGTAACATAATTTTAAGTAGATTATTAACAAAATGAAGGGCGAAAACCGAGGTCAAGTTCGTTAATCAGCGTTTATACTCAAGTTTTTTCCGGTGGAAAATCGGGGAAAACTTTTTGAAAACGCTAAATTTTTGTAAGTTTCAGAATAACTGGAATAAGACTTTGCATGTGGCTAGAAATAGTGCAAATAAACCTATGTTGTGAATATTAAGTAATTTGGTACACAATATTTAGAGTTTTTTCCAAATTAAAAATAAAATGGCAGCCTTTGGGTGAGGGTAGGGTTACCGATGAGACGTATAGCTCTCTTCTGAATGGAGTCCAGGATAGCTAGTGTAGAAGCGGCAGCGGCACCCCAGATGTGGTAGCAGTATTCGAGTGGTTAAAGTCCAATGCCTGACAGACAGAGTACTTAACTGCCACGCGTAGATTGATTCATACAACAGGTAATAACCATACACCAATTATGCTAGAAGTGTAAACAAAATCAAGCCAATTATCTATAAAAATGATTCTAAAACAATTTTTTTTCTCTTTAAACTTAAACATAAGACGTCATATAAGACCCAAACAGTCGTGGGATGTGTTTCGATGGTAATTCTACCAATTCTGCAATTATTATTATTATTATTATTATTATTATTATTATTATTATTATTATTATTATTATTATTATTATTATTATTATTATTATTATTATTATTATTATTATTATTATTATTATTATTATTATTATTATTATTATTATTATTATTATTATTTGTATGCATTAACATTATACAGTGCACCTTACATATAAGTTATAAACTGTGCTGTAATTGATGCGATTTGGTTTAAATCTTAAACTGAAACATATCAAAATCCTATTGACACTGACATTTCTTGCTATAAAATTTCGGTATTTCAAATTTACAATTTATTCAACCAATCATCTCTATACTTTAAATGTAACATCCCGGGAATGAAGCCGATCTAGAGTATCAGGCAAATAAAACCTTTGTTGACGTGTGCCTAGATAGCGCAGGGTGCCCCCTGCTTGCCTCCGAAGCAGAAGGTTATTGACATTTGGAGAAACAATGGTGTCCGATTTCATACGTTTTGAACATGATCTCATTTTTGTTTAAAACGCCTGAATAAGTTTGTCACCTTTGAGTCTGAAATCACAATTTTCAGCAGACATTTTGTTATTGTTGATATTGAAAAAACCTGTTTGATTAGGTTGACTAAAACGAAATCGTACTGGCGATTAATACGGAAAAATAACCGCTACCTTTATATTTTGGCAGATACTTTACTTTACTAAATATGAATTAAGTTTCCTTCCGGAAATCTTTTGTATAACTTTAATGAAATTTGTAATACAAGTTTCTTTTAAAGAGGCTTACACTATCTACAGATATAGAAAAATTTGATTCTTTAGCTTCATAGAAAATTGAGTTTTGGGCATTTTTCTCAAAAGAAGTTAGAACCCAGATTTTTTTGATAATAGAGATATATCGATGGTAAGTAACACTTTCCAAGCAATTCTTCAAATATTCCGTACTAGAACCTTTAAAATCGATCTTCAAGGTCCATGTAAGTTTAAAGTATTAGCTTTACTAATATGCCGTATAATAATAGTGTACAATTTTTATCAAAATTAGCTACTATAACGCACTTGCTGCGTCCCCGATCTTTTTTAAAGTAGCTAGGAGACAAGATTTGAATATTTTTTATGACAATAGAAAAATAGAAATTTTTCAAATGGACTTGTATTAGCACCTTTAAACCCGCTCCTCGACGCCTGTTTAAATGAAAAGTATTACTTTTAGTAATATGCCGTACTCATAGTGTAAAATTCTTATGGAAATTCACTGCGTCCGGAATTTTTTGAAAATTCGCCTAAAAATATAAAGGATATTGAGGTATTACCATTTCAAGTGAAACACACTCTTTCAAAGATAAAATAATCTGAATTTGATCTCATGGTAGTACATTGATTTTAAATGCAAAGCTATAGGACGCCACATAATGTTATTTTTTTCATCCAATTACTGTCAAACTCCCAACGATAAATCTAATCTCTTTCGAACAAGCAAGCAACTTATCGAGTAAACATCTATTTTTACAGCCAGTGCAAAAGATGCCCCCAGGCAAGCATTCAAAATGAATAAAATTCTGTGATAAGTTTTGCGCAACAATTTCCGCTACCTGCAAAAAAGAGGAAGGCGCATTGAATGCTATTGCGATGGGAGTTTTTGCGGTTGTTTAGAAACCAATAAACTGGCTTCTAAACTCCACGTGAAGCAAACCAAGACAATCTACCTTGCACCGACAGCTTTATCGTTTGCCCCTGGTCTTTTCGTTTTTTCTACGTAAGAAGCGACGTGATTACATTTTTTCAGAGCTTTTTTTATGTGTTAAACAGAGCTTTTAATGTTCCAGCGCTGATGTATTTATGGCTCTTTTAATGATTATGCGTATAACTATAGATGCAACATAGGGTTTTATGTTAAGGTTAATAACACACTGTATGTTTGTAAAATTTACTTACAGCCAAGTTACAACCATAAATTTTAAAGTGTTTTACTTTTACTGTTTAAACTAGATTGTTTCTGGTGAGTATCAATTTTACAGGGCAATCACTATTTATTAGAAGTCATACTATTATGTGATAACTTCAAATGATCTCGGACAACATTTACAGAAGATTGTGACGTTTATTCAGGCTACAAATCTCAAACATATACTCGTAGGTTATATGGTCAGTTTTTAAAATGTAACATTAATTATATTATTTACACTATTAGACCAAAAATTACTGAACTACTTTTAATGAAATTACACAAAAACAGATGCTGGTTGAATTCGACTGCCGATTGTTGAATATCTATTTGACCTTTTTGATCTGATATCTGACCCATTTTTTCGATTTAAAAAAAAACTAAATTACTTATTTTAAATCAAATATGTTAAGTAAGAATTCACATATTCCAGTTTTTCTTAGAATAAAACATATTCTACAGTGTGGAACAGCCAAATGGAATAAATTCAGTATCTCAATTGTGCACATTAGTTAAAAAGTCTGGACGCAGCAAGTGCGTTATGATAGTGCATTTTCATAAAAATGTTTTTAATAGCAAATATGTACTTTTTTAATGAAAGCGGGCATCAAATTTGGTTACTAGTATCACCTATATAGTAGACATAATGTACCATACTTCATCAAAATAACTTTATTGTTTCAAGAAGTACAAAAATTTTGCGAAAATACACATAAAATGTTCCCTAAAAAACTGGTCCGATTTTCCTGGCCAACGAATTTTCTCAAGCTATTTACCCACCTACCGAGATTTAGAACCTCGGTGGTTCAGAGGTAAAAACCTGTGCCCTTGAAACGAAGGGTACTGGGTTCGGTCCCAGGATTCTCCTTTCACTTTTTCAGTACAAACCTGTAACATTAACATCAACCAAGGTTCTGACATTGTATTTGAGCAAGTTGAATGTCTGCACGTTTAGCCCTTCAGAGGGGGCGTAAAGCCGTCGGTCCCGTGTAGATGCGATGCTGGGCATGTTAAAGATCCCTACCCTCCTTACAGAAAGGCAGGGGTTCGGCAAATTTTCCAGGATAGTGAGGTGAAACTGCCCAATGGCGTTGATTAGCCATAGTCGCGGAAATAGGCCGACATTAAAGAAACCAAAACACAACACCTACCGAGATATTATTACTCACAAAAAGTTTTTCAACAAAACTTATAAAAAAAAATGTTTCATGACAATTTGCAACCTGTATAGTAGAAATAATGTACCATAGTTCATCAAAATAACTTTATTGTTTGAAAATGGACAAACATTTTCCGAAAATAAACTTTAAATGTTCCTGAAAAAACTGGTTTCCTGGCCAACGAACCTTAAGTTAATAGCAAATTGACGTATTGATATTTGAAGCATTCAATGAAAGTTCGCCACCATAACACACTTGCTGCGTCCCGAATTTCTTTTCTTACAAACATGTATTATATTTCGATGGAAAATGCAAAAATGCAATAACAGAAGGCGTGTTCGATTAAAAAAAAGAAAATTTGAATCACCAACGACTTATGGGCCATCCTGTAACTGTAGAAATATTTTTTTAAGATGTAGCTCAATATAATTAGTGTATACAATTTTTTTCGTATTTTGTAGAATAATGGATATATTGAACTTTATTGATTTTTTACGAAAATTCGCCAAAAATTAGATACCATTAAACGATAAACTCTATAGCCAAGACTACTGCCAAATCATCAGATAAAGGGGCTATTTGAAATGAATTTTCTGGAAATATTTTAGTAAAATGAAGGACCATGACGATTGAAACTAAGACTTCACGCTTTGTAAAACATTCTTCTTGAGACATTTTCTTTCCATAGTTCATATTAGTTTCAGGTTCTTTGACTAAATATTACCAACTTTGACGTTTTAAATCGCGACTTTGACGTTTTGAGGAAAACCCAAATTTATTTTTCTTTAAACGCCTATAAGTTTTTTGTTTTAAACCTACAGAGTTAACTTACCCATAACGATATAAACCCGCGAATCAAATTTTGTTGCCCTTGCTTTGATAATTCCGGAGATATAATTTTTTTTCGAAAGAAAACACAAAATTTTTCGGGAAAAGCTCGGATTTTCCTGGCTAACGAACTTATCCAAGCCACTTGCAAAAGGAAGGTATTCACCAAATTTAATCGAAATCGGCCGATTAGTTTTTAAGTTATCGGTGTGATATATATATATATATATATATATATATATATATATATATATATATATATATATATATATATATATATATATATATATATATATATAAACATATAAAAATTGAAATTGACCCCGGATATGTGTTCTAGGGGGCCTAATTAGCGCTCATTTGATGAATTTTTTTCAAAATTCAAAAGTGGGGATTTACTCATTAGTGATTTTTTTTAAAGAAAGTTCACTAAAAGTCTTATTTGCTATTAAAAACATTTGTATGAAAATTCAATAACATAACGCACTTGCTGCGTCCAGACTTTTTAATTTTAGTGAATTTTCGTAGAAAAAATTCAGTAATGGGGAGATCCCGACTTTTGAATTTTGAAAAAATTTTTGCAAATGAGCGCGGTCTAGGACCCCTAGAACCCATATCCGGGGTCAGTTTCAATTTTTATACGTTTATATATATATATATATATATATATATATATATATATATATATATATATATATATATATATATATATATATATATATATATATATATATATATATATATATATATATATATATATATATATATATATATATATATATATATATATATATATATATATATATATATATATATATATATATATATATATATATATATATATATATATATATGTATGAATCACACCGATAACTCAAAAAATAATAGGCCGATTTTGATAAAATTTGGCACGTACCTTTCTTTTGTAAATGGATTGGATAAGTTCGTTAGTCAGGAAAATCGGATGAGGTTTTCCTGGAAAATTTTGAGTTTTCATTCGAAAAAAAGTCTTATCTCAAAAAGTAATAAGCCGATTTAAATAAAATTTGGCATGTACCTTCCTTTTGTAAATGGCTTTGACAAGTTTGTTAGTCAGGAAAATCGGACAAGGTTTTCAGGGAAAATTTTGACTTTTCATTTGAAAAAATTTTTTATCTCAAAGAATAATGGGCAGATTTTGATATAATTTGACATGTACCTTCCTTTTGTAAATGGCTTTGACAAGTTCGTTAATCAGAAAAATCGGACGAGGTTTTCCGAAAAAATTTTGAGTTTTCATTTGAAAAATTTTTTTATCTTAAAAAATAAAAAATCTATGATAACCAAATTTGGTAGGTAGGTTTACGATATAAAAAGTAAACTATACACCAAAATTTAGATTTCCATGTTACAAGAAAAAAAAGTTATAATAAAATATTTTGTGCCAGATCATTTCTATGAAAATTCACTACCATAACGCACTTGCTGCGTCCAGAGTTTTTAATTACTGACGTGTGAGTACATATCATAGATACATCTTTGACAAATAAAGTATTATTATTATTATTATTATTATTATTATTATTATTATTATTATTATTATTATTATTATTATTATTATTATTATTATTATTATTATTATTATTATTATTATTATTATTATTATTATTATTATTATTATTATTATTATTATTATTATTATTATTATTATTATTATTATTATTATTATTATTATTATTATTATTATTATTATTATTATTATTATTATTATTATTATTATTATTATTATTATTATTATTATTAAAAATTCTACCCATTCGCCAGCATAACGCATTTGCTGGGTCAGGATTTTTGTCTGATTTGCTCAATCTTCAGATAATGTTACATTTAAAAAGCATCTATTTTGTTCATTGCTCTGGTTTACAATTATACATAATGTAAAGAATCAAATTGTTATTTATGTTTAAATAATCATTTGCTCATTAGATACAGATATGCATTATCAAATAACAAATATTGTTTATTTGCTTGTGTTGTGCAATGCGGTGATTTTGAAGTTTCCGCAAAACGGTAAATCATCCGATTAATTAGAGTACGTGTTGAAGGTTTAATAAACGTGTATAAATTAGAAAGATATTAGTTCGACATCGATTCCAAATTGCCACAAAAGCTTTTAGCTATTCAAATATAAGGCATTAAAAGGTGTAAATGCCTTTGACCTAAACAACTTGTGTACGGTCGTTACCAGGCAATCTGTTTAAACACACCTATAGAAATGTCTAATACACATACCATGTTCATTAACTGATGTATATTTTTTAGTATTTTATCAGGAATTTCTCTTAAAGTATTATTTATGGTATTTTTATTTAAATTAATTCAAATATATGTTGTGTTTTAAGATGTTTGAATTCCATGTTTTACGAAGATTTATTATGTAAAGCTGGATATATTTTTCATAGTGCACATAATACACTAAGTCTACTAAGTTCTTTACATAGAGGATGAGGGGCCAAGAGTTTCTGTTAGAAGTTTCTCAATAACCGAACCGATTTTAAATCTGAAAATTTGATTCCTAGGTTTTCGGCAACCCCAATTAAACTAAAATCTTTTTGCTCACGTGACACTTCCGGTTCTACCGGAAGTGTCCATCGTTATTTTAAACACAGTATGCTACTTTTTAATAGATTTTTTAATACTCGTAATTTAAGGGTTTCACTAGCATACTATGTGCCTAAAATTAACTATTTTGAAAATATTTCGTTTTGTTCAAAAATTTTCTCAAAACCATAGTTGCACTTTATAGCTGATAACTTGAAGGAAAAATAAGCTACAAGATTCATCTTTTGCACACAACACACCAGTATTTGTACCTTCCTCACACGTATTGCAGTTTCGCGTTACAGCAAAATACAGGGTGATAGAAATTGACTTGGCAACTTGACAAAATTCAACGGATCAAAACTTGCGTCTTTTCAAATGGAACACGCTTTATTTTATTAACTACGTTAATTGTCATTTTGAATCTCTTTCCAATTTGCGTTAGCATCCCCTATACCGAAATCTAACCATTTTGGAGAGAATGTATGTATGTATGTATGTATGTATCCAACCGATAACTCAAAAAATACTTCACTTATTTGGACCATATTTGGGAATTATCCTTATTTTGTTAATGGCTTGGATGAATTCGTCCATCAGATCTTAACGCCCAATTGTTCTTAACAAAAAATTTAAAAAATATTTTTTAAAACGTAATATTTCTCAAATTCTTTAAGTGATTGAAACGAAAATTTACAAATTAAAAGAACATAGACAGACATGGTTTTGTAGCAATTTTCAAGTTTTTTGATCAAAGAAAATTAATGTTATTCGAAATTAAAATTTATATAATCCTCGACATCCCTTCAAATTCTGTAATGCAATATATACAATGTTGGACAAAGACATATGATGTTACCTGTACTGCTATGACATTAAAATAAATAGTCGATAAAAATCTAAACAATGGAAGTTACAACTATTATTGCAACATGCCAGAACGTAGACAGGGACGCCATCTCGGTGCGGAACAAGGTAGTATGTTGTCACAACTGCTCTAGTTAGCACAAAATGTTATAGATGGAGAAATTTGTACAATCAACTAACAATTTTGTAGATGTCAGACCTGGCCCATTTCTTTTATAATACCGGGACAATGTTTGCTTTCAAAAGCGCTGAATTTTAGCATGCGACAATGTTCCCGGCAAGTATCAAAACCTGCTCAAAAAATGAGAACGATACTGATATATAAGTTATTAGATCCATCATTTTTATTATTGATGATTTCGCAGGTTAGTTTTTTTAGTGCGTTTAGTAAATAGCACTTTCTGTATTTCTGATATTGTACGTTTTAAACAGGTACAGTCCCGCTTAAAATTAGACTTACCTACTTTTGTTTAGCGTCCAACCCTATCGAGCTTAATTTAAAAGCTGTTTGCTTTCGGCGTCGACCCGATTTCAGTGTAGTCTTGGACAAAACCTAGATTCATACACTCGCGAATTGCGAAATTGCCGCGAAACGTATGCCTATTGGTTTATTTAAAATAATATCGTAAAACTGTTGTTTTTTATTAGAATTTCTAATTGATTTTACTATTTTTTATGTGCAAACAGACACGATCTGAATGTCTTCTCTACTTCAAGTTTGTGTAGCCCCAATGTTAATTAAGGACTCCCCTTTATTATACTTACTTATCTTGTGCTTATATATGTAATATAAAAATACAAAGGGAGTGAAACAGCAAGTGAATTTATTTACTTTAGTGCTATATGCGATATTATCTGAAAAATACATTATAGGCGACAATGTGGAATGTAATTTAGGTAAATTTACAGTTTACTACAAGGAGGGTTTTTAGAATTTTTTTCAGAAACATGCTGAGAACGCCCCTTGGATGCACAAGCCACAAGGCAAATTTGGTGCAAACAACCCCTAAGAAACTTAAGGGACCAAGAATTAACAGGGTTGCTGGACGGGGAGGAAATCTCAGCGGAACATGATAAAAAAACATTTAGTCGGACTTTGAAAAGATGCGTTTTTCACATTTTGCAGCAATACTTCCTTTAAATCCTGTCTGCCCCGAACAACACCCATATTCGCCCAGGTCCAGTAACTTTCTTGGCGGTTGCTCCCAAGAAATTTTTCTTGTGCTTTACGCTTTGTAGGTAGTTTTATGCATGGACAAGGGGAAAGAGACCCCCCCCCCCACTCCGTGTTTTTGGGTGAGGGGCAGAAACGCTCTTCGTCCTGGGGGTTCTTCTTGCCCTTCTGCATGCATACAATCACCCTCAATGCAAGAAACACAGAAATCTTTTTATGTTCCGCTTTCTAGTGTATTTTTTGTTGAGTATATTTACTGTTTATCAACTGTTTTGTTGAGTGTTGTATACAAATTACTGTATTAATTTTTATGTTAGAGGTCATCTTTTTGCTTGCCTTTCTTTACCTTATTTTTTACCTTTCCTAATTAAATAAAGTAACGTTTTCTAACTTTTAATATAAGGCTAAATCACTATGATATATTATTCTTATGAAAATTTACTACCATAACGCTCTTGCTGCGTCCCGAACATTTCTTAATATTGCGCCAGATACTTGCGTCGAGCGAAGATAGGTCTGGAGAGTACGATGGCCATCTATGTGGACTGTTGTTGGCAATCCATCTGTCATCAAATTGTTGGGTCAAGAAATCAAACGCCAAGTGAGAATTGTGCGAAGGCGCTCTGTCTTGTTGATACCAGATCGTTTCAGCTTCTTCTAATCTCAGTGTATTCAGAGAAACGAGAATAACTTCTCGTAATATATTGCAGTAGCCGACCCCAGTGAGATTTTTCTCATACATTTTCATGCCGAAAACTTTATCATTTTGTACGGCACAAAATACATTAAATGACCCACGGTGTTGACAATAGTTGGTTCTCGTGACGTGAGGATTTTCATCCGACTAAAGATGGCTATTGTGACGATTGAACAATGAATTTTTGCAGAACTTCGCTTCATTGCACCATATAATTTTTTCGCAATAAGCTTCATCTTCCTGTGTTTTTAAAAGGAAAACCATTCACAGAATTCAATACGTTGGGTGTTATAACCAGGCTGTATACTATGGATTAAGTGATAGGAGAAGGGTCTCCAGCTGTGATTAGATTAACGGTTAGATTAAGCTACAGGGACGATAATGGAAACCGAGATTGGAAATGCCAATTAGCGTAGTTAATAAAATACAGGGTTTCCCATTTAAAAACGCAAGTTTTGATCAGGTGAATTTTGTCAAGTTGCCAAGTCAATTTCTATCACTTTGTATATTGTAACGCAAAACTGTAATACTTGTGATGATTGTACCAATACTTGTATATATATATATATATATATATATATATATATATATATATATATATAAAGTTTTTCTCGGAAAATTTTGTGATTTGTTTCGGAAAATTCTTATATCTCCGGAAATAACAAAGATATGGCAACCAAATTTGGTACGCGAGTTTATATCGTAAAAAGTAAACTACGTATCAAAATTTAGATTTATAAATAAAAGAAAAACAAGTTATAGGCATTTAATGCCAAACATTTCGGTTGCTTTGGAGGCCAAATAACATAAGAAGAGACATTTTTGTATAAAACACAATGTCAAGGGTTTCAGATATACACTAATATACCTCTATCTGAAACCCTTGACGTTCTCAAAAATAAACACAACATTTCACACGATACCTTATCTCTTCTAGAACACTGCACATCTAACACTTATTTTCTTTTTCAAAACAAATTTTACAAACAGGTTTGAGGTACTCCCATGGGTTCACCACTCTCTCCTGCATTGGCTAACATTTTCATGGAAAACTTCGAGACACAAGCCCTCAATTCATCCCAACTTAAACCAACATGTTGGTTAACATACGTTGAGAACATTTTCGCTGTCTGGCCACACGGCAAAGAATCTCTGAACGAATTCCTTTCTTACCTAAATAACATCAACCCCCAAATCCAGTTCACCATGGAAATCGAAAATAATTTTTCTTTGTTTTTCTTAGATGTACGCCTCACTCAAAACTCAGTCAGAGGATTTTCTTACACTGTGTACCGAAAAACAACCCACAGTAATCGTTATCTTAACGCCCAATCTCACCATCACCCATCGCAACTAAATTCCGTGGTTCGAACACTTGTAACACGATCCCTTAGACTAACGGACAACAACAATAAACAGACAGAATTAAACTTTTAAAGACAGACATTGCTAGCGAACGGATACGACAACAATCATATACTACGAAACATCAGAAACGCACAACAACAAACCACTACACCACAACAAGAACAGCCAGAGTCCACACAACAACACACAGCGTTTTTACCATACATCAAAAGTGTCACCGACAAAATCAGCCGAATTTTTAGAACCCATCGAAACCATATTCACAACAGATAAAAAACAGTCAAATCTGATAAAGACTCGCAAGGATACGATTCCAAATGAATCCCACGAGCTCACGAAATACCTTGTTCCGACTGCTCCCGAACTTATGAAGGAAAAACAAATAGACGCATTTACAATAGAATATATGAACACACCCTCGCAGTTAGAAAATCCGACCTCTCATCGGCGCTGGCCATGCAACATATTCATACGGGACACAAAATAGATTTCGACAATGCCAAAACAATAGCCCCGGTTTACAACTTCAAAACCAGAATTATCAGCGAAGCGATCGAGATCTAAAAAAGTTCCGATTGTTTATATAAGAGTGGTGTCTTCGTCTTCTGATTACTTGGAAACCTATTATATCTTAATTACAAACACACAAAGAGACAATAATTCAATGGACAATTTTATTTCCCCATTACCTGACTCAACAAATACCTGCCATGCTCTTAATCCTTTAAGTACCGTGACGAAAGTCCCTGACTGAATTGACAGTGACCCGACTATTTACACTGACAACGAAGCAGCTAGACGAAACAGTACATATAATACAAGACTTGCAACGAACTGCCAGATCTCTCTTAGGCCTAGGGTTAAACACACTGAGACCTTAGAGACGATCTCTGACGAGATTTGGGGAGTAGGCAGATTGAAACCCCGTAATCGAGCTACAACAACACAGCCCACCTTTATCCACCGTTTTAAAGAGTAGGCAGATTGAGGCCTTAGAGGTCATGTCCTTACATATTTCCTTTACCCCTTGAAAATGGCTCCAAAAACGGGAGCCGAAACGTCGAGTTTTAATAAATTCTGGACGCGGTTCAACCCGAGAACCACGTATGTCTCACATTAAAAACCGCGGAAATCTTTTCGATCATTATATATATATATATATATATATATATATATATATATATATATATATATATATATATATATATATATATATATATAATGTATCACACCGATAACTGAAAAAATAATGGGCCGATTTTGATGAAATTTTTTGAGTACCTTCCTTTTGCAAAGTGGCTTAGACAAGTTCGTTAGCCAGGAAAATCGGCCCAGGTTTTCCCGGAAGGTTTTGTGTTTTCTCTCTGAAAACATTTGTATCTTCTATTAGATTTCGTACACGTGCTCGTAGTACAAAGAGTAAACCACGTCCCAAAATTTAGGTCTGTAGGGTTAAAAATTAAAAAGTTATGGGCATTTAGAGAAAAAAATTGGGATTTTCCTCAAAACATCAAAGTTGCGCTTTTAAACGTCAAAATTGGCAAGATTTGGGCAAAGAACCTGAAATAAATCCGGATTATGTAAAGAAAATGTCGCAAGAAGAGTGTTGTGCAAACCCCTAAGTTTCAGCTTTAATCGTCATTGTCCTTTACTAAAATATTTCCAGAAATTTCATTTCAAATAGACGATTTCTCTGATGGTTTGGCGGTAGTTTTAGTTCCACTTATGGTTTAACGGTCTATAATTTTTAGATAATTTTCGTAGAAAAAATTCATTTATGAGGAGACCGCGACTTTTGAGTTTTAAAAAGGTTTCTTCAAATGAGCACAAACTAGGCCCCCTAGAATCCATATCCGGGTTTAGTTTCAGGTTTTGTGTTTACATATATACAAGGTTACGCATTTCTATAGTAAAGTTCAATATAATTGTTATTATACAAGATACGAGAAAAAGTTGTATACGTTACCTATAGGGTTTTTTGAGCTGCATCTTATAAATGTATTTTGACAATCACAGTGTGACCCATAAGTCGTTGGTGATACCTACAATTTTCTTTCGAACACCCTTATATTATTGCATTTTTGATTTTTTTAACGAAATATGATGCATGTTGTAAGAAAAAATCGAAACGCAGTAATTGCATTTTGGTAGCGAATTTTCATTAAATGCTTCAAATTTCCATATTTTAATTTGCTATTAACCTAAGGTTTGTTGGCTAGGAAACCAGGTTTCTCGGGAACATTTTAAGTTTATTTTCGGAAAATTTTTGTGCATTTTCAAACAACTAGTTATTTTGATAAAATATGGTAGATTGTTCCTACTGTATAGGTTATACCGGTAACCAGATTGATGCCTGCTTGCATTAGAGAGACATATTTGCTATTATGAAAATTATTTTATGAAAATTTACTTCCATCACGCACTTGCATTCAGACTTTTTTATTGTATATATTTGTGTGATAAAGACACCAGGTGTTTACATTCCATCATTGTATTTATGTTTCCGTAAGAAGTTTTTCAGATACAAATCGTATCATCGTTCCGTCGTTTTCTGCTGGTGGGAGTGTGTCATAAAGAAGCCAAGGTATTATCATATTGTTCTCGTTTTGTGGATCCTGTTTTCTGTGTAGCTACTTTGGTGACGTCAAATGCGACACGAGGGTGATAACTTGTTTTATATAAAAGACCCGAAATGCCTGACACTTCGTCTCCTGTCTTTATATAGATACCCACGTATTTTAATAAAGACTGAGATATGTTTACAGATTTGATTCGACATATAACTTTATTTGGGAAATCAGCGTAGGTTTATGAAAGAAACATCGATATCAGTAATATGTTTACCATCTTGTTCACAAATTTTAGTACTTATTTTGATACCATAAAAGATATGTGGTCACCAACAGTTTAGTTGATATTTATTTTATGGGAAGTTTATTCATCCTAATAAATATATGAATACAAAACTGGTATAGATGAATCAGCCTTATTTCATTTAGTTATTTGATTGATTTGTGGTACTCTCTTCGGCGGTACTCATACTAAAATTTCATCAATACAGAGATTAGTATGGCCGCCGTACAAAGATGACGCACACAAGTGTAAAGCCTTCCAGATTTTTAAAATCATAGATGAAATATGAACTACAGAAGACATGAAGACATACGCAATTATCATTATCACCTTCTTTAAATTAGATAAATACCCATTCCATATTGACCCATAGATAGATATATCGATATTTAATATAGCAAAGATGTACGCGTCAACACACACACATGTATATATATATATATATATATATATATATATATATATATATATATATATATATATATATATATAAATATAATGTCCTAATATTGTTAATCCTCAACCTCAATCTCTCCGAGTCCACCCTGCCCATCCTTAGTCGGCAAACCTCCCCTAAAGCCCCCCACAGCAACTAGAGGCGCAGAGACGACAGTGGCACTCCTGGAATAGTTGACAACAGCAGCCACCAGCGGCGTATTAAATTGGTATTCCTGTGACAGTTGTCATCGAGCGTTACGAATCAAGCGAAGCAGCGACGAGAGAGCTCAAGACTCAACCACTTAGATCTCATCCAGCGCCCAGTAAGGTCGTTCAAGAGAGGTTGAACCGTGAGCGGTAGTCAAGATACAGCATAATACCTGATTACGCTGTGGTCACCTCACAGTTAACTCCGTGCGCGTTCCAGCGGTCAGGGAGCATCACATGGAGACCGCCTGACCCGCGGCACGGAGTCAAGAACCACGGTTGTCTCCATAGACACCAGGACAGGTTCGTCAGCCTCGTATTGAAAGAGCCAGTTTTTCGACGAGTGAAGGACCCGTGCTCAGAAATCCAGTCAACCACGGCATCAACACACCGCAAGTCTTCACGGTCGTCACCTGGACACGTGAAATACTTTGGCCCTTTTGGACGAAGCCACAGCGTGTTGGGTACGACAACCTACAACCTACCCAGCTCCAATTGTACGTCACCGTTTTTATTGTATCCTTATTAGATCACAACATTCATTTCTCTGTATTTAACTTGTAACTCATATTAAATTGTTATTACTTTTACCACGTGTATTCATAAATATGCTCCAAAACAATTTTCTGATCCTTCACAGTCTTAAACGGGTAATTAGAACCACGATGCTAGTCTCTATAAACTAGTAATGTTAATGCGCGCATGTTATTTTAATTCAAACATTTAAGTATTTCGCTACATTGAATTTAGCCCATCTGAACCGTACAATATATATATATATATATATATATATATATATATATATATATATATATATATATATATATATATATATATATATACCCTAACGACTCAAACATACAGAACAAAAAAATAAACAAATATGCACCAAAAAGGAAAAATGCAGGTAATAAAAAACGGGCAAGTAATACACATCTTAACAAATTAAAATATAAATTGTTAGTATATAAATTTAACAGGTGCACCATCTTAAACGTTGTGCAAATTTATTGCAAAAGATACTACAATTTAAAAGTCAAATATTCCTCAGTAGAATAAAAACAATAAAAAAAACTCTACGTTGGCGTTTAAAACGGTTAACATTAACTGTCTGCCTTGTTATGATATGCAAGTGATGATATAAACGGGCAGCAGCATAGTAAGGTGACCGCTCATAGCCAGCTCTTTGGTGTCTTCTTATATATATATATATATATATATATATATATATATATATATATATATATATATATATATATATATATATATATATATATATACATATATGGTGACGTTATTTCTCGTGTCATAAGCTCAGACATGGATTTTACAATTAAAACAGTAAGGATATAGTCTCACAAATATAATAGCCTTGTAAATATAGACGAAAGGAACAGTCAAATTGGAGTGTCGATGAAACTATCGTCAACAGCTACCCTTCAGCTGGATACCAAACATGTTTTTTTTTCTTTCTGTGAATTCAGCAAATGGTTTATCTTACGCTCTTTTTGCCTTTGATATGCCAGATAATTCACTCTCTTTTCATTCTCTTTCTACCAGTATAACTATCCTTAGATTTACGCTTTTATTAGTTTTTATTTGCTTTACTCTTTTATGTTGCTTTGCTGATTGATTTTTCCGTGTTAAATTTTATTTTTTAAATATTTACTAGGCTGGTATTTGTTCTTCATCTGTTTTCTTGTCGTTTTTCTTAAATAATTTTCCAGATTAGCTCTTTTCGTAATACTCTGAGATTAGCTTTGCTTTTGTCTTTGTTCCGCAACAAATTAATTTTCTCTCTATAACTTACTTAATTATAGCCCGTACCTTTTATTTCACAGCACACTGTCTTTCGCTGTTGTTTCTCGAGATATTTTCGTTGCGGATTTCCATTTAAATTGCTCCATCTTTTTCTTTCTCAAATTTTTTACGGCCTTTTTTGCGTCTTTGCAAATCAGTAATAGGCTACAGCAACTTTACAAAACCAAATATGTTGTCAGTAACTGCAAATGGCTTGTCGGTAACAATACGGATAGTTGCCACAAGACAATATCAAATATATTTGGTTAGAGATATCATGCTAGAGCCAAATGAAGAGTTAGGTGATGACATTGCCGACACTAATTATACACAAATTATTTATAATCGACGATATAAATGTTTAACGTAACGCCTGAGTTTCAGTGGGCGTTACCGAAAAGACGTGGTCAAATTGTCTAAGCATGTTTTTTTTTGATAAATGAAAGATATTTGTAAAATAACTAAGAAAAATTAACTCCCTTAGCGGTTTGCTTGGCAGAAAAGCAACACGAAGGTCCGTTATATTCTATGCTTAAACAACCAAAACCATCTACACGGAACATATTGAACCAAGAACGCGAATGTTACCGACAAAACTTGAACCCATGGACCCCTAAATTTGTTTGAATTTAAAAGTAACTCTTGGTAATATAGCTGGATTAATAATCAGATTTAATTTCTTGTTCAAAATTTTGCCAAAAAAATACTGTTAGGTAAGTTATAAATTATCAGAAATTCGATATGAAACTTGGGTCTTTTACGTTGAACACGTTACCAAAGCGACATTATATACATTATATTAGGTCGTTATATAAACAAATGTTCGAGACGCAGCAAGTGCGTCATGGTAGTGAATTTTTATAAGAAATGTAGACTATTAGTACGGCATATTACTAAAACTAATACTTTAAATTTAAACGGACCTTGGAGATCGGTTATAGAGGTCCTAATTCGCGCTCGTTTGACGAATTTTGTGTTACCATCAATACGTCTCTATTATCATACAGAATTGTTTAATATCTTATGCTCTCTTAAAAAAACATCTAAAAATTAAGCAGGGAGATTAAAATTAGAGCCTCGGTGGTTCAGGGGTAAGAACGTGCGCCTCTGAACCGAACGGTACTGCGTTCGATTCCCAGGCTTCCTCTTTCACTTTTCTTGCACATACTGTAAAATTTACACCAACTGACGTTGTGACATTGTGTTTGAACTGGTTGAATGTCTGCGCGTTCCGCCCTTCGGAGGGAGTGTAAAGCCGTCGGTCTCGTGTCCATGCGATGTTGGGCACGTTAAAGATCCCAGCCTCCTTAGAGAAAGGTAGGGATTCGACAAAATTTCCAGGACAGTGAGATGAAAGTGCTCCCTGGCGTCGGTGATTGGCCATAGTCGCGAAAATAGACTCACGTTAAAATACAAAAAAAATTGCTATATGTCGGCTCTGTAAGTCTCTTTAAAAGAGAGTTGCGGTACAAATTTCCTTAAAGTTACAAAAGTTTTCAAAAAAAAAAAATATTTTCATTTACAAAATATTATAAACGTCGGTTGTATTTCTCCTTATTAATCGCTTGGATAATCTCGCTTTGGACAACCCAAACAAACCGGTTTTTCTGAACACAACAAAAAAAGTTCGTGACGCAGCAAGTGCGTTATGGTAGTGAATTTTCATTAAATGCTTCAAATTTGAATAACACATTTTTCTATAAACTTAGAAAGTTGAATTTTGGTATGTGGTAAGGTCTTGTTCAAGGCAACATATTCACCAAATTAAAATCATTAAAATAACTTTGTAATTTTCGGAGAAAAATTTTTTTTCGAAAGAAAACTCAAAATGTTTGCGAAAAACCTAGTCCGATTTTCCTGGCTAACGAACTCATCCAAGCCATTAATAAAAGAAAGACACTTGCCGAGTTTCATCCAAATCGGTTAATTATTTTTTAGTTATCGGTTGGATATATATCCATATCCATATATATATATATATATATATATATATATATATATATATATATATATATATATATATATATATATATATATATATATATATATATATATATATATATATATAAACATATAAAAATTGACATTGACACCGGATATGGGTTCTAGGGGTCCCAGTTCACCCTCATTTAAATTTTTTTTGCAAAGTCTCACCATCGATACCTCTCTATTATTCAATTTTTAAAAATTCACTAAAACGCATTTTTGAAACAAATTTGTAGGTATCTCTGAAGCTCACTACGCTATTTTGTAAAATTTAGTGCCCGTGCTGCTTTTACGTAGGTTCTACTATGTATCAAATTGAAGATTCTAGCTTAATGGGAAAGTAATTAGTACATGTTCTTAAGGAAAATTCACTAAAAATGTCGGCTGAAAATTACGATTTTAGGATCAAAGTGACAAAGTGGTTCAGACGTTTTAAAGAAGAATTAGATCTTGTTCCAAACGTAGGAAATCTGGACACTTTGTTGATCCTACCACATATTAGGTAATGAATCGTTTGTTTGACTAGTTAGTTCGCCAGCCGTTGAAATATATGCGACTCTTCGATCTTAGATGACCTTAAAATTTTGCTGTTGGGCATGTAGTTTCTGTTCATTATTTCTATAGTAAAACAAAATAATAATTTTAATGGCTCAGTTGTGATAATGTGCATTTGCAGTTTGGGCGTAAATAGTTTTTATTTTCAAGTTTGGAGATACAAATTTCGAGACACAGCAAGTGCGTTATAGTAGCGAATTTTTATTAAAATTGTACACTATTATTATACGGCATATTACTAAAATTAATAATTGAAATTTACACCGACCTTGAAGATCAATTTTAGAGGTCTTAGTACGCGCACATTTGAAGAATTCTTTCAAAAGTGTTACCATCGATATCTCTTTATTATCAAAAAAATCTGGTGCCCAAAAATGCACAAAACTCAATTTTCTATAAAGCTATAAAATTCAATTTTGCTATATCTATAGATAGTGTAAGTCTCTTTAAAAAAACTTGTATTATAAATTTCACTCAAGTTCCAAAAGCATTCCAGAAAACTTAATTCCTATTGAGAAAAGTAAAGTATCTGCCAAATTATAAACGTAGCAGTTATTTTTCCTTATTAATGGCCTGAATGATTTTGTTTTGGTCAACCTAATCAAACCGGTTTTTTTAACAACATATTAAAGTGAAACAAAAAAAAACGACACATTCATCATCCGGGAATTTATCTCGGAACCTTCTGCGTAGGAGACAAGCATACGACCCCCGAACTAGCTGGGATACGTTAACAAAAGCTTTGTTTTACCGACACTTGACGTTGATTCCATGCCGCGGGATATTTTATATTATATTAAAAGTAAACGTCACAATTTATTATAGAATTAATAGAATTGTCACTTGAAACACATTTAACGACAGTTTCGATCTTAGGTGACGTCTTATGTTTAAGTTTAACGATAAAAGAACAAACTGTTTAAAAATCATTTTTATAGAGACGTGACTTGATTTTGTTTACATTTTTACTATATTATGCCACACTTTCAGTGTAAAACTGCAATTGGGTACGCTCATTAAGTTACGAATATAGTGTACTTTAAAAATTGATTTAATCCTCCCGTTAAAAAGAAAGAATCACTTGGCAAATTTCTAATTTCATGTCGTTTGTCATATTCGTGACCGATATTTCACGATTGTCGGTCCGAATAGTATGTTTTATGCCTGTTATTTAGATGGTTTGGTTACCGTTGATGTATGATTTATGCTGGGCAGGGGTTCGGCAAAATTTCCAGGATAGTGAGGTGGAACTGTTCTCTGGCGCCGCTGATTGGCCATAGTCACGGAAATAGACGGACGTTAAAGAAAAAAAAATGCCTGTTGTATGAACCAATCTACTAATGGCAGTTAACTACTGTGCCTATCAGGCATTGGACTTTAACCACTGAGTCGTTTCAACAGAGATTTTATTTTTAATTTGGAAAAAACTCTAAATTTTGTGAAGCAGATTACTTAAAATTCACAACATAAGTTTATTTACACCATTTCTAGCCACATGTAAAGTCTCATTCCAGTTACTCTAAAACTTAAAAAATTTAGCGTTTTGAAATATTTGTTAAATATTTTTTGGGGAAAAAATCCGTTATAGCTCATTTACGAACTCCTCCTTAATACAATGAAGATATGTGCCAAGTTTCGTTCAAGTCAGTATTTTTTGAGCTGTCACTCGGATACATATGTACATACATACACACACAAACCCATATATATATATATATATATATATATATATATATATATATATATATATATATATATATATATATATATATATATATATATATAGGGTGATTCATAAGTGGTGACAAAAAATCTTTGAACAATTTTAGAGAGGGTATGTCCTATAAATTTTTTTCCTGTAATGCTTCATTAAAAAGATACAGGGTGTTGAAGTTGAATTTCAAAAAATAAAATTTCCCAATTATTTAAAAAGTAGCACATATATTTTGCTGAAATTTCGCATGTGTAGGCTGCTATGTAAGGCGCGTATTCTACCTTAACAAATGAATCGGCTAATCCAGCAGTGGCGCGCGTACCTACATATCATTGGTTATCCCTCAAGAAAAAAAACGGGTAAGCCAATGATTATTTTTATTTTTTGAATCTTACTTTCATTCGTGAACAAAATGACTCTCTTGATAATTTTCTCTACGACGCTTATTTTACGAGTAAGCAATGAACCAGGTAAGTGTTTTAGAGCACAGTTCATGATTTTTAACCAGTCGTTGTTTGGTAGAAAACGCAATGATACACTTTTGTCAGGCTTATAGTGATTTATTTATTACAATAAATGTTCAAAAATGCCTCCATTGGCCTGAATACACGCACGACATCTTTTTAATATGAAAAATTTAATGTCTTGAGGATTGATTGTTGCTTGAATATGACGAAAAGCATTATTTATCAGTTGTTGTAGCTGCTCTGGTGTATTTATTTGTTCACTGTGGACCAGTCGCTTAAAATCACCCCAAATATAGAAGTCAAGTGGGTTTAAGTCCGGTGATCTTGCAGACCAATGTATTGGTCCAGTTCTGCCAATCCATCTTTCATTATAATGTTCATATAGCCATGTAACAACGTTTAGACTATGATGCGCTGGTGCACCGTCATGCTGGTCCCACATTATCCATCTTGTTGCTAGTGGAATGTCATCTAGAATGCTTTCTACACGGTTTTCTAGGAGCGCTAAGTAAGAAGATCCATTTAAACGTTGTGGCAGGACTTCCATGAACAGTGAGCCGTTAAAAATACTACACCATAAATTAATAGAAAATCTATGTTGAAATGTGCGAGTCCTTGTTGCATGTGGATTTTCCAATGACCAGACATGCTCATTATGAGAATTATAAATACCATTTCTTGTAAATGTTGATTCGTCGGACCAGAAGATTAGATTAGGGAATAAGATATTTTCATTGTTCATTTCCAACATCCATTCACAAAAGACTCGTCGATGCACATTATCCCCAGGTAGAAGGCAATGAACATTCTGTCGATGATATGGATGTAAGGCTTCTCGATGTAAAGTTCTCCAAACAAAGCTTTGAGAATATTGTAACTGCGTGGCAATCCTCCGAGTACTTGTAGAAGGTTGATCCATCACTGCATCCACCACTCTCTCTTCGTCTTCAAGTTGATGTGGTCTTCTACCATTAGCTCTAGCGTCAGGACGTTGTCCAATACCGCACTGCCGAAGTCTTAAAAACGATCGAGAAAAAACCCTTGGTGTAGGTTGACGGCGAGTGGGAAACCTACGTTGATATTCCCGACAAGCAGCTAGAGCATTTTCATCAGCATATCCGTAGATAAAAATTATATCTGCATACTCTTCTGAGGTGTACTCCATTATAAGAAGTAAAAGAGTAGACAATTTTGCCATTTTATAAAGTTTACCACTTATACCTATTCAAAATAATAACTTGTTAACCTAAACGTCAAGTGACACTTAATGACAACTTTGGCAAACCAGACTACTACTTACTAAAATACAACAAAGATAATCGTCGTACAAAAAATTATCAAGACATTAAATTTTCCATATTAGAAAGATGTCGTGCATGTATTCAGGCCAATGGAGGCATAAAAGTGTATCATTGCGATTTTCTACCAAACAACGACCGGTTAAAAATCATGAACTGTGCTCTAAAACACTTACCTGATTCATTGCTTACTCGTAAAATAAGCGTCGTACAGAAAATTATCAAGAGAGTCATTTTGTTCACGAATGAAAGTAAGATTCAAGAAATAAAAAAATCATTGGCTTACCCGTTTTTTTCTCAAGGGATAACCAATGATATGTAGGTACGTGCGCCACTGCTGGATTAGCCGATTCAATTGTTATGGTAGAATACGCGCCTTACATAGCAGCCTACACATGCGAAGTTTCAGCAAAATATATGTGCTACTTTTTAAAAAATTGGGAAATTTTATTTTTTGAAATTCAACTTCAACACCCTGTATCTTTTTAATGAAGCATTATAGGAAATTTTTTTATAGGACCTACCCTCTCTAAAATTGTTCAAAGAACATGGGGTTTCATTTTTGGTCACCACTTATGAATCACCCTGTATGTGTATATATATATATATATATATATATATATATATATATATATATATATATATATATATATATATATATATATGTATATATATATATATATATATATATATATATATATATATATATGTATATATATATGTATATATATATATATATATATATATATATATATATATATATATATATATATATATATATACATCTAAAACTTTTTTCTGAAAATCTTACAATCGCTACCTCTCTATTCTATACTAATTTTCAAAATACACTATTTGTAGCTTGATGAACGGCGCCATTTAAAGTTTTTACCTAATAATGTAGTATATAGTGGGCAGATTAAGGTTTAAAAGGAAGGCAGTGGATTTTTTTAGGAAACTATCGTTTTTATAAAGAAAATTTTACATTCTTCGAAACCATGATTTGGTAAGTTTCATATTATAAGAATATGAGAAGTTACGAAAGAATGAACTAAATATTGTAAATAAAATTGGCTCACGTCTGTATAAAAATGATTTTAAAACAGTTTGTTATTCTGTAATTAGCTAACAATTTAATTTACTTTTAGAATATAACATAAAATTTAATGGGGCGGTAAGTTAGCGTGTTTATAAGCACCACGTAAAGAAACAATTTATTATCTATCTTTCGTGGTTGAGTGGTAGAGGGTGTGCTGACACGCGGCGGCCTGGGTTCGATTCCCGCCGATCCACACGTAACGCTTTGTTTTGTTTCACTAACTTTAATATTTGGTAGAAACAATAGTATCCAAATTTAATTCGGTTGGAACCAAGATCTCATTTTTATTTAAAACGCCCGGATAACTTTGTCCCCTTTGAATCTAAAATTACTACCTATATTCAGCAGTCATTTTTTATTGTTTATGAAAAAGCAGAGAATTTGTTTTGAAAAACTTTTTTGTTGTTGGAAAAACTGGTTCGATTAGGCTGACTAAAACGAAATCATTCAGGCCATTAATGAGAAAAAATACTTGCCACGTTTATAATTTGGCAGATACTTTTCTTTTCTAAATATGAATTAAGTTTTCTTTTGGAAAGCATTTGTAACTGTAATGAAACTTGTAAAACTCTGGACGTAGCAAGTGCGTTATGGCAGTGAATATTCATAAAAATGTTTTTATTGCAAATATGTGTGTTTTCTTTTTATTTAAGAAGCAATATCAATTTTGGTTACCAGTATAACCTATATAGTAAAAACAATGTGCCATGTTTCATAAAAATAACTTTATTTTGTGAAAATGTACAAAAATTTCCAAAAGTAAACTTAAAGTGTTCCCGTAAAAACTCGTTTCTTGGTCAACCTTATAGGTTAATAGCAAATTGGGCTATTCAAATATGAAGCATTTGATGAAAATTCGCTACCATAACGCACTTGTTGCATCCAGAATCTCTTTTCTTACAAACATGCATTATATTTCGATGGAAAATGCAAAAATGCAATAACATAAGGCGTGTTTGATTTAAAAAAAAAAGAAAATTTGTATCACCAACGACTTATGGGCCAACCTGTGATTGTAGAAATATTTTTTTAAGATGTAGCTCAAGACACCCTATAATTAATGTATAAATATTTTTTTCATATCATGTATAATAACGTTTATATTGAGCTTTATTGATTTTTTACGAAAATTCGACAAAAATTATATACCATTAAATGATAAACTCTATAGCTGAGACTACTGCGAAGCATCAGAGAAAGGGTCTATTTGAAATGAATTTTCTTGAAACATTTTACTAAAATGAAGGACAATGACGGTTGAAACTAAGACCTCATGGTTTGTAAAACATCCTTCTTGAAACATTTGATTTCCATAGCCCGTATTAGATTCAAGTTATTTGCCTAAATGTTGCCGATTTTGACGTTTTAAATCGCAACTTTGACGTTTTGAGGAAAACCCGCATTTATTTTTCTGTAAATGCTTATAACTTTTTTGTCTTTTGACCTACATAGCTAAATTTTGGTAGGTAACTTACCTATAAGGATGTAAACCCGCGTACTCGGGTTGCCCTTACTTTGTTAATTTCGGAGATATAAATTTTTTTCGAATGAAAACACAAAATTTTTCGGGAAAACCTGGGCAGATTTTCCTGGCTAACAAACTTATCCAAGCCATTTGCAAAAGGGATTTATTCACCAAATTTAATCAAAATCGGCCCATTATTTTTTGAGTTATCGGTGTAATACATACATACATATATATACATTGAAACTGTCCCCGGATATGTGTTCTGGGGGGCCTAATTAGCGCTCATTTGAAGAAATTTTTTCAAAATTCAAAAGTCGGGATCTCCTCATTAGTGATTTTTTTTAAAAGAAAATTCACTAATACAAGATTCTTTTAAAGAGACATACTGCACCTAGATATACCAAATTTTAAGTATATCTATTGAGTACGTTATTAACACAAACCAAATACATACTTTGAAAACAAAGTAGTTGAAATACCAAACCATTACATGAACCTTAGCTGAAGAATCTGCTAGCGTTTTGTTTTATGTACACTAGGGTCACTTGACATGTATATACAATGTAAAACGTTTCACCACACGTTTCTTACATCAAATCAAGCAAGTTATAATCAGCATTATTCAGAGAATGAAGCATGGAAAATTAAACTCCAGAAATCGTGATCATTTATTGAAAGATCATAAAACATCGTGATGCCGTGTGTGCCAGTTGTACCACATAGTGGACGTATTCTCTGCTAATGATAACATCACACAGAAACGGACTGATTAACCTAAACCTATTAAGCTAACAACAAGGGACATAATAACCTCAACCACCACCGAATGTAGCAACGTTTGATAAGCTAATAGTTACCGTCGTTTAATTAACATTCTGATATTACATACAGCGCAGTGCTGCTTCTCTCAGACTCTCTGGAATGAGAGCACACGAACCGCCTTATCCACGGTTATGAATCGATATTAATGACCTTTGTGTTGCTGAAGATAATGCGACTATGATTTATTACGAAATTGTAAATCGTCCTTTATAAGCCGTTGAACAAGTTGATCTGGTTACCTTTCGAATAGGCAATTACAGAAGAACAGATACACGCCACTAAGGCTGAAGAGGTTGGTGGTTGAAATTGCCTGCGGTCTTGAGATCGTGTCACAGAAATTACCAAAATTTCAGACAATTGGCTTAATTTTGATGTATACACTGTGTTAGAAAACTCTGTGAACGTCTCGTATTTCAGAAAAAAATATGAAAAATGTAACATTTGCTACAGGGGAGTTACTGAGAAGGCACGATTGAATGATTGCATCGGCAATGTTGCAAAGGTTACTGTTTTTCAGATAATAAAGGTAACTATCCTTTTTGTGAATTTTCTTAAAAAAATTCACTAATGAGGAGATCCCGACTTTTGAAGTTTGAAAAAATTTCTTCAAATGAGCGCTAATTAGGCCTCCCAGAACACATATCCGGGGTCAGTTTCAATTTCTATGTTTATATATATATATATATATATATATATATATATATATATATATATATGTATCACACCGATAACTCAAAAAATAATGGGCCGATTTTGATTACATTTGGTGAGTACCTTCCTTTTGCACATGGCTTGGATAAGTTCGCCAGGAAAATCGCTGCAGGTTTTACCGAAAAACTTTGTTTTTTCTTTCGAAAAAAATTTATATCTCCGGAATTAACAAATTTAGGGCAACCAAATTTAGTAAGCGGGTTTATATCCTTATAGGTAAAACGTCAAAGTTGAGATTTAAAACGTCAAAATTGGCAACATTTAGGCAAAGAACTTGAATCTAATACGGGCTATGGAAAGAAAATGTCTCGAGAAGAATGTTTTACAAACCCTGAAGTCTTAGTTTCAACCGTCATTGTCCTTCATTTTACTAAAATGTTTCCAGAAAATTCATTGCAAATAGACCCTTTCTCTGATGCTTGGTAGTAGTCTTGGCTATAGAGTTTATCGTTTAATGGTATCTAATTTTTGTCGAATTTTCGTAAAAAATCAATAAAGCTCAATATATCCGTTATTATACAAGATATGAAAAAAAATGTATACACTAATTATAGGGTGTCTTGAGCTACATCTTAAAAAATATTGCTACAATCATGGCTGGCCCATAAGTCGTTGGTGATACAAATTTTCTTTTTGCCCATAAGTCGTTGGTGATACAAATTTTCTTTTTTTTTATTCGAACACGCCTCGTTCTTGCATTTTTGCATTTTCCATCAAAATATAATGCATGTTTGTAAGAAAATAAATTCTGGACTCAGCAAGTGCGTTATGGTAGCGAATTTTGATTAAATGCTTCATATGTGAAAAGCTCAATTTGCTATTAATCTATAAGGTTGACCGGTTGACGGTTTTTTCGGGAACACTTTGTTTACTTTCGAAAATTTTTGTACGTTTTCAAGCAATAAAGTTATTTTAATAAAACTTGGCACATTGTTTTTACTATATACTATATAGGTTACACTGGTAACCAAATTTGATTCCTGCTTTCGTAAAAAAAAGTTCGGGACGCGGCAAGTGCGTTATGGTAGTGAATTTTTATTAAATGCTTCAAATTTCAATAACTCAATTTTCTATAAACTTAAAAAGTTGAATTTTGGCACGTAGTAAGGTTTCTCCGAAGGCAACATATTCATTAAACTTCATTAAAACAGCTTTGTAATTTTAGGAGAAAAAAAAATTCGAAAGAAAACTCAAAATTTTCCAGGAAAACCCTGTCCGATTTTCCTGGCTAACGAACTCATCCAAGCCATTAATAAAAGAAAGGCACTTGCCGAGTTTCATCGAAATCGGTCAATTATTTTTTGAGTTATCCGATGGATATATATATATATATATATATATATATATATATATATATATATATATATATATATATATATATATAAATAAATAAAAAAATCACTAAAAATACACGTATTTGCTATTAAAAACATTTTAATGAAAATTCACTACCATAACGCACTTGCTGCGTCCACACTTTTATTTTATTGCAACAACCGTGCCAAGTTTATCATTTTTGAGATAATGCTTTTAGCAAATTGTCATAGAAGAAATTGTTTGTTTGTGGATGTGTGGGTGCGTGCATGGATGAATGTAACGCCCACGTTATTTTTTTGCAGTGAACTTCAACGCTCTACTATAAATGGAACCTTCATAGATTGCTATTTTATTTGGATTTTGAAACATATCACATTTTTATATTTGTCAAACCGCTTGATGAAAAAAAAAATAAAGTTGCAACGGAAGGGTTATTGAGAATGCCCGATCCAATGATAGCATTGGCAAGGTTGCCAAGTTTACCAGAAAGTTAACGAAAACGCTCTGCTGTCACGTTTTAAAAAGCCTGGTAAAATAGTAATATGATATTTAAAAGTTTCAGTGACAGTAGAGTGTTTATTAGAAGTTTATGATCTTCTAGTCCAAATTCGAAAGATAATATTTGGGTTTGGCCATAAGCGGTTTTGTGGAATCCAGTGATATTACTTTGAAGTACATGGTGCTTCTGGTTAAACCGGATGTATCATAAATTTCGCTATTTTAAACGGAACAGCCTATATGTTATTATATTTTTAATTCCACATTTAATTTTAAGTCAAATCTTATAAAGGCACCATATGTCAAAAATGCAACATTTTCGGGATAATGGGATCAAAAATTTTCAAAACGTCACTACTGTGTTTGATAAGACATATCAGCGCTAATAACCAAGGTCGGAGATTCTGCCTCGGTGAGGAGACTGAGGAAGCTTGGTTCTAAATAAGCGCAGCAAATTTTTTCAATAACTTATACACGGCGTTCTATGCTACTGCCCAAGTAGAGCAACTTGTTTCATTAATAACTTCAATAAAACACCCTATAATTTTCTGTTTCGTCTTATTGCACATTAAAATCTCTTTGAAATTTTTCTACGCCTATCTCTTACCATTTCTGAGATGTATTGATTTTTATTTTACATCATGTTGCAGATATTGAGATATCGGGTTTCACTTAGTTGCTTATGACCGAAAATGTCAAAAGTTAACTGACACTTTCTAGGACGTTTCTTCCAACAGAATGCGAGTTTTTTTGTTATAAAAAGTGTGTTTCCTGTTCCTGTCAAGATATTTTAGTGAAACATACGAGGAAGTGTCAGCTGAATTTTACTCGATTTTTGATATTTTCTGTCCTAGGCCACTAAGTGTAATCAGGTACCTGAATATTTCCATAACATAATATAAAGTAAAAATCAATACAGGGTATTCCATTTCAAATGATCAAGTAATGAACGAAATAAGTTGCTCTAGTTGGTCACTTAGTATAGAACGCTCCGTATAAGTTACCGAAAATATCAACTGCGCTTTACTTAGAACCGAGCTTCTTCAGTCTCCTCAGGGAGGCATAAGCCCCTGCTTTGTTTAATAGACGAGATATGTCTTACCAAACACAGTAGCGAGATTAAGAAAATTTTCGTAAAAATCTAATTAGGCAAGTCGAAAACGTTGCATTTTTGACATGTTGACTGTTTAAGATATAGAATTCGACGCAGAATCTAAAAATTTAATAATATATAGGGTACTCTATTTAAAATAACAAAGTATATAGTACTTCCAGTTTAACCGGAAGCGCCATAGACTTGAAAGTAATTTCACTGGATTCCACTCCATTCGATCTTGAACTAAAAGGCGATAAGCTTCTAATGAACGCGACTCGCTAAACACTAAGAAATTATCTTTTATTCTTTTCCTTGCCTCGAATGTTTGACATTTTTTAATTAAATTACTTTATTCTTATATTAAAACCAATACAATATTCTGTCCTGGTTTTCGCTTAATTAAGAATGACATTTGAAGCCAGATGTTTCAACTCGAATTGTAATAAACAGTAAAAAAAGAAATGGTGCTTCTTCTTTTATTTGTCAGAATTATACGATTTTCTATAATCCAAATTAATACTTCTAATTTTGATCAAAGACCGTTTGATCAGAAAAGTAATTTAAAGAAAATTTCATCAACGCCCTTGAAGGCTATGTAAATTTTCGTATTGTTAATGCTCCTGTTCTTAATTTGCGGCAGCTTTTCTAAATCTTCATAGCAATCTAAGGGCGATGTCGCTCTGTCGTCGCAACAATGATTCTCTGCTTTCAGCATCTCTCTTCATTTCATCATAACTTTCACACTTCATTAGTTGTACTAGGTTTTCCAGAAGTTTCCCCCTTGGTCTATTTTCTCTCTTTAATAAACCAATTTCAGAAATAAAAGCCTTTCTGAAATTGGTGTGTTGAAATTTTCTCTGAAAATTCCTCAGCTATGCGCCCTGCTTGGCCTGTGTTGTGTTCGTCTCTTGTATTGGTTCCTTTTGAGTGTCATTATTATAGGACTCAGTCCTTTCAATCCGCTGATGCTGTTTTTAACCTTCATTTGTTATCTGTTCAATTTTTGCATGACTTTGATGTAACTTCAGTTTTTTAATGCTTGGCGTTAGCTTAGTAGACCTTTGCTCTTTCTGTAGCTGTTTGTGACACAACATACTTTTGTATTCTAGGTTTTAGCCCTTGAAGATGGCTCGATCAAGCTGAAACGCGTTGGGTTTTTATAATAAAACATCTGCCTGGAAGTATAAGCCTTTGGTTTAACCTTCAAGTATGTCGACCCTAGATGTATCGACGTTTAGAAATTACATTATACATTACAAACATGGGGCATGTAATTAAGTAGTACACAGAACGTGCCGATTTGTTAACGAAAGATATCCTGTATAGAAAAGGTCGACAAAATTATGTAAACCACAAATAAAAGTTATAATAAATGCTGTATGTGTCTGCCATTCTCCTCCGACTAAAATTCTCTTATGGATTTCGGTGGTTGTAGCTCTTCTTGTTTCAATTAGATTTACATTTCTAAAAGTGGTGTAAACCCGGTTTGTTAAATTAACATCCTCCACGGTTTTGAAAAAATACTGAAAAGCTTAACATTTTTTAGTGAATTTTCATTAAGAAAATTCACTAATAGAGAGGTAACGATGTGGACTTTTGGAACATTTTTTGAAATGAGCGCGAATTAGGGCCCCTAGAATCCATATCCAAGGTTTGAATTTTTCAATGTTTGTACACATACATATATATATATATATATATATATATATATATATATATATATATATATATATATATATATATAGTGCTTTCATTTCAAAACTAGCCACCCTTAATAATTTCTTTATCAAGGAAATCTGGTTAAAAAAACAGGTCAATTGGGATTTCGAGGGGCACGTTCAAAAACAGTATTTTCGGAATTTTACCTTTCACCCCCTAAGCCTCAGTCACCCCAACTTTATAATTAATTTTAAATGACACCCCCTAGCTTGAGATACATCATTTTAAAGGTATGTGAAATCCTAATCCAACGTCGTTCACGAAATTTAAATCTACCGCCAACTTTTGAATTTAGAAGAAAAAACGTCATCAAACTCGGAATAAAAAAAAATAATAATTTAATAGTTTAAGACAAAAACCTATTTTATTAAGTGCTCAAAGTGCCCTCCGTTGATAGATAAACAATAAAATATTTGACTGTCGAATTTTTTTCTAACATTTGAATTGTTTTTATCAGTAATCTTTCTGAGCATAATGCTGTTGCAAATTTAGCTCCTCGGTGCCATTTGCGGCTATCAATTTTCCTGGTACGAGGTGATATGGGAACGATAACGCCCATGTCTAATTTAACGATAAATTTCAGATAAAATGAGCCAGTTTTACTTTCTTGATAACTTTGTTACTTATTCGTATTTAGTGTTTGATTTCTTGACGACTGCAACGAGTTTAAACCGAGGTGTCTTGTGATTAAATTTTTAAATTTTGAAAACTTGAAACTCTTTAAATCATTTCAATTTAAAATATTAAATTTAAATAAAACTAACAATCATGGTTTATACTACACAAGAAAGAGTTGAAATAATTAACTTGTATGGTGCTCAGAATAGGTGTGCTCGTAATACCGCCCGAGTTTTCAACGAAAGGCATCCTGAAAAAAATGTGGGAGACCAATATGTGCCAAGTCTTGCACGAAAATTTGAAGAAACTGGCTCAGTATGTAACAAAGCAAGTAAGCAACCACGAGTTCTTAACGAAGCTGCACAAGTTGAGGTTTTAGGATGTGTTGCCGCTAAACCTACGACTTCAATTCCAAAAGTCGCTGCATTAACGAATATTTTCGTCGGTTCCATACATAAAGTTTTAAAACTTTACAAGTTCTTTCTTTATACATTTACCATTCTCCATGAGAACTCGGCGAATGATTATGATAGAAGGATTCAATTCTGTGAATTAATGACTGCCAGAATTCAAGACGATAGGAATTTGGTAAAGAATATTTGCTTTAGTGTGGAATCAACGTTCTTTTTGAATGGTTTTGTCAATAAACACAACTGTAGATATTGAGATAATCACAATCCACGAGTGTTCGTAGAGGGTCATACACAGTTTCCACAAAAAAAAATAATTCTGGGCGGACATTCTTTTGGAAATGAAATAATAGGCACTTTGTTTGTTGAAGAAAATTTAGCTGGTGATTTGTATTTAAATTTGTTGGAAAATTGTATTGAACCACTCATAACAGAGTCCTTAGAAAACCAACTTAATGAAAAAGGCAACCCACTGCTGGATGAACAAAATTTGCACTATCAACAGGACGGTGCACCACCACACTATGCCTTACGTGTTCGCGAGTGGCTTAATCAAAGATTTCATGACAAATGGATTGGCAGACGAGGTGCCCTGGAATGGCCAGCCAGATCTCCGGATTTAACACCACTGGACTTCTTCCTTTGGGCTTATTTGAAATCAGTTGTGTTCCATAATCCTCCACCAGAGAATATTCAGGTTCTAAAAGATAGGATCACCCAAGCTTGGCGACAAATTACCACAGCAACATTTCAAAACGTTAGACGAGAATTCGTCGATCGACTATTTTATTGTTTAGCTAACAATGGAGGGCACTTTGAGCACTAAGTAGAGTAGGTTTTTGTTTTAAACTATTAAATATATATATATATATATATATATATATATATATATATATATATATATATATATATATATTTAAATATTCCGAATTGGATGACGTTTTCTTCTTCTAAATGCAAAGGTGGCGGTGGATTTAAATTTCGTAAACGCCGTTGGATTAGGATTTTAAATACCTTTAAAATGATGCATCTCAAGGTAGGGGGTGTCATTAAACATTATAAAGTTGGGGTGACTGGGGATTAGGAGGTGAAAAGTAAAATTCCAAAAATACTGTTTTTGAACGTGCCCCTCGAAATCCCAATTGACCTGTTTTTTTAACCAGATTTCCTTGATAAAGAAATTATTACTATGTATATATATATATATATATATATATATATATATATATATATATACATATATATATATATATATATATATATATATATATATATATATATATATATATATATATATATATATATATATATATATATATATATATATGACCGAAACTTGGTCTTCATTTCGTTACAACCGCGGAACAGTTCGTCAGTCAGCTACAACGGACATATTTTGCCCCAAAAAATTACAAACATATTTTTGAATACGCCATTACTTTGAAAGCATTAAAGTAACTGGAATGAGACTTTACATGTAGTTAGAAATGAAGTGAATACACCTCTGCTGTGAATTTTAAGTAATTTGGTTCACAAATTTTTGAGTTTTCCCAAATTAAAAATAAAACCTGAAAGGCATGAATTGAAACAACTTAAGTGGTTACAGTATGATGCTAGACAAAGACAGGGTAGTCACCTGCCCAGCGTAGATTAATACATATACCACAGAGACATATACTATAATGCAACGATAACGTTCACACACGAACTGTGGCGATCCCGTCCTAATGACCACCTTCGGGTATATTCGGATGCGCGGATTTGTAGGGGAGAATAAAAAAGTTTGATATCAGCTACTTGAAGTAAAAACCAGATGAAATAGTGTGTTTTCTTTATTTATTATGATTTGAGGTTACGTAAATGATTGTATATTGCTTTTAAAATTGGAGACTAAAGAATAATAACGTGTTTTGTTTATTTAGTATGGTTTGACAGTTCTGTTTTGAGGCTAAGTAGTAAATGATTGTCATTGTAATAGATATAACAACTTGTACTTATATTATGCTTTTAAAATTGGAAATTAAACAATAAGAATACTAACGTTACTAGTCGTTGATTAATTATTCAAGTAGGTAAGCTATTTGAATAATGAATTGACTTCTTGGGTAAGGTTTCCTTCTGATAGGCTTTAACTGTAATAAATGTTGTAATACAAGTTTCTTTTAAACAGACCTACAGTACCTAGATTCACCAAATTTTAATTATCTAGCGGCATAGAGAGTGTTTAACACACTGAGACCTTAGAGACGATCTCCAGTGAGATTTCGGGAGTGGACAGATTGAGGCCCCGTAGGCAAGCTTCAACAACCTAACCCACCCTGATCCACCACTCTAAGGAACAGGCGGATTGAGGGAGTTCACTTCCTTTCACATTTTCTTCATCTCATGAAAATGACTCTAAACCAGGAGCAGAAAAGTCGAGTTTTAATGAACCCAAGTATTTCTCTCTCTCTCTCTCTCTCTCTCTCTCTCTCTCACACACACACACACACACACACACACACACACACACACACACACACACACACACACACACACACACACACACACACACACACACACACACACACACACACACACACACACACACACACACACACACACACACACACACACACACACACACACACACACACACACACACACACACACACACACACACACACACACACACACACACACACACACACACACACACACACACACACACACACACACACACACACACACACACACACACACACACACACACACACACACACACACACACACACACACACACACACACACACACACACACACACACACACACACACACACACACACACACACACACACACACACACACACACACACACACACACACACACACACACACACACACACACACACACACACACACACACACACACACACACACACACACACACACACACACATATATATATATATATATATATATATATATATATATATATATATATATATATATATATATATATATACAGGGTGTTTAAAAAAGACCTGGCAATACTTAAGGGGTTGATTTCACAGGTCATTTTATGAAAAAATGTTCCCATAAACATAGGTGCTAAAATGCATTGTTTCAAAGCTACATGGTGTAATTTTTTTGTAAAATAACGATTTTTTAAAAATAATTCAAATATCTCCTCACCGATTGTTTTGAAATTTGGCAGCGTTGTTTGTAGTAATAATGGGCTGATTTGACCATAATTAGATAAAGATTGTTAAGTCCATTGGCATTAGGGGGACACCTCAACAAAAATTATGGTTCGTGTTTGTGATTTTCTGTATTATAAATGAACATGCCATAAGAAGGTTTTTATTTTTTATCATGTAAACGATTCAAGATACGAAGAAATTTCAAGAGACAGACAAAAAACTTGTAGTTTTGGTTTCTTTATGTCAAATTAATATGCAAATCATATTGCAGTCAGTGGCGTACATTTTTATGCCACTAAATTTTGATGAGGTGCCTGGACTTAACAATCTGTATCTAATTAGGACCAAATCAGCACATTAATAATACAAACAACGCCACCAAATTTCAAAACAATCGGTAAGGAGATATTTGAATTATTTTTAAAACATCGTTGTTTTACAAAAAATTTAACGCCTTTTATCTTGGAAACAATGCATTTTAGCACCTATGTTTGTGGGAACTTTTTTTCATAAAATCACCTGGGAAATCAACCCCTTAAATATTGCCCCATCTTTTTTAAACACCCTGCATATATATATATATATATATATATATATATATATATATATATATATATATATATATAATTATTTGAGCATAATCATGAAATAATTAACCGATTTTGATCAAACTTAGTACTTATTTATATTTGTTAATAGCTTAGGCAAGTTCGTTAACCAGCCTAAGCAAACAGTTTTTTTTTCGAAAATATTTTCTTCTAGAAAATAATTAAATTAAACTAATTTAATGGAATTTGCTAAACATGCCGCGTTTGTAACACTATCATCTACCAAAACTGAGGTTGATTGATGTAAAATTAAGTTATAAGAATATAAAAATGTTTTTGAAAATTTGCTACTATAACTCCCTTGACTTTTTCCTCAACAAAATATTTAATAAAACCACAATCTTCTTACTCCGCCGAGTAACATGGTCTTGATTATGTACTAAAAACATATTTTTCTTGAAGCGGCAATGTTCTCCGCAACCGCCACGTACATTATTCTTTATCTATAAATACCAAAATACATTGGGAGTAGTAGATGTTTCACTTAGTCGAGTGGAATTTTAATAGTCAGGTGTAAAGATAAGATCACTTATAGGGAAAGAAATGTCCATTACTATTTTATGTCGTATACTATTAATCATTATGTTGTCTGCACTTTGATGGAAGCAGACGTAAAATAAACAATTATTGAAAGTTTTATATCAGCTACTTCCAGATTGTGGAGTAAGCACAAACTTGAAATGTGTCTGAAGCTATATTGGTTCACACAACGAATGTCTTTGACCGTTTTGCCGTAGTCCAGATTGGCAGTCTCCGATCAAGTGTGCCTGAAAGCTCCTGTAATGCCCACGGCTAGTCTGATCCTTGTCAAGTTGGCTGCTCGTTCATTGTTCGCTCCCTTGACGCTGTTCAGCTGTTTTGTTCACTGATGTGCTGATGCTGAGCGTCGTTGGTTGGTCATTGCGGAAAAATGACATATGAAAGATAGGATACAATAATTTTTAACCCTTGAATTCTTTCTGTCTTCATATATCAGTGAGCAAAACGCATCTCGTTCACATCAAGGATGTCATAAAAGCGTTTGGTGTGTGAATATGACTGACAATGTTTAGAGGTGATGATTTATTTTGTTTGCTCCGTCGAGTGTGATGGTGATAGCTTAACGACAAGCGAATTAATTTTATGTTATCTATTGTGTTCACTTTCATTTTTCTTTGTGAAATATTGTTTGAAATTACTCTTTATTACTGTGTCGATCTTTAGTAGAAAAAAGCAATGCCTACCTCTGTGTAAAAACTACCTGGAATAAAGTTTTATCCTCGATAAAAAATTAACCTTTGAGTTTAATTTACCCGTTATTTTTAAAGAATTCTCGTAGAAAAAATTCGCTAATGAGGAGGTCGAAAAATTTTGGATTTTTTTAAAAATGAGAGTGTACCAAGACCCATCGACCCATATTCGAGGCCAGTTTCAATTTTTATAGCAGCAGCTTCCACCCACCTACAGTACTCGTCTGTGTCTCCTGCTTTACACCCTACCGCAAGTCCCGGCGTGACTGAAGTTATTGGGTGATGTAATTCAATGCCTGTCGTGGTATTAGCCAGGGGAGCAGTTGTTTTCGCTTGGTAGTTTTCTTCCCACAGCTTCTTTCTTGCTGTACTGTGTGTGTGGCAGCTGCTGTGGCCGCCTAGAATCGTCACAACACCAGAGATGGCGCTATGCGCTTTTCTCCATTGCAGATTATGTCAATACCTGCTTTAAGTCGGACTTGTTAGAGCTCGGATGTGGGCGTACTGCAGAGTCCATAAGGAGGACAAAACCGGTCTGTGTCTCCTGATTTCCATACATACATACACACACACGCGCATATATATATATATATATATATATATATATATATATATATATATATATATATATATATATATATATATATATATATATATATATATATATATATATATGTATCACATCGATAACTCAATAAATAATTAGCCGATTATGATGAAATTTGGTAGGTACTTTCTCTTTGTAAGTGGCTTGGAAAAGTTCATTAGCCAGAAAAGTCGGACCAGTTTTCCGGAAATATTTAATTTTTTTTGTGGAAAATTCTTGTTTCACTGAAAATAACAAAGCTGTGGCACCATATTTGGTACGGTGTTTTTGGTGTCCCTGGCGGTAAGAGGAGGACACAAACAATATCTCTTAAATATTATAAAGATCATTTTTTCTTGGCGCAAGAAGGCTAAGAAGTACCTAAAAATTTAAAGTGACGACTTGAAACGTCGTTATCGGTGATTATTAAAAAATATTATTAAACTGATGCAGTTTATGAGTGGCATCATTGCATTAAGTGTCTTTAACAAGGTCCTAGATTTATTTTTTAACTGTTACTGTCTTTCATAATAAATAAAATATGCGCAAAAATGCATTTGGAATGGACTTTGCAAATTACAAATAACTGAAGCCGTATGTGATTATAGTCGGGATATCTACCTATCATTGCACTTACGGCATTTTCATCGTGGCTCAGCGTAAAGAGAGCGGTATATCAGCAAATAAAGACGGGTTAAAATCCCGGTGACGTTATTTGATCAGATTCTGTAATTCAAAAAAAAAAAAATTTTGCGAATTTTTGTAGAAAACATTCATTAATGAGGAGATGGGGCGTTCAGTTACATTTTAGTAGCAAATCAGATTGTTATTGTCCTCACTTAGTTAAATGTTCTATCCTCAATACAGACATATAACTTTATCGCCATAACGCACTTATGCTGCGTACAGACTTTACTTTTCTGGACTTAATTATGAATCTAAATTCAAAAATACTTACGAAACAGGTATGTTATGGTATTATAGTAACGAAAAAGGTATCATAATACATATACATACATACACACACACATATATATATATATATATATATATATATATATATATATATATATATATATATATATATATATATATATATATATATATATATATATATATATATATATATATATATATATATATGCTTTTATCGAGTCTACACTAATTACAGACCAAATTCTTACAAAAGTTCCTGGTCATTTTTTTTATTTTATCATACCAGAGAACGTTAGGTACCAAAAGTGTGAACATTTTTACCATAAGAATTATCTAAATATATTTGCTACCTTGTTCTTGATACCCTATTCGTTGCCATTCTGCACTTGCTGGGTCCACGTTCTTTTATGAAGGAGAGTGATGGAGTTAATCTATGCCATATAACTTTCGTAAAGTATAGTCTAGATGATGTCTATGAAAATTTGCTACCATAACGCACTTGCTGCGTCCAGACTTTTTATTTTTAATGCAGTATCTTAGTGAATTTTCGTAGAACAAGTTCACTAACGGCGAGATCTCGACTTTCGACTTTTGAAAAAAGTTTTCAAATGAGCGCGAAGCTCCTAGAACCCATGTTCGGAGTCAGATTCAATTTTTATATGGTTATATATATATATATATATATATATATATATATATATATATATATATATATATATATATATATATATATATATAGATGTATGTATTTGTGTCTCACCGATAACACAAAAAATAATGGGCCGATTTTGATGAAATTAGGCTGGTACCTTGTGAGGGGCTTGTATAAGTTAGGGAGCTAGGGAGATCGGACCAGGTTGTTCAGAAAAGTTTTGGGTTTTCTTTATAAAAAAATAAATTTCTTCGAAAATAACAAAGCTGTGGAACCAAATTTTGTACGTAGAATTACGCTGTAAAAGGTAAACAACGTAACAGGACCTAGATCTCTATGGTATATGTAAGAAAGAAAAAGTAACAAGCATTCAATAAAAAAAATGTTTCCATGAAAATTCACTACCATAACGCTCTTGCTGTGTCCCGACTTTTTGTTTATAAATTCGAACGGTCATCTGTTGTTTCGGATACTTAATACTAATAGCACATATTTTTCTGAGTTTGGTAATATCCCGTAATATCCCTTTCACCCTCGAAAATTACTCATGCTTACTCTGCCGGTATAACCGAAAGTCTAGCTATATTAACTATATTTTTACCTGAAAGAAGGAAATCGATTATGTAAATCGCTAAATTACAAAAAAATGTGTTTTTGCAAATAGGTAAATTTCCAACGTACATCAAAATTGTATTTAGTAACTATTTAACTACGACATGTACAAAAAAGCTAAAAAAATATAAAATTTTACGTTAGAAATTATAAAAAAAATACAATCATTTTCCTACTGTAACTCTTAAGACAAAATTCGATAACATATGTAAACCATTTAAGATTTTACTTCATCTGCGAAAAAACTAAATATTTCTAAAATTGAATGTCTGCTTACTTGGTAGCTTAGCTGAAGCCATTGTTTACTAACATACTTGATAAGACCGTCGAATTTGAGAAACCGCAGTCTTGCTTTCTTTCTCATAAGAGATACACCTGCCCTAGACTCATCACAATAAACAACCAAGTTATTCAAAGTAATGAGTGCTTTTCACTTGTTGGCATTTCTGTGGATCGAAATCTCAATTGGCACCAACATGTCACGTCAATTGCAGAAGCGGCTGCTAAGAAATTAGGTTTCCTCTTCCGGGCTCGCAAATACTTTTCACCAGCTAATCTCTATACTTTATATACTTCACAAATAAGACCAAACCTAGAATACTGCTCCCACACCTGGGGTGCTGCAGCCGCTTCTACACTCGCTATCCTGGACTCCATTGAAAAGAGAGCTATACGTCTCATTGGTGACCCTACCCTCACCCAAAGGCTGTCATCCCTTGCCCACCGACGTGCCGTTGGTGACCTCTCTCTCTCTCTCTCTCTCTCTCTCTCTCTCTCTCTCTCTCTCTCTCTCTCTCTCTCTCTCTCTCTCTCTCTCTCTCTCTCTCTCTCTCTCTCTCTCTCTCTCTCTCTCTCTCTCTCTCTCTCTCTCTCTCTCTTATAGATATCTGCATGGACACTGCTTAAAGGAGCTTTCTTCCATAGTTTCTCCACCTGCTGCCCCAACAGATCTACCAGGGAAACAGAGCGAATGCACCCTTTTACTGTCCAGGTCACCAGACATAGAACATCTTGTTGAGCCCGCTCTTTTGTCCCGAGGACTTCTAATTTGTGGAATTCCTTGCCGTCACACGTTTTTCCTTCTCCTCCGAACCTCCAAACCTTCAAGTCCAGAATTAACAAGTTGCCTCTTTCCTCCTTGTCGACACCCACGGTACGATAGTATTTAAGCTGTAAGGCCCTAGTCATTAGAGGCATACCCCACGACATCTCACATGAAGACATATAATAGGACGTTAAAAAGAGAAAAACATAACGTTGTTGAAAAAAAAAAAAAAAAAGAAAACCCTGCGCGTTATAGGCAACACCAAATTTATTCTGTATTTTGCATTGTGCGGTTAAACTTTGTGCTATAAAAGATTCATGGTATTTTCTTGTGCAGATTTGCAATATTGCAGGGTTCAACTTTATAACCACACGAGTAACTTCAATATGCCTTTGTTGCGGATGCTAACTGTGCCACTGTGTCTTTTTCATTTGTTGATTACAGGAAGTAATGCGTTAATCCATTTTCATTGGACCTAAGTTTAATGAATCGAAAAATTGGAATCTCCAAAAAAGCTACTTGTGTTCTAATGTAACTGTTATATTTTTTCGCTGTCCAGCACACATTAATGGCAAGTCATTTGTTATGTTGGGTCCATTTACTCGGGATTAGGGAGGTAATTGTGTTACAAGTAAACAAGAGAATTCAGTTACTAGTTGAAAAGCTAATAAGTATCTTTAATCTTATAGAATAGATAAAATTATTTCTATTTGGTCCATTTTGAATAGAAAGGTTGATTTCAAACTCGGTGGCATATTTAGCGTTTATGTAAAAATAGTCATAGTAGAAGTCTGAATATTTCAATTTAAGGGTTTATTTGACGTGGTCTGTTAATTTAAAATGTCTCCATTGCCATCGTACTTCTCGTTGTGTAAATGGTGTTGTTACCAAAATGCTTACCCAAGCAGTCATAATTAAGCAACATGTTGGCTTAATCATCATAATCACTATAGATTTGAGAATGCAGCCCCGAATTAGTTTATTTTTAGTGAATTTTTGTAGAAAAAAATTACTTATGAGGAGATCGCGACTATATATATATATATATATATATATATATATATATATATATATATATATATATATATATATATATATATATATATATATATATATATATATATATATATATATACAGGGTGGCGCATTGAAAACAAAACAGACCAATTTGCGTCCAGAGAATTTTTATTTTAAGAAATGCTGAAACACGTCAATTTTAATATTGAGGGGGACATGTTTTGACATAAAACTCAACTTTGTCACATCAATCCCTTAAGGGTGGTGATAATTATATTTTAAATAGGGAACATGGGTCGAGTGTTACATCATTTGGAAGCTCTTTCTTTTCTGAATTCAGCACACTAATTGTTTTGGAAGTTTTATCAACTTGTTTAAAAATTATTCACGGTTGGAGTTGCAAGAACGTATTTCATACATTGTGATAAGAAATGCACTAATTAGTCATTTTTCGTTAAAAAAAACTAAAAAACAAAACCAAACGTTCAAAAATGTTTATTTAGTTAAGTAAGTGTTCAAATTGTTGACCACCAGCTTCCATACAAAAGTACAAATTTTATTCAAAACGAGCTCTGACATTCTGGAGCATTTGTGGAGTTATTAGACGGCATTCTTCAACAATGCGTCGTCGTAATTCTTCCAGAGACTCCGGTTCTGTTGCGAAAATTCTACTCTTTAAATGGCCTCATAGAAAGAAGTCTAAAGGAGTTAAATCCCGTGATGTAGGGGGGCACTCAATAGCACCTCTACGCCCAATCCATTGCTCTGGAAACTCTCTGTTCAAAAACTCCCTAACACGTTGTGAAAAATGCGGAGGAGCACCATCTTGTTGAAACACTAATTGATTTTCTTGATAGTAATCATCATTTTCAACAATGTCAATTAGTAGAGGGTAAACGATATCTTCTAGTAACACCAGATACGTGTCGCCACTTAAATTGCCATCAAGAAAAATTGATCCGATTAAACGGTCTCCAAAAATGCCAGTCCAGACATTCAATTTCTGTGGAGTTTGAGTGTGGACTTCGTGAAAATTTCTTGGATTATTATCTGCCCAATAACAACAATTATGACGATTGACTGTAGAGTTTAATAAAAACGTACACTCGTCTGAAAAACAGATATTGATTAGAAAGTTCCCGTTATCAGCTATTCGTGCAGTCATAATTTCACAAAACTCCAGCCGCCGATCAAAATCATCTTCATTCAGTTGTTGTACAAGATGAATTTTATACGGGTGAAATTTATGATGCTTCAATGTTCGCTGAATAGTTCTTCTTTTAATGTTTGAAACAGTGGCCAATTTTCTCGTGCTCAAAGTTGGGTCTACAGCAATTTGTCCTAAAATTTCAATCTCAGTAGTCTCATTTCTAACCGGAAATTCACGTTCAGGATTCCGTTTTTTGTTGGCTACTGAACCACTTTGTCGAAACTTTGCAACTAACTCCAAAATTTATTTTCTGTTAACATGTCTGTTCGGATGTCGTTCAATAAACAAATTTGCGGTACGGTTGGCACAGTCATCGTTTTTGAAAAATAGAGTAATTATTTCAACTCTTTCTTCTACAGAATACACCATTATGAAATTAATTTTCGGTAGTACTATCAAGTATCAAACCGACCGATAAACTGAAATAATAAGCCGCATTTCTCTCATTCCGATAAGAAATGTTCTGATAGTCAATTTTTTGTTTACAAACCAACAAAACATTGACTGTCAGAACATTTCTTATCGGAATGAGTGAAATGCGTTTTTGCATCTTCAACTGTGAATAGTTTTTAAACGAGTCGATAAAACTTGCAAAAAAATTAGCGTACTGAATTCAGAAAAGAAAGAGCTTTCAAATGATGTTACACTCGACCCTTGTTCCCTATTTAAAATATAAGGGTTGTTATCACCACCCTTAAGGGGTTGATGTGACAAAGTTGAGTTTTATGTCAAAACATGTCTCCCTCATATTAAAATTGAAGTGTTTCAGCGTTTCTTAAAAAAATTTCTCTGGACGCAAATCAATTTTAATATGAGGGAGACATGTTTTGACATAAAACTCAACTTTGTCACATCAACCCCTTAAGGGTATATATATATATATATATATATATATATATATATATATATATATATATATATATATATATATATATATATATATTGCAATGATAAAAAGCTTTAAGCAGTGTGACATTGAGTTTAAAAATTTTAAAAACCTAATAGAAAAGTTACGATTATGTGGTTAAATCAAATAAATACTCAGACAGAGGTATATTGGGGGGTTGTCTTAGCAATATTATTACTAGAACTCGACCACAGGTCATCAGTAAGTACAATACTTACATTTTACACGTGATGTATATGGGTGTTATGTAAATTGTGTTCATATCCATATCACTCGACATTTTCTCCACACTAAAACATAAATAAAACCACATTAATAACCAAAAATGTTCTTTATTATTGTTAGTCAGTGCTGGTTAGGTAAGCAATGCTGGCTATAAAAGTCATGGTTTATTAAAATGATCAATAATAACAATATAAAAAATTTATAACCTTAACAATTTTGGAATATTATCTCAGTAAAGAGGTTAATTAAGCCACATATATAAATGTATATGTGTAGCTTAAACTTTTAAACATGTCATTAAAACCAAATAATTAGGCTCAAAAGGTATTTACTTACATATAATTTAGAATAAGATGTTTTGAAAAACACTCTGTATACTATATAAAGATGTGTGTTTTAAAAAAAACCAAACGGACTAAGTTTTATCTAAGACAAAAGTGTTTAAATTTACTATTATTATTATATCTAGAATTAGTGAGGGTATGCAAATGTCATTCTAATATTAGGCATTCAAGTAATTTTGTATGATTTGAACTTAGCTGGCTTTTAAAATATACATACCTGTCAAAAGGTGCGATAATAAGTTTCAAGAAAGCTTGCTATGAGACAAAACAGGAAACGGGGTTCAAGATTAATTTTCGACGGTTTTTCGATTTCCGCTTGAAAGGGCGTTGTTGTTTGTTAGGAAGCAATAAGCGAATGTCATATTTCCCTCCAGGAAGAAATTAAATATTTTAAAACCATTTTATGTGTAAACAATAGCCGTTTGTTCCTGTAAGTAATAGAAGAAATAGATTAAACGTTCCAGAGAAAGAAAATCACCCAGAAAAGAATAATCTAATCGTAAATTACGTCAAGACTTACATATAAAACCAGCCAAAGGACATAAGGTGTCGAGAAATCCATTTAATTTGTTCAAATCAAACCAGAAGGGAAGAATTTTTAATTATAAAACTGTCAACCGTTTGTCTAGCTATAAGTGTATTTGTGGAAAAAGCAGAATTTTAACTTATAAACAGAAATACAACTTATATTCCCACGATAGTTGAAAAGCGGAATCATAGAGGGTGCGAAGTGTATCAAATGTGAAATCTAAAAAACCATATTTATTAATTTTGTAAACCTTGATACTATAAGAATCCTGTCACGTAATTATAGTCAAATTTGTTCTTAATTTAGTATATTAGAGGATCCGTTTTAAGAGAATATTCTAAAAAATTTCATAAAATAAAAACAAAAAGTTTAAATAGGACGTATTTCTTTGGGTATATTCGGATATAATTAAAAAAGTTTATTGCATATAGCAGTCTATTTTATCCAAATTAGAACCGACTACTGGGATAGAGTTAGAGCAGAGCCATGGCAAACTAGAAAGATAATGGCAAATTTATTTGGTAGAGTCAACGAAAGGCAAGTATATATATATATATATATATATATATATATATATATATATATATATATATATATATATATATATATATATATATATATATATATATATATATATAAATTGCTATTTGCCTAATAAATGAGTGGTGACAATAATGGAATAGGCCACCAGCACTAAACGGGAATAACAAGGGTTGAAGCCACTTTATAATTTAATATATACATACATCGGGATTAAATAATTAGAAAACCACAGTCGTAAACATTTATTAAACAAACACCTCAAAATCACAAAAATAAAGTAAGAATTTGCATAATTTATACATTAACATTGTGTCTATATTAAAATCGAATTTAAATCCAATATATAAAGGTAAAATCATCACAAATTATACCTATTAAAATAAAATCTCTCTCTCTCTCTCTCTCTCTATATATATATATATATATATATATATATATATATATATATATATATATATATATATATATATATATATGTATATGTATATACGCTATACCAAAAGTCGCGATCAAACGTCATCACGTTTACGGTTTTCAAGATATTCCCAATTTTATGAAAAAAATTGTCAATTTTTAGGGTATTCAGATGATCTTTTTTACTGTTAATTGTTGCACACAATTTTTAAACTGTAGCATTTTTGAATAGAGTATAGAGATCTTTCAAATGAGGTATCACAAGCCCCTAGTTCGTATTTAAAAATTTGGTGGCTGCAACTGTCACTCGAAGGGTACCAAATAAATGTAGGGGTGAAGTTTTCACTTTGCAGGATTTCATTTCCTTATCCAAAATTGACGAATTTCGGGATTTTTTATAATTATGCACAATAATTAACATACTGAATTTATCCCATTTGGCTGTTCCACACTGTATTTAATGTTTACTCACTGAACAAAGTGTCCAGTTCTTTTTCTAGAAACGAAATATCAGGGAAAACCCTAATCTCGCAACGGATGTGAATATCACAAACAAAAATAATCCTGAAATCAATTTATATCTCACCCATATCATGTATTAAATAATAATCCTGGGTATTAGTTCATTACAAATATTTGCGCCATATTTCATCCTGTGAGCAAATTTGTGTAATCTGAAACTTGTGCATCAGCTTCCATTTGCGGCTATAAAATGCTGCAAAAACGACCACAAGAAACGTTTCTACTCTCTCGTAAATATCAATCACGGTAATATTTTAATGTGTTTAAAATCGTTTATTGCAGTCGTTTGTTTTGCTTTGACGATTTTTATGGTAGTCATTCTCGCATTATTGTCTTTACCGAGAAGTATTAACATGGTTAGTTAGGGTGAAATGAGATCCAGTGATAATAATAATAATAAACAAGCAGTACTGGCGTTAGAGAATCCCATAACTGTTGTAGACTGAGCATCCGTTAAATAATTACTTGTCATTTTTTAGCGAATCTAAGTATTTATCGCTGCGACAACTCAGAAATTAATTGACATATATTGATGCAACTTGATATGTGTCTTTCTTTTGTTAATAGTTATTTGTTTTCAATTCCATCGACTATAGGTTCTTGTTATCAAAACTTTGCAGCTTTAGGTTGACCAATTTGGAGCTTCAATTCATTTAATCATTTCTTAGGCTATGTTGCAGATTATTTCAGTTTGCTGATAGATAAGGCTTACATGTACGTTAATACTACCTTTACCTTGTGGTTATTTTCCAGGGGGTAATCAAGGTTGTTAGTCTGGGGTGGGGGGCGGTTGGTAGGCATGATACAAATAACGAGAGATATGATATTCAGACTACCAGTTTTAGACCTGTCACGCGCATGGTGTCAAGTGGTGAGTCCAATGCACCAATAATATGCTGTCGTGCAGTGGGGTTTGACGTTTCATCACAACCTCTTAACAAATTACGTATTTTACTAATATTTAAGTGCATACAGTTGGAAGTAATAAAGATGAAAAAGATCAAATTAAGTGCTGCGATCTATATTATCTGAAAAAGACAATATAGGCGTAACTTCAACCGCATTAAACTGACGTATATAAACTTTTTGATTGCGAATGACTTTGTTTTAAGTGTGTAGTTGGACTTCTATAACGTTACTCACCGCGTGACGTCATAGGAAGGGGCGGGGTATATGCGCAATATCATATCTCTTCTAAGTCATTATATCATGGTTGGTAGGCACTTTATCCTTCACATGAACTTTTCCGGGATCTATTATGATGTCGTTTTCCCTTCACATAGCTTTTTAATTGGGCCAACCGGTAACCATACCGCAGCCAGTGGAATCTGACGTCACACACAAGAAAATAAATTCGGGAGTCAGAAAGTGCGTTATGGTAGCGAATTTTTATTGAATGCCTCAAATTTAAATAGCTATTAACCTATAAGCTTCGTTGGCCAGGAAACTAGTTTTTTCGGGAACATTTTAAGTTTATTTTCGAAAAGTTGTTGTACATTTTCAAACAATAAAGTTATTTTGATGAAATATGGTACATTATTTCTACTATTAATGTTATACTGGTAACCAAATTTGATGTCTGTTTTCTAAAAAAAACCACATATTTGCTATTTAAAATATTTTTATGAAAATTCACTATCATAACGCACTTGCTGCGTCCAGGCTTTTTTTGTATGTATAACTTATCGAACTATACATCAACTAGTTACTTGACAAGACTAATAATGATGTAAATAATTTTCCTAAAATTCTTAAGATATTTACCTTAACTAAAGACATCAGCGTTCACGGTTATTGGACTGTCACATCCTGTAAAAGTTAAAACTTGACAAGTTATATTTAGACGGTTTCTAAATTTACTGCCCTATATTGTAGTTGAAAAAACAGATTGAATAGGTGCTTAAATTGGAAGCTATATTTAAAGTTCGAACGGCGTCTCGGAATGCAGGTTGTGAAAGCTTTAACTTTTGGTTTCGGTTTTTTGTTGTAAATTTAAAATCTGAGATATTGGTTCATAATTTAAAAGGTCTTGGCGCAGCAAGTGCGTTGTGGTAGTGAATTGCCATGGAAACGATCTACGCAATTTTTTTCGAAAACTATATATGCGCCAAGAAAAATTAAAATTTGGCTGAAATATTTATCAGATTTGGTTTATCACACACAATATTTTGGTCTTGCGCAGTGCTCAGACCTCCAGCGGCAACCAATTTTTTTAAAAATTAAATGCTTATGAATTTTTTTGTTAGATCTAAATTTTTGCGCATAATACCTACACTTTTTTAAGACTTAACCTGCGTATCAAAATTGGTTGCCTTTACTTTGTTATTTTAAGAGATACAAAACTTTCGAAATTGGCCTATTATTTTTTGGGTTATCGAGTGATACACACACACACACGCACACACACACACACACACACACACACACACACACACACACACACACACACACACACACACACACACACACACACACATACATATATATATATATATATATATATATATATATATATATATATATATATATATATATATATATATATATATATATATATATATATATATTGTATAAGTATTGTGGAATAATTTAACTAAAACTTGAGCCATTGTGTTTTAACGAAATGCTCGAAAGGTACTCTAGTTTTCAAATAAGACCTCATCGACGTTTTTTTTTTTTTTTGATAGATCATTGAATTGTCTACACGGTACCATCAAAATTTTGATACTTCACATTGTTAAATTTTCGAGTGAAAGTTATTTAAAGAGTGGAAAACATAAACTCTATTCATAAAAACAGTCAAAAGATAAAGGCTCGTATTCAACAAATTAACTATTGTTTCATTTAAATATAACGTTCGAAATCCAATCCACCGACATCTTGACAATAAGCAAATCTGTTGACACATTCTTCTTGTACATTGCGAGTGACGTCAGGGCTAGTTCGACTTATTTTAAACCCAACTCATTTTTCAAAACTTTTAGGTTATTTGGCTTCTTAATATATACTTTTTTTCTTAAATACCCACATAAAATATCTAGGGGCGTAAGATCTGGGGACCTAGGGGGCCACTGTATTGGTCCTCGCCTACCGATCGACTTGCCAGGGGAGCAGTCATTTAAAAAATCGCGAACAGGACGTGCCAAGTGCGGAGGTGCACCGTCTTGCTGAAACCAAATATTACCACTTGGTAAATCAGGATCATCTTCATTTGTAAAACTTACAACAAGAGCAGGAATAAGCTCATTCCTTAGAAAATTATGATATAGCTGCCCAGTGAGAGTTTCGTCGAAGAAGAAAGGACTTATGATTCTATCGTGGACTATTCCGGTCCAAACGTTAACTTTGCGAGGGTGTTGTATATGTGCTTCACTCATCCAGTGAGGATTCTCTCTACTCAAATACCTGTAATTTTGCTTATTCACTGTTCTATTTAGCCAAAATGATGCTTTATCCGAAAAAAAGAATTTGGCGAATAAAGTTTTGATTACGGTTGCATAAATCTTCCAATATTTCACAAAACTGCATTTGTCGGTCAGGGTTATCTTCATTAAGTTCGTGCAGCAGCTGTATTTTATAAGGATGGTAATTTTCTAATTTTAATGCATTGATCGCTGTGAAATTCCATAGTCTGCTGCAATTGATCGAGATGCAACATGATGATTCTCACACACGCACTTACTCAAATATCAAGTGTTACGCCTTCATCAATTTTCTTAGGGCGCCCTGCACTTTGCATGTGTTTATGTCCAGTTTCTCTGATTTTCTCTCGATTTTACTTAAAGTGACACGTCTGTCTGAATATTTGGCATTAAACAAATAGCACAATTCTTGCTGTGTTCTGGCTTTATCACCGCATCCAACAAGAATTAAAATTTCTATACGCTATGTTTCACCTAAATGTGCCATACCTAATCAACTTTCAAAAGAGATTTATGTTATTATAAGAAAAGCGTTCATTTGACAATGACGTACACCTGATTCTTCTGTATTATTGATTAGTACCTACTTTCGGATACAATTTTGAACATTTTATTTACAGGAAATAATTTTAGCTTATTTGTTATATTTTCATTGTTGGTTTGAATAGAGTTTGTGCTTTTCACTCTCTAAACGACTTTCGTTCGAAAATTGGACAATATGAGGTATCAAAATATTTATGGTACCGTGTAGACAATTCAATGATCTATCAAACTAAAAAAAAAGACGAGGGTTGTCATTAAAAAAAAGTGAAACACGTCATATTTGAAAGGCAGGGATGGGAGAAACGTAAATTTTATGCAAAATTGCGTAGTTTTGAAAACTAGAGTTGACGTGTCCGAGCATTTCGTCAAAACACAAAACGCTCCAATTTTAATAAATTTATTCCATAATATTGGTACTCACTGCATATTTATATATACAGGCTATATCACTAAATGCGTTGGTTAGACGTTTTTCTAGTTATTAACGTATTTCAATTCTGAAAATTTGCATTCATCTATAAGACATAACGCTCTTTCCTTGTAAAATAATTTGGAGTTAATATCGCTTCCGGTTTAATCAGAAGTAGGATCAACGTTGTTATTTTAAATGAAACACCCTGTTTACATTTTTGGATTGTACGTAGAATTTTGTGTACACCAACGTCAACTATCCTCATCTACCTTCAATTGTTTCAAACTTATTCTGATTTTTTAAAATGTTTATTCATTTGCATTGAAGTTAGAAGCCATTCGTTGTCATTTATTTTTTATAATTAACAAATGAAATTTTATTAGTCGCTAGTACAGATATTAGGTTTGTACAGTGTATAAGGATAATTGATCTCATTGATACAGTATGTTCAAAATTTAATGGCGAATCAGGGAAACTTCAAAGATCAAACTCATTTTTTCAAATGGAACATCCTGTATATTTTTACATATGTGGATAGAAAATATAATTTTACGTCGACTAGACACCTTATACCTATTTGCGAAAGTTTTCCTGTAATTAGCGTTTCCTTAAATAAAAGAGAAACAGAAGGTCTCACAAGTAAATTCTATAACGCCATTATTGAAAATGATTCAACAAGATGACTATATGACAATAAGTTAGTTTAGGAAAAAAAACCATTAGAGGTATTAATTTTTAAGAAGCATAGATTGAAAGGGAGATCACAAATAATAAATAGGAATCCGCATTCAGAACGTTGGCCACAAGTTTGACAACTATCATAAAAATATAAAAAAGCTCTTGTCATTATTTGTCAAAAGCGTGTAAACAATCGTAGTGGTACAGATTAAGCATTGTTGTTAGTGATATTGCTATTTGTACAAGATGCATTATCTAATTGCTATAAAATGGAAAATAGTGAAGATCCGAACGGCGATATTCTAAATTTATTTTGTATTCGTGGTTAATGTGGCAAAATTGTGGGCAGAACCTGCAGGATATTTAACCAAAGGTATCCGAATTTACCAGTAATGAATATAAGTAAATTTCGAAGACTGGAATCTCTTTTTTTTAAACTGGCAGTATCAAGGCCGTATGGTCAACTCTACAAAGCCTGTTAATGCGATGAGATAAATCAGCTAAATGTTTGGGGTCATTTTTAAGCTTATCCGCATGGCTCCATATCGGCTGCTACCCAAGATTTAAGTATTTCAAGAATGTCAATTCAACGAATCCTGAAACAACATGAAATGCATCTTTATTCGGAGATTCCGTTACATGTGCTTTATACGGGAGATGAACTTATAAGGCTTCAATATTGCCAAGATATCCAATCAAGACTTCTAGAGGACCCGGATTTTCTGTAAAAAATAGTTTGGAATGACGAGTCCGAATTCATCAGGGAAATAATCGTAAATCGTCGAAATTATCATTATTGGGCTAGAGAAAATCCGCATGTAGTTAGACAAAGGAATTTCCAAGAACGATTTAGTTTTAATGTATTCTGCATTGCCCAAAATGAAAAGGTGCATTATGAAATTTACATTAAAAACCTTACTTCCCAGAAGTATTTAGAGATTTTGAGGCATGCAGTAGTAAATTTCAACAATAGCCTACCAGAAAATTTACGTAATAATGGTTGGTATCAGCTAGATGGTGCGCCTGCCCACTCTGCTAGAGTAGTTCGTCAAGAGTTGCCACATACGTTTGGAAACAACTGGATCGGTTCAAATGGACCTTCAGGTGGCCTACACGATCACCAGATCCTACCGCCTTAAACTTCTACTTGTGGGGAGATATAAAGAGCAAGGTTTACTCCAGACCCGTGGAAAGTAGGCAAGATTTATTAAATCGAGTAAGGACGACTTTCAACACATTCGGTACTGTTGACATACGAAGAGCATCTGTAAATGAGTCTAAACTAAGAATACTCAAATGTATTCAACAGCGGGGATGTCATATAGAACACTTGATAATGTTCCCTATTATTCTATTTGTATTTACTGAATCTAATTTTTGGCTTTTATTATCGTATACATAATATTGTTTCTTTGTTTGTTAATGTTTCGTTACTTATAATTATTGAAAAGAATCGTGTTTTGTTTGTATGTTTTTAAACAACCTAATAACAAAAAAAGTCCTAATAATTTAGTTTTTAATTACTCACTTATTACGCTATAAGAAACTCATAACTGACAGTATCAACACTATTACACATAACCACCTACTACACTCTTTCTAAAAAATAAAACGTTAATAACAGGAATACTATCGCAGATAAGTATAGGGTGTGCTATATCTGGTCGACGTAAAATTAACTTTTCTATTCAAATATGTAAAAATATGGAGGCTGTTCCATTTGAAAAAAAAATCGATTTTGGTCTTTGAAATTTTCCTGATTCGCCATTTAAATTTTAAACATACTGTATAAATGAGATCAATTATCCTTACACATTTTACAAACCTGATATCTGTGCTAGCGACTAACAAAATTTTACTTCTTAATTATGAAAAATAAAGGACAACGAATAGCTTCAAAACATTTCAATGCAAATGAATAAACATTTAAAAAAATCGGAATAACATTGAAACAATTGAAGGTAGATTAAGATAGTGGACGTTGGTGTACACAGAATTTTACGTACAATTTAAACATGTAAAAATATCCAGGGTGTTCCATTCAAAATCACAAAGTTGATCGCTACTTCCCGTTAAACCGAAAGTAAGTGATATCGACTCCAAATTATTTTACATGAAAAGACCGTTATGTTTTATATGAGAATGCAAATTTTTAGAACTGAAATACGATAATACCTATAAAAATGTCTAACTAACGCATTTCGTGGTATACTCTATATATATATATATATATATATATATATATATATATATATATATATATATATATATATATATATATATATATATATTGAAATGATAAAAAGTTTCAAACAATACTTACAGTTTACAGGAGATGTGAATGTACTCTTTTTAGTAAATTTTATGTCCTGTCATTGAATACCCAAAGCCATCCCAATACAAATTATCCATATTACACCACACTAGACATATAAAAACCATAAATAACAACACATTGTTACAAGACATATTCTTTATTGCTGTTATTTGGTACTAGATGCATGACATATCAATAAGCTGAAAATAAATGTTTCTTTTAGATCATTGTTGAAAAGTAATATATAACCTGTATAATGGGGACAATATTAGTAAAGGGTAATTAAGTTACATACCTAATATATGTATGTATAGCTTGAAGTTTAAAAACCGGTTAAATTTTAAACCAAATAAATATCGTCAACAGGTTTTCATAACATAACTTAAAAACAAAATGTAATAAGAAAACACTATGTATATTCATAAATAGTGAAATGGACATTTATTATGTTACTAAAATAACTTCTCAAGCAAGAGAGGATAATTAAAAGTCTTTGGTTGTGTTAAAAATGATTGTTGACATCTATTGAATAAGTTAGGTTAGTTAAATGTCAGATATAGTTTTTAAGAATTTCTGTTTGTAAATGACATCTAAGTAAAGGAATTTGAATTTGGCGGGTATCAAAATTCGACTCACCTGTCAAATACAAAAACATTGATGATTTCCATATTCGATACTGGATGTCGATATATGCAGCTCAGGAACAAAATGAAAATGTTGAAAATAATTTCCAGACAGCCAGCTATGAACTACAAGAGGAAACGGAAATAGAAGGTTCAAGAGTTTCTTGGCAGAATATCCGTTTTCCGTAGAATATTCTAGAAGGTTGTTTGATAATCTCCGGGGAGAGCGCGTCATATTTTAGCTTCGAGATATATTGTAGATTTTTAAGTGAATTTTGTAAATAAATGGTAAAAAATGTGTCCAACAGGCAATCCCATAGATGTTTTTCAGCCAAGAAATCACCACAAGCAGTAAATGTACGGTAATATAAATCAAAATTACCTATAACAGCAATCGTCAAGAAGCCAAAGGTACCAAACAATTAACTTAAATAATATAAATGACCGTGAGAGGAAGTTTCCTATGAGCATTAATATAAATAATTGATCCATCTATTATTGAGAAATAAATGCTTCGAACTTAAAAACAGATTTCATAAATATATAGCGAAAATTTAAAATCTTACAGAAGGCGCATACTGTGTCACTTAAAACTGAAGAATTAATTTTGGCCATATTTATTAGAAAACAAGAACAAAAACAAATCCTGCCACTCAGAAAAAATAAAACTTTGTAAATAATTTTAAACTAGAGGATCCAATAGGTAAAATTCTACAATTTTCTATAAAATTTAAATAAAACCTTTGTTAACTTGTAAAATTCTTTGACGTATTTATTTGAGGTGAATAATTATAAAATATATAAAAACTAATGGCATAGGGCACCATTTTATCAATCAGAACCGACTAACTGGGAAGAAATTCACATGTTGGGCAGCCGAAGGAGCATCATTAAAGGTTAAGTATAATATTTTGTGTTGATATATCCGTGTTTATTGCTTATTTAACAGGAGCGAAGAGTAGGCCACCCACTTCACACACATAACACAGAAATACACAAGCAACTAAATAATAGAAAAACGCTGAGATTTAATCTTTTATTAATAAACTCCTCATTACACAAAATTAAACATAATATTTACATAATTTGGGCATAAATATTGAGTGTAAACTGTGTGTATTATTGTCTAATTAAAAATACTATACAAAATAAAGTTGAAATCAAAAACAAACATGTTAACATAAAATCAATTCTTAATCTAATAATATATATATACAGGTGTTCCTAAAACTAACTATATACAATCTAGAAATTACAAAACCATACAAAGTAATATATATATATATATATATATATATATATATATATATATATATATATATATATATATATATATATATATATATATATATTTATATTTAAAAATGAACTGACCCGGATATGGGTTTTAGGGGCCCTAGTTATCGCTCATTTGAAGAAGAAAAAAATAATCAAAAAACGGGATCTCCCTAACAGTGATTTTTTTCTACGAAAAGTTGAATAGATACAATTGCTACCACTGTGATTGAGTACTTCAATTCATATTGTATTATATTTTTGATTGCAGACTTTAAAAATTACTTCATACATTTGTAGATTAATAAGAATGGAACCCTTCGTGTTTTCTTGTACCGATTACTTTTTTACTGTGAACACAAAATGTTTTTCTGTCACTTTAAAATGAGAAATTGTATTTCTTAATGACCTCCGTTCTTCCAGCTGTCCATCACAGACCTTCTCTTATAATTATCAATTTTAAGTCTGCACTTCCTGTAGCCACACACTAGCTACGAAAAATACACTTGGAAGATAAATTCATCTAATTTTTAATCGACCGTTAGTCCGCTTATGTTAAATATAACAAACTGGATGAACAGCCGTCCAATTTTGGCCCAATCTATACTTCATAACGCTAACAGTAGCATTAATGGATGCATGTTAGTGTCGGTTTGAAATGTTAATAGCGGTACATGTGCACTAATTAGTTAGTGCCTGCTGACAGGATGACGGAATCTGTTCCGAACAAATCATTAATCCTTCTGCATGATAATATTAATTCAACTACAAATAAATACTCTTCAATTATAAAACCGACTGCACTGAATCAAATCTGTGCATTTATCGCTGCTGATGATAGATTTCACACCGTCCGTTGAAATTGCAATGTATTTTGTTGCAAAAACTACGGAACATCGACAGTAACGAGCTGGTAACAAAATGCAATGGAATTTAAGCGAGAGTGATGTTAACACCAGTATTGATCATCAGGCGTGGTTGTAAACATAAAATTGTACAGGGCAACGATTGGGTAAAGTAAGTTTGTGGTTTATGGATAAACTTTTTAAATAAAATGTATTGTATTATATGGTTACTAAGAGTGCGCATTTTAAAACTATTTTGGAACGTATAGAGTGCCCCAAAAAAGCAGGGCAGTACAGAGAGGATATTTTTTATAGAACACCCGCTGTATTATCAATTTTTTGAATTATACGTGAAATTCTAAAACCCTCTTATTATAGGTTTGATACATACAGGAAGGCGCATTGAAAACGAAACAGACCGATTTGCGTCCAGAGAATTTTTTTTAAGAAACGCTGAAACACGTCAATTTTAATATTGGGGGGACATGTTTTGACATAAAACTCAACTTTGTCACATCAACCCCTTAAGGGTGGTGATAACAACCCTTATATTTTAAATAGGGAACATGGGTCGAGTGTTATATGGTTTGAAAGCTCTTTCTTTTCTGAATTCAGCACACTAATTTTTATGCAAGTTTTATCAACTCGTTTAAAAATTATTCCCAGTTGGAGTGCAAGAACGTATTTCATTCATTGTGATAAGAAGAGCACTAATTAGTCAATTTTTCGTTCAAAAAACTAAAAAACAAAACCAAGCGTTCAAAAATGTTTATTCAGTTAAGTTGACCACCAGCTTCCATACAAAAGTAGGTACAAATTTTGTTGAAAACGAGCTCTGACATTCTGGAGCATTTGTGGAGTTATTAGACGGCATTCTTCAACAATGCGTCGTCGTAATTCTTCCAGAGACTCCCGTTCTGTTGCGTCAATTCTACTGTTGAAATGGCCCCATAGAAAGAAGTCTAAAGGAGTTGAATCCGGTGATCTAGGGGGGCACCTCTACGCCCAATCCATTGCTCTGGAAACTCTCTGTTCAAAAACTCCCTAACACGTTGTGTAAAATGCGGATGAGCTTCATCTTCTTCAAACACTAATTGATTTTCTTGATAGCGATCATCATTTTCAACAACGTCAATTAGTAGAGGGTAAACGATATCTTCTAGTAACACCAAATACGTTTCGCCACTCAAATTGCCATCAAGAAAAATTGGTCCGATTAAACGGTCTCCAAAAATGCCAGTTCAGACATTCAATTTCAGTGAAGTTTGAGTGTGGACTTCGTGAAAATTTCTTGTATTATTATCTGCCCAATAACGACAATTATGACGATTGACTGTAGACTTTAATAAAAACGTACACTCGTCTGAAAAACAGATATTGAACAGAAAGTTCCCGTTATCAGCTATTCGTGCAGTCATAACTTCACAACACTCCAGCCGCCGATATATATATATATATATATATATATATATATATATATATATATATATATATATATATATATATATATATATATAGCTATGATAAAAAGCTTAAAGCAGTTTGACATTGATTTTGAAAATTTAAAACTTCCAAAAAAATTAATGTGCTGAATTCAGAAAAGAAAGATTCAAATGATGTAACACTCGACCCATGTTCCCTATTTAAATATAAGGGTTGTTATCACCACCCTTAAGGGGTTGATGTGACAAAGTTGAGTTTCATGTGAAAACATGTCCCCCTCAATATTAAAATTGACGTGTTTCAGCGTTTATTAAAAAAAAAATTCTCTGGGCGCAAATCGGTCTGTTTCATTTTCAATGCGCCACCCTATATATATATATATATATATATATATATATATATATATATATATATATATATATATATATATATATATATATATATATATATGTACATATATAAAAATTCAAACGTACCTTGGTTTTGGGTTCTAGGGGACCAAATTCGCGCTCATTTGAAAATTTGTTTGCAAAGTCTCACCATCGGTACCACTCATTCGCAATATTGAAGAATCACCTGCATATATATATATATATATATATATATATATATATATATATATATATATATATATATATATATATATATATATATATATATATATTCTTAAAAAATTGTGGGAAAGCCGTCAGTTGCAAAATAAAACTCTTTATTAAAAGCCGAGCTTTCGGAAAAGTTTATTCCATTCTCAAGGCTACAACATGGAAAGGAAAAAGTTTTCAATTTACATAGGAAAAATATAAAAGTTTTAAAATACTTACATCTAACGTGAGTTTTACTATAACTAATTATGAAAATACAAACATGAAAAAAACCGTTTTTTAAAATTTGACTGAAGTCGGAAAGTGCCAAACTGACATATGAAGCTAACAATTGTCTATTTGAATTTGTTTTTTGTTTTTGTCTAGGAAATATAAATAGGGGTAGTGATTTCTAAAATTATTATCTTTCTTTAAGTTTATTAAATTGTCGTTAAAAGTAATTTCAAATTCTTCTAAACACATTCTTTTATTACTTAAGGTTTTACAGTGTAAAATAGAAACATCACTAAAATTTATATTGTGGCCAGTGTCGAGATTATGTTCAGACAATATAAATAATATAAATTTTAGTGATGTTTCTATTTTACACTGTGAAACCTTAAGTAATAAAAGAATGTGTTTAGAAGAATTTTAAATTACTTTTAACGACAATTTAATAAACTTAAAGAAAGATAATAATTTTAGAAATCACTACCCCTATTTATATTTCCTAGACAAAAACAAAAAACAAATTCAAATAGACAATTGTTAGCTTCATATGTCAGTTTGGCACTTTCCGACTTCAGTCAAATTTTAAAAAACGGTTTTTTTCATGTTTGTATTTTCATAATTAGTTATAGTAAAACTCACGTTAGATGTAAGTATTTTAAAACTTTTATATTTTTCCTAAGTAAATTGAAAACTTTTTCCTTTCCATGTTGTAGCCTTGAGAATGGAATAAACTTTTCCGAAAGCTCGGCTTTTAATAAAGAGTTTTATTTTGCAACTGACTGCTTTCCCACAATTTTTTAAGAAAATAACACTATTACCGTCACGAAAACTTAATCATATATATATATATATATATATATATATATATATATATATATATATATATATATATATATATATATATATATATATATATAAACGTATAAGAATTTAAACGGACCTTGGTTTCGCTCTCACCATCGATACCTCTCAATTGGCGATTTAAAAAAATAAAAATTCGCTAAAAATGTTATAACTAACATAGAAATGCACCATATAAAAAGTTTATGAAGTAAGTACATAAATATGTACTTTGAATATTCAAAATATTTTACAATAAATCATACATTCATATTACTCTCACTATACGTCAAGCATAAACGTATGATTAACGTATTCATTGTGATATAGATTGTAATTTATTTCCATTGTCAATACAGAATCGATCATTAGTTAAATTCGACACCGCATGTTTCTGATTGATTGCGACAATTTGTGTATTACATACGGGGTGTGTAATTAATTATAACGTTGAAAAATAATTACTTGTCTCTAACATTATGGCGCAAGCTTCGATTGGTTCATAATAGAGATCATTATCAAAGTATTAATTAAAACTTGATGAACCCATTCTCAGTGCAGGGCGATGGCTAACCGCTCGAGGAAATTAATTAGCTGCTTGTACAATTTGCATCGATGTATTGTGTTAGATAAATTCGGAACGTGTTTTCGAATTATTAAACAAGACTGGTTTGTTTTTCTTATTGGAGTTAGATCAACCGTTACCTGACACAAAGAACCATAAATTCCCACAGCCATACAACTATCTTCCTGTTATGTGAATATCTTTGTACATGGCAGAGTGTACTTTCTCTCGTGAGCAATATTGTTTAATTATAGATCTCGAGATACTAAGTCAATGGATGTCTGCTTATCTGATTTTCGTTCTCCTGTCCAGTCGTAAAATCCACAAGCTCGTATAAAATATTTTATAACGTCTTTGAGTGTCCATATAGTAGGTAATGTGATCTCTGGTGTACAGTTGGCTTACGTTAAACTGTTATTAAATAAAACCAGTGTGATTTCTCTGGTATATTTATTGTAATATCAGGCATTTTTGTCAAGAATAGCAGCAAGTGCGTTATGGTAGTTAATTTTCATAAAAGTGCTTTTTTGGCTTACGTTAAACTGTTATTAAATAAAACCAGTGAGATTTCTCTCGTATATTTATTGTAATATCAGACATTTTTATCAGGAATAGCAGCAAGTGCGCTATGGTAGTTAATTTTCATAAAAGTGTTTTTTTTTGGCTTACGTTAAACTGTTATTAAATAAAACCAGTGAGATTTCTCTCGTATATTTATTGTAATGTCAGACATTTTTATCAGGAATAGCAGCAAGTGCGCTATGGTAGTTAATTTTCATAAAAGTGTTTTTTTTTGGCTTACGTTAAACTGTTATAAAATAAAACCAGTGAGATTTCTGTCGTATATTTATTGTAATATCAGACAGTTTTGTCAGGAAAAGCAGCAAGTGCGTTATGGTAGTTAATTTTCATAAAAGTGTTTTTAACAATAAATATGTCTTTTTTAATGAAAGCAGGCATCAGATTAGGTTACCTATATAACTTACATAGTAGAAGCAATGTACCATATTTCATCAAATAAGCTTTACGACAAAACTTCCAAAAAAGTTTTTTTGCATGAAAATTTACAAACTATTTTTTTTACGAAAATCCGAAAATATAAAAAAAATTAAACATTTCTTATTATGCCCTTCACTTCTGAAACACAAAATATAGGCTTGCGAAGTAAAATTATTCATTTAGTGAATTTTCATTAAGAAAATTCACTAATAGAGAGGTATAGACGGTGAGACTTTTGGACAATTTCTTCAAATGAGCGCGAATTAGGGTCCCCAGAACCCAATTCCAAGGTCAGTTAAAAAGTATATATATATATATATATATATATATATATATATATATATATATATATATATATATATATATATATATATATATATATATATTTATTTATTTATTTCAACAACACACCACGAGGGCTTAGAGCCTAAATACTATCGTACCGTGGGTGTCGACAAGGAGGAAAGAGGCAACTTGTTAATTCTGGACTTGAAGGTTTGGAGGTTCGGGGGAGAAGGAAAACATGTGCCGGCAAGGAGTTCCACAACTTGGAAGTCCTCGGGACAAAAGAGCGGGAATAACAAGATGTTCTATGTCTGGTGACCTGGACAGTAAAAGGATGCATTCGCTCTGTTCCCCTGGCAGATCTGTTGGGGGCAGCAGGTGGGGGAACTATGGAGGAAAGCTCCTCTGAGCAGTGCCCGTGCAGATATCTATAAAAGAGAGAGAGAGGTCACCAACGGCACGTCGGTGGGCAAGGGATGGCAGCCTTTGGGTGAGGGTAGGGTCACCGATGAGACGTATAGCTCTCTTCTGAATGGAGTCCAGGATAGCGAGTGTAGAAGCGGCAGCAGCACCCCAGATGTGGGAGCAGTATTCGAGGTTTGGTTATATTTGTGAAGTATATAAAGTATAGAGATTAGCTGGTGAAAAGTATTTGCGAGCCCGGAAGAGGAAACCTAATTTCTTAGCAGCCGCTTCTACAGTTGATGTGACATGTTGGTGCCAATTGAGATTTCGATCCACAGAGATGCCAACAAGTGAAAAGGACTCATTACTTTGAATAACTTGGTTGTTTATTGTGATGGATCTAGGGCTGGTGTATCTCTTATGAGAAAGAAAGCAAGACTGTGATTTGGTGGGGTTGAATTGTACAAGATTTCTACTTCCCCAGTCTAATATTTTTTGGAGATCCACGGAGATAGAACCCTCCATGAGTCTGCGATCCTCATCTAGTTGGGCTAAAGAGACAGGCTTAGAATATTGTACATTGGAGTGGAGGGTGCTGTCGTCCGCGTAACTGTGAACTGGGTTGGATGTGCTAGAGAGGAGGTCATTGATGTGGAGAAGAAACAAAGTAGGGGCTAAAGCTGAACCTTGAGGAACTCCTGCATTAATTGGATACAGTTTAGAGGAATGGCCATCCACGACAACAGAAATGCTCTGGTTGGAGAGAAAATTTGCTGTCCACGTACAGAGTTTTAGTGGTAGGCCATAGGCCGCTAGTTTATTAAGCAGCGCTGCGTGCCAGACCCAGTCGAATGCTTTGGAAATGTCTAGAGCGACAATATGGGATTCACCGTGTAGTTCCATAGACTTGTTCCAAGAATGGGTGACCAAGGAAAGGAGGTCGGCAGTTGATCTGCGCTGACGGAATCCATACTGCCTGTCGTGGATTAGACTGTTTTTCAAGAAATTTTAGTAATTCGGTGTTTATATACTTTTCCATCACTTTAGAGATGACTGAAAGAAGAGAAATATGCATGTAGTTACTAGGAAGCGCTTTCGATCCTTTATTGGGGACGGGTTGTACTCGAGCAGTTTTCCAATTACTAGGGAATATGCCTCTATTGTAAGATGTCTGAAACAGACAAGTCAGGGCAGGAGCAAGTTCTGGTGCGCATTTTTTGAGAACAATTGCTGGAATCTCGTCAAGGCCAGAGGCTTTCCTGGTATTAAGAGCAGAGAGCATCTTTCGTACCTTTCTAGTTTTGAAAATGACATCCGTCATTTTATGTGCGACATTGGGGACTGTTGGTGGTTGAACATTTGGAGGTGGGTTGAGAGTTGAATTGCCGGCGAACAACGAGGCAAAAAGTTCAGCCTTGCCCAGTGCGGTAGAAACAATTTCACCCCCTGAGACAAGAGGTGGGAACGTGCTCTTGCAGAAATTATTCCCAATAGATTTAGCAAGAGTCCAGAAGGGTTTGCTGCCGCTGGAGCTTAAGAGGACTTTGTTTTTGATGTGGTTATTAAACGAGTTTTTTGCCTCAGAAAGAATGCGGACATAGCGGTTTCTTGCGTCGTTAAATGCTTGACGGTTTTCTTGACTGGGATTGTGTAGAAGCTTTTTGTGAGCTTGGACCTTTTCAAGTCTGGCCTTGTCACAGGATTTAGAGAACCAGGGCTTTTGAGTGGCTGCAGAGGTTTTTTATGTACGTGGAATTAATAATTCCATGCCAGCTTGGATAATTTCAGTGACGTTTTGTGAGATATCAGAGGGGTCAGGATGAGAGAAGCAGACAGACGCCCATGGAAATGACGAAAAGTAATCTCGCATTTCGTCCCAGTTCGCGGAGTTGTAGTGCCAAACGATACGTGGGTGAGATGACTGTGTGACCTCGGGTTGCATTGCGCAGGAAGCAGTGACCATGCCGTGGTCTGAGCGACCCAGGGGGGCGGTGACTGATATCTTATAGCAGTCAGGATTTGTAGTAAGAAGGAGATCCAAGGGCTTTGAGCTGTGTGTTGGGATGCGAGGAAAGTAAGTAGGTTGCTGAACCATATTGGCTAAAGAATTTTTGACTGCAAAGGCCTCCGCTGCTCTTCCTTGTGGATCGGTTTTTGAAGATCCTAGCCATTCCTTATTATGGACATTGAAGTCACCAAGAATAGTGACCTCGGAGGAAGGATATTCAGAAATCAGATGGTCGGTTTTTTCAGAAAGGTAGTCAAAGAGCTGGACAAAGTTGTTGTCAGAAGGTGACCGGTAAATGCAACAGATGAATTTAGTTGCAGCCCTGAGAGAGAGTTTTATCCATAGTATGTCTTTCCTTCCAGCTTCTAAATTGGGGAGTCTGGTGCAGGATAGATTGCTACGGACGTACGCGCACACGCCTCCATGCAATCTAAAAGAAGTAAGGAGCTCATACCCCGGGAAATTAAGGTGATTAGTGGCTGTTTTGGCACTGATTTGAGTTTCGGTCAGGAAGAGGACTTGGGGCCTATTAGCCTGGAGGAAATGGTGGACGGAGTTCAGGTTAGAATTTAGGCCACATTTATTCGAGAAGGATATTGTAAATCTCGATGCTGGCACCCCCTGTACAACCCTCTCCCGGAGATCCGAATGGAGGGGTATTTTGCCTCCGGAGTCTTTTGTACAATGAGGAGCCATCATCATTTTTGCTTTTAAGGGAAACCGACTCATACACCAGAACCGGAAACGTCCGTTGGGACTTCACCGGCCCCTTGATGCAAGGGGTGGTACCTCCTCGGGCGTGAAAAAATCCTTTACTATCACGTAAAGGCAAATTCCACTAACACCTACCATATTGCAAGTATACCACACCAGCCAACTATTGACCAGCTTTGGAACTTGCGTATATATATATCCAACCGATAACTCAAAAATACTTCAACAATCGAAATCAAATTTGGCAGTTCCCTTCATTTTGTTAATAGTTTGGATGAGTTCGTTAGACAGTTTTGACAGTCAAATACTTTTAGGGGAAAAAAAAAGCAAAAAATTGTTGGTATCTTTTAAATTACTAGAAATACTAAACCAAAACTTTACCAGCACGACCACATACAAGTGGTCCTACCTACCAAATTTGAACTTAATTGGTTCAGTAGATCTTGAGTTAAAGCAAAATGAAAAATGAATAATCTATGATATGGCCTTAAATTACCTCTAAATGAATGCCTATAATGTTACACAAGGTCAGACAGATAAATCAGGGTTCCTCTGCCATTGCAAACAAAATCTCCAAATTGAGTTTTAAACGGACAGGCTTCGAAAATATGTCAAAACAATCGGCGGGGTTGCCATTTACGGTAACCCTCATCTGAATCTGTAGGTATCAGAAAAATGTAAATAAATAAAAATTTCAATGAAAGTGATTCAATTTGCATAAAAGAAATCTAGAACTACGTTTTATTATGTATAAATATTAAGCTTCCTATTTTCACAGTATTTAAAAGCCATTTTCATTTCTCTAGTTTAATCAGCACCACTATTTGTCATTTGTTAACTGACAGGAGTCATAAGAGAATCGTGTACGTTCTGCGCATAACCTCGAAATCGACTCTGCTAATATTTTAGAATCTCAGAATATAAAGTAACTACCTATATTCTAAGCTTAATACAGATAGTAGGTAAATAATAACCCAACTTTTAATGTTACTACAACTTTAACAAGTGTCTTCGGCCGTCGACTGTGACTGTAGTATATTATGATTCTAACATCCAATCAAACAAATAAGAAAGTGGTTGTGTACATCGGATTAAGGTTCTTAATCAACGCATGTAGGTACTGTATTACCAAAGTGAAAAAAATTATTTCAAGAAGAGATATACCTACCGCAAACTAATATAAGTATAATGCCTAGGTTACCTAGGTACGTATGGTTTTCTTTACTCTTAGCTTTTACTCTTTATGGAACGTTTTAGGTAAATGAAACTACGTAATATCATAAAGCAGTTTAAATTACATATATAATCAGATGTTCAGTGTAAATTATTTAAAAAAAAATTCAAAATTTTGTATTGTTTATATTTATTTCATTTTCAAAAAGTATGGATACAGTAATAGTAAATAAGTGTCGAAAAGCATTTAGGTGCAGCAAGTGCGTTATGGTAGCGAATTTTGGTAAAAATATTTCACATAGTAGTAACTCAATTTCCCATTAAACTAGAATCTTCAGTTTTGATACATAGTAAAACCCATATAAAGGCAGCGTGGGTACTAGATTTGAAAAATAACTACAAATTTCTTTTAAAAACCCTTTTTTGTTATTTTGTTTGCAGAAACTGGTTCGATTGAGTTTACTAAAACGGATTATCCAAGCGATTAATAAGAAAAAATACCTGCCACGTTTATAATTTGAAAGGTACATACATTCCTATTGGAAATAAAAATTAAATTTTCGTCAAATTTGCAGTTTAGCACACGGTGGATTTTTAGGAAAAAAAAACAGAATCATGCTTAGATTCGCTGAATAGTTCTTCTTTTGATGTTTCTCGTGCTCAAAGTTGGGTCTGCAGCAATTTGTCCTAAAACTTCAATCTCAGTAGTCACGTTCAGGATCCCGTTTTTTGTTGGCTACTGAACCACTTTGTCGAAACTTTGCAACTAACTCCAAAATGTATTTTCTGTTAACATGTCTGTTCGGATGTAGTTCATTAAACAAATTTGCGGTACGGTTGGCACAGTCATCGTTTTTGAAAAAAAAAAGAGTAATTATTTCAACTCTTTCTTCTACAGAATACACCATTGTGAAATTAATTTTCGGTAGTACTATCAAGTATCAAACCGACCGATAAACTGAAATAATAAACCGCATTTCTCTTATTCCAATAAGAAATGTTCTGATAGTCAATTTTTTGTTTATAAACCAACAAAACATTGACTGTCAGCACATTTCGTATCGGAATGAGTGAAATGCGTTTTTGCATCTTCAACTGTGAATAATTTTTAAACGAGTTGATAAAACTTCCAAAAAAATTTGTGTGCTGAATTCAGAAAAGAAAGAGCTTTCAAATGATGTAACTATTTGAAATATAGGGGTTATTATCACCACCCTTAAGGCGTTGATGTGACAAAGTTGAGTTTTATGTCAAAACATGTCTCCCTCAATATTAAAATTGACGTGTTTCAGCGTTTCTTAAAAAAATCTCTGGACACAAATCGGTCTGTTTCGTTTTCAATGCGCCACCCTATATATATATATATATATATATATATATATATATATATATATATATATATATATATATATATATATATATATATATATATATATATTATATATATATATTTATATATATATATATATATATATATATATATATATATATATATATATATATATATATATATATATATATATATATATATATATATATATATATATATATATATATATATATATATATATATATATATATATAATCTGAAGTGCGCATATTATATTATACGCGTGTGTTAATCTTCATGCAACATATGTGTTGTATTTCAGAACACGCCCGTGTCATGTTCAGACCACTTAACCGATTCTGTAGGCACCTACATTGTTATCCACAATTAAATTCCCATCTTTATAAACCGCAGCGTTTGGCATCAAGTTAAACTTTCTTGGAATAATTAAAACATGATTTACACGTGTTAAACTGTGCCATAAAGCGCGGCGGCGTCTTCATCTAATGACAGATAAATCATGTCATGCCTCATTCTTTCCGCATGCTCAACTTCGCTAAATTACTTTAATTATCTCTTGGATACTGATCAACATATGAAGTATGTCGTTTTAATTTTCCCCTGATGGATATGGCAACTCCATTCATTTTATTTTTACATAATGCATACTAAGAAAAGAAGACACACACACATCTAGTGAAAAATTCATAAAAGGGTTTCGTTCCACTGTAAGTAAATAAGGTAAAATATTGGAATGCAAGTAGCTCATTGCGGGTGTGGAAAAATAGTAGTCATTGTTATTCATCACTTTTATTGCAAAACACTTGGTGGTCTATCGCATAGCTTTCTTTGTAAATAGTTATATGGTATAAAGGATGTAATTTTTAGTAATTGCCTTGAATATGTAATACTCTTGTGCGATTGCTATTGTTGGCAAATTATTAAAAATTTATAGCGCTCATCCGCAAAATGTACCCCACCCCCAAAAAAGAAATTCATGTAATTGACTCCACTACAACACACTGAAAAAAGAACAGCGATTAGGTTTCTTTCAAAACAAGCAACAATAATTTCACTGTAGATTTCCACGGTATCAGTTAAAAAGAGGGGTGTGATCAACATTTTCATAGTTGGCAATGGTAGTTTTGTTTAAAATGCCTTAGCAACTAGCTGTTTTTTATATATGTCAACAACACACCACGAGGGCTTACAGCCTAAATACTATCGTACCGTGGATGTCGACAAGGAGGAAAGAGGCAACTTGTTAATTCTGAACTTGAAGGTTTGGAGGTTCGGAGGAGAAGGAAAAACATTTGCCGGCAAGGAATTCTACAACTTGGAAGTCCTCGCGACACAAGAGCGGACATAACAAGATATTTTATGTCTGGTGACCTGAACAGTAAAAGGGTGCATTCGCTCTGTCCCCTGGTAGATCTGTTGAGGACAGCAGGTGGAGGAACTGTGGAAGAAAGCTCCTCTGAGCAGTGCCCGTGCATATATCTATAAAAGAGAGAGAGAGGTCACCAACGGCACGTCGGTGGGTAACGGATGGCAGCCTTTGGGTGATAGTAGGGTCACCGACGTATAGCTCTCTTCTGAATGGAGTACAGCATAGCGAGTGTAGAAGCGACAGCGGCACCCCAGATGTGGGAGCAGTATTAGAGCTTTGGCCTTATTTGTGAAGCATATAAGGTATAGAGATTAGCTGGTGGAAAGTATTTGCGAGCCTGGAAGAGGAAACCTAATTTCTTAGCAGCCGATTCTGCGATTGATGTGACATGTTGGTGTCAATTGAGATTTCGATCCACAGAAATGCCAACAAGTGAAAAGGACTTAATACTTTGAATAACTTGGTTGTTCATTGTGATGGGTCTAGTGCTGGTGTATCTCTTATGAGATAGAAAGCAAGACTGAGGTTTGGTGGAGTTGAATTGTACAAGATTTCTACTTCCCCAGTCTAATATTTTTTGGAGATCCACGGAGACAGAACCCTCCATGAGTCTGCGATCCTCATCTAATTGGGCTAAAGAGACAAGCTTAGAATATTGTATATTTGAGTGGAGGGTGCTGTCGTCCGCGTAACTGTGAACTGGGTTGGATGTGCTAGAGAGGCGGTGATTGATGTGGAGAAGAAAGAAAGTAGGGGCTAAAGCTGAACCTTCAGGGACTCCTGCATTAATTGGATACAGTTTAGAGGAATGGCCATCCACGACAACAGAAATGCTCCGGTTGGAGAAGAAATTTGCTGTCCAGGTACAGAGTCTTGGTGGTAGGCCATAAGCCGGAAGTTTATTAAGCGGCGCTCCGTGCCAGACCTGGTCGAATGCTTTGGATATGTCTAGAGCGATAATCTGGGATTCAGCGTGTAGTTGCGTAGACTTGTTTCAAGAATGGGTGACAAAGGAAAGGAGGTCGGCAGTTGATCTGCGCCGACGGAATCCATAATGCCTGTCGTGAATTAGACTGTGTTTTTCAAGAAATTTTAGTAATTTGGTGCATACATTTCCATCACTTTACAGACGACTGAAAAGAGAGAAATAGGCCTGTAGTTTCTAGGAAGCGCTTTGGATCCTTTCTTGGGGACGGGTTGTACTCGAACAGTTTTCCAGTTGCTAGGGAATATGCCTCTATTGTAACATGTCTGAAACAGACGAGTCAGGACAGGAGCAAGTTCTGGTGCGCATTTTTTGAGAACAATTGCTTGGATCTCGTCAAGGCCAGAGGCTTTCCTGATATTAAGAGAAGATAGCATCTTTCGTACCTTTTTAGTTTTGAAAATGATATCCGTCATTTTATGCGCGACATTGGGGACTGTTGGTGGTTGAACATTTGGAGGTGGGTTGAGAGTAGAATTGCCGGCGAACAATGAGGCAAAAAGTTCAGCCTTGCTCAGGGCGGTAGAAACAATGTCATCCCCTGAAACAAGAGGTGGGAACGTGTCTTGCAGAAATTATTCCCAATAGATTTAGCAAGAGTCCAGAAGGGTTTGCTGTCGTTGGAGCTTGAGAGGACTTTGTTTTTGATGTGGTTATTAAATGAGTTTTTTGCCTCAGAAAGAATGCGGACATAACGGTTTCTTGCGTCGTTAAATGCTTGATGGTTTTCTTGACTGGGATTGTGTAGAAGCGTTTTGTGAGCTTTGACCTTTTCAAGTCTGGCCCTGTCACATGATTTAGAGAACAAGGGCTTTTGAGTGGCTGAAGAGGTTTTCTGTGTACGTGGAATAAATAATTTCATGCCAGCTTGGATAATTTCGGTGACGTTTTGTGAGATATCAGAGGGGTCAGGATGAGAGAAGCAGACAGGCGCCCTTGGAAATGAGGAAAAGTAATCTCGCATTTCGTCTCAGTTCGCGGAGTTGTAGTGTGTGACCTCGGGTTGCATTACGCAGGAAACGGTGACCATGCCGTGGTCTAAGCGACCAAGGGGGGCGGTGACTGATGTCTTAGAGCATTCAGGTTTTGTAGTAAGAAGGAGATCCAAGGAATTTGAGCTGTGTGTTGGGATACGAGGAAAGTAAGTAGGTTGCTGAACCATATTGGCTAAAGAATTGGTGACTGCAAAGGCGCTGCTCTCCCTTGTGGATCGATTTTTGAAGATCCTAGCCATTCCTCATCATGGACATTGAAGTCACCAAGAACAGTGACCTCGAAGGAAGGATATTCAGAAATCAGATGATCGGTTTTTTCAGAAAGGTAGTCGAAGAGCTGGACAATGTTGTTGTCAGAAGGGGACCGGTAAATGCAACAGATGAATTTAGTTGCAGCCCTGAGAGAGAGAGAGAGAGAGAGAGAGAGAGAGAGAGAGAGATAGAGAGAGAGAGAGAGAGAGAGTTTAATCCAAAGCATGCCTTTTCTTCCGGCTTCTAAATTGGGGAGTCTGGTGCAGGGTAGATTGCTACGGACCTATGCGCACACGCCTCCATGCAATCTAAAGGAAGTAAGGAGATCATACCCTGGGAAATTAAGGTGATTAGTGGCTGTTTTGGCACTGATTTGAGTTTCGGTGAGGAAGAGGAGTTGGGGTCTATTAGCCTGGAGGAAATGGTGGACGGAGTTCATGTTAGAATTTAGGCCACATATATTCGAGAAGGATATGTTAAATGCTGATGTCAGCGCCCCCTGCACACCCCTCTCCCGGAGATCCGAATGGAGGGGTATTTTATCTCCGGAATCTTTTGTACAAGGAGGAGCCATCATCATTTTTGTTTATAAGGGAAACTGACTCAAACACCAGGACCGGAAACGTCCGTTGGGACTTCTCTGGCCCCTTGATGTATGGAGTGGTACCTCCTCGGGCGTGAAAAAATCCTTAACTATCACGTAAAGGAAAAGTTCACTACCACCTGCTATATGTGTGATTGCAACCGCATGACAGTAGTTGTCAGTTGTCAACTGCAATTTGGAGCCTCGGTGGTCCAGGGTTAAGCACGTGTGCCTCTGAACCGAAGGGTATTGGGTTCGATTCCCAGGGTTCCCCTTTCACTTTTTCATTACATACTGTAAAAATTAAAATCAACCAAGGTTGTGGCATTGTATTTGAGCAAGTTGAATGTCTGCACGTTACGCCCTTCGGCGGTGCCGTAAAGCCGTCGGTCTCGTGTCCACGTGATGTTGGGCACGTTAAATATCCATACCATCCTTACATAAGACGGGTTTGGGAACATTTTCAGGATAGTGAGGTGAAACTACTCCCTGGCGTCGGTGATTGGCCATAGTCGCGGAAATGGGCCGATGTTAAAGTACAAAAAAATTGTAATTCAGAAATATGGTATATTTAACAGAAATCCATAAAATAACAATTCTACAGATGACTGGAGATAAAACACGATTACAGATCAAAGTTCCTCGCCTACTTCAAATAAAATTCCTGATTTGCAGAGTTCTAGTGAGTAAGAGTCTCACAGTACCTCAATTTCCCACACACTACGGTGTTGTGAATGAGGTCTGCATGATGCATTCATCCACTCCTGTATCAAAAAAAAAACCGAGGCGTTCTTTCTTGTACCTTCTTACTACTTTGCACATCGCGTGCTGCAGTATTATATTTTATTAGTATCACACTTATGTTGATATCTTTTATTTCTATTATTGTATTTTTTATATATTAGTTGTGTAATAGTTAGATAACTATTGTTTAAAAAAGCTAAACCGCTTAACCGTAAAGTTAAGTCGCGATTAGTTATTAATTCTTTAGTGTGCTGTAGCGAAGTTGGTCCATCAGCTGGATTTCTTTTTATTCACTGTTAATTTTTGCCATACATTTTGAAACCATAGCATTTTTGAATAGAGAATGAAGAGATTTTTCAAACAAGGTATCATATCTACTTAAAATAATTTGGGGGTTGCAACTATCATTCGAAAGGGTTTGAATGTGGGAGTAAAGTTTTCACGTTTCAGGATGTTATTTTTTAATTTAAAATTGACGTGTTTCGGTATTTTTCAGATATTTTTAGATGTGCACAATAATTGTGGCACTGAATTTATTCCAGTTGACTGTTCCAGACCATTTATAGCTATATATATATATATATATATATATATATATATATATATATATATATATATATATATATATATATATATATATATATAGCTAGCTCTTTTGGGGAAAAATTCGAAAATTTGAAAGTCTTTACATCTCCATAAGCGAAATTTCCTTAATGAAAACTGAAAACTCGCTAAAAACGTGCACTACTCAAATAGTCTTCAACAGCTTATATTAGCACCTAAGACTTTTTAAAATTAAACAATATTGAAATAGATTTATGATTCATGGTAAGAACGTGTTAATGATTGTATGGTTCAACAGAAACATCCAACTGCATTAAGTGCGCCCGTTTTAAGAGTCATATCGAAGGTGGTAATAAACATATATCCTGTGCAGATACAGCGGGTGTTAGTATTTTTAGAGTTCAAATGCAGTATATCAGGCACTTGAATATTGAAAAGTAAACTTGGGAGCCTAAAAAAACTAAAGAGATGGCTGTTGCCGATACTCGATGGAAGTCGAGTTTTAAACATTTAATTAAACAGATGAATGTAAGACTTACACTGAATCATTATGACATGACCATTTCGATACGATGTACCCCCTTCTGAAACATTATATAAACAGATAGCTTCACCGTCTTCGTTTACAGCAGGGTTTCGTATTAAAAAAACACCACACTCAGCGAGTATAATGTTAGTTGAAGAACTTGTCAGAAGATAATACGGAAGCCTAGCATGTAAGAAGCTTATTTGGTTTAGGAAACTGTAAAAAACAGAGGAATTAAATATAATCGACACGTGGAAGGCAAGGAGGCAAAAGCATAGAAACATCAAATGCACCTTTGACTACCAGACGTAGACTACTCAGCACATTACTGGAGGAAGCAAAGTGTTTGCTCCAATATAGCACAAAGAGAGGCACGATGCAGTCGCGAAAATACTGAATCAAGAACTAGCTATGAAAATTGGACTTTTAAATCCTCTAAGGTGTCCTGTTATAGATATACTCCTAAGCCTCTTCCTCGAAATTTCATATACTAGTTGTATTGCGATCGTGCCATGTTTAGAGTCTAACGAGTTGGCGACAGCAGGTCAGATATAATAAGGGTGATAAGTCCTGCAAACCAGTAACATTAGTGTCGGTTGATGTAGTCATTCTAGATACTAATAAATAGACACAAAGTACGAGAAGATCATCAGGTACAGAGGCTTCGAGATGCAAATGAAGAAGCAGTGGAGAACAGATAGGAGCCGAATGATCTCGATAGTTATATCGCCAATTGGTGTGGTTCCCTAAAAATATTCTATTTCACTAGGAAGTAGAGGCTTGTGATGCCTCATTTGAAAGATATCTTTGTTCAAAAATGCTTTGGTTTTAAAATGTATTGCAAAAATTAACAATAAAAAAAGACCTTCATGCTTGACGAGCACACTAAAGAATTAATAACTAATCACGCTTTGTTCTTGATAATGAGAATAAATAAACACATCAATCTTAATGTAGGAGATGTTCAAAATGCACGATTTAAACGGCTTGGTAGCATCCAATCGTAAATAAAAATGCCTAGTCGCTTCTTCTTCTTAAGTCAGCTAAATCGCATGGCTTAGTTGTGTATGCCATACTTTTCACATACCTTCATAAGAAGAGGTCTAATAGCGTAAGATCGGGTGATCGTGCTGGCTATTATAACGATCCTCGCCTCCCTTTCCACCGATTTGGAAAGATTAAATCGATATTGATTTGGTAATGTAGTGGTGCTCCATCCTGCTGGAACCATATCACATTCGCTGGGACTTGTGGGCTTGCTCGGTCAAGATATAAGTTTTTATAACCATAGCATTTTTGAATAGAGAACGAAGAGATTTTTCAAATGAGGTATTATAACCTCCTCCTTCCTATTTAAAAATTTTGGTGTGGCTGTTCACACTATATATATATATATATATATATATATATATATATATATATATATATATATATATATATATATATATATATATATATATATATATATATATATATATATATATATATATATATATATATATATATATATACATATACATATACATATACATATACATATACATATACATACACAAATCAACATTTTTTAGGGTTCAACAGTCGTGGTCTCCTCATTAGTGATCTTTTTCTGCGAAAATTCACTAATGGGACTGCCAAAATAGATGTAACTGTAAAAGTAACTGGTCTTATTATGGATGATGGTAAATGTAGGAAATAACTGAGAAAATGTATCGCAAAGGCAAATCAAACATCCAATAAATACTTTTCCCCACTAATAAGCCTTTTAACTTGAACCTAAGGAACATGTTCATCGTCATGGAATGGAAGGTTATAATGTATGTACAGGCAAGGTGGACTTTCAATAAGCATGTCATGATGAGAACAGACGCTTTTGAAATGTGGATAGGTGAAAAAATGACCAAGACAAGTTACACCAATAGAAAGACAAATAAAAGTGTGCTAGAAGAGGTGAGAGGAAGAAAATGCTTGCTGAAAGAAATTGAGAGTAAGGCAAAGGTTATGGTACATATTCTGAGACAAAAAAGGGACCAAGAGGACACCTTCTGGAAAACCTGACACAACTAATGAAGTGCAGAAACTACAATGAAATTGAAAGACCTTGTTTCGATAGATGGTGATTCTGTTTCATTAGAAACGAGGTTAATCACCTTGGGTTGCACCTTTGGATACACACGCAATGTGTTGAGGATGGTAATACTTTTATAAACACGCAATGTGTTGAATGATGACACGCAATGTGTAGAACGATAAGTATATTTACATCTTATGTTACAAGCTTGCACACCAGCGACCGAGCTTAAGCAGATAAGTTATATCTACGGGATCGCAATTGACAATGTCAATGTGCAGTGCATAGCGGACTGAGAGCTACCTACCCTTGAAGGTAAGAGCGACTGTCTCGGTCGGCTACCTGATACTTCAAAGGCATCGGTTGGCTACCTGATACTTTGAAGGCTCAATAATAAACAGACCTGTTGGCGACATAGGCCGAGTTCACCAGGCGCCAACAGTTAGCAACATAAATTCTTGTGTCAACTTATACGTTCACCAGTTCTGCTGAATTTCTGCTGTAACCCAACTGTTGTCAATTTGATAAAGCGGAATGAAAAACAAACATAACAAAATAGTGCTTGATGTCAACCTTGCGTTCATCAGTCTCCAACCACTGAAATGTAACGATAGTCAGCAGATAAGCGCTTAAACTCAGCTGTTGGCGCCCGGTGAACTCAGCCATCGAGTTATGCGACATGTCGAAGTAAAATATTGAATCAACTTATAGCACTTTTGTAAAAAAACATGTATGATCATAGATAAATCATTTATTTCATTTAGAATTCACTCTATGAGTGAATGTTTTGTTTAGGTTGATAAACTCAAACAAAAAGTTTTAACTATTGAAACCATCATTATGGAAATGGTTCTTTAATTGCTAATAAAAATGGTTTTTATGATGTGACAAACAAATGGATTTACGATTGTGCTCAACTTATAAATATTAATGTTCGGTGTACTTATAGAATAGATGCTATATATTATGTTTTAGTCTTATTATGAAGCGACGACCATATTTAATGATCAAAGTAATCTTGTGCTTAGAAGTTTTTAGTTGTAGAGAAGCATGCAAGGAAACTATTACATATAAAACAGGGGACTAATTTTTCTATTTTCGTAATGATAGGTATTTATTTGGGTCAGTAATTTCTTTTTTTACCTACTAATCATACTGCTAGTTCATATAATCGATTTTTTACTAGCTTCGAGTTTTCTATATCCAGCAGTCCTAGAAAATAAAACCCAAAATCTAAAAAAAGAAATCTGCACGCGGAAAGTCCGATATGGTAGTGAACTTTCATAAAAATGTTTTTAATGCCAAATATGTCTTTTAGTGGATTTTCTTAAAAAAAATTCACTAATGAGGAGATCGCGACTTGTGAATTTTGAAAAAATTTCTTCGAATGAGCACAAACTATATATATATATATATATATATATATATATATATATATATATATATATATATATATATATATATATATATATATATATATATATATATATATAGGGCGATAGGTTAAGGGCAAGGCCGCAAGGAGACAACCGCATACACGGGTTTCAAGCTTATTAGCTATCATCAGTACGGTATAGCCAGGTGATGATGGGAACACACTGGATGAAGAAGAAAAATACACGGAGTGTTCCCATCATCACCTGGCTATACCGTACTGATGATAGCTAATAGGCTTGAAACACGTGTATGCGGTTCTCTCCTTGCGGCCTTGCCCTTAACCTTTCTCCTTGTATAGTATACAGAAATGCCGTGTTAAAAATCCTGTTATATATATATATATATATATATATATATATATATATATATATATATATATATATATATATATATATATGTATATATATATATATATATATATATATATATATATATATATATATATATATACCGATAACTCAAAAAAGAATGGGCCGATATCGATCAAATTTGGTGAGTACCTTCTTTTGGCAAATGGCTTTGACAAGTTCGTTAGCCAGGAAAATCAGCACAGTATATTACGGAAAAGTTTGTGTTTTCTTTTGGAAAATTTTTATATATCCGGAAATAACAAAGTTAGGCCAGTCAAATTTGGTAGGTAGGTTTACACCATAAAAAGTCAACGATGTAACAAAATGTAGATCTGCAAGTTTAAAGAAAAAATAAGTAATAGACATTAAAGAAAAAAAAGGGTGCCACTGATGACCAGAAAAACGTACAAAAGCAAAATATTTTGTGTGGATAACAAAATCTGTTTTATATTACAGACGTAAATTAAGTTTTTGGCGCAAAATGGTCAAGAAATGTCAGAAAAATTACTTTGAAAATTGATAGTTTTTCCTCTTAACAGTTCAAAGTCACGATTTGAAACGTCAAAATTGGCAACCTTTAAGCAAAAAAGCTGAAGCGAATACGGGTTTTGTAAAAAACATGTCGCAAGAAGTGTGTGTTACAAACCCTCAAGTTTCAGCTTCAACCGTCATTGTCCTTGATTTTAATAAAATATTTCCAGAAAATTCATTTCAAATAGAACCTTGCTCTGATGCTTTGGCAGTAGTTTTAGTTATAGAGTTTATGGTTTACTACTCTATAACTTTTAACGACTTTTCGTAGAAACAATTTGCTAGAGGAGATATTTCTACGGTAAAGGTCAATATTGCTGTTACTATACAAGATACTAGAAAAAATTGAGCTACATCTTATTAAATTATTGCGACAATTGCAGGTGGCCCATAAGTCGTTGGTGATACAATTTTTTTTTTAAATCGAACCCCTCTTATATTATTGCATTTTTGCATTTTCCATCAAATTATAATATATGTTTGCAAAAAAAATTGATAGTCTTATTTTGTTTTCGACTAATTTATATTGTTTCACATTTTTGGCACATATCAGAAATTATTATACGGCGTTTTTACCAATATATAGCAGAGTCCCATGAAAATGACGCATCCAGAGAGGTTTTCGTTTATATTATTCGTGAAAAAAATCGAGGTGCCGTATACAATTTTGTTGTTTCCATAGAAATCATTGTTTGTAAAATTTTTGGGAAATTTTGGTAATTAATAATAAATGTTAAATAAATTATTGTAAAAAAATGTTTTCGGATTTCCGTGAAAAAATTGTTGGCAAATGTTATTGAAATTTTTTTTTGGTAGTTTCGTCGAATAGCTTTCTGTGTGAATAATTATATAGTGACAGGTGGGTAAATAGTTTAAAGAGGTTCGTTGGCCAGGCAAATCAGTTTTTTCGGGAACATTTTAAGTTCATTTTCGAAAACATGTTGTACTTTTTCAAAGTTATTTTAATGAAATATGGTACATTGTTTATATTATATGGGTTTTACTGGTAACCAAATTTGATGCCTGCTTTCATTAAAAAATACATATTTGCTATTAAAAGCATTTTTATGGAAATTCAGTACCAGAACGCACTTGTTGCGTCCAGACTTTTTTTAAATGAAGGACATCAAACTGTGTTAACAGTGCAACCTATGTAGCAGAAACAATGTACTATATTTCATCAAAATTACTTTATTATTTAAAAAAGTACACACATTTTCCGAAAATAAACTTAAAATGACCCCGAAAAAGGTGGTTCAATTTTCCTGGGCAATGAGCAAGCTATTTACATACCAGTCAAGATATTCAAATTATTCACAAAAAGCTTTTTGACAAAAAAAGTACATCAAAATTTGCAATTTCTATCACGAAAATTCGTCATTTTTAAAATTGGCTTAAGTAATGTTACCAAAAAATTATATTTCTTACGAAAATTCGAAAACTTTTTTACAATAACTTAATAAACATTAATTATTTTACATCAATATTTCACGAGAATTTTACGATAAATAATTTCTACCAAAACACCAAAAAAAATCTCTACGAGAACCAATTAGGTGAATATTTTTACACGAAAATTTGCTGAGAAAAATACCTGTATTAAAATGGAAAATAAAAAGAAAATGTTAATAAATTATTTTTAGCGATTTTTTATTTTAAAATGTTCAAACGAGAGGTATCTATGGTGAGACTTTGCAAACATTTCTTCAAATGAATGCGAATTTGGGCCCCTAGAACACGTAACCTAGGTCCGTTTGAATTTTTTTATGTTTACACACACACACACACACACACATATTATCACGAAGTGACTAATCCTGGATAGATTACCCGGCCTAATTTACCATTATAACCACTGCATTATGTTACACCATAAAGGTTGGAATATTTTCCAACATTTTCCGTGGAGTAATATACGAAAGATTTGCGAAGGTTGGAATATTTTCCAACATTTTCCGTGGAGGAAAATACGAAATCCGGCATGTCAAACGGAATAATTAGTAGAGGGGACAATTAGGCGGCGGCGATTTCGGAAAAGAAGTGTGACCGGACGGAACGTCGACGGAGAGTGGGCAGTTGGATAGTGACCGCGAACAAGCTAGTGCATCCGTCGCAAGGAAGTGAAATTGTAAAGTCCGTGAGGTTTAAGAGAAGACCAGTAAGCTGAGTGAGATCGCCGATTCCCGGGGCCACCGCCGCAGCGGTTGCCTAGTGAACATCGTCACCGGAGAATACCCCCAGGTAGGTGAAAGCCTGATTCTATTACCAGTGGTCGAAATGTGGAACGCCCCACAATATCACTGGGAACCTTAGAGGGGACCGTTTCTTCCCTGCCTCCGTTGGCGGGCTGCTCTGGGGGTTGGTAGCTGCATTGGCTGGAGTAGATTCGGATAGAGCAGCGACTGCGCTGGTCCGAATTGAAATAGCTAGGCGGTGCCTGGCGTCCCGGGCCGTCCGCGGCCCCGTTCAGGAAGGGCGTAAATCCGGGAACGGGGGTGGTCTTCTTCCGCACCGAACAAGGTCCCCGAGCGTGCGAGTCAGAACGTGTGAATGATGGGTCGTAGATAATACTTGCTGGTGCCATACAAAGCTTGATGTGGTGTTCCACGCACCCTGTAAGTTGCATGACCGCCTGGGAACACCCGCTATTAATCACTATCCTGCCACCACCCTGCACCGCTTAAACGTTGCCGCTTTAACGTCCCCTTGCAATCCGCGCGCAACCCTAATTTAAAGCCCAAACCTCTGCCTCTGGCCGCTCATAATTGCTAGGCTTCCTGGTAACAGGACCCCGTTATTTCCTTGTGTATATAATTAGTGAATAGAATTTTATTTTAATTTACTCGATATTTCATTTATTCTCCCAGAATATTCACCCAAATACAATTTGACTCCAGTTCTTTAATAAAGACCATAACCAGAAGTCCCGGGGGACTTTATCTTGACTTAGGAGGACCCTGTCTCCACTAGAAACTACCCTGGGCTAGTGTATCCGTTGACAGTGACCTGGGAGAAGGGTAGCATCCAGAGGGAGCGCGTTTACTCCTTGACCAACTCTATAAACGCTGGCGTCCGAGCATGATCCCGTAGGAAAGCCGTGTCCCGGAAGTCATCCCGAAATTCCCCAGGTTAGGTAAAACTAGTATTAACCCCCGGCCACGCCAAGTGGCCCTATATATATATATATATATATATATATATATATATATATATATATATATATATATATATATATATATATATAGATAGATAGATAGATAGATATAAGACTTGTCTTGAAGACGGAGCTAATAAAAGGAAATAAGTATCAGCATTGACTTTTCCCGTGAATGAATTTAGTCCGAGTGTTTTGATCTCGTTGCTTGCGGAAGAGAGATTTGGGTAAAAAGATTAGAAAAATTATAAAACGAAACGGAGTGCTGCATCCAGAGCAAACGTAGATACGCTGTATATAGCAAAGAAGCATGGCGGTTGCGAACTGGGACAGGTTTGCGTAGCACGTAAGACAGCAATAGCGAATACGTCATATTACCTGGAACAACACTCTGAAAAACTCATCACTAAAATAATAAAGTGCTTGGAAAGCGAGAAAAGAACTATCAAAAAATTTTGCAGTGGATAAAACAAAAACTGAACAGCAACGTTAATAAATAGATTACTAATGATAATCAGAGAGAGAATCGGATGAGACAGCTGAAGACGAGATTTCAGGAGGAGTTAAAGCGCAAGCGGAGTGAGAAGCCCTTACATGGGCAATATGTGGGTAGAATATCAAGAGATACCGTTGATAAACTTGGAACCCATAAATGGCTGACCTCTAACAACATTAAAGCAGAGACAGAACCTGTCACTATTGCCGGTCAGGATCAAGCTGTGCGCACACGCCACTACGAATGAGAGATCCTGTGATGGGAGGTGTAGAATATATAAGGATAACCAGGAGACAATTGATCATATAGTGACAAGCGGCGATATGTTGGCACTAAACGAGTATGTAGGCACGCATGATAAACTCAGTTAGTGCACTATGAACTCAGTAAACACTATAGAATACCTGTAGAAGACAAGTCATACAAACATGACCCCATACAAGTAGTCAGCAATGGCAGAGCCTACATCTTATACAACCAAACTTTCCACATTGACAAATTTATCGCTGCAAACCGCCCAGATCAAGAATTATCGAGGCAACACGTGCACCCTGATTGATGCTTCAATTGTTAGCGTTGCCAATGTCAATAAAAAAGCAGATTTTTTTTGAAATACCGGGTCTCGGCAATTGACATAGAACGCATGTGGAGCATGAAGACAAAGGTAATGTCAATACTCATAGGAGCACTCGGCACTACAACGCATGCACTGAAATCACACCTACGGCAGCTCCCTAGAAGTATCATTATTGGAAAACTTCAGTCACATGCGATATTGGGGACGCCATGCATACTGCGGTATGTCATAACTTAAATATTGGCTTGAAATGCCCTAAAACATTATTGGAGTTGGAAGGATCTAAGATGAGTTTATCTTAATCAAATATGTCTCAGGTGCTCGGAAGGATACTTGGCATATACAACTTGAAGGCGGATTTTCCAAACCCCCACATGGTGTGTTGAAGTAGAATAATAATAATAATAACTACACCGTGCCATATGCGAGGCAGATGATTCAACACCGCTACAATTAAAATAAAGTAAAATACAAAGTCACCGTCGGACTGATCAGGAGAAGTTGGATGCAGAAGCCTCTCCATTTGCGACATCTGAATGAGACCTCTCAGGCACAAGACGACAAACTGGCGTCGAACTATTGGTTGGTGTTCGGACAGATGTTTCCAGAGACAGAGGGGTTTTTGCTGGCCATACAAGATCAGGTCGTCCCAACAAGAAACTACCTGAAGTATATAGTTGGAGATAATTCGGTCCAAGATGACAAATGTAGATTTGGGTGTCAGTCATCAGAGACTATCCAACTCGTCACAGGAGGATGTCAGGCGTTTGCTGAAAGAATGTATAAAGAGAGGCACGACGCAGTTGCCAAGATACTTCATCAAGAACTGGCTCTTAAACTGGGACTTTTAAACCTTAGTAAGGAGCCCTACTATAGATACACTCCTGAGCCTGTTCTAGAGAACTCGGGATACAGGTTGTACTGGGATCGGACCGTGCTGACAGATCAACGAGTTGCACACAACATGCCAGATATAATAATAGTGGATATGTCCTGCAACCAAGTGACGCTGATTGATGTGGCAATTCCAAATACTAATAATCTAGATATAAAGTACAACGAGAAGATTATTAAGTACAGAGACCTCGAGATATAAGTAAAAAGACAATGGAGGGCAACAGTGTCCGAGTGATTCCAATAGTCATGTTGTCAACTGGTGTGGTTCCTAAGAATCTTCGAGAGAACATTAAGATACTGGACCCTGGAGAGCATCTTTATAAGGTTATGCAGAAGGCGGTACAACTTTCAACAGCCCACACCGTTCGGAGTTTCCTGGGAAATGAGGATGTGTCGCGTTGTCGTTCAGGGACCGATAACTTGGAAAGGGCTCCATCTGAGCTCGGTCCCTTTGGTATCTGAGATACCTGGGATGAGTGAATGTTCCCCTTTGAGGGAGTGTGAAAGCCCTCCAGGCTAAAGTCGATAATAATAATAACAATAATAATAATAATGCCATATGCGAGGCAGATTATTCAACGTCGGGAGAGTGAAATGCAAAGTCTCTGACCACTGATACCCAAATCTGCATTTGTCCTTTGGTCTTTAACTACACACTTGACCTGACCTGATCTTGTATAGCCAGCAAAAACTCATCTGTCTCTGAAACTATATGTCCGGACACCAACCAGTAGGTCGATGCCGATTTTTCGAAATGTATCTGGGAGGTTTCATTCAGATGTCGCTTCTGCATCCGGATTGCAGTTTGTCGTGATTAGTGATCACACACAGACTATCCAGTACGTCACTGGAGGATGCCAAGCGTTTGCTGAAACATAGTACAAAGAAAGTCACGACGTAGCCGCGAAAATATTTCATTAAGAACTGGCTCGGAAAATGGAACTTTTAAATATTAGTAAGGTCAGTGTTGGCAAATAAATTTTCTGCAAAAGTAGTTTATATGCTAGAATATTTTTATCAGCATGCTATCAAAATTCGGAAGCTTTTGAGGATTGAAATTTTGCTGAATTTCTTATAAGTCTGCAATTATTCGTGGTTATCGAACCTAAACATTGAACAAATTGCCTGTTCTTGATTAACATTCCCGCCGATAGCTACATGCTCATTACGGAGAGTAAATTGAGTAGCTATTATGAACCAAATAAGTTGTAACAATGGGGCTACAACACAGTGCAGAACTGGTATAGAAACACTTATGCATAATTGAAAACACCAAGTTTCGAACGGTGCGAGAGAACAGGGTTTCCGAACTAGGTACATAATTTACAACACCCACATATTTGTTCGCCAGTTCCAATCAAATTTCAATAGGTTTAGTGAGAGAGCTGTCTTTAGCAAACATTTTAGTTTCAAAATTGTTAATATTTAACCCCGGGAGACAAGTTCTATTCGATCATGTTGAGAACATAGAGTACATTTTGACATTGAATTCGTGTTTAATTCAACGGGCTTTTACACAATAGTAGTTTTGGACTGTTCACGACTCAATGGCGGTTTCCATTTATCACACAATTGTTCAATAAGAGTAGTCTTAATAATCTTAATAGTCTTGTAGAAGCAAATATTATTGTATGTTGTGTACCTTGCGGTCAATGTAAATTTTGAAAGTCTGGAGGCAGCAAGTGCATTATGATAGCGAATTTTCATAAGACAGTTAAAAAAGTTTTGACCAAATTGGAGAGCCAATATGATACATTGTATGGTAACTATACAGTACTTTTTTTTTAAAACTAGCCGCCCTTAATAATTTCTTTATCAAGGAAATCTGGTTAAAAAAACAGGTCAATTGGGATTTCGAGGGGCACGTTCAAAAACAGTATTCTCGGAATTTTACTTTTCACCCCCTACTCCAGTCACCCCAACTTTATAATTTTAAATGACACCCCCTAGCCTGAGATACATCATTTTAAAGGTATTTAAAATCCTAATCCGACGGCGTTCACGAAATTTAAATCCACCGCCAACTTTTCAATTTAGAAGAAAAAAACATCACCAAATTCGGAATATTAAAAAATATATTAATAGTTTAAGACAAAAACCTACTTTATTAAGTGCTCAAAGTGCCCTCCGTTGTTAGCGTAACAATAAAATAGTCGAATGTCGAATTTTTCTCCAACATTTGAATTGTTTCTATCAGTAATTCTTCTAAGCGTAATGCTGTTGCAAATTTAGCTCCCCGGTGCCATTTGTGGCTATCAATTTTCCTGGTAAGACGTGATATGGGGAAGTTAACGCCCATGTCTAATTTAACGACAAATTTCAGATAAAATGAGGCAGTTTTACTTTCTTGATAACTTTGTTACTTATTCGTATTTAGTGTTCGATTTCTTGACGACTGCAACGAGTTAAAACCGAGTGTGTTGTGATTAAATTTTAAAATTTTGAAAACTTCATACTCATTTAAATCATTTCACTTTGAAATATTAAATTTAAATTAAACTAACAATCATGTTTTACACTACACAAGAAACAGTTGAAATAATTTACTTGTATGGTGCTCAGAATAGGTGTTGCTTGTAATACCGCCCGAGTTTTCAACGAAAGGCATCCTGAAAAAAATGTGGGACACCAATATATGCCAAGTCTTGCACGAAAATTTGAAGAAACTGGCTCAGTATGTAACAAAGCAAAAAAGCAACCACGAGTTCTTAACGAAGCTGCACAAATTGGGGTTTTAGGATGTTTTGCCGCTGAACCTACGACTTCAATTCCAAAAGTCGCTGCATTAACGAATATTTCCGTCGGTTCCATACATAAAGTTTTAAAACTTTACAAGTTCTTTATAAATTTACCATTCTCCATGAACTCGGCGAGGATGACTACGATAGAAGGATTAAATTCTGTGAATTAATGACTGCCAGAATTCAAGACGATAGGAATTTGGTAAAAAATATTTGCTTTAGTGATGAATAAACGTTCTTTCTGAATGGTTTTGCTAATAAACACAACTGTAGATATTGGGATAATCAAAATCCACGAGTGTTCGTAGAGGGTCATACACAGTTTCCACAAAAAATTAATGTATGGGCGGGAATAATGGGCCCCTTGTTTATTGAAGAAAATTTAACTAGTGATTTGTATTTAAATTTTTTGGAAAATTATATTGACCCACTCATAACAGAGTCCTTAGAAAACCAACTTAATGAAGAAGGCAACCCACTGCTGGATGAATAAAGTTTGCACTATCAACAGGACGGTGCTCCACCACACTATGCCTTACGTGTTCGCGAGTGGCTTAATCAAAGATTTCCCGACAAATAGATTGGCAGATGAGGGGCCCTTCAATGGCCCGCCAGATCTCTCGACTTAATACCACTGTACTTCTTCCTTTGGGGTTATTTGAAATCAGTTGTGTACCATAATCCTCCAACAGAGAATATTCAGGTTCTAAAAGATAGGATCACCCAAGCTTGCAGACAAATTACTACAGAAACATTTCAAAACGTTAGACGAGAATTCGGCGATCGACTATTTTATTGTTTAGCTAACGGAGGGCACTTTGAGCACTTAATAAAGTAGGTTTTTGTCTTAAACTGTTAAATATATATTTTTTTAATATTCCGAATTTGAAGACGTTTTCTTCTTCTAAATTCAAAAGTTGGCGGTGGATTTAAATTTAGTAAACGCCGTTGAATTAGGATTTTAAATACCTTTAAAATGGTGTATCTCAAGCTAGGGGGTGTCATTTAAAATTATAAAGTTGAGGTTCCTGGGGATTAGGGGGTGAAAAGTAAAATTCCAAAAATACTGTTTTTGAACGTGCCCCTCGAAGTCCCAATTGACCTGTTTTTTTTAACCAGATTTCCTTGATAAAGAAATTATTAAGGGTGGCTAGTTTTGAAATGAAAGCACTGTATAAGGAGAATTGATATAAGGATTAAATAACACAGATACCTTATTTTTTAAATACATAAATCTTCCGAAACTTCAGTTTTTCCAGAAAAATTTTCTCATTGCGTTAAGTGATGAACTTTTCCCAGACAATAACAAAAATACATAAAAATTCGCCAAATAGTCATTAGAATTTCCTCCCTCCGTATAACTTTTTCCTACGATCAATAAAGTTATTTGCTATTTATTTGCAGTGGGACTTAATTTTGATACTACTTGATAATACAAACAAAAATAAGTAAGAGGAAGGGCACAATGTCATAACCACAGACCGGGCCAAATTGGTTTTATGTGCATACAGCGTGTAAAAAAAGTGTGCAGTATTTACATTATTTCGAAGACTACTAAACATATTTTTTTTTGACACTTGGTATATTAATGTACTTAATTTTAATACTCTGTTGACAAGTAAAAAATATGTGTAACTATACAGAAATAATACCAATATTTTTATTTCAAATGGAACATCCTGTATGTTTTTGCGTTTTCTGAATTTACATTTAATATAGGGTCTAATTGCATTCGAAGTATTTTTTCCTATCTTCATTCACTACTGAACACATGGTTGTTAAAAACCATTTTCAAAAATTGTTTATATTTCGAAAACTACGGAACATATTTTTGAACACTTTGTATATTGATGTATTTAAGTTCAGTTCACTTTTGACAAGTGAAAAACTATGTGTAACTGTACAGGATGGCTGAGAAATAATACCAACGTGCCACAATTAGAAACCTTATACCAAAACCGAAGAGACATTTGGTTTCAGCAGGACGGTGCTCCTGCACATTTCGGTTTACAAGTTCGTCAATTTTTGAACCAGACATTTTTAAATCGATGGATAGGAAGAAGAGGTGCAAATGAGTGGCCCGCAAGTTTCCCAGACCTAACACCACTAGAATTATTTGTGGGATGATCTAAAGAGTATGGTGTACAAACATAGCTCGGATGATATTGAACATTTGAAGATTATAATTAGGAATGAACTTCATGGAATTCATTGGAATACTTTTGATAAACTCTTGCCGAAATTTTTATACACATACTTGGATGGCCAACAGTAGTGTTTAGCAACTGATGGTCAACATTTTGAACTTCTCATAAAGTAACTAAATCTAATTTGTACTTGTTTATTATCGTTAACTTGTTTTTTGTGTTATGTGATATGATATACCGACTTTTTTTCCTTTTTTTTCTTTTACGTCGGCCTATTTCCGCGACTATGGCCAATCACCGACGCCAGGGAGCAGTTTCACCTCACTATCCTGGAAATTTTGCCGAACCCCTGCCTTTCTGTAAGGAGGTTAGGGATCTTTAATGTGCCCAACATCGCATGGACACGGGACCTACGGCTTTACGCCCCCTCCGAAGGGCGGAACGTGTATACATTCAACTTGCTCAAATACAATACCAGAACCTCGATTGATGTTAATTTTACGGTTTGTACTGAAAAGGTGAAAGGAGTACCCTGGGATCGAACCCAGTACCCTTCGGTTCAGAGGCACACGTTCTTACCCCTGAACCACCGAGGTTCTATATACCTACTTTGAAATTGTAATATGAATACCATAATTCCATTTATGTAGAAGAATAAAAACTTAAAACTTACACCATTGAATTTATCTCTTAAATGCTTATTAGAATCTGCAAAATACACAGGCTATTCCATTTAAAATAACAAAGTTGGTATTATTTCTCAGCCAGCCTGTATAGTTACACATACTTGTGTACTTGTCAAAAGTGTAGTGAACTTAAATAAGTCAATATGCCAAGTGTCAACAAATATGTTCCGTAGTTTTCGAAATATTAACAATTTTTGGCAATTGTTATTAACAACCATTTTTCAGTAGTGAATAATAAAATAGTGTACAATTCTTAGAAAAATTCGCTACTATAACGCACTTGCTGCGTCCCGAATTGTTTATGTTTTCCAATCAGTCAGCGACCTTGGGTGCTGAATCGGAATCTTGTTTATACACTGCATGACTTGGCTACTGTTATCTCCTCCATCTTTTGGAGAACGAAGCCTTCCAAATGATCATCGCGAATCCAGTAGTTACTTTGGAGTTTTTTTTATTCTTAAGAATATACCTTGAAGTTGTTGTTATTATTATTATTATTATTATTATATAATATAATTGTCCATATACTAGTATGGTATATGGGCAGATTGAGGGTTCCTGGAATTGATTCAAGCTGGGATTTGATATTGTTCAAGGTCGTGTAGTTGGACATTCTCTAGTTTTAATTCTGGTAGTTTATCTGGAAAGACAGGTGCTTTATTTGTTGCTAATTCCATGTCTGGGAGATTAAATAACTGTTGCGTTTCAGGTGCCATTTGAACTGAACTAAACTGTTCATTATTAACAATTAACTGGGGTTTCAGAGTCACCAGTTTTTTCCGCTGACTATTTGTTTCTTCGTTTTCTTCACAGCTAAGTTTGATCTTCGTTTCTTCTGGTGCCACTAACATATATTGGGTATTACCATATTTGAAGACTGTTGTTTTTAGTGAATTTTCTTAAAAAAAATTCACTAATGAGGAGATCTCGACTTTTGAATTTTGAAAAAATTTCTTCAAATGAGCGCTATTTAGGACCCCTGGAACCCAAATCCGAGGTCGGTTTCAGACTATATGTTTATATATATATATATATATATATATATATATATATATATATATATATATATATATATATATATATATATATATATATATATATATATATATATATATATATATATATATATATATATATATATATATATATATATATATATATATATGTTTATATATTTATGTGTCACACCTATAACTAAAAAAATAATGGACCGATTTTGATAAAATTTGGTGAGTACCTTCCTTTCGCGAATGGCTTGGATAAGTTCGTTATCCAGGAAAATCCGCCGAGGTTTTCCCGGAAAATTTTGTGTTTTTTTTCGAAAAAAATCGAAAAAAATTTATATCTCCGGAATTAACAAAGTAAGGGCAACGAAATTTTGTACACGGGTTTATATCGTTATATGTAAGCTGCCTACCAAAATTTAGCGCTGTCGGTTAAAGGACAAAAAAGTTACAGGCATTTGAAGAAAAATAAATTTGGGTTTTCCTCAAAACGTCAAAGTCGCGATTTTAAACGTCAAAATTGTTAATATTTAGGCAATGAACCTGAAATTAATATGATCTATGGAAGGAAAATGTCTCAAGAATAATGTTTTACAAAGCCTGAGCTCTTAGTTTCAATCGTCATTGTCCTTCATTTTACTAAAATATTCCCAGAAAATTCATTTCAAATAGACCCTTTCTCTGATACTTTAGCAGTAGTGTTGGCTATAGAGTTTATCGTTTAATGGTATATAATTTTTGTCGAATTATCTTAAAAAATCATTAAATTCCGTTATTATTCAAGTTACGAAAAAAAGTTGTATACATTAATTGTAGGATGTCTTAAGCTACATCTTAAAAAATATTTCCACAATTACAGGGTGGCCCATAAGTCGTTGGTGATTCAAATTTTCTTTTTTTTTAGTGAATTTTTTTAATCGAACACGCCCTATGTTATTGAATTTTTGTATTTTCCATCGAAATATAATAGATCTTTGTAAGAAAAGAAATTCTGGACGCAGCAAGTGCGTTATGGTAGCGAATTTTCATTAAATGCTTCAAATTGTGAATCAATTTGCTATTAACCTATAAGGTTGACCAGAAAACCAGTTTTTTCGGGAAAAATTTAAGTTTACTTTCGGAAATTGTTGTACATTTTCAAACAATAAAGTTATTTTGATGAAATATTGTACATTGTTTCTAATATATAAATTATACTGGTAACCAAATTTGGTGCCTGCTTTCTTAAAAAAACATATTTGCTATTAGAAACATTTTTATGAAAATTCACTACCATAACGCACTTGCTGCGTCCAGAGTTTTTCTTATTTTGACAAGTTCTTGCTTGCAAAACTCTGGTGACAATGCAACATAGGTTATCTGTCATTATTATAAATTCATAATGAGAGGCGCTCTAAGATGGCAGATTTTTACTTTTTTCGCAGTCCTTCTGACATAGACCTCAAATTAAAGGGCTTTACGAGCAAAGTACAGTAGCGTACTTTCTACGTTTTCATGAAAATGGTGACTGACGCAATCTGAAGAAATATTTATTTCTCAGCAACACCCTGATAGGGGTATATCAAGGTCTTCATGAGTCAAATACAGTAGGCTGGGTGGCGCGTTTATAAATTCAGTATTTAAGCTGATCCCTATGGACATTCGAACCAACAACTTTTGGGATGACAGTATCAGGGCGCCTCCACGGACGTTGTAAATTTTAGTTTAAACTATGTGATACAGATGAAATCTCGTACACTTTTTTTAGATGTTGAAAATATTGTTTTCAGCTCTTACTACTGGGTATATGGTTTGTCCGTCTATCGATTTATTGTCTGAACAGAGGAGCTTTTTCAAATTTGTTTTGTTAAATAAAAAATTTTACACCATTAAGTCACGAAATCTATAACTTAAACTACTGCCGAAGCATGAGAGAAAGGGTCTATTTAAAATGAAATTTCTCCAAATATTTTAGCAAAATGAAAGACAAGGATGGTTGAGGCAGAAACTTAAGGCGTTGCAGAACACACCCTGTACCACATTTTTTCTACATAACCCACATTCGTTTCAAAGTCTTTGTTTTGAAATCGTCAATTTTGACGTTTCAAATCGCGACTTTTGACATTTTAAGAAGAAAAACTATAAAATATTCAAAGTAATTTTTCTGACATTTCTTGACCTTTTTGTGCACAGAAAACTTAATCTTTGTCTGTAATATTCAGTAGATTTTGTTAACCTCATAAAATATCTTGGTCTTCAGTGTTTCTTTGTTCACTAGTGGCATCCACGTTTTTTTAAATCTTTTAATTCATTGATCTGAATTTTGGTATGTAGGATACCTACGTTTTATAGTTGAAACTAGCGTACCAAACTTAGGAGCCATAGCTTTGTTATTTTCGGAGATACAAACACCCATCCGATTTTCCCGACTGGCGTCTTATCCAAGCCAATTACAAAATGAAGGTACTTCCCAAATTTTATCAAAATCGACTCATTATTTTTAACATATATATATATATATATATATATATATATATATATATATATATATATATATATATATATATATATATATATATATATATATATATATATATATACACAAATCTGCTCATTAGCGATTTTTTTCTATCAAACTTCGCTAAAATTACAAATTACAACTCTTTCTTTTAACTTTCGTTTAATTTTACCCAAGTGCAGGACATTACTCAAAGTTTTACTTAATAGTCAAATCGATTAACGGAGGAATTCATTATCTTTTAAATACCTACTTACGTGTTTAAAAAGTCTCATGGCCAAAATTAATATATGTACCTACTAATAATACAGTGTTAACCAACAACTTTTTTTTATTAGAAAAGTTATTTTCATATATCTACATTTCCGAATGTATTTGACTTATAAGTTCGTAAAATAAAAAATTCATAGTATTATCAACCAACATTTTGTACTTTCAGTTAACTGGGTCTAAGTTGTTTAGATATATTCTAGCAGAGTAAAACTTTCTTTTTAAACGTCGCTCTATTTCCACGAATATGGCCAATCACCGACGCCAGGGAACAGTTTTACCTCAATATCCTGGAGATTTCGCGCAACCCCAGTTTATCTGTAAGCAAGGTAGATACATTTAACGTGCCCAACATCGCATGGTACCCGGAACCGACGGGTTTACGCCCACTCTGAAGGCCGGAACTTGCAGACATTGGTCAAATACAATGCTGATGTTAATTTTACAGTCTGCACTGAAAAAGTGAAATGGTCACCTACTAGGTGCGGATCGAACCCAATAGGTTTGGGTTCAGAAACACAGGTTCTTACCACTCAACCACTAAACCACCGATGTCGTATAATTCACATAATATTTTTTTATAAATGACTGTGGTATCTTTGGCTATTAGATAATTCCCCCGATCTTTAATAATTGTCTAATTTTTTGTCAGACAAGGTCAACTTCTAGTTTGCCCGCCCGGAACGTCTGCTTTGCAGAATGACGTAATAAAATAGTTGGTCAAATTCACGAAAATAACCCACATCTAGAGTAGCATAGTATACAGGTGGGCCAATAAAAACGAAACAGACTGATTATCCTTGAAACTAAATATGTTTAAGATAAACACGGAAACACGCCGGTTTTGTTTTTGATGGAGACAGCACACTTGGATCGTAAATTCAACTCTCTGACATCATCCTTTTTGGAGGGTTGACCACCCATTCCCTCATCATCATAGAAAACATACATATACACAGGTGGAACGATGCCTTATTTTAAGGCCATTTAATATGTTTTATGAGGGTATCCGACGATTGTTTGTACAGGACAATAAAAAAGTCTGGACACGCCAAGTGCGTTATGGTAGCGAATTTTCAAAAAATGTTTTTTAAGAGAAATATGTAATTTTATGAAATACATCAAATTTGGTAGATAGTATAACATGTATAGTATAGAGACCATGTACCATAGTTTATCAAAATAACTTCATTCTTAAGTGAATCTTTTCACAGAGGTCGTCTAGGGGTCTCTTTCTTTTGCGGAGTCTTGCGGACAAGGTTTCAAGGCCTACTTTGTTAACTGCTTATTATGCATATGTGCATAGCATTATCTCTTATGCGATAATAATCCAGGACCATTCTTCATATTTTGACCTGGTTTTTCTGGTTCAACGAGGAGCTGTTAGGGTTATGGCTGGTTCAGGATACAGAGAAGATTGTCGTGAATCCTTTAGATAACGGAAGATTTTAACTAACTTTGACTTGTGTGTTTGCCAATGAGACAACTTCTAATACACCACGGGAAGTACATGTCTGCCCTACCAGAAACAACGCCAAATGAAATATATGTTATTCCTGCTTAAAGAGGGCACGATGTGGTGTGTTTTTTTTGGTGTTAAATTTTGGAACAAGCTACCAAACCAAATAAAGCAATTCGAACTGAAGCTTTAAAAAAATCTGCGAAGTCGCTATTGGTAGATAATTATTTCTTTCTTTTTGATAAATATTTTAAACATAATTTTTAAAGCTCGCGCGTCATGTGTTGTCTTTATGTAGATTTTGTTTTATTATCGTGTGTGACATTTGCTTTTTTGTTGCCGCTGTTAGTTTGTTGTTTGTTTTTGTTATGTTTGTTAGGTTTATATGACGTGTTTATTTATAACGTTGACCAGTGCAAACATTTTACATTTACCGGCACCAATGAGTATTATTATTATTAATATTAGAACCTCTGATGAGCATTGATAAGTACAATTGGAGAACCCAATTCAACACAACGCATTTTTTAAAACCTGACGATCGTTTCAGAGGATGAAATATTTTGAATATTTTATATGTTCTGACGACGCTAACTTTGTTATTGAAACGATCGTCGGGTCTTAAAATATTTGTTGTGGTGATTTGTGCTGTCCAAGTGTACTTAATTTTGTTGTTTGAAAAAATACAAACATTTCCCGAACAAAAACATAAAATTTTCTGAGAAAGCTGGTCCCTCGCCAACTAACTATTCACAAACATAATTGACAGAAATGCAAAAAAAATTTAGATGAAAACTTGTAACCTGTTTCACGAAAATTATATCTTGTTGCTATTTAAGAAATTAAAGGCTTGTCACCCTCAAAAAAATGGGTTGCCTCATAAAATGTCGAAAGTACCACCAAATAGTCGCAAATAATCTGTTATGCAATCCTACAAATTTTGAGTCCGATGCATTTTTTGGTTTAAAACTTATGGCCTTGTTGCGTTACTTATGCGCAACCTGTATATTCCGACTTTGTGGTTGTTGTAGTCAGAATCAGACTAGTGTGTGATAAATTATAATAATTTGTTCTTTTATTTTAGTGAAAGCTTCTTCGTCAATTACGGTATCACTTTGCGGCAACGCAGCTCAATATATTTTCGATTACATGCTTTTTGAATAGCAGAAAAAAGTTTCCAGCGGAAACGTAGCAATCTGAGCAATTACGGGGAAGGTCGAAAGCCTGTAATTTTCCGCGGAACATTTAGTTTTCTAAAATGGCAGTAAATCTGCGGTAAATCGGTGAAATATTACTAAAGCTTTCATCTGCAGACGACCATTGAAACTTGAAACTGTGGGGCGCGATAGAAAAGGCATTTTAGTGGAATGTGATACCGGTTTACGTATTCACTTTATACAGAAAGATGAAAGTGATTGATTCTTTAATAGGGGTCTTACTTGGGGGCCCTTGAGCTTGAATTGAGAAATATTCTAAGTATTTTATCAAGAGTATAAGCGAGTTTATTTATCTTCTTTGGTTATTCTAGCATTAAGTGGTTGCACAACACGTTCAACTTACATAAATTGAATGATTTCATTCAGGTATCAAAATATTTTAGACTTGCGAAGTTATAAAAATTTTAATGAGTGAAAATTAGAGCCCCTTGAATCCATATCCTAATCCACTTTCACATATTATATATATATATATATATATATATATATATATATATATATATATATATATATATATATATATATATATTGTAATGAAGTAGTAATTATAAAAGCATTAAAATTGAATGAAAAAAGAATAAAGTTCAAAATTTGCATAAAAGTAGTTGCCCAACATTGTAGAGTAGAACCACCAGAAAACGGTGAAACAAATTTCACAAAACAATCAATATTGTATATTAAATTTCATTCATATATGTCAAAACGAAGGTGTTTAACCAGACAGAGTAGGCAGAAAGAGAAATAATACCTACTGAAACCATATATTCCTAAAAATTTTAATGAGTGCGAATTAGTGCCCCTTGAATTCATATCCTATGTCACTTTCAGACTATATATATATATATATATATATATATATATATATATATATATATATATATATATATATATATATATATATATATATATTGTAATTATAAAAGCATAAAAATTGAGTGCAATAGTTGCCGAATATTGTAGACATAGACCACTAAGGACTACGGTGGTTTATGACTGTTAAATCCCCTAACGGTAATTTGGCCAGATGAGCTCTTCTAATTCAGAGCTTCAATGTCAATATTGAATGTATTCCGGGTCGTGGAAATGTAGTAGCAGAGAATTTGTCACGGCCTGCAATGCCGGATTTTTTAGAAGCCGGCACAGAATCACCAATCAGTGACCACTTCAGACCAAAGCGTGGTTGAAGTTCGTGAACAACAATTGCTAGATCTGGAGTTGTCCAAAATCATCAACAGTTTTGAAAACACCGATGATTGTGTGATGCCCAAATAGACTGAGAGGGGTTATATTACGTCAAATTGACTTCTGTATAGGTATAATCAAGAAGAAGATACAGAAGAAGCAGCTATTATAGTTCCAGCTCAACAACGTGAACCAGTTTTGCGAGAATACCATGACCAAGATTTCTCAGCTCGTTATGGTGTTGGTGAACAACCCGTGGTCACCCTTAGGAGGAGGAGTCGTCTTAAGAAATCCACATTTTCTGGTTTTCTCGCCGGGACCTCGTTCGAACCAGATGGGGTGTATGCAACAAACCAAACTAGAACACTACCCCCAAGAGGTAGCGCCGTCCATGGTCGAGGTTGCTGTTGACACTATGAGCGAGCACCGCAGTGAATTATAAGAAGAAAAGCAGAGAAACAGTAGTAGTTAGACAGTTAACGCAAAGTGAAATAATTGTGTTGTTGCTTTAATAGCTTCACCTAGTTTTACGTTTGATTAATATTAAACCCATATTAAATAAACAACTAAACATCAGTGTTATATTAAAACCAGAAAACGGTGAAACAAATTCCTAAAAGGCTATCTCTGTGGAAGCAAGTCCCTCCAGAATTGACCACGTTAGAAAGGTAACCGAATTTCTTTCCTGTCGGTTCGTAGTTTAATTTATTATCATTGCTGTTATATGAGAGGTATAGTTTCATCGCCTGCAGAGTTTGAATCATGCAATTTTTATACTTGAAACGACCCAGACTGAGAACCTTGATGTTTAACCATCAATTTCCAATTTAGAGTGCAAAACGTGGCTGAGTAAGTTCACCTCGAAGCCAGAACATAAAAAAAAAAGGAATTTAAAATAAATTGTTTTATTACGAAATATCGAAAATTGAAATGAAGAATGCACGACAGTGCGACGTACGTGGATGATTACTGATTGACGTTCCAGCATCACGAATATCACTGAACCGTCAAAAATTGAATAACTGCGAAGTTTCGTTTTGTCATCATACAATTGAAAGAAAATAACTGAAATAACCTATCTATCTGATGTGTAATAAAGTGAAATGAATATAAAAATGTAAACAACAGCAGTGCAACCAAATTAAAATAAATGAAGTTGGAGTACATGTTTTCAATGGGCAACGTCAACAAGAAAGGACTGCGCAGAAGTATTGCAACCTTAGTCAAGATAGAAGAGTCTTCTTATTATGTTTACCTGGGTCAAAATAATTACCATTTAAACCAAAAGGAAGGCTGTAACCAGGAAGGAAGTTTCCTAGATAAGTATGATAATTAACGTACTTAGAGGGGAAGATCATTCTGATAGGAAGGTTTTTGTATATTGCTTGTAATCAAGTTAAATTGTTCAATTAAAAGTGTTTATATTTTGTATTTAAAAATCCTGAATTATCAATTTAAATTTAAATTCTAAAAGAAATGAACACAGTAATACTGAATAATAATTATAAATGAAAGATAAGAATTATTGAGACAAAACTTTTAATATAAAAATTGCTATCTATTTGTAAAATTGAAGCGCACCACGAGATATAGATACTTGCGCTCTTATAAAATTTAATGATTTCAAAACTGAAATAAAATTAAAACAACAATAGCTATTTTTACTGTTATTAAAGTATATATATATATATATATATATATATATATATATATATATATATATATATATATATATATATATATATATATATGTAGCGAGGTCTGTGTATGACAAGAAGATTTTTGAAGGCACCCAACAAAATAAGAAAATTATAAGGAGTGGGACGGTCAGAAGCTGAACTATGGTAGGTACCATTTGAAAACATTTTTTATTTCAGTATGATTATAAAAAAATATAATTATTCAAAAAACACACACATAGATATATATATATATATATATATATATATATATATATATATATATATATATATATATATATATATATATATGTATGTATATATATATATAACCGGGACGCTTCGAAACTGCAGTCCACGTAACCAAATATGTAATCACAAAACACAAAAAGTACAGCAAACAAATAAAGTATATATATATATATATATATATATATATATATATATATATATATATATATATATATATATATATATATATATATATATATATATATATTAGAGTCAAGTTTTTACATGAAAAATTAAAAATTTTCTTCTCAAAAATGTTATTTCTTTGAAACTCGTAAATGTATCTAGTCTAAGTCATATATTGTCCTCAAACTACAGATACAATGTGCCAAAATTACGTTTTGTTTAATAATTGTACTCCAAGTTTTTCCGGAATTTAATTTAACAGAATTTTGAAAATGCCGCGAATTATATTCCTTGTTAGAGAAGGTCATTACCGTGCGGTATAAAATTAAATACAATAAAGATGGATATATTAAATGTTTTGTCGTTGTCAGTAGTGTCTTAAGCAACATAATGTCACACGATCACATTGATTTTATTACAAAACTTATCAAAATTCGCTACTATAACGCACTTGCTGCGTCCCGACTTTTTTTATCTCTGACCTTTCAAAAAGTCAAGAGTTTTCCTGCCATTTCAAAAATGTAGTGGTTCTATACTGTGGGCCTTTGTTCTGTTCCAGTAATATGTTTTGCAAATGTAGATTCGTGAGGGTGGTTTTTTTTAATGCATTTTACACATAGTATTATATAAGCTATGTTATTTCAATTCTAACCCAAATTTTTATTCTATTTGTAGTATCCTCCTTTGGAGTAAATAGTAATACAAGCAATTCTGTGCTCTGTTTTATCTCGCAGCAAAGAAGCTTTGCTGTATAAGTAGAACAAGACATATCAAGTTAGGGAATACGGGAGAAGAAAGGTAAAGAAAGCTTGAATCAAACGTCAGGGCGTCGTAATCCCTGCAGAAGCCACAAAGCCGACTGTTTGCTGATGGCATAATGCGATCCCTTTTCCCCCTGTCTTTGACATGTGCTGTCAAACACCGCCGATGTCCTTGTCTAATCTTTGTAGGAATGTGGACCTTCTTCCTGACTTTTTGTTACGAGCGAGAAAATATAGGAGCTTAGAGGTGACGTTATCACAAACACGCGGCTAAATTATGATATATGATAGCGCAAAAACTCACTAATGAATAGTTTATTGTTTCCTGATATTTGTACGTTCTGCTTTTTGTTACGTATTGTATTCTGACGTTGACTTAATAAATTGGACCTACAAATTTTTGTTCCGGCTGAATTTAGTGACATTTTTATTTATAATAATTTTGTGGATGCTTGAAATCGTTTATGAACACCGGTAAGTAGACTTTAGAAATCTTATGAGGTAAACTCTAATTTACAACTTGACGATCGTTAACAAAGTTGGCTACATTGGCTAATTAAGTTATAAGTGTTTGTCTTAGAATCTTGGGTAAATTTAAATTGTACCTTTGATAAATAAAATAAATAAAAAAACTCTACACGCAGGAAGTGCGTTATGGTAGTGAATGTTCATAAAAATATTTTTAATAGCATATGTAAAATTACGTTTTGTACTGATGTACCACATTTTATTTGTTTCTTGGTTAACTCGAAGGACCTGATTATGTTTTGTTAAATTAGACGCTGATTTTAGTAACACTTAACGTTTAATAACAACTGTAAACTTATACAAAATTACTTATTTGGTATGCTTTAGAGTCCATAAGAACTCAACAAAAATGAGTAGTGATTATGTTAGGCACAAGCTTGTTGCTTGTTTGGAGTCTATAGAAGAACTGAGTTAAATAAATATCGAATATTCCTACGCTATATAATTCTACCTGAGAGAGGTTAGCATACTTATGGTCAATTGTAAGCAGAAAATGACCCTTGTTGGGTTATTCCTAATCGCTCTTAAAATACACATGGTAAATATTATAACAAAGAAGGCTCCTAAAAATATGGAAATTTGAAAGATGTTATCCTCCAGACGAGACGCCTTAACAGCATATATGACTTTTTTTTTAAAGTTACATGTATAACCTATACAGTCAAATCAATGTACCATATTTCACAGAAATAACTTCATTGTGGGAAAAAGTACACAACTTTTGCGAAAATAAACTTTTAATGATCCCGAAAAAACTGTTCCGATTTCCTGGCTAACAAGCCTCTTGAAGCTATGTACCAACCTGCCAAGATATAATTATCGACGAAAAGCTTTTCGACGGAACTTTCAAACAAATTTTGCATTAAAATTAGCAAACATTTTTTTCACGAATATCCGAAAACAAAATTCCAGTAACTTATTAGACTTTTATTATTAAGTATCAAAATGTCACAAAAAATCATTTCCACGGAAGCACATAAGATTCTGCGAAAACTTACAAAATATTTTTTACACAAAAATTAGTTAAAGGAATACATTAAATTCAAATTATATACCCAATCTGTAATTAAGTAAAGAAAAATATAAGTGGAAAAATACTCATATTTGCATGTCCTAAGCTGTCAGAAATAAGAACACTACTCAAGTCTGTCACTTAAATTGCTTTCACAAATTTTAAATAAAACTTTAATCACTTACTTAAATATTATGAAAATGTAAAGATAGATAATCCTATCAAATTAATTATTTCCTACCTTTTAGTGAATTTTCTTTAAAAAAAATTCACTATTGAGGAGATCCCGACTTTTGAATTTTGAAAAAATTTCTTCAAATGAGCGCTAATTAGGCCCCCCAGCAAATATATCCGGGGTCAGTTTCAATTTTTATATGTTATATATATATATATATATATATATATATATATATATATATATATATATATATATATATATATATATATTTATATATATATATATATATGTATCACACCGATAACTCAAAAAATAATGGGCCGATTTTGATTAAATTTGGTGAAAAAATTACTTTTGCAAATGGCTTGGATGAGTTCGTTAAGCAGGAAAATCTGCCTAGGTTTTCCCGGAAAATTTTGTGTTTTCTTTCGAAAAAAATTTATATCTCCGGAATTAACAAAGTAAGGGCAACCAAATTTGGTACGCTGGTTTATATCCTTATAAGTAAGCTACCTACCAAAATATAGCTATGTAGGTCAAAACACAAAAAAGTTATAGGCATTTGAAGAAAAATAAATTGAGGTTTTCCTCAAAACGTCAAAGTGGCGATTTAAAATGTCAAAATTGGCAACATTTAGGCAAAGAACTTGAATCTAACAATGTTAGCTCTCCCCGCTAACAACGAAGTGTCTCTATCAGTACCCAAAAATGATGAGGTATTATCCGCAGACAATATAGTCATTAAGCGACAGGTCTGAAACATAAATGAAGTAGCGTAAAGATTTCAACACAGGTCCCTGTGGGACACCTTTTTTCACTGCTAACACATCTAAATGTATGCTACTGAAGGAAACAAAATGTTTCTCTCCGCTCAAGTAACTGATCAACCAATAAGGTGCTTTTCTTTTGATTCCGATGGGCTCGAGTGTGGACACGGGTATATCATGATCTTTTTAATTAAAGCCTTGCTCAATGCCAGAAATAGACTTAAACAAGACTCACCTCCATCAATAGCACGATACAGTCTATCCAAAAAGGCAATCATTGCAGTGTTCGTGGAGCATCCTCTACAAAATATGTATTGAGCACTATTAAGTAAATTGCGTTTCAGAAGTTAATCCATCAATTTTCCAGCGACAATTTTTTTAAATATCTTAGAAAAAATCACCCACAGTGACAGTGGATTCTAGCATTTTGGATTTTTGAATGGACCCTTTTTATGTACAGGAACTATTAGCGGATTCTCGTTTTTGCGTTCCTCAGAGCCCCAGTAACCTTCCATGGGACAAAGAACTATTAGTTGTCGCAGAAAGAGGCACTGACTGCTCTGAAGCACATAGCACTAATACCGCAGAGCATAGTCCATCACCACCAGTAGAGTATACATTTTTTATTGAACCAATTTCACTTCCCACCTGTATGTCACTGGAAACACAAAAAACAGATGACAACATCTAATTTGATGATCGCATTGATCATCATCAGTAGACAGCAAAAGATTGTCAGTGGTGGTATTAACACCTTTATTAAAATTAGCTGGAATTAGAGCTGTTTGCGACTTATTTGTGAGCTGTTTGCGATTTATTTGTGAGTAACTGCAAATAATACTTTGAACACTTAATGAGCAGTTGGCCACCTTTCGGCAGTATATCAAAACGAAATCTGCAAAATATGATATTCAAATTTGGGCTGCCACTGATCCAAAAGGTCTTATCTCTGAAATGTGCAGGTTTGCACAGATAAAACTTCCTGGAAGCACAAGAGAGTAAAACTAAGGATGTTGTGTTGTAGCAGATTTCTTTGAGCCAGATTATAATATTGGTCACAGTGTTACCACAGATAACTTTTTCACTTCAGTTGCTTTATAAACTTTTTGTTGATAAAAAATATTACATTAGGTACTTGCTACAGTATGCAAAAACAAACCAAAAATACCAAATTAACTAAAAGTAAGATCACGTCCGGATTTTTCTACACGATTGGCGGTTTTTTAGGGTGTCTTACATTCCCAAAAAGAATATGATGGTAAAAATATTATCCTTGCAGCATCACGGCAAGGAAATATCTATCAAAAACGATACAAAAGCGGTAAATATATTAAACTACAATGACACGAAGGGAAACCACCGTAATGCTGACAAATTAGTATCAGAAATACTATCACATGTGCCAGAAAAAACACACGATCACCCTACAGACTTTTCATGCATATGTTAGACATAGGTGCTATGAGCACCTGTATCATCTTCAAGGAGAAATACCCAAAATGGTAGGCAAGTTTCTGTCTCAAACGTTTGTTTTTATCCAACTTGTAAATGACCTTGCGCACAGGAATGTAGCATCATGTCAAAAGTGATCAATTTCATAAACATAAGAAAGCTCTAAGTGATTGCAGCATCCAAAGTTCTACAATTTTTTTGGGTCTAAGGAACAGACGAGTCTAGAAAGCGTGGTAGGTGTTACAAGTGCTCCTGAAAGGAAAACAAAAAAATCTCGGGACGCAGCAAGTGCGTTATGGTATTGATTTTTTATTAAATGCTTCAAATTTGAATAACTCAAGTTTTTATAAACTTAGAGAGTTTAATTTTGGTGTGTAGTAAGGTCTTCCCTGACGCAAAATATCCGCCAAATTTTATTTAAATAACTTTGTGATTTTGGGAGAAAAAAATTTTTTGAAAGAAAATTTAAAATTTGAATAACTCAATTTTCTATAAACTTAGAAAGTTTAATTTCGGTACGTAGTAAGATCTCTCCCAAGGCAACATATGTAGTAAATTTCATTAAAACAGCTATGTTACTTTCGTAGAAAAAAAATTTTTCGAAAGAAAATGTTGTTATACAAAACTTGAAGCAGAGGGCATGTCCTTCACTTCAGAATCACAAAATACAGGTTGTTCCTTTGAAAAAATTAAGTTACGTCAGTTTGAGTTTTTTTCAAATTCAGTCACTATTTCAGAGCGCCTGTATAAGGCATTTTGATTTTTTCGACGAATAATATAAACGAAAACCTCTATGAAAGCCTCATTTTAATCGGACTCCGCTATCTATTGGTAAATACGCCGTATCATAATTTTTCATACGTGCCAAAAATGTGAAAAGTGGCAAAACAATTGAAACTCGATGGAAAATACAACAATGCAATAATATAAGGGATGTTCTATATATATATATATATATATATATATATATATATATATATATATATATATATATATATATATATATATATATATATATATATATATATATGTAATCACACCGATAACTCAAAAAATAATGGGCCGATTTTGATAAAATTCGGCATGTACCTTTCTTTTGTAAATGGCTTGGATAAGTTCGTTAGTCAGGAAAATCGGACGAGGTTTTCCGGGAAAATTTTGAGTTTTCATTCGAAAAAAATTCTTATCTCAAAAAGTAATTAGTCGATTTTAATAAAATTTGGCATGTACCTTCCTTTTGTAAATGACTTTGACAAGTTTGTTAGTCAGGAAAATCGGACGAGGTTTTCCGGGAAAATTTTTGAGTTTTTATTCGAAAAAATTTTTTATCTCAAAGAATAATGGGCCGATTTTGATAAAATTTGGCATGTACCTTCCCTTTGTAAATGGCTTTGATAAGTTCGTTAATTAGAAAAATCGGACGAACTTTTCCGAGAAAAATTTGAGTTTTCATTAAAAAAAATGTATCTTAAAAAATAAAGGTAGGTAGGTTTACGATAAAAAAAGTAAACTATACACCAAAATTTAGATTTCTATGTTACAAGAAAAAAAAGTTTTAATAAACTATTTTGTGCCAGATCATTTCTATGAAAATTCACTACCATAACGCACTTGCTGCGTCCAGGCTTTTTTGAATAATATGGATAGGGAGGTTTAAAATGAACGCGTTGTGTATATCACGCGATTTTAGTGAATTTTCTTTAAAAAAATCACTAATGAGGAGATTTCGACTTTTAAATTTTGAAAAAATTTCATCAAATGACCGCGAACTAAGCCCCCTAGAACACATATCCGGGGTTAGTTTTAATATATATATATATATATATATATATATATATATATATATATATATATATATATATATATATATATATATATATATATATATATATATATATATATATATATATATATATATATATATATATATATGCATACCGATAACTCAAAAAATAATAAGCCGATTTTGGTTGAATTTGGCGAGTGCGTTCCTTTTACAAGTGGCTTAGACAAGTTCGTTGGCCAGGAAAATCGCACTAATTGTAACTCCGGAAATAACAAAACTATGGAAATCAAATTTGGTTCGCAGGTTTATAATATAAAAAGTATACTGTATACCAAAATTTAGATTGAGTTAAAAGGAAAAACGGTTATATTTAAAGAAAAAAATTTGCGTGCCATTGATGACTAGAGCAACGAGTTGTTTCTCCAGTGAGAAACGCAAAAAGCCAAAATATTTTGTGTGGATTACGAAATCTATTGTATATTACACACCAAGTCCATCAGACAACAAGTCGCGCTTTAAAACGTCAAAATTAGCAACATTTAGACAAAGAACGTGAAAAAAATTCAAGTTATATAAAGAAAATATCACAAGACACGTGTTTTACAAAACTTTAAGTTTCAGCTTCAACCGTCATTGCTTACAAAATTATTTTAATAATCACAGAGTAGCCCATAAGTCGTTAGTGATACAAATTTTCTTTTTTTAATCGAACACCCCTTATTTTATTCCATTTTTTTCATTCTCCATCCCATTAAAATGCTAGTTTGTACGGGAAAACATATAGTGTTAATCGTTTTCGAGTTATATCAGTTAATTGTTTTGCAACTTTTCACATTTTTGACGCATATAAAAAATTATAATACCTCGTTTTTACCAACCGTCATTGTCCTTAAAATATTTGCAGCAAAATCATTTCAAATAGACCCTTTCCTGATGATTTGGCAGTAGTTTCAGTTATAGAGTATATGGTTCAATAATCTGCAATTTTTAGTGAATTTTCATAGAAAAAGTTCGCTATTGCGGCGACCGCGACTATTGAATTGTAAGACGATTTCTTCGAATGAGCGCGAGCTTGGCCCCTTAGAATCCCCATATATACAGGGTGACGCATCTCTACGGTAAAGCTCAATATATCCGTTATTATACAAGATACGAGAAAAATTATATACGTTAATTATAGGGTGTCTTGAGCTGCAACTTACAAAATTATTTAAATAATCACAGGATAGCCCATAGTTACCAAATTTAGTGACACAAATTTTCTTTTTTTAATCTAACACCCCTTATTTCATTCCATTTTTTCATTCTCCATCCAATTAAAATGCATGTTTGTACGGAAAAACATATAGTGTTCATCGTTTTCGAGTTATATCAGTTAATTGTTTTGCAACTTTTCACATTTTTGGCGCATATAAAAAATTATGATACCTCGTTTTTACCAACAGTTAGCGGATCCCATGAAAATGACGCTTTCAGAGATGCTTCTGTTTATATCATTTGTAAATTTTTGTGCTTTTTCAAACGATAAAGGTATTTTGATAAAACGTTTTACATTGTTTCCACTATATAGCTTATAGGTACTGGTAACCAAATTTCATGCGTGTTTAAAAAAAAAAAAGACATAGTATACGTAGTTATTAAACAAATTTTTATGACAATTCACTACCATAACGCACTTGCTGCGTCCAGGCTTTTAGTGAATTTTCTTAAAAAAAATTCACTAATGAGGAGATCCCGACTTTTGAATTTTGAAAAAATTTCTTCAAATGACCGCGAACTAGGCCCCCTGGAACACATATCCGTGGTCCGTTTCAATTTTTATATGTTTATATATATATATATATATATATATATATATATATATATATATATATATATTTATATATATATATATATATATATATATATATATATATATATATATATATATATATATATATATATATATATATATATATATATGTATCACACCGATAACTCAAAAAATAATAGACCGATTTTGACTAAATTTGGTGGAAAAATTCCTTTTGCAAATGGCTTGGATAAGTTCGTTAGCCAGGAAAATCTGCCCAGGTTTTCCCGGAAAATTTTGTGTTTTCTTTCAAAAAAATTTATATCTCCGGAATTAACAAAGTAAGGGCAACCAAATTTAGTACGCTAGTTAATATCCTTATAGGTAAGCCACCTACCAAAATTTAGCTATGTAGGTCAAAAGACAAAAAAGTTATAGGCATTTAAAGAAAAATAAATTGGGGTTTTCCTCAAAACGTCAAAGTTGCGATTTAAAACGTCAAAATCGGCAACATTTAGGCAAAGAACTTGAATCTAATACGGGATATGGAAATCAAATGTCTCAAGAAGGATCTTTTACAAACTCTGAAGTCTTAGTTTCAACCGTCATTGTCCTTCATTTTACTAAAATGTTTCCAGAAAATTCATTCATATATAGGTTATACTGGTAACCAAAATTGATGCCTGCTTTCTTAAAAAGGAAACACACATATTTGCAATTATTTCATTTTTATTACTTCCAACTGTAATACTTTTTGATGATTAGAACGAAAAGCAAATTTCATAAAAAAGTTATCGAGTAAGCAAAACTAACTGATTCCACCTATAAGCATTTGGTTTATAACAAAATGCAAACACATAACAACAATTTGGTTGCCAACGTGTATAGTAAAAACAATGTGTCATTTTTCATGTAAATAACTTTATTGTTTTGCAAACGCACAAAAATTTCCGAAAGTAAACTTAAAGTGTTCCCGAAAAAACCTGTTTTTTTGGTCAACCTTATTAAATTGAGCTTTTCAAATATGAAGCATTTAATCAAAATTCACTACCATAACGCACTTGCTGCGTCCAGAATTTTTTTGTTTCGTAATATTCTAAAACCTATTAACCAGAACCAATGATAGGTCAGAATAAACCAACATTATAGAGAAATTAAACAAATTACATATTTGCGCATAGATGTTAATTTACTAAGTAACGGGTTTGTCATATCATGGAACAAAAGAAAAGAGATTTGGCATTATCTAAAATTATGCTTTCAGCTAATTTTCTGTTTATCCACATCGTGATGAATAATTGTTGTACTCGTGTAGGAGTTATTGTGTCTGTTCAAAGGAAGCAATAAATCATTACATATTGATGCTTTCAGTAACTGTATTTAATAACTCAAAAATTATACTTTGTTGTTGACTGACGGTAGGCTACTACTGCGGATTCAAACACAAACCTGTTATTATTATCATTTGTTGTTGTTCTTGTAAATGAGTTGTATCTAATATATGTTTTTCTTTTCAGGTGAGTATTATTCGTTTTGCTTCTATAAGTGGGTGAGTACCTATATTTTATACTATACGTTACAAACAATATTGACAGATTTTATACCTACCTTCCCAGTGACGTTAGAGTACCGACAATGAAAACTTGAAAATATTAGTTTTATGTCATCGCAGAATAACATACAGGTCAACAATATTGTAAACACATACATTCTTTGCATATTCATGAGTTTGGACTTTTACGGTCGGCTTTTATTGGAAAACGAATGGCTTTAGGTCGGTTCTTGTGCCGTGTTTGAAGTTCAAATATATATATATATATATATATATATATATATATATATATATATATATATATATATATATATATATATATATATATAGCGTGTCCCAATAGTGTGTAATTCCTCTATATATCCCTTACCCTTAGAGCTGGCCGAAAAAACTTTTAACAAAATTTTCTTGTGATTATCTAAGCTATATCGAGAAAATATATTCCGCTTTATGGAACTGTCGGTTGCACCGAAGTAGCTATCAACTTCGTTATTTTAAATGGAATGCTATACTTTTTATTGCATTTTTGGATATAGATTAAAAAATAAGTGTAACTTTGTGTAGCATTCCCTATAGCGATCTTTGATATTTTTGAAAATGTTACGACCTCCTTATTTTTTTAGCTCCGATTAATGTGTTATTTGAAACGTCTGCTGTGAGCTGAGTTTTGAGTTTTGCTACCTTAAATTCTAAATATCAATAGACGACATTTAATACTTTAAAATGGTTAAAGAATAATTTATTATCATTGTACAGGGTGTATTATTTTGGGGCTACAGCATATCTAACTTTAAAGCAGCATAACTTGTGTTTTTCAAATGGAACATCCTGTGTTTTACGGATTAGTCAGGTAGATCATTAAATTCTGCATCGACGTAATATAGGTCTTCCTATAGCTATAGTTGATAGTTTTTAAGTTATAGTGGTTTATTTTAGTTTCGCTTGTAAAAATAATGGTATGTCAGATTGTCACTGTATGAGGCACATACTGGTACTGTCAGATTGTCAGTGTATGAGGCACAGAGCATGTGAACAATGTCAGGTGACACCTAAACGTCTCCTTGACAAGGAAGTCAGCAGTTTTTATATCTCCATTGTTTGAGCTTACTTCCGTCTAATAAATTTTTGTTTTAACAATAATTAGAATAGTATTACCAAATAAAATGAGCTAGTCACGATGCAAATTACTTGGTCCTATCCTCATAACTAGATAATGTGTCGACACAAAAACTTATCGAATGCAACTACATGCAATGATTGTTATATAATGGACTTATTCATATTTTTACCATACAAAAAGTGAAACAGTTTAATAAAGGTAGTTGTAATTATGAGAACCAGAAAGTGAAGTAAACCATAATAACATAACAACAACAACAACAACAACAATAATAATAATAATAATAATAATAATAATAATAATAATAATAATAATAATAATAATAATAATAATAATAATATAATAATAATAATAATAATATAATAATAATAATAATAATAATCCTCGGTCATTAACAGAAAAAAATAATCTAAAAAAAGCGATACATTAGAAGTATTCGAAATTTTGCCCATTGACCTGAATACACAATCTAACCATCCTTAAGAATTCTTCTTGAAGTTTGCTCAACATTTGCGAAGTTATTGCCCTGCACGCGACTGCAATTTTATTTTTTAGTTCCTGTGGGGTGTTGGACGGTGTTTGATACACAATTTCCTTGATATAGCCCCATAGGAAAAAATCTTGACATGTCAGGTCAGGAGATCTTGCAGGCCACGAGACGGAACCACCTCGCCCTATCCATTTATTGGGGTACCGATCATTTAAAAATCGGCGAACATTTATGTCATAATGTGCTGGTGCCCCGTCCTGCATAAACCACGTAAGTCGATTGTTATCTAGAGGCGAATTTTCCAAAAAAAGCCTCTACATCTTCCTCTAATATACGCAGATATCCCTGCCCGTTGAGGTGCCCATCAAAGAAATATGGCCCAATAAGAGTAGTCCCAATTATTCCAGTCCAAACATTTATCGTAAAACGGTGCTGGTTGTCAACTGATCTGCAAAAGTTCGGATTTTCTGAAGCGTAATAATGAAAGTTGTGCCCGTTAACCCTACCACAACTTGAAAATGAAGATTCATCACTGAACATCACGTAATTAAAAAAATTCTCACTTTCATTGTACTTAGTACTGCCCAAACTGAGGCGACTTCGAAAATCTGCATTCGTCAATGCCGGCTGCAGCTTCATTTTATATGGATAAAACTTGTGTTTTCTCAATGTTCTGTTCACTGAAGATTTTGATATTCCTAATTCCTTGGCAAGTTTCCTCAAGCTTGTGTGCGAATTATCTAATGCCGATGCAACAATGGAACATTCGTTTTCTTCATTGCCGCTTACTCTCGCTTTGCGTGTGGTCATTTCATAATTGGCGTTAGCAGTTTTAAAAAAACGGTCCAACAATTTGGCGAAACATTTTTCCTGAGGATGTCTTCGGTTCGGATATGTTTGTGCGTATACACGAGATGCTAAAAACAATTTCGCTGACATTCGCCTATAATATGTGTCATGTCAACTAATTCTTCAGTATTATAATTCATTTTAAATTAAATAACACAAAAGTTCGAACATAAGACTTGGCTCTTAACACATGAGAACTGAAAATAGTTATAGTTTTGGTTGGGTGACGTTTATCTGCCATCTGACAATAAATATTAGTTGTTTCATTCTCTGCGCCTACTGTATCTGACAGTACCATTATTTTGACAAGCGAAACTAAAATAAATCACGTCGATGCAGAATGTAATGATCTACCTGACTAATCCATAAAAAATAGGGTGTTCCATTTGAAAAACACAAGTTATGCTGGTTTAAAGTTAGATATGCTGTAAGACCAAAATAATACACCCTGTACAATGATGATAAATTATTCTTTAACCATTTTAAAGTATTAAATGTCGTCTATTGATATTTTCAATTTAAGGTAGCTAAACTCAAAACTCAGCTCACAGCAGACGTTTCAAATAACACATTAATCGGAGCTAAAAAAAAAGTCGTAATATTTTCAAAAATATCAAAGATTGCTATAGGGTATGCTACACAAAGTTACACTTATTTTTTTAAAATCTATATCAAAAAAATGCAATAAAAAGTATGGCATTCCATTTAAAATAACGAAGTTGATAGCTACTTCCGGTGCAACCGGAAGTTCAATAAGGCTGAATATATTTTCTCGATATAGCTTAGATAATCTCAAGAAAATTTTGTTGAAAGTTTTTTCGACTAGCTCTAAGGGTAAGGGATATATAGAGGAATTACACACTATTGGGACAGTCTGTATATATAAGAAAACGAGCTGGCAGCCATAACTGCTAGGGAAAGATGTTGTCGAAAAAACCCGAACCACGTCAAGTTTGCTTGTGAGAGGGGCAACTTTTTACTCAAAATGTATAGCCCAAACTTTACCCTCCCACGCGGGGGTTCATCTCTCAATTATTTTTTTCAAATGGGAATAGGGGTCATGTGAAAGCTCGTTGAAAAGAGCTTTTGATTCCCTATACATTGCTTCTTTATGTTTCAAATTCGGTGCATTACTTTAGAAGATATGGATTTTTGAAATGTCATTAATGCTTTTTCCGAGAAATTCTTAATGCTTGAATTGGGCTTCACCAGCGTCCATTACAAGATAAAAATGTTGTTAAAGGTTTGCGTAGGTAATAAAAGTCATTTAGATTAAGGTGCTCCAGGAAAACTTCAACAAAGTGTGTAACGCGGTATGGAATTTTTTTTATAAAACGGCGTAAAAATCTCAAACAGAAAATTTGATTCTGGAACGAATTTTTTTTGTCTCGGTCGGTTGGTCTGTTGGCCTGTACGTCTGTGTGTCAGTAGGCGCAATAAGTTTCGAACGAATTGAGATATCACCTTCCAATTTGGTATAGCGTTAACACTCGCCAAAGGGACGCTTCGAATTGTTTTTGGGAAATATTACTTCAGGGGAGTGACCATTCAAAGTCATCTGCATGTCAAACACTCATGTACAAAAAGGTGGGGCAATTGGTCTGAAAGTTTGGGTTTGAGATTAAAAATGCCAAGCACACGGCTTCAGAATCTTTTCCTGGCTATCTGAGGGTACCTCGTATTCGACTTTCCCGGTGACATTCACGGTTAAATCAAGGTCAATATACAGGGTGGCGCATTGAAAACGAAACAGACCGATTTGCGCCCCCCTCAATATTAAAATTGACGTGTTTCAGAGTTTCTTTTAAAAAAAATTCTCTGGGCGCAAATCGGTCTGTTTCGTTTTCAATGCGCCACCCAGTATATATATATATATATATATATATATATATATATATATATATATATATATATATATATATATATATATATATATATATATATATATATATATATATATATAAAACTTGTGAAGTTTCAGTATTTTACATTTTATAAGCTATTGCAAAAGATATATGACGTTGTAAAACAAGAATGAAGTACATGGTTGTAAAATACAATTACCAGACAAAAATCAACATTTGTACCGTAGAGCTTTTTATTATTTCTAGCCAGAACAAGCTCAAAAGTTCCTGACCACCAATGCGATTGTGGGCTTTAGTCTTATAAACGATGTAGTTCGTGGATCAAAGTGAGCATTGAAAATCAAACAATCCAATGCGAAATAAAGAAGTCCGTACGTGCGATTGTAAGAGAGAAGCGGCTTAAGGCCTGACGGAAGTCTGTGTACTTGCGATATGAACTGTTGCAAATATAAAGCTATGAATGGCACCCGTTGTGGAGAGGTATAGAAGTACGATATATATTCACATCTTATTAGGGTCGTATTTCAAATAGTGAGCTGACGTGTAAGCGTCTGTGAAAAGTCATAACAGCTGTCATAGATCAGTAATCTTTTATAGGGTAGATAAATGTCAGAATATTATAAATGGAAGTCTTACTTAAATGAAGTGAAGGCGGCAGACGTTTTACATATATAATTAAAATATTAATAAGTCATGCCTTTTCAATGACTCCAAATAATACGCGAATATGGCTAAGGAGTTATAGTTATATATAACAATAATAATATATTTAGTCCATTACTATTGTAAATACAGTGTGATGATCAAGCTTGGAACATAATTCATAAATGCGCCAATTAATTTTTTCAAGAAAAGCGCTCGGACACTTCAATTCGTTCTTCAATTGCCAACTTATGACGTAAAAACTACATTTATGACGTTACCTATTTCTGAATGATGACGTCATCATAAGTTTCTTTAACTGACCACATTATTTTCGTGAAAAAAATTGTTTGATATTTTTCATGCCGTTTTTTGTTTGAAGTTTCGTCTAAGAGCTTTCGACTTTCGAATTGAATTTTTTTTTCACATGAGTACGAAATAGGACCCTTATCACTCATATCCGGGGTGAATTTCAATTTATATATATATATATATATATATATATATATATATATATATATATATATATATATATATATATATATATATATATATATATATATATATATAGGTATCACACCTATAACTCAAAAAATAATGGGCCGATTTTGATAAAATTTGGCGCGTAGTACACAGAAAAATTGGACCAGGTTTTGTGGGAAAATGTCATGTTTTCTTTCGGAAAAGATTCATCTCTTCGAAAATAACAAAGCTATGGTAACCAAATTTGGTACGTAGGTTTACCCTAAAAAAGTTATATGCATTTATTTAAGAGAAATGTCCATTTCTATGAAAATTCACTACCATAATGCACTTGATGCGTTCAGACTTTTGTGACTAATTATATCTTGACAGGTGGGTAAATAGCTGGCTAGAATAATGAGAACCGTATTTTCGGGAACATTTTAAGTTTATTTTCGGAACATTTTTGTAATTTTTCAGTTATTTTGATGTAATATGGTACATTGTTTCTACTCTACAGGTTATACTTGTAACTAAATTAGTAGCCTGTTTTCTTAAAAAAAAAGACATATTTGCTATGAAACCATTTTAATGAAAATTCACTACCATAACGCACTTGCTGCGTTCAGACTTTTGTTACTAGTGAATTGTCTTTAAAAATAATTTGAATTTTGAAAAAATATTTCTTCGAAGGAGCGCGAACTAGGCCCTCTAGAACCCATATCCAGGGTCAATTTATTATATATATATATATATATATATATATATATATATATATATATATATATATATATATATATATATATATATATATATATATATATATATATATATATATATATATATATATATATATATATATATATATATATATATATATATATATATCACACCGATAACTCAAAAAGTAATGAGCTGATTTTGATCAAATTTTCTGAGTACCTTCCTTTTGCAAGTGGCTTGGATAAGTTCGTTAGCCAGGGAAATCGGCCGAGGTTTTCCTGGACAATTTTGTGTATTCTTTCGGAAAAAAGTATATCTCTGGAAATAACAAAGTAAGGATAACCTAATTTGGTACGCGTGTTTGTATTATGTATTATGTACACAAAAGTTAGGTCTGTAAGTTTAAAGACAAAAAAGTTAGGGGCATTTAAAGAAAAAAAAAGGGTTTACCTCAAAACGTCAAAGTCTCGATTCGAAACGTCAAAACTGGCAACATTTACGCAAAAAACCTGACATAAATACGGCTTATGTAAAGAAAATGTCGCAAGAAGAGTGCTCTGCAAACCCTTAAGTTTGAGCTTCAACCGTCATTGTCCTTCATTTTACTAAACTATTTCCAGAAATTTCATTTCAAATAGACCCTTTCTCTGATGCTTTGGCGGTAGTTTTGGTAAAGTTTATGGTTTAACGGTCTATAATTTTTAGATAATTTTCATAGAAAAAAATCGCTAATGAGACGGCGACTTTTGAATTTTCAAAAGTTTTCTTCAAATGAGCACAAAATTGGCCCCCAGAATCCATATCCGGGTTTAGTTTCAGTTTTTATCTGTTTACATATATACAGGTTGACGCATGTCTACGGTAAAGCTCAATATAATTGTTATTATGCAAGATACGGCAATAGGTTGTATACGTTAATTATACAGTGTCTTGAGCTGCATCTTATAAAATTATTTTGAAAATCACAGGTGGCCCATAAGTCGTTGGTGATACCTAGATTTTTTTTTCGAACACCCTTATATAATTGCATTTTTGCATTTTTTTATCGAAATATGTTGCATGTTTGTAAGAAAAAATCAAGACGCAGTAAGTGTGTTTTGGTAGCGAGTTTTCATTAAATGCTTCAAATTTCAATAACTCAATTGGCTATTAAACCAAGGTTTGTTGGCTAGGAAACCAGTTTTCTCGAAAACATTTGAGGTTTGTTTTTGGAAAATTTTTGTACATTTTCAAACAGTATGTTATTTTTAATAAAATATGGTACAGGGTTTCTAGTATATAGGTTATCCCGGTAACCAGATGATGCCTGCTTGCATTAGAGAGACATATTTACTATTAAAAACATTTTATCGAAAATTCTCTTCCATAAGGCACTTGCTGCGTCCAGACTTTTTTAGTTTTTTAATTCATAAATATTAGTTTCATGGCACAGAATTGGCTGAACCAGGCTTTTAGTGAACTTTCTGTAAAAAAATGCATTAATTGGGAGGTCCCGACTTCTGAATTTTGAAAAAAAATTCTGCAAACGGGTCGCTCTTAATCATATTTGGTGAATACCTTTATTATGCAAGTGGCTTGGAGAAATGCGTCGGCCTGGTTTTTCCTGGAAACTGTTTTCTTTCGGAAAATTTTTATATCTCCTGAAATAACAAAGTTGTGACAACCACATTTGGCACGCGAGTTTATGTCATAAAAAGTAAACTATGGATCAAAATTTAGGTCTAAGTTTAAAGCCAAAAAATTATCAGTATTAAAAAAAATTGCTGTTTTCCTATTAAAACGTCAAAGTCGGAATTTGAAACGTCAAAATTGGAAACATTTAAGTAAAAAACCTGAAACGAATACGGGTTACGTATAAAAATGTAGCAGGAAGAGTATTTTACAAACCCTTAAGTTTCAGCTTCAACCGTCATTGTCGTTCATTTCACTAAAATATTTCCAGAAAATTCATTTCAAGTAGACCCTTTCTCTGATGCTTTAGCAGTAGTCTTAGTTGTAGAGTTTATCATTTAATGGTCTATAATTTTTAGCTAATTTCCGTAGAAAAAATTCGCTAATAAGGACACCGCCAGTTTTAAATTTTCTTCAAGGATTTCTTCAAATGAGCGCGATATAGGCCCCCTAGAACCCATATCCGGGGTTAATTTCAGTCTTTATCTGTTTTCATATATACCGTAGAAATGCGTCACTACGGTAAAGCTCAATATATGCATTAATATACAAGATACCAGAAAAAATTGTATAGGTTAGTTATAGGGTAGCTTGAAAGGCTAGATGCATTCTCGCAACCATTAGAACCGTAGACCGGTTTTGCTCTCATTAGAGCTCTTCAGTACGGCATACTAATTGTAGCAAAAATCCACTAAAAGTAATACGCCTATAGTATAGCTATAGTAAAGCTCAATATATGCATTAATATACAAGATACCAGAAAAAATTGTATAGGTTAGTTATAGGGTAGCTTGAAAGGCTAGATGCATTCTCGCAACCATTAGAACCGTAGACCGGTTTTGCTCTCATTAGAGCTCTTCAGTACGGCATACTAATTGTAGCAAAAATCCACTAAAAGTAATACGCCTATAGTATAGCTATAGTAAAGCTCAATATATGCATTAATATACAAGATACCAGAAAAAATTGTATAGGTTAGTTATAGGGTAGCTTGAAAGGCTAGATGCATTCTCGCAACCATTAGAACCGTAGACCGGTTTTGCTCTCATTAGAGCTCTTCAGTACGGCATACTAATTGTAGCAAAAATCCACTAAAAGTAATACGCCTATAGTATAGCTATAGTAAAGCTCAATATATGCATTAATATACAAGATACCAGAAAAAATTGTATAGGTTAGTTATAGGGTAGCTTGAAAGGCTAGATGCATTCTCGCAACCATTAGAACCGTAGACCGGTTTTGCTCTCATTAGAGCTCTTCAGTACGGCATACTAATTGTAGCAAAAATCCACTAAAAGTAATACGCCTATAGTATAGCTATAGTAAAGCTCAATATATGCATTAATATACAAGATACCAGAAAAAATTGTATAGGTTAGTTATAGGGTAGCTTGAAAGGCTAGATGCATTCTCGCAACCATTAGAACCGTAGACCGGTTTCGCTCTCATTAGAGCTCTTCAGTACGGCATACTAATTGTAGCAAAAATCCACTAAAAGTAATACGCCTATAGTATAGCCAGCCTTTCAACACTTTAGATGAGAGCGAAACCGGTGTACGGTTCTAATTGTTGCGAGAATGCATCTAGTAGAAATTGGCCAGGGCTGACAATTTTCTAAATTGTTAGTTAGTTGTATACAGTCTCTATTTTTTTAACACTGTTATTTGCAGCTGGCGTGACAACATACTACTTGGTTCCGCAACTAGGTGGCTGCACGTCCACCACTCATTTAGTGTTGAAAGTGTATATTGAGCTGCATCTTATAATATTTTTTTTCGATATTATATTGGCTTTGAACGGGTTCGTTTAGCCACGGGCTATTTATCAATAGTACCTTACAAGAATTTTGACTATCTCCCTTTATTCATTTTTAAATGTGAGATATACAGCTTAATCAACTCAAATGACAAATTGCGGGTTCATAATCATTAATATTTTATTTTCTACCCGTAGGCGAGGACTGATTAGTGGTGTGTGTGTGTGTTTTGTTTCTTTAACGTCGGCGTATTTCCGCGACTATGACCAATCACCGACTTCAGGGAGCAGCTTCACCTCACTATCCTGGAAATTTTGTCGATCCCCTGCCTTTCTGTAAGGATGGTAGGGATCTTTAACGTGCCCAACATCGCATGGACACGGGACCAATGGCTTTACGCCCCCTCCGAAGGGAGAAACGTGCAGACATTCAACTTGCTGAAATACAATGCCAGAACCTGGGTTGATATTAATGTTACAGTTTGTACTGAAAAAGTGAAAGGAGTACCCTGGGATCGAACCCAGTACCCTTCGGTTTAGAGGCACACGTTCTTACCCCTGAACCACCGAGGCTCTAGACTGGTTAATTAGCGTTATATTTAATATTTGTCTACAAATAACTAAAAACCTTAAACGATAAAGTAGGCGTATATAATTTATAACATTTTTACTATCCTTTACTTTTATTTGATTAATGACATGTTATAAATTACGTTAAAGAGGATGTACACAGGGATACGTTTCTTCAAGTCAATGGGATCCATCACGACAAACTGGACTGGATCACTAACAGGCAGGTAAAACATTAGGGAGGACATTTGGACTGGTTTACAAAATTGAAAATCTGATAATATACAATATATCTATACTAAGTCTTACTTTTACATATTACTTCTACAATCATAGGCTGTCCCATAAGTCGTTGCTGATACAAATTTTCTTTTTTGTTAATCGAACACGCTTTATTGCATTTTTGAATTTTTCCTCGAAATGCAATGCTTCTTTGTAAGAAAAAAAATTCTAGACGCAGCAAGTGTGTTATGGTAGCGAATTTTCATTAAACACTTTAAATTTCAATAGCTCAATTTGCTATTAACCTAAGGTTCGTTAGCCAAGAATCCAGTTTTTCGGGAACATTTTAAGTTTATTTTCGGAAAAATGTTGTACGTTTTTTAAACAGTAACGTTATTGTGGTGAAATATGGTACATTGTTTCTACTATATAGGTTATACTGGTAACCAAATTTGATACCTGATTTCTTTAACAAAAATGCATATTTGTAAATAAAAACATTGTTATGAAAATTTACTACCAAAACGTATTGTGCGGCCAGACTTTTTCTAATACATATATTCCACATCCTCTTCTTTGCTTTGGGACGTTGAGAAGTAAATTGGTATCAGTGCGATATTTTGGGGTGTCACTTCGTCACTTCAATTGCTACCACAAGTATTCTGTATATGTTTTATGTTACCGTTAGAAACATTTGACTTAATTTAAAGCATTTATTTTTTATGGCACACAACCACAAATTAAAACGAAGTACCTCGTGTAGCCTTTAAAAATAATGTAATCCAGTAATACAAGTAATGAATCTATAAAAGATGTAGGCATGATATAGGATTTGGGTGTCCAAACAGACGTAAATCTCCATAAATCCGGTGGCCATTCACGGTTATCTTTGATTTAATCGCCCAACACGTGCTTCATACCACGTTTAATTTCATTAGATCGTCGTGAAATCCCCGTGTCTAATTTACTGAGGTATTCTTATTAATTCCTATTTATTAGTACTTAAGGGGGGTTATATCGTTTTCGGACAACGAATGCTGCAGTCGGTAGCTGTAAATTACTGATGTTAATGTTCTCTACTTTAGGCAAGCTTGTTGTTCCGTGAGAAATTCTTGGGGCCGAATTGTGGATTCCAAGTTTTTATTTAACTTTTATATGCTGATAAAATATTTTTAGTGGTGAAGTAACAATTTCAGGTAAAAGCACGGTTTGTCTTTTAGCGTCTGATTAATATTAATTGTTACAAAAAATACTACGCTGATGCATCTTTTTATCAATAAATTTTCGATAATGTCAACAGGGTAAATTGGGGTACACTTATGTACTTAAAAGTAATGTCAACGACGTGGTTTCAGTTCAACTCTTATAGCAGCCAATTTTCCAAAAATTATTGATAATTTCCTCATTACACAAGTGCTTACTGATGATTAACAGCCACAAAGGCCTCGAAATCATGTCAAAGGAAGTTGCTTGCCTGCAGGTACCGTTTTTCGAAGGAGGCGTAAGGCTGTCGCTTCCATGTACTATAAGATGTGTAGCACTGAAAATATCCTTACCCTCCACACAGAAGGCACCGGTTTGGCCAAATTTCTTGGAGCTAAAGCCGCTCTGTAGCGTCGGTCATTGGTTATAATCGAGGAAATTGGTTGTTGTTGTTATTTTTTCTAAAAGTATATTCAGCAAAATGATAACTTGTCACAAATACATTTAAACATAAGATAAACCCCTACATTTACAAACAGACGAAATATTACTAAAATCAAAATTATTTCTTGCTGATATCGTCCAATTTTTATTGTTTTACTTTTATTAGTCTATCTATTCTATACATGTTTATAAGTGTTTCCAGATCCCACTTATTTTCACTATTCACGGACATGACACCACAAACAAATGACAACCAAACACTTTCGTAGACTGAGATCGTGAATTTGAATTTTGAAAAATGTTTTTTAAATGTGCGCGAACTACGCATATCCGGGGTCAGTTTCAGTTTTTATGTGTTTATATATATATATATATATATATATATATATATATATATATATATATATATATATATATATATATATATATATATATATATATATATCACACCGATAACTCAAAAAATAATTTGCCGATTTTATCCAAATTTGGTGAGTCCTACCAAGTGGCTTGGATAAGTTCGTTATCCAGAATTTTTTGATTTTCTTTCGTAAAATTTTTATATCTCCGTAAATAAAAAAGCCTGGACTCAGCAGGTGCGTTATGGTTGCCCTTACTTTGTTATTTCCGGAGATATAATTTTTTTCGAAAGAAAACACAAATTTTCCGGGAAAACCTGGGCCGATTCCTCTGGCTAACGAACTTATCCAAGCCACTTGCAAAAGGAATGTATTCACCAAATTTAATCAAAATCGGCCCATTATTTTTGAGTTATCGGTGTGATACATACATATATATATATATATATATATATATATATATATATATATATATATATATATATATATATATATATATATATATATATATATATATATAAAATTGAAACTGACCCCGGATATGTGTTCTAGAGGGCTTAATTAGCGCTCATTTGAAGAAATTTTTTCAAAATTCAAAAGTCGGGATCTCCTCATTAGTGAATTTTTTTAAAAGAAAATTCACTAAAAGCTATGACAACCAAATTGTGTATGCAGGTTTATATTATAAAAAGTATACTGCATACCAAAATTTAGATCTCTAAGTTAAAAGAAACAAACTTATAGAAATCCAAAAAGAAAAACTTTGGGTACCACTGATGACCAGAAAACGCACTAAATCAAAATATTTTTTGTAGAGAACATAATCTATTGTATATTACACACAAAGATTAAGTTTTTTGGCGCAAAAAGGTCAAGAAATACCAGAAAAAGTACTTTGAAAATTTTATAGTTTCTCTCTCAAAACATCAAAGTCGCGATTTGAAACGTTGCCAACTTTTAGGCAAAGAATCTGAAACGAATACGGGCTATATAGAGAAAATGTCTCAAGTAGTGTGTTTTACAAAGCTTTAAGTTTCAGTTTCACCAGTCATTGTTCTTCATTTTTTTTAAAATATTTGCAGGAAATTCATTTTAAATTGACCCTTTATCTGATACTTTGGAAGAAGTTTTAAATATATATATATATATATATATATATATATATATATATATATATATATATATATATAACCAACAATGGTTAGCCTTAATAGTTTAATGTAACAAATAAAATGATTGGTTAACATCATGAATTCTAAATAATAATTATATTGACATAAAACAACTATTGTAATAAAACATCGCAGGGGACGTCACTTTTCATGCAATTTGGCCAGTATATCGCTTTTTATATGGCGAGGATGATTTGGTTGCTTACCCTCATTGGATCAGTTTTTGTGAAAAATTGTTAAATCAGTTTTTAACTTAATAAAAAACTGAGTTAGGGGCATTAAACTTTTTTTGCTTTTCCAATAACCAGTCCAAAGAAAGACACGAACCTAAAACTTGTTTTGGTTATGGTGAGGCAAACTGGTATATCTATTTGTAATACTAAATATAAAAATGGATAAATAAATGCACAACTCAAGATAAATAACAATTACAGCAACGAAATAATTCAACACCAGTATCTTGAGAGTCGATCTGTATGTACAGAAGTACAGTTTTCAAGCTAGTGGAGTGTATTGCGGTTTATACGAGTAGTAGTAGTATGTCGCGTTTTACTTTAGACAGCGCCATACATCATTCATTAACATCGCGTCTCGAGTAAACCAGTCCTGCCTACCTACAATCTTTTAGACTGGTATCACATCGTTATCTGCTTTATTCTCAACTCTCAACTGTCTGGAATCGCAACACTAATATTTTACCGCCTTTCGAAGGGCAGACATAATATTATCGTCATATGAATGCACATGCAGTATATCTAAACAAAGGGCAGTTTGAAACACTATACACGTTGTTTTGGAAGTGGCCATTAAAATTTAAAAAAGTTCGGGACGCAGCCAGTGCATTATGGTAGTGAATTTTTATTAAATGCGTCAAACTTGGATAACTCAATTTTCTGTAAACTTGGATAACTCAATTTTCTATAAACTTGGATAACTCAATTTTCTATAAACTTGAACAGTTGAATTTTGGCATGTAGTAAGGCCTTTCCCAAGGTAGCATATCCACAAAATGTCATTAAAATCGCTTTGTAATTTTCAAAAAAAAAAACTATAAACTTAGAAAGTGTAATTTTGGTACGTAGTAAGGTCTTTTACAAAGCTACATATCCACCAAATTTCATTAAAATAGCTTTATAATTTTCGGATAAAAAATTTTTTTTTGAAAGAAATCTCAAAATTTTCCCGGAAAACCTTGTCCGATTTTTCTGGATAACGAACTCATTAATAAAAGAAACGCACTTGCCGAGTTTGATCGAAATCGGTTAATTATTTTTTGAGTTACCGGTTGGATACATACATACATACACACACACACACACACACACACACACACATATATATATATATATATATATATATATATATATATATATATATATATATATATATATATATATATATATATATAAACATATATATATATATATATATATATATATATATATATATATATATATATATATATATATATATAAAAATTGAAACTGACCCCGGATATGGGTTCTAAAAATAATGGGCCGATTTTGATTAAATTTGGTGAATACATTCCTTTTGCAAGTGGCTTGGATAAGTTCGTTAGCCAGAGGAATCGGAGGAGGTTTTCCGTGAAAATTTTGAGTTTTCATTCGAAAAAAAATTATATCTCCGGAATTAACAAAGTAAGGGCAACCAAATTTGGTATGCTGGTTCATAGGCAAACTACTTACCAAAATTTATCTCTCTAGGTTAAAGGACAAAAAAGTTACAGGCATTTAAAGAAAAATAAAATTTGGTTATCCTCAAAACGCCAAAGTTGCGATTTAAAATGTCAAAATTGGTAATATTTAGGCAATGATCCTGAAATTAATATGAGCTATCGAAAGAAAAAGTCTCAAGAAGAATGCTTTACAAAGCCTGAACTCTTAATTTCAATCGTCATTGTTCTTCATTTTACTAAAATATTCCCAGAAAATTCATTTAAAATAGACCCTTTCTCTAATGCTTTGGCAGTAGTGTTGGCTATAGAGTTTATCGTTTAATGGTATATCATTTTTGTCAAATTTTCGTAAAAAATCTTTAAACCTCAATATATCCGTTATTATGCAAGGTACGAAAAAAATTGGTATACATTAATTATAGGGTTTCTTGAGCTGCATCTTAAAAAATATTTCCACAATTACAGGGTGGCCCATAAATCGTTGGTGATTCAAATTTTTTTTTTATCTAACACGCCCTATGTTATTGCATTTTTGCATTTTCCATCGAAATATAATACATCTTTGTAAGAAAAGATATTCGGGACGCAGCAAGTGCGTTATGGTAGCGAATTTTCATTAAATCCTTCAAATTTGAATAGCTCAATTTGCTATTAACCTATAAGGTTGACCAGGGAACCAGTTTTTTCGGGAACAATTTAAGTTTAGTTTCGGAAATTTTTGTACATTTTCAAACAATAAAGTTATTTTGATGAAACATGACACATTGTTTCTACTATATAGATTGATGCCTGCTTTCTTAAAAAACATGTTTGCTATTAAAAACATTTTTATGAAAATTCACTACCATAACGCACTTGCTGCGTACAGAAGTTTTTATATTAGTTAATTTTTTAAATAAAAATGCACTAAAATACAAGCGATAGTAAACTGAGAAAAGAAATAGGGATGTCAAACAATAATGTCGATAGACAAAATACTGTTCTCAGTAATAAACATTTATTGCCACATATTTAAAGAATACCTACTTAAAATAAAAAATGTTCGGGGCGCAGCAAGTGCGTTATTATAGTGAATTTTCATAAGAATAATATATTATAGGGATTTAGCCTTATATTAAAAGTTATAAAACATTACTTTATTTAATTAGGAACGGTAAAAAATAGGGTATAGCAGGGCAAGCAAAAACATGACCTCTAACATAAATATTTATACAGTAATTTGGATACAAAACTTAAACAAAATAGTTGATAAACAGGAAATATACTCAACAAAAAATACACTAGAAAGCGGAACATAAAAAAAAAATCATGTGGTTCATGCATTGAGGGTGATTGTATGCATGCAGAAGGGGAAGAAGAACCCCCACGACGAATAATGTTTCTGGCCCATCATCCAAAAATACGGGGGGTTCTCCTTCCCCTTGTGCACGCACAAAACTACCTTCACAGCATAAAGCACAAGAAAAATTCCTTGGGAGCAACCCTCAAGAAAGTTACTGGACCTGGGCGAATATGGGTGTTGTGCGGGGTAGACAGCGTTTAAAGGAAATATTGCTGCAAAATGCGAAAAACGCATCTTTTCAAATTCCGACCAAATGTTTTTTTGTTGCATTTTTCGCTCAGATTTTTTCACCGTCTAGCGCCCCTATTCATTTTTGGTCCCTTAACTTTTTTTGGGGGTTGTTTGCAACAAATTTGCCTCGTGGCTTGTGCATTCAAGGGGGGTTCTCAGCATGTTTCTGAATTTTTTTTCTAAAAACCCTTCTTGCAGTAAACTGTAAATATACCGAAATTACCTTCCACATTATCGCCTATAATGTCTTTTTCAGATAATATCGAATACAACACTAAAGTAAATGAATTCAGTGCTGTTTCACTCCTTTTTTATTTTTATATTACATATATAAGCACAAGATAAGTAAGTATAGTAAAGGGGGCGCTTAATTAACATTGAGGCTACAAAACTTAAAAGTAGAGAAGAAATGTTGATCGCGTTAAGAGCCATAAGTTTGTTTTCATGTCACAGTAGTATTTTGATCATAAAAAAATACTTCTGCAAACAAAAATTGGTAAAATACATTTATAAAATCTTTAAAAAAACAGTTTTACGATATTATTTTAAATAAACCAATAGGAATATGCTTCGCGGCGATTTCGCAATTCGCGAGTGTATGAACCTACCTTTTGTCCAAGACTACACTGAAATCCGGTCGAACCCAAGCAAGCCGCTTAACCTCGAGGGGCTTGTATGGTTAACAAACATAGGTATGTCTAATTTTAAGCGAGACTGTACCTGTTTGGGACACACAAGACGAAAAATACAAAAATATGCTTTAAAGTCATATTTATTCAAAAATATTGACCAACTAACATACGAAATCATCGATAATAAAGATGATGGATTTAGTAGTATCAGTACCCTTCTTATTTTGTAAGCAGGTTTTGATACTTGTAAAGAACATTGACGCGCGTGGTACTAAATTTCACCCAACGAACCTAGAAAATATTGTCTTCCGCACGGAGACAAACTATAAAAAATGCTGATACTGTTACTACTACTACTTTTACTACATAATGCATTAGTTATTTATCCCGGTTATACAATAATAATAATGTCTAACGGTAACCAACGTGTGCTTACATGGCGTAGAGACAGTGTCATTGTCTTCTAAGCAGAGGGTTACGCGATCGAATCCAGCCCGTTGAATGTATGTTTTATATGTTTTATTTTGACATTTGGAGAAACAACAGTGCACAGATTTCACACGTTTTGAACAAGATCTCATTTTTGTTTAAAACGCCTGAATAAGTTTGTTACCTTTGAGTTTGAAATTATAATTATGTTATTGTTGATATTGAAAAAACCGGCATGATTACGCTCACTAAAACGAAATCATACTGGCGACTAATAAGAAAAAATAACTGTTATATTTATAATTTGGCAGCTACTTTCCTTTCCTAAATATGAATTAAGCTTACTTCTGGAAATCTTTTGTATAACTTTAATGAAATTTGTAATACAAGTTTCTTTTAAAGAGACTTATACTATCTACAGATATAGCAAAATTTAGTTCTTTAGCTTAATAGAAAATTGAGTTTTGGGGATTTTGCTCAAAAGCAGTTAGAACGCAAGATTTTTTTGATGATAGAGATATATTGATGGTAACACTTTCGAAAGAATTCTTCAAATGTGCGCGTACTAGGACCTCTAAAATCGATCTTCAAGGTCTGTGTAAGTTTAAAGTATTAACTTTACGAATATGCCGTATAATAATAGTGTACAATTCTTATAAAAATTCGCTACTATAACGCACTTGCTGCGTCTCGTTTTTTTTTTCTTTTTTGAGAGGGTTGCAGGGTGGTCAATTTGCCTACAAGCTATATTGTGCGTTTGCGATGTGTGTAGCTCATATCATTGCCTTTATAAAAATTTGCTTGGACGAGCTCAGAGAGATTTTGCTAAGTACATGTGCTACGTTATGACTGGTGTCTATCGCAAATTAACAATTCTGCTATATACCGTAGATGCAGTAGTGAAGCCAGGATCTGAGGCGAGGAATTCATCTTTATATGGGTTGCTACACAATACTGTTTTGACTTTATAGCTCTGGCGAAGAGGTTGCATTTCAATGTTCCTTCACAGAGACTGTTTGCTCTTCCACTGGCTAGAGATATTGTTGTTGAGGTCACCAATGTGCAGACTTTGTCACAATTCCAACCATTTTCATGCGAGAGGGATGTACTTAATGATTGCTTACAATCAGTTAAAATCTGTGTAAGAAACAACTACTGTTCAGTAATAATTTAGCTATCATGTAATTTTAGTGAATTTTCTTTAAAAAAAATCATTAATGAAGAGATCCCGACATTTGAATTTTGAAAACATTTCTTCAAATGAGTGCTCTTTAGGACCCCTGGAACCCAAATCCGAGGTCGGTTTCAGACTTTATATGTTTATATATATATATATATATATATATATATATATATATATATATATATATATATATATATATATATATATATATATATATATTAATATATTTATGTGTCACACCTATAACTAAAAAAATAATGGACCGATTTTGATAAAACTTGGTGAGTACCTTCCTTTCGCAAGTGGCTGGAATAAGTTCGTTAGCCAGGAAAATCCGCTTAGGTTTTCCCGGAAAATTTAGTGTTTTCTTCCGAAAAAAAATTATATCTCCGGAATTAACCAAGTAAGGGCAACCAAATTTGGTACGCGGGTTTATATCATTATAGGTAGCTCTGTAGATTAAAGGACAAAAGGTTACAGGCAAGTAAAGAAAATTAAATTAGGGTTTTCCTCAAAACGTCAAAGTCGCGATTTAAGACGTCAAAATTGGTAATATTTAGGCAATGAACCTGAAACTAATATGAGCTATGGAAGGAAAATGTCTCAAGAAGAATGTTTTACAAAGCCTGAAGTCTTAGCTTCAATCGTCATTGTCCTTCATTTTACTAAAATATTCCCAGAAAATTCATTTCAAATAGATCCTTTCTCTGATACTGTGGCAGTAGTGTTGCCTATAAAGTTTATCGGTTAATGGTATTTAAAATGGTATCATTTTTGTCTAATTTTTGTAGAAAATCTTTAAAATGTATACATTAATTATGAGGTGTCTTGAGCTACATCTTAAAAAATATTTCTACAATTATAGGTGGCCCATAAGTCGTTGGTGATTCAAATTTTCTTTTTTAGGGAATTTTCTTTAAAAAATTCACGAATCTATATATATATATATATATATATATATATATATATATATATATATATATATATATATATATATATATATATATATATATATATATATATATATACGATAACTCAAAAATAGACCGATTTTGATCAAATTTGGTGAGTACCTTCCTTTTGCAAGTGGCTTGGATAAGTTTGTGAGCCAGGAAAATCGGACCAGGTTTTCCCGGAAAATGTTGTGTTTTCTTTCTAAAAAAATTCATATCTCCGGAAATAACAATCCAAATTTGGTACGCGTATTTGTATTATAAAGAGTGAACCATGTACCAAAATTTAGGTCTCTAAGTTTAAGGACAAAAAAGTTACGGGCAGCTAAAGAAACAAATTTTGGAGTTTTCCTCAAAAAGTCAAACTTGCAATTTAAAACGTCAAAATTGGCAATGTTTAGGCAAAGAACGTGAAACAAATACGGATTGTGAAAAGAAAATGTTGCAAGAAGATGTTCTGCCAACTCTTAAGTTTCAGATTGAACCGTCATTGCTCTTCATTTTACTAAAATATTTACAGAAAATTCATTTCAAATAGACCCTTTCGCTGATGCTTTGGCTGCCGGTTTAGTTAAGTTGATGCTTTCGCTGTAGATTTAGTGAAGTTTATGGGTTAACGGTCTATAATTTTTAGCTAATTTTCGTAGAACAAATTCGTTACTGCATTTTTTTTTATTTTATAGAAATATGATTCATGTTTGTAAGACAAAAATCTGGATGCAGTAAGTGCGTTTTGGTACCAGATTTTCATTAAATCCTTCAAATTTCAATAACTCAGTTTGCTATTAACGTAAGTTTTGCTGGTTAGGAAACCAACATTTAACTTTATTTTCGGAACATTTTTGTATGAACGCAGCAATGGCGTTTTGGTTGCGAATTTTCATTAAATGTTTCAAATTTCAATAACTCAATTTGCTATTAACCCAAGGTTCATTGGCTAGGAAACCAGTTTTCTCGGAAACATTTAAAGTTTATTTTCGGAAAATTTTTGTACATTTTCAAATAATTATTTTGATAAAATATGGTACATTGTTCCTAGTATATAGGTTATATCGGTAACCAAATTGATGCCTGCTTGCATTAGAGCGATATATTTGTAATTAAAAACATTTTTATGAAAATTCCTCTCCATAACGCACTTGCTGCGTCCAGAGTTTTAATCTATTATTTGATGCTAAGTGACTATTTTGCATTTTGTTTGATTTTATTTAGTTTAGTGTGCTTAATTGTCTTTTTAGTGCTTATTATTGTATATTGTCTAAAATTCGTTGCGGACTGGCATATTTAGTTTTATTTCATGACCATTATGAACTGTACTTTGTAGTGTACCTGTCACCCAGTCAGTACCCCTGTCACTGCTTTTATACTGTTGGGTTTTATTGAAATAAGTGAAATAGTATTTTAAAATTTGAATTTTGATGTTTAACTTACTTGGGCTGATCCAGCGACATAAGATAAATACACCTTTTACTTCAAGAATCGGGGTTAAAGGAAACCGATGACTAGAGAGTTGTGGTTTCGTAATAACATCGTTAGTGAACACAAATCTACGAAGGTGAATTATCGACATCATTATATTGAATTTATCTATCATCTTGTACTAGTCTGCCATCAATCTGTGCCCATCCTAAGATGAGCCCGCATCTCCATTGACAGTGCTACAAATCTCTACAATTGACTGTATCTTGTTGATAATAATATCGTCGTTTAGTGAGATATAATGTCGCGTTCAGTAGGACGTAATTAATTCTGATTGTAAAATGTTTCACCTCGGCTTCACATATTCCGATGACTTCTTACTAATAAGTGTAATTTATATGGCTGTCTGGGCGTTTTTCTTCCATGCACGTTAGATAGATACTCTCTTCTATGTTGTGTTTTGATTGCAACACTCAAAACCCGCTTTCTTGGATAAATTAAAGTCAATTCTGTAATTACATGATTCATATTAAGTTTACGCTTAATTAGAATGCCTGAGACATACCAGAAATTATAGGATTTTAATGATAGTTTTGTTAATAAAAGTCGAACATTTTTATGGGTTTCCAGATGAAATTAAAATTTATAAGCGCGTTTATTATTTCCACATAGGAATGCTTTTACGATTAGCTGCACGTCAAATATAACATGCATAAACCAAAAGAAATTTTATGATTACGCTTTTTACTAAATAATGTTTTCGACATGCAATTTTGCAGTTGTTATGTTTATAAAGGAAAATGTTTTAAGTGAATTTTACTTAAAAAATAATAAATAATAAACGATGGTGAGATTCGGAACATGTTTTCAAATTCAACTGCCTCCATTAAATAATTCTACATTTCTTTTATATAAAAACAGAAAAAAATTGAATTAGCGTCCTACCGCCATGTTAATTTTACACCTGCTTATTTAGGATTTTTTTTTAATATTACAGCTAGACAAACATGCTATACTTTAAACGAAAGCTTGTTTAAAACTGCTTATTTTGATACCCCATACATGTGGTTTCATTATACCGTATGTTCTAAATTTGTATAACAAACTTGACATTTCTCAAAATTGACAATTGTCATAAATATGAAAATTACTGACCGTTAATCTTTATAATACACAAATTATATAACGAAAAACTTATTCTAGACAATTTCCTGATTACATAGAGCTATTTTACATGTGATTTGGTTCAGTAATAATCTTATAATCTATACATGAAATTTGTAATTCTTTTATCTGTTGACATTTCAATTTCCAATCTAAAATTGTTTATAATAATCTACTTACCTATAATTATAAATATATACAGTAATTAAAATACAGTTTAATACACTATTAAACAATAAACAACAACAAACAATATCAAATATTATACATAAGTCGTCCTCTCCTAACATGATGTTCGACAATTGTTAAAAGTTGCATTTTTCTTTCATTTTCCCTTATTTTCGTTGCTACTATGTTACTCTAGAGATTCATAATGATATAATCAACCAAATGCTTTCAAATTATTAAATCTGTTTTGATTTTACAGGTATTATCAAATTTTGTGGAAATTCCGAAATGCCATATTATGTAAATTTTGAAATGACATGCACTATCAATTTGCAAATTATATGGACGTCACACAGATATGGTCCACAATATATATAGTTTCTATTTATGGTTTCTGTCAATTTTTATCATGAAAATTGCTGTGGAAAGGAGTTTTCCTTATTATGTTATAATTGTACTGGATCGCACCTCAAAATAACAGGTAATCTATAATATGTCAATAATTTGTGATTGCTATACCTTCATATCATTCTAATCATGTTGTGTTCGTAATTTTCCACACATTTTATCCTATTTGCTTCCTAAATTAATTGAATTTTATTGTTATAGTACCAAAGTTGATCACTCTGACGATTTGTTTGCTGCGTTTAACGTACATATCAAGATGGAGACGTGATTCAGCCACGGAATGCTAGTCTTTTATTTTAATTAGCTTCAGTGATCTCGTCTATTGCTTTATTAAATATAATATTTTAATTTTGAATGTATAGTCTTTGGAGAATAAACGTTTTTTTTATGTAAGTTGCACCCTTTGATTTCAAATACTAATTTTATATGATATTTTTGTATATTATCATGCATTAAGGTGTTTATTTTTATTTATTTTGATTTGAATACTTAGCCCCTTGCATGCTTATCGACTTTTGTTTTTAAATTCCCCCTTTTTAACCTGTCTTTGGCAAGACATACTGTATTAAGAATTACATACATTTTCCAAGTATTTCTCTTTTTATTTTTCTAAATTTAGATGCATTTCTGGTACATTAAAATTACCATAGCAATATATATATATATATATATATATATATATATATATATATATATATATATATATATATATATATATATATATATATATATATATATATATTGTAAGAAAAATAGGGAAAGTCTAATTAAAAGGTTTATTGAACTAAACTGGACATCGTAATGGAATGCTAATTCTTAGGTATATTAAACACATGTACCGCGGACCGACGCCTATTGGAAGTGTCTAGTCCATCTCGTACTGCCTCTGGCTGCTCTTGTCCTCCTCTACCCTCAGGACCAGCCACCTCGGGGTACATCACCGGCTGCCAGTTAAGGAGATGCGGTGTTGCCAGCTTACAATATATGATTGTATGTATGTATCCAAGCGATAACTCAAAAATACCCAACTGACTTGAACGAAGCTTGTCATGTGTCTTCATTTTATTACAATCACGGGCGGGTTCTAAATATAAAAGATATGAATTGAAACGACTTAAGTTGATAAAGTCCAATGACTGACAAAGAGAGGTAGTCAGCTGTTATGCGTAGATTGATACATACTACAGGCATAATTTATAATGCAACCATAACCACACAGTACAAATAACACGCGTAAACAGGGATCGCCACAACAACCCTAATGTGCAACGAACCTACACACACAAACTGTGGCGATCCTACCCGAATGACCACTTTCGGATATATTCGAAGGCTTGGATTTGTAAAATGTTCAAATATCCTAATGGGAAAGTGGAAGTTTTATATCTGCTGCTTGAAGTAAAAACCAGATTTTTCTTTATTTATTATGGTTTATTAGGGTTTGACAGTTCTGTTTTGAGGTTAAATAAATGATTGTATTGTATATGCTTCTAAAATTTGAAAGCATAGAATATTAACGTTAATATTGGTTGGCTAATTTGTCAAATAGGTACATTATTTGAATAATGAATATGTACCTTCTTTACTTTTATGAATTCAGGAGTATGAACATTTTGTTTGTTTTCGCTTGATGTTAAATGGGTCGCAAATGAAATCAGGGCTTAGTTCACCATAATGGATTCTTATATAAATGAGGCTCACAGAAAATAACACAAGCTAGGTTAAGTAATCATTTCAGCTTAAGTGAATTTTTATTTTAAAAATTCGTGAACTTGCAGTTTACTTCACACACAATTTTAGGTAAATTGACTGCTGATGGATAAGATGTGGCATCTTATGTGCACGCTGACACTAATTTTACCTTTTGCTTCATTGTCTTTGCTCAGTAATTTACTCTACATAATCCGTATATGTTTCAGGTTATTTGTCTAAATGTTGCGAGTTTTGACGTTTCAAATCGCGACTTTGACGTTTTGAGGAAAACTCTATATTGTTTATCTTTAACTGCCCGTAACTTTTTTGTCTTTAAACTTACAGACCTAGATTTTGGTTCAGCCTTTATAATACAAACACGCGTACCAAATTTGGTTGCCCTTACTTTGTTATTTCGAGTGATACACATTTTTTACGAAAGAAAACACAACTTTTTTCGGGAAAACATGGGCCGATTTTCCTGGCTAACGAACTTCTCCAAGTCACTTTCAAAAGGAAGGTACTTACCAAATTTGACCAAAACTGGCGCATTATTTTTTGAGCCATCGATGAGTGTTTTTTTTTAAAGAAAATTCATTAAAACTTAAACTGAGCCCGGATATGTGTTCTAGGGGGCCTAGTTCGCACCCATTTGAAGAAATCTTTTTAAATTAAATGTCGCGATCTCATTAGTGATTTTTTTTAAAGACAATTCATTAAAATGCATCATACCTTAAAAATTTGTTGTGGTGAATTAAGTTTTCGAAGGTGTAACTATTAGTGCTCTACACAGATTCCAGTATCCACTCAGTGAATTAAATCCGTATGCAAATTTTGCAACACAAAAAAACTTGATAAGGCATTTTTAACAATGCCAAATTTTCAATTTTAAAATTATCTCCTCAGAACAAAGCCATAATTTTTGAATTGTTGCTACGCGATAACGTGTAAAAATTGAGCCCACGATTGTGAGACTGACTTTTTACCAAAGCCGCTGGTTACTGAGATACAGTAAAAAAAGTGCAAACTTAACATACTCTGTATCTGTGCATAGTTATAAAAAATCCCGAAACACGGAAATTTAAGATTTAAAAATGTCATCATGCAACGTGAAAACTTCACCCCTACATTTAACCTCTTCGATTGACAACCCCACAAATTTTTACATAGGAAGTAGGGGCTTGTGATTCCTCATTTGAAAGATCTATCCATTCTCTATTTCAGAATGCTATGGTTTTAAAATTTATTGTAAAAATCAACAGTAAAAGAAAGAAACTCATCTGATCGACATACCTCGCTATAATGCACAAAAAAAAAATAGTAACTAATCGCGTTACATTCTTGATAATGCGAAAGCAAGCGAAAACAATTTCACTGTCGTTTCTAGACGGTTTCAACTAAAAAGAGGACATAAAAAAGAAATAAAAAGTTGCTCGCCTATTTCAGGAAAAAATTCCCGATTTTCCGCCTATATCCAAACGGACAATTAGTAAAATTAAAAAGCAATTTCGCGAAGCTAGACATGTAAGGCAGATGCAAAAAAAACCTACTGGTAATGGTACCAAAGTGGATGTAATGCTTGCGTTCGATCAAAAACCACATACTTCGAGTCGACAAGCGTTCACAACATTGGACGTTAACCACTCATCGATTTTTTCAATACTAAAAGAAAATAAAATGGATCCATATAAAATGATACATACTCAGAAGCTCCTGGAAGGCGATTTTAATAGGAGAACGCCTTCTTGTGAACAAATGACAGAAATGTTAGATAACAATGTTATCAAACTAGAACTGGTTTTGTTTTCTGATGAGTGCAGTTTTACCCTCCACGGCATGGGAATCGGCAAAATTGTCGCTACTGGTCTAAAGGATATCCACACTGGGTGAGAGAAGACCATACGCAATACCCTGAAAAGGTTAATGTTTAGGAAGGAGTAGTTGAAAACCATGTGATTGGTCCCTCTTTCATTAATGGCAATATGAATGGACATAATTATTTAGCACTGCTCCAAAACAATGTCGTACCAACTTTGGATCACTTAAATCCTAAACGAGCAAACTCACAAGTTCCAACGAATGTGATATGGTTCCAGCAGGATGGAGCACCAACACATTACAAAATCATTGTCCGGTAGTACCTCGACTCAATATTTCCAAATCGGTGGATTGAGAGGCGAGGGTCGTTAGACTGGCCAGCAGAATCACCTGATCTTATGCTATTAGACATCTTATGATGATATCTGAAAAGTATGGTATATAAGACTAAACCACGCGACTTAACTGACCTAAGAAGAGGAATAACGATTGAGATTGGGTCAGTCACCCCTCAGATGTTGATTAACGTTAGAAGACATTTTTATTCACGATTAGGATGCTGCAAAGACGTTCAAAACATGCATCTTGAACACCTCCCACATTAAGATTGATCTGTGTTTTTTTTCTTAAACTAAAAATGAAGCGCGATTAGTTATCAAGTTTTTAATGTGTTGTAGCGAAGATTATGAACTTTTTTAGTGAATTTTCTTTAAAAAAAAATTCACTATTGAGGAGATCCCGACTTTTGAATTTTGAAAAATTTTCTTCAGATGAGCGCTAATTAGGCCCCCCAGAACACATATCCATATAGTAAATTCCTTTTGCAAATGGCTTGGATAATTTCGTTAGGCAGGAAAATCTGCCCAGGTTTTCTCGGAAAATTTTGTCTTTTCTTTCGAAAAAAAATTATATCTTCGGAAGTAACAAAGTAAGGACAACAATTTGGTACGCGGGTTTATATCCTTGTAGGTAAGTTACCTACAAAAATTTAGCTATGTAGGTCAAAAGACAAAAAAGTTATAGCCGTTTAAACAAAAATAAATTGGGGTTTTCCTCAAAACGTCAAAGTTGCGATTTAAAACGTCAAAATAGGCAACATTTAGGCAAATAATTTGAATCTAATACAGGCTATGTAAATCAAATGTCTCAAGAAGGATGTTTTACAAACCCTGAAGTCTTAGTTTCAAACGTCATTGTCCTTTATTTTACTAAAATGTTTCCAGAAAATTCATTTCAAATAGACCCTTTCTCTGATGCTTGGCAGTAGTGTTAGCTATAGAGATTATCGTTTAATGGTATATAATTTTTGTCGAATTTTCGGAAAAAATCAATGAAGCTCAATATATCCGTTATTAAACAAGATATGAAAAAAATTTGTATATATTAATTATAGGGTGTCTTGAGCTACATTTTAAAAAATATTTCTACAATCACAGAATGGCCCATAAGACGTTGGTGGTACGAATTTTCTTTTTTTTTTAATCAAACACGCCTTATGTTATTGCATTTTTGCATTTTCCATCGAAATATAATGCATAATTGTAAGAAAAGAAATTCTGGATGCAGCAAGTGCGTTATGGTAGCGAATTTTGATCAAATGCTTCATATTTGAAGAGCCCAATTTGCTATTAACCTATAAGGTTGACCAAGAAACGAGTTTTTCCGGGAACACTTTAAGTTTACTTTTGGAATTTTTTGTACAATTTCACACAATAAAGTTATTTCTATGAAACATGGCACATTGTTTTTACTATATAGGTTATACTGGTAACCAAAATTGATGCCTGCTTTCTTAAAAAGAAAACACACGTATTTGCAATAAAAACATTTTTATGAAAATTCACTACTATAGCGCACTTGCTGGGTCCAGAGTTTTTTCTGTTAATTTTTGCAATAAATTTTAAAACAATAGCATGTTTGAATAGAGAATGAAGATATCTTTTAAATGAGGCATCCACAAGCCCCTGCTTTCTATTTAAAAATTTGGGGGTTGCAACTACCACTCGAAGGAGGTTGAATGTAGGGGTGAAGTTTTCACGTTGTGGGATGTCATTTTTTTAACTTAAATTGACATGTTTCGGGATTTTTTATAAATGTGCACAATAATTGAGATACTAAATTTTTCCTTTTTACCTAGCTTATTCGTTAAGGCCAAAAATTATATCATATTAGATTTTTACGGTACTTAGTCTCTAATTAATAGAACATGATAAAATTTAGTTTGTACACATTAGAGATACCTAAAACACAAAGGTGTAAAGGCAGACCTCCGTCATATGTTATTTAAAGACTAAATATTTTACCGTAATCAACAGCTTTTATCTTCTAAAAAGTTTCTAGACTATCATTAATATCTCGTTATCTTCTGTTACTTTCGATTTTAGTCAAGGTTCTATACCTCATCTATATGTAATTTACCTACAAAACTTACATAGCCGTCCATATGCTATCATCAGCAATAATTACCTCATAAATTATGTCTCACAAACGCCATCCCAATTTGATTACATTAGTTATCAAAAAATGTACCACTTTTCTCTAATTAATTCCCTGTTAAATCAATATAAACTATAAACAAGAAAAGTTATTTAAATTCCCTTATTAACAAGCATGCCTCCTGCGTAGATTCTGATTAGGTTTTGCTTCCCTAATTACAAGTTCGACGATCAACGGTGAGCAAAACTTTCAACTGAGACACGAAGATTAGTTCAGAGCTCTGAGAGAAATAACCACAGTTTTTAATTTAGTTGCCATTCATTCAATTGGGAGTGAAGCGAATGCCGGAGACGCCCAAACCGCTATAAATAACACGGGGTGGCTCTGAAACAACACCGCTCTAAACTGGAACGAATGTTTTATAGAGTGGAGTAAATATACGAACCAAAAGGTAAACAGAAACTAACCACATTTGAACTCTTATGCATCAGGGACATGCGAGAAAGGAATCGACATTATGATGTGTTTCGACAGCCCATGAAAATTATTTCACACGCAATAGTAACGTTCTTTCTTACAACAGCCGCGATTCGTTTTGTTTTCTGTTGATTTAGTGATCTACTTAACTTACAGTTACATTTGCGAAATGTAGAAGCTGCTTATAAGTAGTAGTTTTATGAGTATCTACAATAAATATATTGTTTCGTCAAAGCTGCCAATAATAGATAATATCAAACAATATATTTTTAGGGAAATTTCTTTAAAAAAAATCGCTTAAATATTGTAAAACTTTCAAAAAATTCGATTCTATGAGCGTGTTTTACAGCCCTGGAACATGGGTATAGGTATATATATTATTCTATGGTGAGTTTTTAATTTTTATATGTATATTAGTGTCACCATTAAAGTCGGCATTATATAGGAAATATTTTTTATTACTTAGTTTACGCAAATTTAAAGTTCAGGGACAATTGGTACTTTGCAAATAATGCAAAATGACGTTGACTTTTTTTATCAATCGGCTCCACTTGTCACATTTGACATTTAAAAAAGAATATACAAAAAGTGGGGTTATTTTTTAAGATTACGAAAAATGTCAAATACAAAAGTGATTTATTTTAGTGAATTTTCTTTAAAAAAATCACTAATGACGAGATCCGTGTTTATATATATATATATATATATATATATATATATATATATATATATATATATATATATATATATATATATATATATATATATATATATATATATATATATACATACATATATACATACATATATACATACATATCCGACTGATAACTCAAAAAATAATGGACCGGTTTTGTTGAAATTTGGTAGGTGCCTTCCTTTTGTAAGTGACTTGGACAAGTTCGTTAGCCAGGAACATCGGCCCAGGTTTTCCCCGAAAATTTTGTGTTTTCTTTCGAAACAAATTATATCTCCGGAAATAACAAAATAAGGGCAACGATTAAGTCATTATAGGTAAATTATCTGCCAAAACTTAGCTTTGTAACTTAAAAGACAAAAAAGTTAGAGGCATTTAAAGAAAATAAATTGGGGTTTTCATCAAAACGTTAAAGTCGCGATTTAAAACGTCAAAATTAGCAACATTTAGGCAAAGAACTTGAAACTAATACGGGCTATGGAAAGAAAATGTCTCAAGAAGAATGTTTTGCAAACCCTGAAGTCTTAGCTTTAACCGTTATTGTCCTTCATTTTATTAACATATTTTCAGAAAATTCATTTCAAATAGACCCCTTCTCTGATGCTAGTAATCTTAGCTATAGAGTTTATCGTTTACTGGTATATCATTTTTGTCGAATTTTCGTAAAAAATCAATAAAGCTCAATATATCCCTTATTATACAAGATATGAAAAAAATATATACATTAGTTATAGGGTGTCTTGAGCTACATCTTAAAAAATATTTCTACAATCACAGGGTGGTCCATATGCTTCAAATTTTAATAGCTCAATTTGCTATTAACCTATAAGGTTGACCAAGAAACGAGTATTTTCGAGCACACGTTAAGTTTACTTTTGGAAATTTTTGTACATTTTCTAACAATCGTTATTTGATAAAACATGGCACATTGTTTTTACTATATAGGTTATACTGGTAACAATTTGATGCCTGCTTTCTTAAAAGAGAACACACGTATATGGTATAAAAAGCATTTTTATGAAAATTCACTACCATAACGGACTTGCTGCGTACAGACTTTCTTAGTTTTCTACATATTTAACAAATTTGGGCCACCTTCAATTTTTCATATTTTCCTAACCTAAGAATTTTTTGATTCGTTCGAATTTATGAAAATCCGAAAGGAACCTTTAAGATGTAGTACACTCATCTGCTGAAGTGTTTTTCTCTGTTCAAAAATGTTACTAGTTAAGAGCTTTTCAAAAAAAAAAAAAACAAATATGCTAAAGAAGTTGTCATACTTTTTTATTTATTTTTTATTTCAACAACACACCACGAGGGCTTACAGCCTAAATACTATCGTACCGTGGGTGTCGACAAGCAGGAAAGAGGCAACTTGTTAATTCTGGACTTGAAGGTTTGGAGGTTCGGAGGAGAAGGAAAAACATGTGCCGGCAAGGAATTCCACAACTTGGAAGTCCTCGGGACAAAAGAGCGGGCATTACAAGATGTTCTATGTCTGGTGACCTGGACAGTAAAAGGGTGCATTCGCTCTGTTCCCCTGGTAGATCTGTTGGGGGCAGCAGGTGGAGGGAACTATGGAAGAAAGCTCCTCTGAGCAGTGCCCGTGCAGATATCTATAAAAGAGAGAGAGGTCACCAACGGCACGTCGGTGGACAAGGGATGGCAAACTTTGGGTGAGGGTAGTGTCACCGATGAGACGTATAGCTCTATTCTGAATGGAGTCCAGGATAGAAGCAGCAGCAGCAGCACCCCAGATGTGGGAGCAGTATTCGAGGTTTGATCTTATTTGTGAAGTATATAAAGTATAGAGAGCTGGTGAAAAGTATTTGCGAGCCCGGAAGAGGAAACCTAATTTCTTAGCAGCCGCTTCTGCAATTGATGTGACATGTTGGTGCCAATTGAGATTTCGATCCACAGAGATGCCAACAAGTGAAAAGGACTCATTACTTTGAATAACTTGGTTGTTTATTGTGATGGGTCTAGGGCTGTTGTATCTCTTATGAGAAAGAAAGCAAGACTGTGATTTGGTGGGGTTGAATTGTACAAGATTTCTACTTCCCCAGTCTAATATTTTTTGGAGATCCACGGAGATAGAACCCTCCATGAGTCTGCGATCCTCATCTAATTGGGCTAAAGAGACTGGCTTAGAATATTGTATATTTGAGTGGAGGGTGCTGTCGTCCGCGTAACTGTGAACTGGGTTGGATGTGATAGAGAGGAGGTCACTGATGTGGAGAAGAAACAAAGTAGGGGCTAAAGCTGAACCTTGAGGAACTCCTGCAATAATTGAACACAGTTTAGAGGAATGGCCATCTACGACAACAGAAATGCTCCGGTTGGAGAGGAAATTTTGTGTCTACGTACAGAGTTTTGGTGGTAGGCCAAAGTTTCTCTGATTTCAACATTTTATAACCAAATTTACTCGACCCATTTTCATCACAGTATCAAAAGGTATTTCAGTGGAGAAATGCCACAAACTAACATAATCAAATCCATTTGTAAACCAATAGACCTGCGGTTGTTGTTAAATTAATAAAAAAATAGTGCTGCAAATTAAATCATAACTTCCACATACCTGTCATAATCTATTCTCCTCAGTACGACGTTCTTATGAAATAAATTTCGGGTCCATGACTTGAGCACAAAGAAAATATTCGTATTTATGTCCTAAACTTCTAAAACGTTATATTACTAGAGTTTTGACGAAAAACTGTCAAATTTTCACCAATTCCCTCATTTATCCCCTACCCCCTGAAGCTGCCTTACCCAAAAACAATTCGAAGCGTTCCTTTGCCGAGTGCTAACTGAATGCTAAATTTGAAGATGATATATAAATTCGTTCTAAAGTTATTGCGCGTACTAAGAAACAGAGGTACAGGTCGACAGACCGGTTAACCGACAGACAACAAAATTGTTGTACCAGAATCAACTTTCCTATATGTTTTGAAACTTTTGACGCAAAAAACCCCTACACATTCAACCCCTAATTTCATTTTAGCACAGAATACCAGATGTTTGATAAAATTGAAAGTGTTTTAATAAACAAACCCTTAAACGTTATATTACTCGAGTTTTAACGAAAAAATGTCAATTTTCACCAAACAATCCCCCATTCATCCACTACCCCCTAGAGCGATTTCACCCAAAAGCGCTCCGAAACGTTCGTTTGTCGGGTGCTAACTGTGTACCAAATTTGAGGACGATATCTCAATTTATTATAAAGTTACCGTGGCTACATACAGATCGGTAGACAAAAAAATGTTTGTTCCCAAATCATGTTTTCTATGCGTTTTGACAATTTTTACGACGCTTAGGTAAAATTTTTTTTTGAAATTTTTGTCACCGATGCCATACTTCCACACATATTGACGATGTGGAAGTAAGAATACTTAAGAATGAATCACGTTGTTCTTTAGATAAGAGGTGCGCTATGGAGACAGTAATAAAATGTCGGCAAATGGATTTGATATGGTTTGTTCATAGCATTTCTCCACCCTATGATACTTTGATGAAAATGGGTCGAGCAAATTTTATTGTGAAATGTTGAAACCAGAGCAACCTTGCATCAAGTATGGCATAATTTTTTTAACATATTGGATTTTTTTTTGGAAAAACCCTGTAAAAACATTTTTGAACGCAAAAAACACTTCACAAGATGGGTGCACTACGTCTTAACGGGTCTTTTCAGATTTTCATAAATTCTAATGAACTAAAAAGTTAAGAAACCATGAAAAAATTGAAGGTGGTCTAAATTTGCTCAAATTTGGTAGGTGGGTAGAAAACTAAAAAAAGTGCGTTGTAGTAGTCAATTTTCATAAGAATTGTAGACTATTATTATACGGCATATAACTAAAATTAATACTTTAAACTTACACAGACCTTGAAGGTCGTTTTTAGAGTCCCTAGGGCGCGCTCATTTGAAGAACTCTTTCGAAAGTGTTACCATCATATCTCTATTATCAAAAAAATCTTGTGTTCTAACTCTTTTTGAGAAAAATGCCCAAAACTCAATTTTCTATGAACCTAAAAAATTAAATTTTGCATCTATAGATAGTGGAAGTCTCTTTAAAAAAAAACTTGTACTAAAAATTTCATTAAAATAACAAAAGATTTCCAGAATGAAACTTAATTCATATTTATAAAACTCGGGACGCAGCAAGTGCGTTATGGTAGTGAATTTTCATAAAAATGTTTTTATTGCAAATATGTGTTTTTCTTTTAATTTAAGAAAAGAGGCATCAATTTCGGTTACCAGTATAACCTATATAGTAAAAACAATGTGCCATGTTTCATAAAAATAACTTTATTGTGTGAAAATGTACAAACATTTCCTAAAGTAAACTTAAAGTGTTCCCGGAAAAACTCGTTTCTTGGTCAACCTTATAGGTTAATAGCAAATTGGGCTATACAAATATGAAGCATTTGATCAAAATTCGCTACCATAACGCACTTGCTGCATCCGGAATTTCTTTTTTACAAACATGCATTATATTTCGATGGAAAATGCAAAAATGCAATAACATAAGGCGTGTTTGATTAAAAAAAAAAAGAAAATTTGTATCACCGACGACTTTTGGGCCACCCTGTGATTGTAGAAATATTTTTTGAAGATGTGGCTCAAGACACCCTATAATTAATGTATAAAGATATTTTTCATATCTTGTATAATAACGGATATATTGAGCTTTATTGATTTTTTACGAAAATTCGACAAAAATTATATACCATTAAACGATAAACTCTATAGCTAAAACTACTGCCCAGCATCAGAGAAAAGGTCTATTTGAAATGAATTTTCTGGAAACATATTAGTAAATTGAAGGACAATGACGGTTGAAACTAAGACTTCAGGGTTTGTAAAACATCCTTGTTGAGACATTTGATTCCCATAGCCCGTATTAGATTCACGTTATTTGCCTAAATGTTGCCGATTTTGACGTTTTATATCGCAACTTTGACGTTTTGAAGAAAACCCCAATTTATTTTTCTTTAAATGCCTATAACTTTTTTGTCTTTTGAGCTACAGTGCTAAATTTTGGTGGGTAACTTACGTATAAGAACGTAAACCCGTGTACCAAATTTGGTTGCCCTTACTTTGTTAATTTCGGAGATATAATTTTTTTTCGAAAGAAAACACAAAATTTTCCGGGAAAACCTGGGCAGATTTTCCTGGCTAACGAACTTATCCAAGCCATTTGCAAAAGGAATTTATTCACCAAATTTAATCAAAATCGGACCATTATTTTTTGAGTTATCGGTGTGATACATATATATATATATATATATATATATATATATATATATATATATATATATATATATATATATATATATATATATATATATATATATATAAACATATAAAAATTGAAACTGACCCCGGATATGTGTTCTGGGGGGCCTAATTAGCGCTCATTTGAAGAAATTTTTTCAAAATTCAAAAGTCGGGATCTCCTCATTAGTGAATTTTTTTAAGAAAATTCACTAAAAGTTACGTATCTGCCAAATTATAAACGTAGCAGTTATTTTTCATTATTAATCGCCAGAATGATTTCGTTTTATTCAACCTAATCAAACCGGTTTTTTCTATATCAACAATAACAAAATGCCTGCTGAAAATTATAATTTCAGACTCAAAGGTGACAAAGTTATTCGGGCATTTTAAACAAAATGAGATATTGTTCAAAACGTATGAAACCTGTGCACTATTGTTTATCCAAATGTCAAAATAATATTAAAAAAACATACATTCATCAAGCTGGCATTGATCACGCAACCTTCTGCGTAGAAAACAAGGACGATACGACTGAGCTATCTAAGGATACGTTAACTAACGTTTTGTCTACATGATACTTGACACCGACTTCGTACCCGTGATATTATATTCAAAACATACGTAACAATTAATTACAGAATTAGTAGAATTACCATTGAAACACATCCCAAGACTGTTTCGGTCTTATATGACGTCATATGTTTAAGTTTAAAGATAAAATAAACTATTTTAGAATCATTTTGATAGATACTTGACTTGATTTTGTTTACATTTCTACTATATTATGTTACACTTTCAGTCTAAAAATACAGCATAATATATCTATACTCTGCTAAAACTTTATTTGGGGTCCGTTCATTAAGCTACAAATCTAGTGTATTTTAAAAATTGATTGAATCCCCCAGTTAAATAACAATCACTTGGCAAATTTTTAAATTCATGTCGTCTGTCACTTGCGATATTTTTGGCCTAGATTTAACGATTGCTGGTTCGGGTAGTATGTTTTATGCCTGTTATTTATTTAGTTTGGTTACCTGTCTTATGAATTAATCTACGCATCGCAGTTGTCTGTCAGGCATTGGACTTTAACCACTAAGCCGTTTCAGCGCATATCTTCCAGATTTTATTTTTAATTTGGAAAAAATCTAAATATTATGTACCAAATTACTTAAAATTCACGACATAAGTTTATTTGCACCATTTCTAGATGCATGTCAAGCTTTATTCCAGTTACCCTGATACTTACAAAAATATAGCGTTTTCAAAAATTGCCGTTATAGCTGATTTACGAACTCTTCCGCGGTCTTAATACAATGAAGATATGTGCCAAGTTTCGTACAAATCAGATGAGTATTTTTTGTGTTATCGCTCGTATACATACACAGATACATATATATATATATATATATATATATATATATATATATATATATATATATATATATATATATATATATATATATATATATATATATATACAGGGTGTTCTACAAGCTCTATGACAGACTTTGCCAGATGATAGCTATCAAAATGCTAAACATTTTTTGTTAATGGATATGGGTCCGATTCATACATACACAGATATATATACAGGGTGTTCTACAAGCTCTATGACAGATTGCAAAATGATAGCTATCAAAATGCAAAACATTTTTTGTTAATGGGTGTGGGTCCGATTCGTTTTTGTTTAAAAGTTACAAGCATTTAAAGATTCGTAATTATTCCAGTCAACCAGGAAGTGACACAAAATCATTTGAATATGAAACAATGCACATCTATAAAATATAGGTACACCTACTTCAATCAAAAGTAGGCTGATAAATAAAAATGACAGTTGTTATGACAATAAATGTTGTTAGTGTCATTTTAATTGTACAATATTTGATACTTCGTCTAAAAGTTCTAAATAAAGAATGCATTTATTCACAACTGCGGAATATGCAGATATTGTGTTTGTATATGGGTATTCCATTGGGAACGCCAGAGAAGCAGCTCGAAAATATCGACGCAGATATCCAAATAGACACCAACCTGCCCACACGGTGTTTAGTGCATCATTTCGTAGACTTCGAGAAGCAGGTAACCCCGCTCCAAAGAAGGTCATTCGTCCTACTGAAGTAAATGTACAAGATGAAGAAAATGTAATAGATGCTGCCCTTGATAACCCTTCAATTAGTGTTCAGCGTATATCTAGTAACGTTCATGTATCACCGAATTTTGCATGGCGTGTATTGAACAGAGAAATGTTACATCCGTTTCATCGCCAAAATGTACAGGCGTTGCATGCTGGAGATGCCCCACAGCGATTAGAATTTTGTCGCTGGTTACTTCAGCAACAAGCACAAAATGATAGATTTATTTCGCTCGTCATGTGGTCTGATGAGGCGTGCTTTACTAGGGACGGCATAAATAATAATCATAATGAACATGTATGGGCGTTGCAAAATCCACATGCAATTAGGTCAAGACGATTTCAGCAACGATATGTATATACGTTGGATTCTGAAAGCGTAGTTGATTATTAATAAAAACAATCCGTATCATATTATTTTGACAATTTTAGATGAACCTATCGTAAAAGATAATGGTCAACATTTCCAAGTAACATTTATCAATTTATCAAAAAAAATGACATGGTGTTTTAATAGAAATGTTCAAATTTTGTGCAGTAACTCACCTAGGTAATTTCAATATTGTAAATTAAATGCAAATAATTGATTATATTCCTTCCATTAGAGGAACAGGTATTTCTATTGACCAATCAAAAATAAAATTCTCCAATTCTGCAATCCCGAATAACAGGTAACCTAGCATTAATTCAGCACTAAAAAGAAAAGAATATCTCACTCACAATCGAAAAAGATCCAATTGAATCAGGACTGTAAATACTCTGAAAAGAACAGAAAGACAAATAAAAAAACACATACTATCAGCAGCAAGAGAGTCTGCAGCCTGGAGCATCACATCGAGAATCCCATTAAGGTGCTCATTAACTGAAACATAAATTTGTATCCATTTCTCGCTCAGTTGGAGTGAAATGTACAGCTCTTATCAATTACAGGCCTGGCCTCTCAGGATACTTACAATGCATCTACACGAAAAAGTACTTGTAATGCTATATTTTATTTTGATGCGTCATCCAGTGCTTTAACAGTAGAGAGGCTGCAATTTTTTCACCATCCATCCTCTTGTATCAAATGAGACCTTTAGGAGTCTTCACGATACAAACAGAGAGCGGGTTGCTAGAAAGTGCTGGAAATATTAATCATTTAGAGGTATTATACGTTGTCCTCCTAAACGTGAAACATCATCGTTGATCATTTTACTTGTCTCATTTCAGCTTTTATCTTTTCACAACTAGAGTATCGCAAGAGGTGGTTGTTAGTTGGCAGTAATGCACCATAAATGATGAAGCACTATTGCAAATGAAGTTCTTGCTTTTACCGGATTTTCTCTATTATTATGATATTTATGCGTAAAATGCGATAACGTAAAGCCACTTTAATAAATTACGAAAGTTTTTTTCTTCTAAACCGTTTAGAAAACTATAACACAACTATGCGAATTTTGCCTTATCAGAACCAAAATTACCAGAACACATTTAAAAAACCCAGTGTACTTCTCAGTGCTCATCACAGGGTCCACTCTTCACTTAGTGGCTTACCAGGGATTTTTTATAAAAACAATTCTCTGTTAAGGTGATCGCGACACATCGCCTTCATAAAATGTATACAGGTCGTATCAAATTAAGTCTGTACTATTTGCTAGTTTTAGTGAATTTTCTTAAAAAAAAAATTCACTAATGAGGAGATCTCGACTTTTGAATTTTGAAAAAATTTCTTCAAATGAGCGCGATCTAGGACCCCTAGGATCCATATCCGGGTCAGTTTCCATTTTTATATGTTTATATATATATATATATATATATATATATATATATATATATATATATATATATATATATATATATATATATATATATATATATATATATATATATATCACACCGATAACTCAAAAAAAATGGACCGATTTTGATAAAATTTAGCATGTACCTTCCTTTTATAAGTGGCTTGGATAAGTTCGTTAGCCAGGAAAATCGAACCAGGTTTTTCGGGAAAATTTTGGGTTTGCTTGCGCAAAAAAATTTTATCTCAAAAAATAGAAAAGCTATGGCAACCAAATTTGGTACGTAAGTTAACGATATTAAAAGTAAACTACATACCAAAATTTATATTTCTATGTTAAAAGAAAACAAAGTTTTAAAAAATATATTTGGTCCGAGATCATTTCTATGAAAATTCACAACCATAACGCACTTGCTGCATATAGACTTTTGTTATTACTGGAGCTGCAAAGTCTGTTAAGTAAGCAAACTTATGTAATTTTTCGCTGATAACGGTGATGTATACAGCAAAAAACAATTGAATGTTGCGTCTTCAAGATATTTACAAAAACATAGGGTTCTTAAATGTAACGCTCTGTATATTATATGAAATTATGAATAGCAGTTTTATTTGGAATAAAAAAGGTTCATTCACAAGTTTTTTTTCATAAAATGTAAGGTCAAGGTATATTTTGGTAACATGGAAACAAATAGCTGAACAGGAAGGAAACACAATTTCGAGTATATATATATATATATATATATATATATATATATATATATATATATATATATCAATTAACTGTTACTTCTTTAATTTTGAAAAATTAAACTATTTAACGCAGTTTCACTACACATAAACTTCCAAAATTAAGCTACCGTCCAACAAAATTACACACCGGTTCATAGCAATAATTTTCTATAATTTATCTGTATGAAGGTATGAAGGTTAGCACAATAATTGTGACATTGTCAGTTGACACCATATATATATATATATATATATATATATATATATATATATATATATATATATATATATATATATATATATATATATATATATATATATATATATATATATATATTTAAACAGACCTCGGTAATCAATAATCCTACAGTTTGGCTTTCCTTACCGACCATATTCTTGCGCACATGAATTTCTGTTAGAGTTTTTGTGGTGATTCCACTCCCTTTCTCTTTACCGATTTAATAAGGTATTTATAAAGTATTTCTTTCCTAGTACGTAATGATATCTTATTCGGTACTGTAACATAATTTCTGCACCAACAATTCTTTCATAGTACGTATTGATATTTTATTCGTTACCGTAACATCGTTGCTGCGTCCGTATTATTAACTTCACTTTTTCATTAGGTCCGTATCTTATTCGTTACTATAACGCATTTGCTGCAAGTCGTGATCTCCTCATACTAAACTATTAAATCACGAACTCTATAACTACTGTTAAAGCGTCAGAGAAAGGGTCTATTTGAAATGAATTATTTGCAAATATTTTAATAAAATAAGGTATAATGACGGTTCAAGCAGAAACTGAAGGCTTTGTAAAACACACCTCCTACATAACTCGCATTAGTTTCAGAATCTAAGTTTAAAAATCGCCATTTTTGACGTGTCTAATCGCGACCTTGACGTTAAGAAGATGAAGTATACAATTCTGTGGTATTTTTCTGGTATTTCTTGGCCTTTTTTTGCGCCAAGAAAACTCAATCTTTGTAATATTCCATAGATTTCATTAACCAGCGAATTCATTTTCTTTTAATGCTTATTATTATTATTTGGTTCAACTTCATCTGAATTTTGGTAGGATAGTTTTATAGTAGAAACTTGCGTACCAAATTTCGTTGTCACAGCTTTATTTTCGGAGTTATAATTTTTTCCCAGTTTACACACAAAGTAAGGATTGCCTTCCAGATTTAAAATTAACAACTTTATTTTTATTTACCCTTATTTCCTATTTACCCTTAATCTTTTTGTTTCAGGTGAGTATCTCATTTATTCTTCAGGGCTGGTTCGGGTAAGGGGTAAGTGATAAGATCATTGATTTTTCACAACAATACCAAAAATATTATTTACATTTATAATTATTTTATTATATATCTTTGATAACTAAATACAAACCCATTTCGCTCATTTCAAATATACATAAAGACTTTTGAAAATATTATACGCAAAAGATCTACCAAGAAAGTGATATTTCAAGCAATGAAAGAAATAACAGAATGGGGTAACTTAAGAGTGAGTACATTATATATGTTGTTGGACCTATCAAAAGCATTCGACAGTGTGAACTTAGAAATTTTTTTTACTAAGTTAGAAAAAATATGTTTTAAAGGGGCAAATTTTGGTCTGATAAAATGTTATTTTATAGAAGTGTACTATATGACAATTGTCATGCAGAAGTAAGGAAAACATCAGCTTGGACGACAACAAAACAAGAAGTGCCGCAGGGATCGATCTGAGAACCGACTCTCTTACTGCTGTGCATTAATGAATTGCCGAAAGTATTAGCATATAAAATAGTGCTGCAAATTGAATCGTAACTTCCACATAGCTGTGATAATTTGTTCTCTTCAGAAAGACATTCTCATGGAATTAATTTAGGCCCCATGACTTGACCACAAAGAAAATATTTGTATTCTTGTACCCATAAACTTTTGAAACGTTATATTACTCGAGGTTTATTGAAAAAAATATCAATTTTCACCAAATCACCACTTACGTATCCCCTTCCCCCGGAAGCCATCTTACCCAAAAACAATTCGAGGCGTTCCTTTGTCAGGTGCTAACTGGATACCACATTTGAAGATGCTGACAGACCCACCGACCGACAGACAAAAAAATGTTCGTTCCAGAATTAAGTTATCTATATGTTTTGAGACTTTTTTCGCCGTTTTAGCAAAAAAAAATCGATATTGTTGTTAACAATATTCCACCCCCACACATTCAACCCTTATTTTAGTTTCAGCCCAGAATACAAGATTTTTGATGAAATAAAAAGTTTTCTAATAAATTAACCCTAAAACGTTATATCCTTCGAGTTTTAACGAAAAAATGTCAATTTTCACCAAATAACCCTGAATAGATTTTACCCAAAAACAGTCCGAACCGTTCGTTTGTCGTGTGCTAACTATATACCAAATTGACTTGACCACGAAGAAAGTATTTGTATTCTTGTACGCATAAACTTTTGAAACGTTATATTACTCGAGTTTTATTGAAAAAAATGCCAATCTCCACCAAATCACCACTTACGTATCCCCTACCCCCGGAAGCCATCTTACCCAAAAACAATTCGAGGCGTTCCTTTGTCAGGTGCTAACTAGATACCACATTTCAAGATGCCGACAGACCGACAGACAAAAAAATGTTCGTTCCAGAATTAAGTTTTCTATATGTTTTGAGGCTTTTTTCGCCGTTTTAGCAAAAAAATTCGACATTTTTGTTAACAATATTCCACCCCCGCCATTCAACCCTTAATTTTATCTCAGCCTAGAATACCAGATTTTTTATGAAATTAAAAGTTTTCTAATAAATTAATCCTAAAACGTTATATTCCTCGAGTTTTAACGAAAAAATGTCATTTTTCACCAAATAACCCTGAATAGATTTGACCCAAAAACAGTCCGAACCGTTCGTTTGTCGTGTGCTAACTATATACCAAATTTGAAGACGAAAGCTCAATTCCTTCTAATTTTTTCGTGGCTACAAACGACAGACATATAGACCGACAGACCAACAGACGAAAGAAATTATCATTCCCAAATCATGTTTTCTATATGCTCTGATACTTTTTACGACGTTTAATCGAAAAAAAAAATTGAAATTTTTGTCTCCGATGCGATACTCCTACACGTAGTGACGATGTGGAAGTAATATACTTTATGGTGACTACCCTTCACTTACTGTTGCTACAATAGATTATATTTTAGTTTCAAAAGTTTTGGAATCTTTATCACTGGAACACTGCTTTGGGAGGGAAACATATATTTTGTGATGTAGTGTGACATGCCTCACTAGATTGTGTGTAACCTTGTACCTGTCACACCTCAGGCAATGAAAATAATAGTTAAGTACAATTTTAAGAACCCAATTAATCACAATACAGTTTCCATACCTGACGATCGTTTCGCTGACAAAGTTACCGTCATCTGAGGGATGAATAAACTAAACGAGTTAGAAGTAGAATAATAGTGTATAAAATACAAAGTGCAGGCGCTATAAATACAGATGTTTGTAAACTACTATGGCGGTAATTTTTTTCAGAAAAACTGACATGTCAAATTTATAATCCAACTGCCTGTTGAAAAACTTCAAATGCACGGCCTACGCAAATCACCCTATATATATATATATATATATATATATATATATATATATATATATATATATATATATATATATATATATATATATACACGCATATATACGTAACATGTAAAATAATTGTGTAAGTTGAGTATTGTTTCTTGTTTGGTATATATTGTCTGTTGTTTGTTTGTGATCGCTCTACGCCCTTAAGGGCATTGTATTTTTTAATGAGTAAATAAATTGTGATTACTATTACCACACAAATGCTTTTCTATTAGATTTGAATTATTTGATAATTCTTCATATTTTTACGTACACCGTGCACTTTGATGTAGAACCTGAATTGCAGTTCTGCATATCATGCGGTGTAGAATGTAATGGTTTACAACTTACCAAACACGTAAAATAATAAAAAGCTGACGTAAACAAAAAAATACAAAGTGAGTGGCGGGACAGTAATTAACAGAGATGCCTTGTAATAATATACTTCACTCCGTGCACCTACAACAACGGCTTTCCTAGATTCAGCTGCTTGAGTGACGTGAGGCACAGTAAATATGAGATTGGATGGATTATTAAAAGCCATGAGCTTTACAATATCAACCTCTAACAGAAATGCGAATGCATTATTCAGTTGTACGACTTATTATATACACGTGCTAGTCGCTGGAGCTTTTTTATCCACGAGACAGTAATTAAAATGTTATGAAAGTTTTAAACACTAGTTTACCCGGCGTAAGTAGCATTGAAACTGCCGGTTTCACTACCACTATCGCTTTTGGGTATGAAATTGAAAACGAGGTTTAACGTCACGACGCTTTTTACAGGGTACCTAGCGACCTGAAAAAGCGGGAAAAATTAGCGAATTTGAAATGCCCACTAAAATGCTATGGAAATTTGTGTGTTACTACGCTCTTTGGGGTTACATACCAACTAAAAAATATTTCTCTACTATCAAATGTCTATACTTTCCATCTCTATTGTTTCACACTACACTGATTCACTTAATACTGACTTCTTCATCTCTTCTTCTTATTTCTTCTTTTGCCTCTTCATCTCCTTTTCTGTCTTCTCATTTTCTCATTTCTTCTGTGGCCTCTTCGTATCTTTTCTGGCTTCATATATTTTTCTCATTTCTTCTTTTGCTTCATCGTCTCTTTTTTATGCTTCTTAATCTCTTTTTCTAGCTTCTTCTTTAATTTCTTTAATCAGTTCGAATAGCTGGGTGTCCATATTGGCTGTTGCGCTACGTGTCTCAGCCATAGACGTACTTAAAGCTGGTGCACAGTTTATTCTGTTTCAAAAACACACCCTGTTATGAATTACCGCCGACACTGATCTTCTAGAGATTCTAGAAATTTCCATGTGGTTCAATGAATATTCTGGAAAATATTTCCTCTAACATGCAAATCCCACTTCTGACACCAGCATGCCAGAAAATGTCATGAAAATCATTTAGTGGACCTTAAAATTTTATATGTGTAACATTCCGTCATTACTGATTCATTGTTATTTTGATTTCATATAATATATTATATGTATTTGTTTTACGTAAATATTTTTCTCCTATGGCTGTCGTTTGGTATATCAATTGAAACCGCCCATCAACGCAGCACATGTCACATTCGCCGATATAAATATGGCGCCTTCTTCATCTATATATATATATATATATATATATATATATATATATATATATATATATATATATATATATATATATATATATACAGTGTGTCCCAAACTGGATGGGAATGTATTGCTATCTCCGTTAATATTAGAGATTAGCAATGTTTTGTAGAATTTCATGCTCTTTCCAAATCTGACTTGTATTTTGCATTGCCTCTTTTCGTTTTCGAGTTATTTTGAAAAAAAAAACAAAATTTGTCGATTTCTTTTGTCTTCAATGTCTAAGTAGGCGTTGATCTGACATGTCTAAGACGTCCACATTATCAGGACACTTTTTACAAAGTAATCTTTTTGTGCTATTCTCAAATTTGGATTGTCATTTGTTTTTGAGCTACAGGTATCAACGTTTGTTTTTATTATGGTAGCCATATTGGATTTTTTGCTCACGTGATAGCCTGTGAAAAGAGCTTTCCAATGATGTACAACATGCGTGAGAAATCTAGTAATAGCCTGTGAAAACAGCTTTCCAATGATGTACAACATGCGTGAGAAATCTTGTAATGGCACTGTCAATTTTGAGAAAAGCCGTTTTGAGGATAGTAGGCTATGAAATTCAATACCAGAAAACAAATGGCAAAAAAACTGTTCAAAAAGCAGTAGGCCATGGAGTCTAACAATAGACTTCTACTTTTAACATAATTTTCCGTAATGATTTACGATAAAAAAATAGGAACTTTGAGCACACCAATGAATCGGCCCATTATTACAAATGATATTTTACATTACAACAACCTAAAAAATGGTTATAATTTAATTGAATAGGTAAACCTAGTAAATAACAAAATTTACTAACAGAACTCTTTTAAAAGTAGATTAATGATTTACGAAGACGCCTATGAAAATTGTTTGATTTTTAAACGCAAGTCAACTGAAAAAACGACAGAAGAAAGATTGCTATGGATATAACACTATTGCGACAATTAAGAATACTGTCATTCTTAATTATCTGAACAATTTGAGGTGTATTTAACACGTTGCTTAAAATTTTGTACTAAATAGTTTGTTTCCTGTTTATTTTAAATATTATTCAACAATATGTTCAGTATGAAGAATATTTTGATATGTTGGAATGTTATATTCGTTCTAACCGAAATACTGAGGCTGCTGCAAATTCATATCAAAACAGCTACCCAGAAAGACGACAACCAAACTATTTCCCAGGATAGTGACCAATCTATTGAACTACGGTAGCTTCCACCCAAAGAAACTACCAATGCCTGTAAATGAAGAAATAAATAATGCCGTCTTACAGGTTTCTTTTTATGGTGAACAAATTGACGTTCCAAAAAGTACGGTACACCGTGTATTAAAACAAAGTCATTACCATCCATACAAACCTACAATCGTACAAGGCTTAAATGTTGACGATTACCCTAAGCCCCTTCAATTCTGCCGATGGTATCAAGGACAATGTCAGCAAGATGAAAATTTTCATTTGAAAATAATATGCTGATGAATCCAGATTTAAAAATTGTGGTGTGTATAATCGCCATAATAGGCATTATTGGGCATATGAAAATTAACTCGGAAAGGAAAAGAGGCAGGGCAAAATACAAGTCATATTTGGAACGAGCATGACATTCTAATATATATATATATATATATATATATATATATATATATATATATATATATATATATATATATATATATATATATATATATATAATAGATAATACATTTTCCATAAATAGGACGGGCCCACATCTGTGCAGTTCGCGAACTGGGTGTACTTACCGGTACTAGGTACCTACTCCTCGTAGGTTCCAATCTTTACTCAACGACACGTATAACTTAGTGCGATCTGCCAAACTGTGATTGATCATGAAGTCGTCAAACTTTTTGTTTTAATAAAATTATTAGTCTGCTATTCTATATTATATATATATATATATATATATATATATATATATATATATATATATATATATATATATATATATATATATATATATATATATATATATATATATATATATATTAATATTACCACAAAGCAGTGCCAGTTTAAAAATGAATCGTTTTGAGAAAATCGGGTTCCGGAAAGTTTTATAATCAAATATGTATGTCGGTCATTTGACTCATGTAATGTATTAAAATAAAATGTTAAACCAGAAAATGATTCAAGACAATTTTATCATTTTTGTCAATTCAAAGTATTTTTTTTTTTTTTGGTTCCTTGAATCGTAATATATTTTCTTAGGCATTTCAAAGTGATAAACCAGCTTTTTATATGACAGGACAGTGCGGCTTACGAATGACAGGTTATCTGCAACGCACACTGCATCGAGCTAATATAGCAAATCGCACATGATCCCACTATTCGCTCGGGATACGAGAGAAAATAAAAAAAGAAACGTGCATCACAGCCCATAGTTCATAAACTTCTTTAACTATTTGATGAATTACCCGCACCTAGTGATTCGACAGGTCCGCCAGCTCCGCAAGGGTCACTGCTCCCTTCCATTTGTCTTCATCCACTAGCACTAGACTCCATTGAATAATGTCAGACGGAAGGAGTGGAGCCCATTGTGTAATATGTTAGTCTATGTCACCGTTCGTTATGTATGTAGGTACTATAAGTATATAAAATGTTGCTTGATTGTATCTGAAGTCTGAAGTAACGCTTGTGTGCAAGTGCTGGTCAAGATGATGACGAGTTCAGACCGCCAACATTGCCCTGCTTGTGATCCAGTTCTATAAAGATGACCATCAGATGCCAAGGATTAGTAACATGTGGCAATATTAGTTACAACTTAAAATATGCCCTTTGGAGTTAAATGTTTCCCCTACTCACTATAGCTGTTGTTTTCGCCAAAACTGAATAGCTATCTAAAATTATTATTATGTATTACTTTAAAAAAGTTATACCACTTCTAAAATATATAGCTGTTTTTCGATTACATATACAGTGTGGAACAGCCATATGGAATAAATTCAGTATCTCAATTATTGTGCATATTTAAAAAAATTCTGTAACACGCCAATTTTAGATTAAAAATTCACATCCTGCAATGTAAAAACTACACCTGTACATGCAACCCCCTTTGAGTGGCAGTTGCAACACTCAAATTTATTAAATAGGAAGTAGGGGCTTGTATTGTAATACTTCATTTCAAAGATCCCTTTATTATCTATTCAAAAATGCCATGGTTTAAAACTTGATTCAATAAGAATAGTAAAAAAAGAAATTCATTGATTGACGAACCTTCGCTACAACACACTAAAATAGTGATGCATATTGAATCATAGCTTCCGCTTATCTATGATAATCTACTCTTCTCAGAAAGACATTCTGATTACGTGAATTTAGGATCCATGACCTGACCACAAAGAAAATATTTGTATTTCTGTTACCATAAACTTTTGAAACGTTATATTACTCGAGTTTTAACGAAAAAAAAGTCGATTTTCATCAAATCACCTCTCGTTTAACCCGTACCTCCTGGAGCGATTTTATCCTTTTTCAGGGACTAACTGGATACTAAAGTTGGAGATGATATCTCAGTTCGTTCGAAAGTTATTGCGCCTACTTACAGACAGACGTACAGGCCGACAGACCAACCGACTGACAGTCCGACATATAAAAAAAATCCTTCCAGAATCAAGTTTTCTATATTTTTTTGAGACTATTTACACGGTTTTAGTAAAACAATTAAAAATATGTCACCGATATTTCACCCCCACACATTTAACCCATAATTTAATTTCAGCACAGATTACCAGATGTTTGATGAAATTGAACGCTTGCTAATCAACAAACCCTAAAAGGTTATATTACTCGAGTTTTAACGAAAAAAATGTAAATTTTCACCAAATTATCCCCTACCCCTTGGAGCCATTTTACCCAAAAACAATCCGAATCGTTCGTTTGTCGGGTGCTAACTGTGTACCAAATTTGAGGACGACATCTCAATTCGTTCTTTTTTATTTATTAATTATTTCAACAACACACCACGAGGCCGCACAGCCTAAATACTATCGTACCGTGGGTGTCGACAAGGAGGGAAGGGGCAACTTGTTAATTCTGGACTTGAAGGTTTGGAGGTTCAGAGGAGAAGGAAAAACATGTGCCGGTAAGGAATTCCACAAGTTGGAATTCCTCGGGACAAAAGAGCAGGCATAACAAGATGTTCTATGTCTGGTGACCTGGACGGTAAAAGGGTGCATTCGCTCTGTTCCCCTGGTAGATCTGTTTGGGGCACCAGGTGGAGGAACTATGGAAGAAAGCTCCTCCGTGCAGTGCCCGTGCAGATATCTATAAAAGAGAGAGAGGTCACCAACGACACGTCGGTGGGCAAAGGATGGCCGCCTTTGCGTCAGGGTAGGGTCACCGATGAGACGTATAGCTCTTTTCTGAATGGAGTCCAGGATAGAGAGTGTAGAAGCGGTAGTGGTACCCCAGATGTGGGAGCATATTTGAGGTTTGGCCTTATTTGTGAAGTATATAAGGTATATAGAGTAGCTGGTGAAAAGTATTTGCGAGCCCGGAAGAGGAAATCTAATTTCTTAGCAGCCGCTTCTGCAATTGATGTAACATGTTGGTGCCAATTGAGATTTCGATCCACAGAAATGCCAACAAGTGAAAAGGACTTATTACTTTTAACAACTTGGTTGTTCATTGTGATGGGTCTAGGGTTGGTGTATCCCTTATGAGATAGAAAGCAAGACTGAGATTTGGTGGATTTGAATTGTACAAGATTTCTACTTCCCCAGTCTAATATTTTTTAATATCCACAGAGACAGAACCCTCCATGAGTCTGCGATACTCATCTAATTGGGCTAAAGAGACAAGCTTATAATATTGTATATTTGAGTGGAGGGTGCTGTCGTCCGTGTAACTGTGAACTGGGTTGGATGTGCTAGAGAGGAGGTCATTGATGTGGAGAAGAAACAAAGTAGGGGCTAAAGCTGAACCTTGAGGGACTCCTGCATTAATTGGATACAGTTTAGAGGAATGGCCATCTACGACAACAGATTTGCTGTCCAGGTACAGAGTTTTGGTGGTAGGCCATAGGCCGGAAGTTTATTAAGCAGCGCTGCGTGCCAGACCTGGTCGAATGCTTTGGATATGTCTGAGCGACAATCTGGAATTCACCGTGTAGTTCCAAGAATGGGTGACAAAGGAAAGAAGGTCGGCAGTTGATCTACGCTGACGGAATTCATACTGCCTGTCGTGGATTAGACTGTGTTTTTCAAGAAAATTTAATAGTTCGGTGTTTATATACTTTTCCATCACTTTAGAGATGACTGAAATGAGAGAAATAGGCCTGTAGTTGTTAGGAAGCACTTTGGATCCTTTATTGGGTACGGGTTGTACTCGAGCAGTTTTCCATTTACTAGGGAATATGCCTATATTGTAAGATGTCTGAAACAGACGAGTCAGGACAGGAGCACGTTCTGGTGCGCATTTTTTGAGAACAATTGCTGTTCGAAAGTTATCGTAGCTATAAACAGATATACCGACTGACATAGATGAGGATCGCAGACTCATGGAGGGTTCTGTCTCCGTGGATCTCCAAAAAATATTAGACTGGGGAAGTAGAAATCTTGTACAATTCAACCCCACCAAATCTCAGTCTTGCTTTCTTTCTCATAAGAGATACACCAGCCCTAGACCCATCACAATGAACAACCAAGTTATTCAAAGTAATGAGTAATTTTCTCTTGTTGGCATTTCTCTTTTTCAGAAGCGGCTGCTAAGAAATTAGGTTTCCTCTTGCGGGCTCGCAAATACTTTTCACCATACTGCTCCCACATCTGGGGTGCAGCTGCCGCTTCTATACTCGCTATCCTGGACTCGATTCAAAAGAGAGCTATACGTCTCATCGGTGACCCTACACTCACCTAAAAGCTGCCATCCTTTGCCCACCGACGTGCCGTTGGTGACCTCTCTCTCTCTTTTATAGATATCTGCACGGGCACTGCTCAGAGGAGTTTTGCCCCATAGTTCCCCCACCTGCTGCCCCCAACAGATCTACCAGGGGAACAGAGCGAATGCACCCTTTTACTGTCCAGGTCACCAGACATAGAACATCTTGTTACGCCCGCTCTTTTGTCCCGAGGACTTCCAAGTTGTGGAATTCTTTGGCGGCACATGTTTTTCCTTCTCCTCCGAACCTCCAAACCTTCAAGTCCAGAATTAACAAGTTGCCTCTTTCCTCCTTGTCAACACCCGCGGTACGGTAGTATTTAGGCTGTAAGCCCTCGTGGTGTGTTGTCGAAAAAAAAAAGACATAAAAAAAGAGTTTTGTTCCCAGATCACGTTTTGTATTATGTTTTGATACTTTTTACGATGTTTAAGATAAACACATTTTTGTCGCAGATGCCATACATCCATACGTATTGACGATGAAGTGAAAGTAATGCAAATTGTTTATTCCTGAAATATGTATACTGATATATTATTATTACCATATAAAGTAACCACAAAAATACCAATTTGAAGCCTCTAATGCAATATTCCATTGGGTTATTTAAAAAGCTCTCCGGGGAGCGCAGTTGATCGTTTCTTACCAGTTTACTACGATGTATTTCTTACGCGGCAGCATTCGTCGTCCACACCTCCCTTAACTAAAAGCATCTTCCCATCCCTTTGTGCGTCTCTAGTGGTGCACTGAGCCGATTATTCTGTTTGATTTGACGTAAATGCCGATGCGTCTTTGCCCTATCTGCTTGCTTTGGGGCTATTTCAGGAAATACTGGTTGCAGTTTGCTTATGGTTGGATTTCCACTGCAATTGACTGTTATATATCGATAGAAGGAGGGTAGTTGATAAATAATGTATTAGACTTTTCTCACGTAATAAGACCCGTTTTTATAGGCACATCGACTTTGGTATTATATATTGTTATTTTATGTAGTGATTATTTTTAAACAATTTCCATTAGAAATATATTTTGTGGAAAACTGGTTTACTGAAAACATCATACCATGCGGTTACAAAACTAGAGAAGGAGTATTGGATCTTTAAATTAATTTATTTATATTCCTACTGCCATCTGTGGGTTTTCACCATCACAGTCTAAAAGAGATATCGCCTTGTCGCCGTTTATATGTAAACCTATCCTTTAGCATAACAAATAATGTCTATTTCAAATGGATTTTTTGCAAAGCTGTTATCAAATTGACACCTAAACAGAAATCTAGGTCATTGTTAAAGACATATCACTTAATATTTTTCATGTATCTTGCTCAGAACCTTTGTAAAAACTCATAAGTTTTGACGTTTTAAATAGTAACTGACATTTTCAGAAGAAAAACTATAAAATTTTCAAAAGCTTATAACTTTTTCTTTTGGCCGAGAGATGTAAATTTTGGTACATAGTTTACGTGTTACAATGTTAACCTGATTACCAAATTTGGTTGCCCTAAATCATTTCCGGAGGTATAAAAATTTTCCGAAAAGAAACATAACATTTTCCGGGAAAAACTCGCTCGATTTTCGTGGCTATATCACACCGATAACTGAAAAAACAATGGGCCGATTTCGATAGGTCTTCTAGGGGGCCTAATTAACGCTTACTTAAAGATATTTTTTCAAAATTCAAAAGTCGCGATCTCCTCAGTAGTGAATTTTTTAAAGAAAATTCACTTAAATGAAGATACACTAAAATGGGTGCGTTAATTTGCACAATACTGTAACCGCTAAAGAGGTAAAGAGTTATCGTTACGAGACGACACGTCGATATCGCTTTTAGATTGTGAAGATGAATGATATGAACAAACAGATAAACAAATGAAACTTATATAGCTATAATCTAGTGCTCTCATTTGATGTAAGGAACGTTTGTCAACATATATTTTTTACAATTCAGGTACACAACTTTCAATATTTTAATGCAGGTTGAAAAGACGCAATCAAGTCGTCCGGACCAGATCCACTCGAATCCAAATTGAAGTACAAATCACAAATTCAAGGCGAGATTACAAATTAGTCTTTCTTCTCGAATGTAGAAGTGAGAGCACTTGTATAAAACACTAATTCCGAGCGAATCCTAATACCTACTAGAAGCAGAACCGCTTCCTTGAGGATAATGAAGGCGTCCCAGACTGATAAGAAGCAATCGTTTCTTTTCCGTTACCGCAATCCGAGATTGTCTTCTTGAGTGAGTCCCTTTGTTGTAACAGCATGATGCTCTCTTTCTGGATTTAATTGAAACAGTAAAACCTCTCGTTGTTGCTCTTCTTCATACTTGACGCTCTGCAGTAGCTACAAAAGATGAATTTCTATTTAGGGTGATGAGTTTATGTGCTCCATTGTTTCTGTTAACCGTTCAGCAAACATTGAGGTTTTTGTACGTGGCGATGTTAAAATACAATGTCTAGATTAATGTAGCTCTCTGTCTCTTTAATAGTTTGTACTACCACAGCCTGTCCTTAAAATGAAAAAAAAAAACAGTTCACTTTTTGTTTGCCACTAATAGACATCTTAAGGCATGCTTTTATGTACTTGGTATCTACGGTGAATACCAAAAAAAATCTAATTTTACATTATCAAGTTATGATGGGGACAAAATATTGAAACACATAGTGGCTTTCAAGTTCTATGGTTACAATTACTATTTTGATAACCGTTAAGACCTAAGAGACCTGTTAAATAGGGAACGTTTTAGTAAATTTCTTGCTCATTTTATATTCATTGTAAAATCAGAGCTAACTCAGATCATTTAAAATGTATTAAAGAAAAAAAGCCTGGGCGCAGCAAGTGGGTTATGGTAGTGAATTTTCATACAAATGATCTACGCATATTTTTGCTAAAATTATATAGTCTGGAACTGGAATAAATTCAGTATCTTAATTATTGTGCACGTTTATAAAAAATCCCGAAACACGTCAACTTTAGATTTAAAACAAGACATCCTGCAACGTGACAACTTCACCCCTACATTCAACCACCTTTCAGCGACAGTTGCAACCCCCAAATTTTTAAATAGGAAATAGGGGCTTATTGTACCTCATTTTCTTCTTCATTATCTATTCCAAAATGCTATGATTTTAAAATTCATCTCAAAAATTAACACGGAGAAAGATTTTTTCTGATTGATGAACTTCGTAACAAGACGCTAAAAAATATATAGGAATAAAACTAATCGCGTTTTATTCTTGATAATGAGAAAACTAGCGAAAACAATTTCAGTGTCATTTTTGGACGATATCAATTAAAAAGAAGACATAAAAGTTATCAACATTCTTCATAGTTGGCACTGTTAGTTTACGCCCCTAGCAACTTGTTGTGTGATTGTAACCGCATAACGGTTGTTGTCAGTTGTCAACTGCAATTAAGAAACGTGGCTTATTTAACAGAATTGCATAAAATAACAATTCTGGTTCAATTGGTTATGGAGATAAAACACGATCACAGATCGAAGTTACTCGCCTATTTTAAGCAAAATTTCCCGATTTGCCGCCTATATCCCAAGGGACAATTAGTAAAATTAAAAAGCAATTTTGCGAGCTTGGGCAGAACCAAAAAAAAAGATGATACCAAATTGGATGTAATCCTTAAGATTGGGGAAAACCCACATACTTCGGGTCGACAAGCAGCTACGACATTGAATGTTTTCCCGCCATCGAATACTAAAAGAAAATAAAATGCATCTCTATAAATTGATACAAACTCAGGAGGTCATGGAAGACGATTTTGATAGAAGAACATATTTTTGAAAACAAATGATGGAAGTATTAGATCACAATGTTATTTAATTAGAACATGTATTGTTTTCTAATGAGTGCAGTTTTGCAGTTCACGACCATGCCAATCGTCAAAATTGTCGCTACTGGTTTAAAAAAAATCCACATTGGATAAAAGAAGAATACACGCAATACCCCCAAAAGATTAATGTTTGGGCAGGAATAGTTGGAAACCATGTCATTGGTCCATTTTTCATCGATGGTGATTTGAATGGAGATAATTATTTGGCACTGCTCCAAAATAATGTTGTGCTAACTTTGGCAAACCTATATTCTGATCGAGCAAACCCACAAGTTACAGTAAATGTGATATGGTTCCAACAGGATGGAGTTAACTCGACTTAATGTTTCCAAATGGGTGGATAGGGAGGCGAGGATCTTTAGAATGGCTAACACGATCACCCGATCTTACGCTGTTAGACTTCTTATGGGATATGTTAAAAGTATAGTATGCAAAACTAAACCACCAGATTTAACTGACTTAAGTAGAAGAATAATGATTTTACTTGGGTCGGTCATGTATCACATGGTAATTAACGTTAGCAGAAATTTTTATTTTCGATTAGAATGCTGCCAAGACGTTCAAGGTATGCATTTTGAGCATCCCCCTCATTAAGATTGACGCGTTTTATTTTTTATTTCCTTATCAATAATAAAACGGAACTAGTTATTAATTTTTTAGTGTATTGTCGTAAAGTTCGCATTGGTGTTAATTTTTACAATAAATTTTAAAACCACAGCATTTTTGAACAGAGGATAAGGATATCTTAAACGAGGTATCATAAGCCCCTACTTCCTTTTTAAAAATTTGGGGGTTGCAACTGTCACTCGAGAGGGGTTGAATGTAGAAGTAAAGTGTTTGCGTTGCAGGGTGTCATTTTTTAATTTAAAATTAACGTATTTCGGGATTTTTTTATAAATATGCACAGTTATTGAAATACTGAATTTATTCCATTTGGCTCTTCCACACACTATATGTAGAGATACGTATACATAAATATACATAAACATATAAAAATTGAACCCGCCCTCTGATATGGGTTCTAGGAGTCTTACTTGACGCTCGTGTGAAGAAATTTCTCGTCGACTTTTAAAATCGTGATCTCGTCACAAGCAAATTTTTTCTATTCAACTCGCTAAGAGCAAGTGTTTTCCACAAAAAAATGTGGAGAATAAATCACAATAAGTACGCAAAAAAACTTGTTAACAAAAACCGCTATAAAGCTTCCCACAAAAATATATGAATTCTTCAACAGCTCTAAATGAATATCGATGACCAGAAGGGTGAGCGCCTACCTGCTCATTGTTTTCAAAAAATGAGAGAGAGAGAGAGAGTTATCTAAGAGGGCATGGATGTTATCGTATTAAAAGATCAACAGCAATAAAGAAACAGACCGAAACAAATAAATTGATTTGTTGCATTAGCTGTGGCGATCCTCATGTTTCTCGTAGACGAATTGCATTCCAGAGAAATATCCCAAAAAGTACAGTTTCAAGATTATTGAAACCTAATAAGATTCATCCTTTCAAAAGTCCCGTAGGTCAACTTTTAAATGCAGAGGATTTAGCTTCTTGTTCGTGATTTTTTAATAAGTATAATAACGACAAAAACATCCCAGTTAATATTCTGTAGACTGGTCAGAACAAATTTACCAATTATGGGATGCTTAATCGAAGAAATTTTCATTATTATGCATTTGAAGAACTAAATATCATAAGTGACGGACGCTTTCAACATAGATTTTTCATAGTGTGTGGGGTGATATATATGAAGCTAAACTGCTGGTTACATTTTTCTTTGCGTGGAAAATTAAATAGAGAAACGTATTTAAGATTTTTACAAGAAGACTGTAACAATGTTAGACAAACACGAAGACAAATAAACTATTTCCAACTTGATGGAGCTCCTCCCGATCACCATCGCTTGGTTTGCGAATACATATACTCAAGTTGGATGTGCAACCATATTGTGACGGTTATATGTATAATGAAAAAACAGTTATTACCAAAACATTTTCCACTGCTTGGGCACCCCGGTCTGCGGACTTTAGTGCATTGTATTTTTGTGAGGGTATGTCAAAAACATTGTTTATACGCAGGTCTATAGTAATGTTAAAAATTTATATAATACTAACATGGGATCATTCAGCGGTTCAACTCCTGTTGTTTTAGAAATGGCCTCCATAGACATTGTTAAGAGGGTACAAATGTGTGTTGAGAAAAATAGTGATCATTTTCATCATCTGCAGTAGTAATAGCGTTTATGTTTGTTGTTTGTTGTCACTTTTAGTTATATTATAGAAATGTAGTTATTTCATCGTTCATCGTAGTTATAAGCTTACAATATGATTTCAATTGATGTTAATAATTATTAATGATAATTGATCATTAAAAATATTTTGTAATTTAATATCCTTCCGCATTTGAATATTACTTGCTACACGATTCCGTAGTCAGTTAGAAGAAACTGCATTTAATTTTCCCTAATATGTGACTATCTGTATAAAGATAAAGATTGTCTGTCGTCTTCTAGTTAAAGGTGTAGATGTTCATTAAAAGCTGCCAAATTTTTAAGAGGGACAATTTTAGTTTATTTAATATTTACCATCAACCCTTATTTCACTTGTTTCCATAGCCAACTAGTAAAAAAATTAAAAGGTGCTTGTACATTATTTCCATCAGAGAGGTTGAAAAAATAAGACATGACAGTTTAAACACTATTAATTTGTCAAGAAATTAAACATGGCTTTCCTAAAAAAAGTTGACTGTTGTATGTTAGAAATTGAAAACAGCCTTATACAAAGTTATGATTAAATGGTAAAAATAGATATTTTCAGTTTTATTAAAAATACTTCAGGGCAGATGAAAATATCATAGGTTAAAAAAATACGTTTAAAGGTTTCAAAACGGCGCCATTTTTTTTATTATTTAGCCGACTTCATAACTCCTACTGTCCCAGAAATTGGGCCGTGTTGTATATTGCGCACAACCCATTGACTCAGATTTTTGTTATTGAATATACACGGGGTTGTCACCAAGGGTGCCTACAGCTTATGGGACACCCGTAAATTACAAGGGCAATCATTTAAAGGCAACCTGTATTACGAAAATAATATAAAAATGTACTTATCGAAATTATGATTTAAATTTGGTTTTGGAGAGGTCGAAATATTGTGTAAAACAATAATAAAAACATTGTAACAGTTTTAATTGGATAACAAATTTTAACTGGGTTGGTTAAATGATTTGACATGATTTTTCTAAAATGAATATGTAATAAGTAAAATTTATATTGAGACAAAACAACTGACTTGTTTTAAATTACAGATTAACATCCATTTTCTTTAACACAAAAATTAACATTCAAACAGATTAAAAATAGTATTGTAGGTAAACTTGTTCAGATAATTAAATGAAAAAAAAAGAAGAATGTAGAGAGGAATGTTTTTTCTGTGAAGTTATTTATGGCCACACTGTATCGCATGTTAACTTTAGACAATATTACAACAAACAGAACAACATTTTCAGATATGAATGAGCCTTTTGACATACAGGTTAAAATAGTTTTTTGTTAGTTATTAACAGAATAAGATAATGCGGTAACGCACCAAAAGGTACGCAACACTTGGTATGTCGGCAGGAACTCTCTTAATTACCAAAACTCCTGTTTGGTTAAAAAATGGTTGATCAAACCTCTGCCGGCTGATCGATACAGAGCAAGTTAAACTCTTTGGAAAAAACTACCGAAAGCATCGTAAACCTTGCAAACCTATGGATCCGAGCGATAACACAAAAAATACTGATTTGAACGAAACTTGGCACATATCTTCATTTTATTAAGAAGGTGGACGAGTTCGTTAGCCAGCTTGTTCGGCCCAGTTTTACTAAAAAAAAATTATATCTCAAAAAATAACAAAGTTATTTTTGATGAAATTTAATGGATATGTTACACCGGCAAACACTTTACCATGTACCAAAATTGAACTTTCTAAGTTAATAGAAAATTGAGTTATTTAAATTTGAATCATTTAATGAAAATTCGCTACCATAACACATTTGCTGCGTCCCGATTTTTTTTTAATGTTAATTAAAATCTCGTTCTCAATTCCCGCAAAATTTCAACTCGACTGTAATGTGAATTGTCATATTAGTTTGAGAGTTTACATCACCTGAAAAGTAATTATTAGTAAACGGAATTGTGGCAAAATTATTGCAAATTGCAAAGACAAATCTATGCAATTCGCAATTGTGAATATTTCACAGAATGTTCACGAGAACATTGTTTGAAATTTTGTTGTGATAGTCTTTCAGCTAAGAATCGTTTTTAAGTGCTCCCTATTTAGATCAGTTCATTTCATTGAGTACCTGCTCAAAATTGAAAACTTATTCATTTATATGAAGTATATATATATATATATATATATATATATATATATATATATATATATATATATATATATATATATATATACCCAAGCAACATTTAAAGTCAAATTGATGTAAAATCGCCCTACCAATAGGTCGGCGAACAAATCACCACAGGTCATTTTCAAGTAAAATTTAAGTGTATATTACCAAGGTGGGGAATAAAGTCAAAGTAATATGTAAGTCGATAATAGGTCCAGCAAGGCATTTCGACCAACGCGTTTTAGTTATATTTAGGGCATATTGATTCAACATTGGGCCAATGGACGTAATATATTGGTAAATATGTGCTACGCTTTACTTCAATCTGACATCTAGGCGCTGAGTGCCGTGACGTTCTTAACAACGAACTACGCATGTGACATTATCCGGTTCTGCAGGATCTGTGGTTATGTATGTATAAATAAACAGTATAGTAGTAGAGATATTGTCCATGTTTGTCAAAAAATGACATCTTGAATGATCAAAGAACTTACTTTAAATATTTGCAACAATGATAAAGGTGATTAGCACTGTATAAAGACAAAACCCACTGCGGTTATGTTTTTTTCTGTTAACATGATGATGATACTTCGATAAAATTCGAGCGCCCGTATAAAAGATAAAATTATTGAAAATTCTTGGAATTCTGATTTTGGAGAATTGGTGATGTAAACAACACAAAACTATCTTGTCGTCATGGTATACAATCATTATTTAATGCTTTTATCGAACTAAAATTTGATTACACTATATTTAACAAAAAATTATTTTTCATTTTCCAATACAATCAAGATGGATACCGCAAAATTAATTTAATATGGCTGCCCTTCTAACATCATTGACCTGAAAGTTAATTTTGCCCTATTTTTTACCTATAAGTCACAATTCCTAATGACAGGGCAAACTAACCAAACTTTGAAGGCATTTTGTCCTATAATGGGAATTTCAACTATATGGTAAACGAATTTTGTTTGAATTTATTAGAAATGAAACATTTTCGTGTATAGAAATATATATTACTTATATCCGTGTACAGCCGAGAGACATATAGGAATGATTATACAGCGCTTTTGGTCTTTGATTCCATAATATATAGACATTAATAGAAAATAGGAACAAAATAAATAAGTAAATAAACATAAACATGACAGCTGACCGTGTTGCCACTGATTCACTCCATTTGGCATGAAAATGGATGTATTATATTAAAGAGGGAAACGTGCTGATTTGATGTAAGCCACTTTGAATGATCAGCATCTATCACTATTTTTCTGTGAGCATTCTTTACTACTCTATAATAGTTTGTAGTATGTCTGTAAATTTTTATTGGTTTCAATGGGGCATTGTAACACTATATTTGTTACTGGTACACGCACATTAACAACAAGAATAAACTTTTATTGATGAAGTTTATCAACTGACACACCTTTAAGATTCACAAATGTATTTCACTGCTGTACACTTTGAACTTTGAGGACAATTTTTATTTCAAGTCAGATTTTATGGGTATTTTCAACTTGAAGGTAGGCAATTTGACTTGGAAGACCATTTCTGCAGTAATTATGACTTTATAGCCGATCAGAAAGCCGTTTTAGGTTAGCTCAGTGCCCAAAATATTTCCTGTGTTGTATTGCAATGAAATTGGTAATATATATGTAAGCTAGACTTCATAAGAAGACCTCCAATTTACTATACCACAGAGACATATTGCAGGTTAATATTAGGTAATAAATTACCTTAAAGTAGGTATTTCAGGTATCTGGGCTTGGTAGTCGATTTTCAGTCCAATTTAGGGCACACTTCGACCTAAAAATTACCAACTCTGGAATTGAAACACAAAAGTATATTCAAGTATATTTTATGAGTAAAATTAAACCATTTTTTTCCCAATTTAGTTACTGACTTTGGAGTAATTTTAATAGTCAAAAATAAGCTAGTTCGGAGCCGCATTTCCAAATTTGTAGTCATTATGACAATTAAGACAACATTTTGGTTAATTATTACTAAATTACAACTTGCTTAGGTTATTTGGACTCGAGTGCTGGTTAACATGCCTTAATTTGTTGCTTGGGTATATATATATATATATATATATATATATATATATATATATATATATATATATATATATATATATATATATATATATATATATATATATATATTCATCTTTTTGTGCAGCTGATTAGTAATTAAGAATTGTGTTACTCTAACTCTAACCGCATTTGTATCTTTTTATTGGGTAAAATTGCTCCTTAAAATCATGCAAGTGTCCTTAATACTGAATAGATAACTTTTTAACCATAACATTAACAATAATGATTTCAAATAATAAAAATAATGTATGTACTCGCACTTGTCATGTTGTTATTTGCAGACAATAAATTTGGTGGTACCTCCTTCATTTATTTTCTGTGTTCACCTAAGTTTGTGGCTATAAATTATGAAGCATTTGCGATTGTAAAAAGTTCAAGGGTTTGTTCATTTATCTAGTGGACAGATACCCGCATTTCACAGCAAGTCTCCTCAACAGAGTGCAAATCGTAGTTCCTCACTAGGATTTGTCTCTTGCTAATTTCCATCATCATTTATCTTAACGACCCAGAAGACCCAAGAGAAAAACATGCTGACATGTAACGCTACTTTACTTGCAAAAATGCTTCGGCATTTATTATCGTTATACGTTAAGTTTGCTGTCACACTGAGTTATTGATTCCCATTTTTATTTATAATTAACTACTAAATGCTCTCCCTAAACGAGTAAAAAATTTATGGAATATTTTATGACACTCCAATCGAGTGTATGTTTCCGATATTATGTGACACTACATTTTTACAACTATATACAGGACTGGCATAAAAAGTATGTTTAATAAATTTATTGTATCCTTTGCTAGTAATTTTGAAGGAAATGCTGTAAGAGGTCAACTTACATTTTTTAATTGTCACATTTTATGTACCTTTTTTTTTACCCACTCCAACTCCCATTTAAAGAGTACCTTACTACCGTCACACTATTTTTCAATAAAACATGGGGTCGGATGATACCTCTTTTTGTGGGAAATTAATTATTTATTCAGCACTATAAAAAACTTCAGTTTTGCTCAGTGGTGTTCGAAAAAGTAAATGATTTTCGAAAAGCAAGGGATAAATTCAATGACAATTGGGTTTGTTAAGTCACGCAGACAAATTGAATCCAGGAGACTTAGTTGGCCACTTGAAGATCCTAAATGAAGTCAGTTGCCAAACCAACAGATCAAACTCCAGCTAAACTGGACTTTATAGTTTTATTTGACGTGGTCATAACTGACCGTCGTACGGGACGAAGACAGTGCAAGGCTGACAAGCAATTCACCCTTATGGTGTTTATGTGAGTCTCAACAAATGGATGGAACAGAACTGGGATAAGAGGACCTAACTTCAGACTCGCTACTTCCTTAGGAAAAACTTCCACCATCTTTCAAGCATAAATCCTTGCTATAAACCTCTGTGTACAATAACTCATATAAAGAAGACTAAAAAACAGAGATTTATGTCCTTTCAGACAAAGACTCTGGAAGCATTAAAAACCGAGTCTTAACTGACCTGGGACCGCAATAATCTTTAAAGCCACTGGCTACAAACAACAAATGAACTTTGATCTGGATACCAGAGCATCAAGGCATTAAAGCAAATGATAAAGCGGATAGCCTTGCAAAAATGCCCTCAACTACACCATTTAGAGATCCAGAGCACTACTGTGGTTTAACAAAAAACCATGTAAAAAATGAACTTGACGGGAGAGGAACTAAATGTTGTAATACTGGAGAAAAACGCCAAGCTCAAGGCAGACAAAACGGTTCGTCACCATATCAACACAGACGTCTGAATTGCTTCTTTTAATTGAATAGGAATAAATCACATGACTTTTCACGGGACACTTTCCAGTGGGATACCACCTTATGAAGATGAGTAGGGTGAGCAACGAAAACGGCAGATACTGCACTGAATCAGTGGAAACAATGGAACAATCGCTACGCGATTGCACAGCTCAGTTCTGCAAACGGATGAAATATCTTGGAGAGGTGACTTTAACATCCAAGGAAATAGGTAAAATAGCTGCCAAAAGAATAACAGGCTACACAAAAAGTGTCACTTTTTGGGCAACTATTAGCGCTGAGAGCCAAAAGACACACGGCTCACTAAGCAATCTACAATCTACACGTTTGTACTCCAATTGAGTACGATTTTGCTCCAGTATTCAATTTTATCGACAATTTTACACCATAAAGGTTTTTTGGGGGTACAACAGCTAATACTTTACATTTTTTTTTTCTTCGGATCTAAATCACTTGGCCTGTTTTTGCCAACTTTGGATTTTAGATATCCACAAAGCATACGGTTGATATTAGGAGATCTTGGTGGCCACTCTATAGATTCTCCTCTTAAAATTCGCCCATTAGAAAAGACCTAATCTAAGTAAGTTTAGACGGGGCTGCATAGTGTGTCCATGCTCCAGCTTTCTGGAAAAAGAGATGATATGCTGGAAGATCAGGTGGTTCTTAGACTGGGTATATAGGTGTGGAATTAAGTTGACCTGAATAAAATTGAAATACTTTTTCCTGCTAGCGTCTGATCAGAAAAATAGGGACATTTTATTTGATCACTCGCCATCCCCATGATTATAAAGATAGAGTAAATAATGCAATAGAAACAGGGTAGCAAACTAAATAGAAGCTCACTCCCATAATTATTTTTAAACTTAAAGTAATTTGAAGAGATGTCACAACCGTATTACAAAGATTTGGGAAGAAATTTACAAGTTTCAAATCTAAAAGTCCCCAAAAAGTGTTGTCAACTATGTTTTTCAATGTGCAATTCCCTTGAATTTATTAATAAAGTTAAAAATATTAAATTGGTTGAACGCATATCTTTTGATGTGATCTCGTTGTTTTTAGTGTCCCCATAAAAGAAACGATAACGTATTTAGAGCATTTGTTAAAAATTAACAATGTGGATGAAGAGGTCTGCATAGAACAGTTTTTATAATAGACCAAAATAGTAAAAATGTTTGTAATAATGTATAATTTGACTGGGGATAATAATCAATGTATAATGCTATTGATGAAGTGCGGTAGCTACAATGAAATAAGGAGATGCTGAAGACAAAACGTCATGGGTGCGAAGTCATCGCCTTGAGACTGTGATCATGATGATGAATGCAAAGCTTACTGGTAAATTGTTTACATCAGCCAAAATCTAAAATTTGAGTAGAAGCTTTAATATAAAATTAGCCTAAAAAATTTCGGAACTCGTATGCTTAGAAAGGATCACATAATGTATAAATTTTTAGCGCTTTTTTCAAGTCGATTTAATATTTCTTTGAAGTAGGTATTTTTAGCTGAAAGGGCTGTATCCTTGTCAGTTATTGCGTGGCGAATTTTAGGTGGAATAAAGTTGTTGAATGGCAAGGTTCATTACAAAAGGGATTAGAACGCCATTTTACATATGCTGCGGTCACGTGTTGATGGTTTGTTGAACTCCGGGATCTGTACAAGACTCACTCACTGTTATTTATTGTGTCAACCACATGAACACTTTTACCACGAAACATCGCAACAACCACCACGAAGATAATTTCTTGTTCCTGGTTTAATTTTTTGTTCCACGTTTCAGTTTCGGTCTCAGAGTTCCCCCTTTCTCATCCATTCCAAACCTTTTTATGAGTAGAATAGAAAATGCAAAGCACTATTTTCTTAGAGTATGTTTTCGTTATGTGGACGATATTTTCGTAGTGTTTAATATAAACGTTTGCAAAGTAGACGATTTTATTACCAGGTTGCCCTCATTAAATTTACCTATGAAGAAGAAATTATTAACAAATTATATTTTCTTGATGTATTCGTCATGAAAAAAAGAGACACTTTAGAATTTGACATCCACAGAAAGGAAACTACTACATTATGAGCTTAACTTGTGAACCAGGCCCATAAAGAATACTCCAATTGTGTTAGATCTGGAGAGCTTGCAGGCCAACAAAAAGAACCACCGCGACCAGTCCAACGCCCCAGAAAACTTTCATTTAAATGTGGCCTGATCTGGCGAGCAGAATGGGGAGTAGCTCCACTTGCTGATAATACATTTGCAGCCTGATGTTTAAAGACATATTTTAATAGTCTATGCAATTTATTTCGTAAAAAATGAGTTGCGGGTCTCCTGTGAGGCGATTCCCCAATGAAAGGGGCAAATAAATACTGTCGATCATAGCACACCACACGTGCATCGAAAATTTGTGCTGTAACGTGGGGATTGTCGTCCTATAATGCATGGGAGTTACGAGTATTGTTGATACCACCACGGGTAAATCTTGCTTTATCGGTAAAAACTAAGCTTTCTAAGTTATATTTAAGGTAGATTCTAAATTAACTGATTTTTGAGCTTTTCATTAAAAAAACTTAAAAAATGTGGGTGAACTACTATACATTTTTTTAGATAGACCCTGAGAGTCTTTTTTGAGGATTTAAAAGAAACTCATTAGTACCTGGAAAATCGTCATACTGCCAATCTAGCGACTGCTCAGAGAACAATAGTATGGTGTATGTAAATGAAATATCGATCTGGGTAACAAATTGGCGACTTCCCGATCCGACATCGAAATCACATCCCGAAGCAGGAGGAAGTCCGGGGTGCAATTTCCGGTGTGAGTACAATAGCGGGCTCTACGTCTGATCCTGGAGAATCCGGGCATGAATCACGGCAAACATGCTTCAGACACACACATACACACAGGGAAGATCACAGAGGGGGATTGAAGCTGTCCCTGCTACCGAGTCCCGGTGTTAGCCACTAACGAGCGAGCTCCCGCTTTAACGACTGTTTGATCGTCACCTTGCCACCTGCAAACGTTTCTCTGCTGCTCCTGCTAATTGACATCGCCTTCTCGCACGTTGTTGCTCTGTTTACTGCCGTTTGTAAATAAAATAACATATTATTCGGCAAACAAATTTACTCCTGGGGTCTCCAATATACATCTTTATTTATTAGAGAGCCTCACGTGCTGTTCTCATGGTTTTGTCTTAAGCTCAACGCACGAAAAAATATCAATTATCATTTTAAGAACGTCCTTCAAAAAGTTTTTGGAAGCATCAAAAAAATGCACACACCTAAAGAAATAGATGGTTTTTGCAGATTTTCGGCTTAGATACATTATTCTTTAAAAAACCAGCCAGTGCCTTATGGTAGTGAATTTTCGTAGAAATCATCTACCCTATATATATATATATATATATATATATATATATATATATATATATATATATATATATATATATATATATATATATATATATTCTTAAAATTGTGGGATAGCCGTCAGTTGCAATAAAAGCTCTTAAATAATTTCCGAGCTTTCGGAATAATTTATTCCATTATCAAGGATATAACGCGAGTTTTACTTGAACTAATTATTAATTAACAAACATGACAAAAACCTTTTGGAAAATTTGATTGAATTCGATGAAAGTAACACACACACGCACACACACCCATGCACCCGCAGATACAACACGCGCGCGCACACACACACAACACACGCACGCGCGCGCGCGCGCGTGAATACACACACAAATTCAAAAGTCTCAAAGTCATCATTTCGTCATAAGCGAATTTTTTACATGCAAATTCGATAAAAAGGTGTTTGCAACGAAAATTTAAGAAAAAAAATCCATAAGAATCTGGTAACAAAATTGCTTACAAAAATAAGTTCTCTATGAGAATCCGCTAAAAAATTGTATTTCTACAAAAATTTGTTAAAAAAATTGTACGTAAAAAATTCGATAAAATATTTTACGTGAGAAATTCGATAATATATTTTTCTTAAACAATGTTTTTGCACGAAAATACATTAAACATTATTTTTCACGAATTTCGTTGATCAAAAAATTGTCATTAAGACTTTGCTAAATATTCTGTCACAAAACCTCGAAACAAATTTTTCTTTCAAAAAATTACAAACATTTTTTTCTTCCAAGGAACTTTGCTAAAAAGTTTGTAAAAAAAAAACTGCTATTACAAGAACATTTCTTCTGCGGGACCACAAAGAAAATTTTCTTTTCCCTGACGATCCCGTAAAAACCTAAACCGGTTGCAGAGAAGAAAACATTTGTGAAGTCATAGAAAAAGTTCCTATGGCTGTATTGCGTATGAAATGGTTTCACCATGTTAGAGCTATCAAAATAACCTGATCTGCTGTTAAAGTTTGAATTTAAATTTCTCATCTCATTAATAATCGTTTCTATAAAAATGCCCTAAAGTTGCATTTCTATTACATAATTTGATCATATAGCCTAAAAAAAACAAAAAATGTAAACGAAAGTTCACACACCTGTAGGATGTCAACTGTGTCATGCTCGAGTTTAGGTTTCATACGCGCGCTCTAAGGAACTCGGTTGGCTATAGAGATATTGACAGACTTGTAATGAACAGGTTATAAGGTCGTATGTAAATGTATGCTTAGCATAGCAAATAATGATTGGTAAAGGATTTTTTGGCAATTATTGTATCAAATGAGGAAGGATAATAATTGAAACAGAAATCTAGCACTTGGTTAAAGAGATTTAATTGAATATTTTCTATGCATCATGTCCAGAACCTTTGTTAAAACTTATTAATTTTGAGGTTTTAAATCGTCACTTTTTAGAAGAACAACTACACAATTTTCAACGTAATTTTTATTGTACTTCTTGACGTTTTTGGAACAAGAAAATATAGCCATATGCCCAGTTTCACAAAGCTCGAGTAAATATGTAACGGGCGGTTAGTATGATTCGGGTTTTTGCCATGATAACCAAATAATTTGAAGCTGTAATTGGTTGTATTAAGCCTTGATCATCTAACCGGTTAAATGTTTAATCGAACTTTGTAAAACTGGGCATTTGTCTCTAATATTCAAGAAATTTTGTTTAACACACAATATTTTAATCTTGTTCGAGATAAAAGGACCACCAACAGTAGCTAATTGTGTAACATTGTAAGCATCCAAGAACGCAGACATCATAGACAACATATGAGAAATCAGCATAGTAGGGGACACCTTGGAAACAACGCAGTAAACCGAGTCAGCAGCACTTCAAGTCACCTCGTGTTACTCTGCACATTGCGTGCTATACTATTTTATTACACTTATGTTGATATTTAATTATTTTATTCTTATATTTTATGTCATATCTATTAATTAGGTAATCAGGCAATAAATTTGTTTAAAAAATCACTACGTCTTAACCGTAAAGTTAAGTGGCGTAGTCATTAGTATCGGTTAGAAAATAGAACGGAGATCGACAAATGAATATTTCTCGCAAGTCAGGGAACTTGACCTAGATAATAATATACTTGAAGCAGATACTACATTTCATAGGAATGAACCAGAACAAAGTTATGTAAGTAACAATTGCAATTATAGCACGGGACTGCTAACGTATTCCGCAGACCCGGCACAACGTAATTATCAACAGAGATCTTATGGCACAATCGTTAAGCAAGAACAGATTAGTCGAAGAATAATAATCAGAATGTATTACGGAACAGTTTTAATAATACGAGGAGCAATAAGAAACCAGTGATAAATCAAAAGAACATAATTGATCAGATAGATACAGCTTATTTAAACGACGAAGAAAAAACAGTGTTATTAACGCTTTTATCGGGATATCAAGATATATTTTTAAATAAAGACGAACCTCTAACACACTAATGTGACCAAACATAGGATACGTACAACAGACCATATGCCAGTCCATTCAAACTTATATAGGTATCCATACGTACACAAATCCGAGGTAGATCGGCAAGTAAACGCAATTTTAAGACAAAAATCATTAGGAAAAGTCACAGCTCATCTATTTGGGTCATATCCAAAAAAATGGATAAATCAATTAAACAGAAATAGAGGATTGTGATAGAGTACAGAAAGTTAAATGAAAATGCATACCAGATAGACACCAAATTCCAAAAATTGATGAAATATTAGATAAAATTGGACGAGCACAATACTTTTCGACTATCGACTTAATATCAGGGTATCACCAAATCGAAATGGACCCCAGGGACATAGAAGCAACAGCGTTTACGACGGATACTGGGCATTGGGAGTACACCAAAATGCCGTTTGGATTATCAGGAGCTCCAGCGACATCTTGCAGACTAATTAATGCAGAGCGTTTTACAAGGCCTAATAGGAAAAACATGTCTAGTATACATGGATGACGTCATATTATTCTCCACATCATTACAGGAACATATTGAAAAACTTAGATTTGTATTTGAAAAATTTAGGCAAAGTAACCGCAAAATCCAACTGGACCAGAGCGATTTTCTAAAGAAAGAAGCGGAATTTGACGAAACCACTAACTAAATGCTTAAAGAAGAACTCAAAAATAGATACGCACACATTATAGTCAACATATGAAGGCACCTTGAAATCAGCATAGTAGAGGACACCTTGGGAACAACGCAGTAAACCAAGTCAGCCGGACTTCAGGTCACCCCTACGAAATAATGGAACCACTTTCGAGTGGATTTGTTATAAATAGGAAGCCCGCCTTCAGCGAGCTGATCATTCCTGTTTCTTCGTGTTACTCTGCTCATTGCGTGCTGTACTATTATATCACACTTATATTGACGATTAATTATGTTATTCTTTTTATATTTTATGTCTTATGTATTAATTGTGTAATCAGTCAATAAATTTGTTTAAAAACTCAATACGTCTTAACCGTAAAGTTAAGTTGCGTTTCTCTGACCACCCAGTGGCACCCAACTTTTTTCTTTAAATGTTTATAACTTTTTTTCTTTAAACTTAGGGATCTACATGTTGGTATGTGGTTTACATTTTATAAGATAAAGCGGCGTGCCAAATTTGGTAGCCATAGCTTTGTTATATACGGAGATACAAAAATTATCCAAAAGAGAACCCAAAATGTTCACAAAACAACTGGTGGGAATTTCTTGTCTAATGAACTTATCTAAACCACTTAGAAAAAGTCTGGACGCAGAAAGTGCGTTATGGTAGTGAACTTTCATAGAAATGATCTGGCATCCAATATTTTTTATAACTTTTTTCCTTGTACCATAAGAATCTAAATTGGCGTGTAGTTTAATTTTTATACCATAAACTTACGTACCAAATTTGGTTACCAAAGCTTTTTTCTTTTTGGAGATAGAATTTTTTTACGAAAGAAAAACCCGGAAAACTTGGTCCGATTTTTCTGGCTAACGAACTTGTCCAAGCCACTTACAAAAGAAAGGTACATGCCAAATTTTGTTTGCCCCTGTTATAATTTAAGTATATATATATATATATATATATATATATATATATATATATATATATATATATATATATATATATATGCAGTGAAACCTGGTTAAGTCGGCGCTGGACAGGGGAGAAGCCTCTACTACTGATATTTCCAATGAGGTCCCGACACTTTTGCATTGAAATACATCTATAACTGTGACCGTTAAGCTCAATAGCCTGTATAACTAAGACAAACTTATACATGCTATTATATATACTTATATGTATATGGAAGTTATATATATATATATATATATATATATATATATATATATATATATATATATATATATATATATATATATATATATATAAGTACTATATTTATTGTATTAGACAATGTAACATTTTATCAAATAAGTAGTATTTTTGTATTATAAATAGTATTTTTGTTTTTCTAATCGAGTCAAGGTCCAATCAAAATGCACTGAATAAAATGTACAGACAAATCAAAATTCAACGAAACTTTTTAGGGTTGAATATCCTGTAGCGAATTTTTGCAAAAATTGGAATTACTACTGTTGAAAATTTAATATTATTGTTAATATCTCAATTATGGTGTATATTTATTTGAACAAATCCACGTCCATTTTAGATGTAAAATGACATCCTGCAACGTGAAAACTGCACCTATACATTCAGCCTCCTTCGAGTAACAGTTGCAACCCCTAAATGGTTAAATGGGAAGTAAGGGCTTGTGATACCTCATTTGAAAGATCTCTTCATTCTCTATTTAAAACTGCTATGGTTTTAAAATTTATTGCAAAAATTAACTGTACATTGATTCATAACTTCCACATGGCTGTGATAATCTACTTTCCTGAGAAAGGCATTCTCATGAAATCAATTTAGGGTCCATGACTTGACCACAAAGAAAATATTCATATTGCTGTACGCACAAACTTTTGTAACGTTGTATTACTTGTGTTTTAACGAAAAAATGTCAATTTTCATCAAATCATCCATCATTTGTCCCCTACCCCCTGGAGCGATCTTACCCAAAAACAATTCGAAGCGTTCCTTTGCTGGGTGCTAACTAGGTACAAAATTTGAAGATTATATCTCAGTTCGTTCGAAAGTTATTATACTAACAGACAGACGACAGATAAAAATATGTTCGTTCCAGAATCAATTTTTTTTATATACTTTGAGACTTATTACGCAGTTTTGGCAAAACAAAATTTCGAAATTTCTGTCGCCGATATTCCAACCCCACATATTAAACCCCTAATTCAATTTCAGCACAGAATATCAGATGTTTGATGAAGCAGAAAGTTTTATAATAAACAAACCCTAAATTGAGTTGTAATGAAGAAATCTCGATTTTAACCAAATCATCCCCTACCCCCTGAAGCAACCTTACCCAAAAACAATTCGAAGCGTTCCTCTGTCGGGTGCTAACTAGATACCCAATTTGAAGATGGTATCTAAATTCTGAGGTAGGCAAAAGTTTGATACGCCACTGGACTGCGGCACGCCACTGGCGACCAGAAATATTTTAGAAACCTAGCGATGGTAATTATGCACAATGCTCTTAGAATTTTTTCAATATCTTGTACAGTAGGGGAGCTATGGTCGGAGGCGTTTTAGGTGCTACACCCTGTATACAATGCGCGTCAAAAGTAATGAATACGAAGGCGGGTCAATAAATCCGCGGCCTTTAGAACGAAAGACAGGTTTTTTGACAAAAAATCATCTTATTTCTCAACAGTCTCCTTTGACCTCTATACACTTCGTCCAACGTTTCTCCAATTTTTTTATCCCTTCCAAAAAATTAGATTTGTCGAGGTTCTCAAAATAGGTATCTGTTTGTGAGATGATTTCATCATTCGAGTTAAATCTCTACCGCCGAACCATTTCTTAAAGTTTGGAAACAAGAAATAGTCACTCGAGGCTAAATCCGGAGAATAGGGCGGATGAGGGAGCAATTCGTAGCCCAATTTATGCAATTTCGCCATGGAGACTACACACGTGTACACCCTTGCATTGTCTTGGTGGAAAAGAACTTTTTTCTTGGCCAAATGCGGTCGTTTTTTCTTCAAATCGTCATTGAATCGACCCAATAAGTTGGTGTAATATTCGCCATTGATTGTTCTTCTCTTCTGAAGGTAATTAATCTGGATTATACCGCATGTATCCCAAAAAACGGCCGCCATGAGTTTATTGGCTGACAAACCCACCTTGGCCTTCTTCGGTGCTGATTCGCACGGAGAAACCCACTGTTTTGACTGCTGCTTGGTCTCTGGTGTGTTGTGGTGAATCCATGTTTCGTCCACGGTTACGAAACGGCGCAAAAACTTGTCCCTATTGCGGTTGAACAACGCTAAACACTCCTTCGAAGTTGTCACACGATTGCGTTTGTGGTCGATTGTGAGCAAACGCGGCACCCATCTTGCGGATAGCTTTCTCATACCCAAGTGATCATGCAAAATCGAAACAACTGAGCCATGTAATATGCCTATGGCTTCCACAATCTCGCACACTTTCAATCTTCGATCTGCCAACACCACATCGTGCATTTTTTAAATTGTTTCGGGTGTAACGCCCTCAACTGGGCGTCCAGAACGTTCGGCGTCATTTGTGCTTGTACGGCCGCAACGAAATTCAGTAAACCACTTTTTACCATGGAAATTGATGGTGTGGAGTCCCCATAGTATTTATCAAGCTTAGCCTTGATTTGAGTGTTCGTTTTTTCCGCAAAAAATAATGTTTGATGAGCACACGAAATTCACTTTTTTTCATTTTCTTTATAACTCAAGAGGTTGTCTGCTTTCAATGGGTGTCTAACACAAACTAAATGACGCAGCTTGTCAAAATTTGACAGGAGTCAACTGACAGATGCTTGTTGGCAGGAGCAGTGTTGCCCCTCCTGTTGAAAGGCGGAAAATTCAAAAAGTCACGGACTTATTGCCTCGCCCTCGTAGATTCGGCAAAACAGAGAGATTTTTTAAAGCAAACTAAACAAGCAGGTCAATTTTGTTAAACAATGAACTACATTTTGACATACTATTCAATTATACAGAGTGACGCGCTAAAGAATGATGACGTCATCGATGTTTTTTTCAAATAGCAATCCCCATTTTTTCTCCGACTTTTAATACTTTATTCAACTGCCAACAAGGTGATATAATTACTTCCACATCGTCACAACGTGTGGCAAAGTATGGCATTGGCGACAAAAATTTCAAAACTTTTTTTGGCTTAAACGTCATAAAAGTGTCAAAACAAATATAAAACATGCTTTGGGAACGAAACTTTTTGTGTGTCGGTCTGTATGTCTCTGTTTGTACCCACGATAACTTTAGAACGAATTGAGATATCGTCTTCAAATTTGGTATACAGTTAGCACTCGGCAAACGAACGGTTCGGATTGTTTAGGGTAAAATCGCTATTGGGGTAGGGGATGAATGGGGGGGTGTTTTGGTGAAAATTGACATTTTTTCCTTAAAATTTGATTAACACAACGTTTTAGAGTTTGTTTATTAGAAACGGCGTAAAGTCTAAAAACATATAGAAAACTTGATTCTGGAACGAATTTTCATTTGTTCTGTCGGTCTTTTGGTTGGTCGGTCTGTCTGTCGGCCTGTACGCCTGTCTGTTAGTAGGCGCCATAATTTTCAAACGAATTTAAATACAAGCTTCAAATTTGGTATCCAGCTGGCACCCGACAAAGGAACATTTCGAATTGTTTTTGGGTAAGATCGCTTCAGGGGGTAGGGTGGTAATTTGGTGAAAATTGACATTTTTTCGTTAAAACTCTCGCGGAATATAACGTTTAAGAAGTTTATAGGTACAGGAATATGATTTTTTTTTTGTGATCCAGTCATGGACACTGAATTCATTTCATGAGAACGTCTTTCCGAGGAGAGTAGATTATCACAGCTATGTGGAGGTTAAGATTCAATTTGCAGCACTATTTTATGTTACGTTACATAAGGAAAATTTCGAGAAAAATATTTTTGAAATATGAAATGTGAAATTTTGTATTATTCTAAAAGTAGAGGCAAATATAACCTTATTATCAAAGTAAATAATCACAATATTCACCAGCAACTTCTTGAGGTAACCTACGTTCAAATTCTAATAAAACATTTGAAAGAGTATCTGGTTTAGTTGCTCTGATCGTAGTTCTAAGCCTTTCCTGCAGAACTTGCAGGTTGTCTGGTTTCTGTCTTTACACAGCACTTTTTACATAGCCCCATAAAAAAGTCCAGAAAAGTCAAATCGGGTGATATTGCAGGCCATTCTGCTCTGCCTCGTCCACCGATTCGGAAACGCAAAATTGAGATATTCACGAACTTGTCTTGCATAATGCGGCGATGCTCCGTCTTGCTGAAACAACAAAGAACTATGGGAAACCGCTGGTTTTTCAGCGTTAGCGTAAATGTTAATCAATGCGGGAAGTAATTCACTTTGCAAAAAATGAAGATAGACCTCCCCTGTCAATGTCCCCTTAAAAAAGTACGGCACTACGACGTGACCGCCAACAATTCCAGCTCAGACATTGATTTTCTTGGGTACTGTGTTTTCTGTCCGCAAAACCAATGCGGATTTTTTGGCGCCCAGTATCTGCACTTTTGTCGAAGGAGCCTACGCACTCATCTAAATAAATTTTTTCAAAATTCAAAATTCTCGATCTCCTCATTAGTGATTTTTTTCACTTGTAACGAGTAGGCAATGAAATGCTTTACGAAAATATTCGTTCTATGTAATATACGCAATCAAACAAGCTTATAAACACATTTTATCAGCTTCACACAAACGTTTACGAATTGCAGAAAAATAATCACTGATTGTAAACATTCCGGTTTCTACCAAGATGAAAGGCCATTTCAGTTTGACACGAACAATCGTGAACTTTAGCAACGAGCGGCTGTTCGAAAACGAATAACCTATAGCCTTTCGAATATGCACATAATTTACATGAAACAAATGTTATGAAATCAACGGAGCATTTAGCAAATCAAACAAAATTCCCCACGAACAATTTCAACAATTTCAAGAAGCTTTAATCACTGAACGGTAAATCTTGTCGCTCGACTAACCCCAGGACTCCAAACCTCACTGTGTGGATTTCACAATGCCTGGCTGAACTTAGCATCTGATTTCCTGCGACATTTAAAATTAGGGACTTTTAATTAGGAATCTGCTTACAGCTATGTTTCATCAAAAATTTGATAATTAAAAAAGTTTTAACGACTAAAGAAAAACTAACATATTACAAATAGCTGTTTTATCTTGAAAGTTAAGTTGATTTTGCGACGCGGAGACATAAAAGTCTGGAGAATCCATTTAACTCATTTAACAAGCATCTGATTAAACTGAAATAGGAATTTTAGTTATTTTAAAGTCGTTAAGTTGGAATGGTTATGTGGTCGTTTTATTAAGTTTTTCCACAAAGCGCACCTGCATCCCGCATTTACATTCTGGAGGCGCTCTAGAGCTTTGAGCTTTCGGAGACGTTAATAAGTAAGTAGATCATTTTACACTGAAGCCTAAATGCAGACATTATACTAGGCACGTTTATGGGATTACGAACAATTTATTGAATTACTTCCGTGTATTAATTATGAGATTACGGAGTTATTTAATCGTGGCGGATGCAACGATGCGTGCAAACAAACCCCATTACACTCAGGCAGTAAGTAATAGCATGCAGAAAGTAACATTTAATTACTTTTCGTGCTTAATACACCTATAGACAATCAACAATGGACTATAATTATTGAAAAGTGAAAGTTTTTGTGTCTTTTCGTACAAAAATTCACCAATGAGGAGATCGCGACTTTTGAACTTCAAAAAAAATGTCTTCAAATACGCGCGAACTAGGCCCCCAAGAACACATATCCGGGGTTAGTTTCAATTTTGTTTTTATATATTTATTGTATTATTGTATTTATTTATTGCTTTATTTGATAAAATGTTACATTGTCTAATACAATAAATATAGTACTTATATATATATATATATATATATATATATATATATATATATATATATATATAACTTCCATATACATATAAGTATATATAATAGCATGTATAAGTTTGTCTTAGTTATACAGGCTATTGAGCTTAACGGTCACAGTTATAGATGTATTTCAATGCAAAAGTGTCGGGACCTCATTGGAAATATCAGTAGTAGAGGCTTCTCCCCTGTCCAGCGCCGACTTAACCAGGTTTCACTGCATATATATATATATATATATATATATATATATATATATATATATATATATATATATATATATATATATATATATATATATATATATATACTTAAATTATAACAGGGGCAAACAAAATTTGGCATGTACCTTTCTTTTGTAAGTGGCTTGGACAAGTTCGTTAGCCAGAAAAATCGGACCAAGTTTTCCGGGTTTTTCTTTCGTAAAAAAATTCTATCTCCAAAAAGAAAAAAGCTTTGGTAACCAAATTTGGTACGTAAGTTTATGGTATAAAAATTAAACTACACGCCAATTTAGATTCTTATGGTACAAGGAAAAAAGTTATAAAAAATATTGGATGCCAGATCATTTCTATGAAAGTTCACTACCATAACGCACTTTCTGCGTCCAGACTTTTTCTAAGTGGTTTAGATAAGTTCATTAGACAAGAAATTCCCACCAGTTGTTTTGTGAACATTTTGGGTTCTCTTTTGGATAATTTTTGTATCTCCGTATATAACAAAGCTATGGCTACCAAATTTGGCACGCCGCTTTATCTTATAAAATGTAAACCACATACCAACATGTAGATCCCTAAGTTTAAAGAAAAAAAGTTATAAACATTTAAAGAAAAAAGTTGGGTGCCACTGGGTGGTCAGAGAAACGCAACTTAACTTTACGGTTAAGACGTATTGAGTTTTTAAACAAATTTATTGACTGATTACACAATTAATACATAAGATTGATTTGATGAAAATAGACATTTTTTCGTTAAAACACAAGTAATACAACGTTACAAAAGTTTGTGCGTACAGCAATATGAATATTTTCTTTGTGGTCAAGTCATGGACCCTAAATTGATTTCATGAGAATGCCTTTCTCAGGAAAGTAGATTATCACAGCCATGTGGAAGTTATGAATCAATGTACAGTTAATTTTTGCAATAAATTTTAAAACCATAGCAGTTTTAAATAGAGAATGAAGAGATCTTTCAAATGAGGTATCACAAGCCCTTACTTCCCATTTAACCATTTAGGGGTTGCAACTGTTACTCGAAGGAGGCTGAATGTATAGGTGCAGTTTTCACGTTGCAGGATGTCATTTTACATCTAAAATGGACGTGGATTTGTTCAAATAAATATACACCATAATTGAGATATTAACAATAATATTAAATTTTCAACAGTAGTAATTCCAATTTTTGCAAAAATTCGCTACAGGATATTCAACCCTAAAAAGTTTCGTTGAATTTTGATTTGTCTGTACATTTTATTCAGTGCATTTTGATTGGACCTTGACTCGATTAGAAAAACAAAAATACTATAACTGCGTGTATTTGGCACATGATATTAAAAAAAAACTCTGGACGCAGCAAGTGCGTAATGGCAGTGAATTTTTATAAAAATGCTTTGAATATCAAATATGTCTTTTTAATGCAAGCAGTCATCAATTTGGTTACCGGTATAACCTATATAGTAGAAACAATATGCCATATTTTATCAAAATAACTTATTGTTTGAAAATGTACAAAAATTTTCCGACAATATACCTTAAACGTTGGTTTTCTAACCAACCAATCTTAGGTTAATAGCAAATTGAGTTATTGAAATTTGAAGCATTTAATGAAAATTTGCTACAAAAACGCACTTACTGCGTCTTGATTTTTTTCTTACATACATATTTCGATAAAAAATGCAATAAATTAAGGCTGTTCGAAAAAAATTCTAGGGATCGACTTGTGGGCCAGCCGGTGATTGTCAAAATAATTTTATAGAATGCAGCTCCAGACACCCTATAATTAACTTATACAATCGTTTCTCGTCTCTTGTATAATAATAATATTCAGATTTACCGTAGAAACGCGTCACCCTGTATATATGTAAGCAGATCAAAACTGAACGTAAACCCGGATATGGATTCCAGGGGGCTTAGTTTGCGCTCATTTGAAGAAATCTTTAAAATTTTAAAGTCGCGGTGTCCTCATTGACGATTATTTTGTACGAAAATTAGCTAAAAATTATGGACCGTTAAACCATGAACTTAACTAAAACTACCGCCAAAGCATTAGAAAGTAAGAACTAACCTGTTGCATATCAGCCCTTTTGTAAAACTTCGATCCTTTATATGTGTTGATAAAACATAACAAACACTGTTTAATCCACCCACTAACATTAATAAAGGAATAATTTGCACTTGTATATAAAAATTTCCCAAATGACACAAATAATTCGTCGACTCAAACAAATAAACATATAAATAATCTCATACCAATACCATACGCCATCAGTTACAGCGTCTAACAGACCTGCGCAATAATATCAAATGTTCCGTTACCACGGTAACGACATACTAGATCTCATATAAGTTATTGACAATGAAACGCGGTGATATTAAACATAAATGTTTCAAATTTGAATAGCTCAATTTTCTGTAACCCTAGAAAGCTGAATTTTGGCACGTAGTTAGGTCTTTCCCAAAGCAATATGTACACCAAATTTTATCGAAATATCTGTGTAATTTTCGGAGAAAAATTGTCTTTCGCAAGAAAACTCAAAATTTCCCCGGAAAACAATGTCCGATTTTTCTGGCTAACGAACATATAAAAATCGAAACTGACCCCGGATATGGGTTCTAGGTGCCCAAATTCGCGCTCATTTGCAAAAATTTTTGCAAAGTTTCACCATCGATACCTCTATATTAGTGAATTTTTTAAAATAAAAATTCACTAAAACAAAGATTTTGTTACGGTGTTTCTATCGACAAAAGAGCAGAAACAGCAACCATTACCGTGTATATACGAAACAGGAAAACAACCGCATGAGATATGATCTCTAATTACGATTTCCTCGGTGACATTCCGCGTCCTTATAGAATCCAACGTAAAATATAGAAATGCAAACGTGCCTCGCAATTACCGCAAGTTCTTCAGTTGCAGCACACGCAGGCACGGAACTTTTCTTATAAATCCATTATACTGCAAAAACGTCATCATAAAAATCCGTAGCGGCCGACACGAAACGACAACACCACATTAAATCTAAATAAATAAAGGCAAGCAAGAAGTCAGAAACAATGAACCAGTCAACATTTCACTTTGCTTTGAACTTTTAATACGCGTCTCCCCGCAAATTGTCTAAGTGAAACCACAAAAAAGACATTATTTTCAATTTGCGGTCTCTGTTACTGCTCGTTACCGCTGCACTGCAATAAACGCAGATCCCTGTTATAAATTCTTGTTTGGTGTTGCGCCTGGATCCCCTGTGTTACTTTAATATGACACAATATACGTCTCCTGCCCATCAAACTACGCTCGTCCCGCATCACCTTGGGGACACCTAATTGATTAGGAAATGAGAACATTATTAAATGTGATAAGAATTTTATTATGAGCAAGCTTTCTCCGAACAAAATTAACCTCATAAAAATTCGCGACGCAGCAAGTGCGTGAATTTTCATAAGAACTGTACACTATTAGTGCGACATATTATTCACATTTATAATACTTTAAATTTAAGTCGACCTTGAAGATCGGTTTTAGAGGTCCTAATTGGTGCTTGTTTGAAAACTTTTTTCGATAGTGTTACCATCGATATATCTCTATTATCATAAAAATATTTGAATATTGTGTTCTACCTCCTTTTGAAAAAAAACTTTAAATGACCAAAACTCAATTTTCTCTGAAGCTAGAAAATTAAAATTTGGTATATGTAGGTACGATAAGTTTTAAAAAATTACACATTTCATTATAGTTACAATAACTCTCCAGAAGAAAACTTAATTCATATTTATAAAAGGAACGTATGTGCCAAATTATAAACGTGGCAGTTATTTTCCCTTATTTCCCTTATTAATCGCCTGGATTTGAACACCAAAAAGTTATTTTCGATCCAAATTCTCTATTAGTAAATTCTCGTAATGAAAATTCACTAATATCAACAATAAAAAAAGCTTGGACGCAGCAACTGTGTTATGGTAGTGAATTTTCGTAAAAATGTTTTTAATAGCAAATATGTGTGTGTTTTTTAAGAAATCAGGCATCAAATTTGGTTACCAGTATAATCTATATAGTAGAAACAATGTGCCATGTTTCATCAAAATAACTTTATTGCTTGAAAATGTACAAAAATTTCCAAAAGTAAACTTAAAGTGTTCCCGAAAAAAAAACAGTTTCTTGGTCACCCTTATAGGTTAATAGCAAATTGAGCTATGCAAATATGAAGCATTTGAAAAAAATTCGCTACCATAACGCACTTGTTGCGTCCAGAATTTCTTTTCTTACAAACATGCATTATATTTCGATGGAAAATGCAAAAATGCAATAACATAAGACGTGTTTGATTAAAAAAAAGAGGGCATTTGTATCACCAACAACTTATGGGCCACCCTGTGATTGTAGAAATATTATTTTAAGATGTAGCTCAAGACACCCTATAATTAATATATACAAATTTTTTTCATATCTTGTATAATAACGGATATATTGAGCTTTATTGATTTTTTACGAAAATTCGACAACAATTATATACCATTAAACGATAAACTCTATAGCTAAGGCTACTGCCAAGCATCAGAGAAGGTCTATTTGAAATGAATTTTCGGAAAATATTTTAGTAAAATTAAGGACAATGGCGGTTGAAACTAAGACTTCAGGGTTTGTAAAACATTCTTCTTGAGACATTTTATTTCCATAGCCCGTGTTAGATTCAAGTTCTTTGCCTAAATGTTGCCAATTTTGACGTTTTAAATCGCAACTTTGACGTTTTGAAGAAAACCCAAATTAATTTTAATTAAAATGCCTATAACTTTTTTGTATTTTGCCCTACAGAGCTACATTTTGGTAGGTATATACTTTTTGTAGTATTTATTGTTGGTGGTCCGCATTCGTTTCAGAATATTTGTTTTAAAATCACCAATTTTGACATTTCAAACTGCCAGTTTGACGTTGAAAAACCATAAAATCTTCAAAATGTTGCGTCTTACGCATTTGTTTAACCTTCAGTGCAACCAGCATTTTTTTCTGTTTTAAATGCTGATTTCTTTTTCTTTTAGAGATCTAAATTTAAGCATATAATATACGATATTTGCGTACCAAATATAATGACAATAACTTTGTTATTTCCGAAGATATAAACATTTTCCCAAAGCAAACGCAAAATTTTCTTCTAAGACCTGATCAGATTTTTCTGATTAACGAACCAATTTTAACCTTGTATAACTAATCGGTTCCATTGTACAACACCCTGTATTCTATTTATTCATCATTTTGTCATCGTTTTGTTTTTGCTATTTTTATTCTCTTTAAAACTACTGTAGCCTGTCTAAATGTAAGGTCTAAGGTTTTGATGTGTACTAAAATGTTGCCAAACTCTTCCTAATTTTCTCTACAATCAATGGCTAAGTGTGTCATTGTGGGACAAATTGTTATCAGAAGATTTGAAAATTCCTATCTACTTATTTGCATACTTTATATTTTTTCTAATTTCTCTCTTCCAGTAAAATGACTGAGTTTATCATTAATATATTTGTTTTTTATAAAAAGTAATATACCCTTTATTTATTATCTTTCGTGACAGTTTTTTCAAGGAAACTATGTTCATTATAAGAATTGTAACTTAAAAAATACTAAAAACTCTGGACGCAGCAAGTGCGTTATGGTAGTGAATTTTCATAAAACTATTCTTTAATAGCAATAATGTGTGTTTTTTTAAGAAAGCAGGCATCAAATTTGGTTACCAGTATCATATATATAGTAAAAACAATGTGCCATGTTTCATCAAAATAACTTTATTGTTTGAAAATGTACAAAAATTTCCGAAAGTAAACTCAAAGTGTTCCCGAAAAAATTCGTTTCTTGGTCAACCTTATAGGTTAATAGCAAATTGAGCTATTCAAATATTAAGCATTTGATCAAAATTCGCTACCATAACGCACTTACTGCGTCCAGATTTTTTTTTCTTACAAACATGCATTATATTTCGATGGAAAATGCAAAAATGCAATAACATAAGGCGTGTTTGATTAAAAAAAAAAAAGAAAATTTGTATCACCAACGACTTATGGGCCACCCTGTGATTGTAGAAACAATTTTTTAAGATGTAGCTCAAGACACCCTATAATTAATATATACAATTCTTTTTCATATGTTGTATAATAACAGATATATTGAACTTTATTGATTTTTTTACGAAAATTCTACAAACATTATATACTATTAAACGATAAACTCTATAGCTAAGGCTACTGCCAAGCGTCAGAGAAAGGGTCTATTTGAAATGAATTTTCTGGAAACATTTTATTAAAATGAAGGACAATGACGGTTGAAACTAAGACTTCAGGGTTTGTAAAACATTCTTCTTGAGACACTTTATTTCCATAGCCCGTATTAGATTCAAGTTCTTTTCCTAAATGTTGCCAATTTTGACGTTTAAATCGCAACTTTGACGTTTTGTGAAAAACCTCAATTTATGTTTCTTTAAATGCCTACAACTTTTTTGTCTTTTGACATACAGAGCTAAATTTTGGTATGTGGCTTACCTATAAGGATGTAAACCCGCGTACCAAATTTGGTTGCCCTTACTTTGTTAATTCCGGAGATATAATTTTTTTTTGAAAGAAAACACAAAATTTTCCAGGAAAACCAGGACCGATTTTCCTGGCTAACGAACTTATCCAAGCCATTTGCAAAAGGAATGTATTCACCAAATTTGATCAAAATCGGCCCATTATTTTTTGAGTTATCGGTGTGATACATATATATATATATATATATATATATATATATATATATATATATATATATATATATATATATATATATATATATATATATATATATATATATATATATATATATATATATATATATATAAATAAATATATATATATATATATATATATATATATATATATATATATATATATATATATATATATATATATATATATATATATATAAACATATAAAAATTTTAACTGACCCCGGAAATGTGTTCTGGGGGGCCTAATTAGCGCTCATTTGAAGAAATTTTTTCAAAATTCAAAAGTCGGGATCTCCTCATTAGTGAATTTTTTTTAAGAAAATTCACTAAAAGTAGTGAGATGAAAAAATAACTGTTATTTGCTACGTATTTAGAATGTCTAGTTTGAGCGTACAATTTTATAAATAAGAGAATATAATAAGAATAAAACAGTTTAACAGAAAAAATCAACAAACAAAAACAACGTACTAGTATGAAACTAGGCAACATTATTGAACATAAATCAGCAACAGAAACTTTACTAAAGCAAGTGTTCGGCATGATGTCCATCTAGTCGGATGCAATGCCTGATTCGCTCCTCAAAAGCGTTCGTAATTTTTTATCTCATATCATCGGCAGTTGTTGCAGGAGTACTGTATACAACATTTTTGATATAATCCCACAGATAAGTCCATGGAGGTTGATTCTGGGGATCTAGGAGGCCAGCGAGAGGGACCAGCTCTCCCTACCCATTTATTTGGAAATTTTGTATCTAGGTATATAATTTCTCACTATGCCTGCAAAATCAGCCAGCGCGCAATCTAATTTAAGTCATTTTTACTTGGATATTGAGAGGCAAATATTCCAGAAGCAGCGAAAAATCAACATTAACGAATTAAAAAATGTTTGTCCATTCCGATGTCCATCAAAAAACTAATGCCCAACGACAAAATTGCCTATATCCAAACCTTAACACTCCATCGTTTTTGACGATCGACTGTACGAAACACGGGTTTATTTTCAGTGTCATAATAATGAAAATTATGTCTGTTCACTACGCCATGAACTGGTATGCCGTACTGACGAGCTCTAATTAGAGCGAAATCGGTCTACGGTTATAATTGTGGCGAGAATGCATCTAGCCTTACATACTTTGTCCCTATATTAGGGTAGAAGTGGGTCAGGACTGACAATTTACTAAATTGTTAGTTGGTTGTGTACAGTCTCTATTTTTTAACATTCTGTGTTATTTGGAGCTGCCGTGACAACATACAACTTGGTTGCGTAACGAGGTGGCGGTACGTGCTTCGTGTCTTACATCTCATTTAAAATTTTATTCAATGCCATTTTCTGAATTTTGCTCGATCTTACTTCTTTTTCTTTCCCTTTTTCCACAAACATTTTTATAGCGGATACCAAAATTTATCTTCAGTCTCACCTCAATATTTCGCTTTATTCAACCAATATATAATTAACATGGAAAAATATTTCTTCTCAAAAAAAGATGCGTAATTTGAAAGCTGTGAAACATTTTGTGTAAACATACTTATTCAAGATTATAATACTTGCTTTCTATATCCTACATGCGACATGTAGCAACAAGAATTATGATTTTTATCCAAGTCTGCGGCTGAAGGTTGATTTATTCATTGAATATTATTGTTTGAGGGAGACGCTAGTGGCTGTATCACACAATTATGGTAATATATTGCTTTCTCGGATATGAAAACGAATTCGTTTTGATAAAGGTGCATAAAGCGAAATAGGGGTGTTTGAGCAAACACAAAGTGTGGTATGAGTATTTGGCTGTCAGATGACGTAGCTTGTTGGTCTTATATTCCAAAATAAGCGGGAGAAAATTGCCTTTTTAGGTTTCATTGAAAGTGTATATGAATTCACAACTTCATTTTGTTTATACGAACTGAAAGCATACACGAAGGCAAAACTAACGTCTTACTCTACGATCACGTATCAACGTATCTAGATATACAGGTGTCTCTAAAAGGTCTTTACCAAATCCTATCACATATTACTCGTTGAGTTACTTTGATAATTCTGGAATAACCAGTAAGCTACCTAGTCGTAAGCGACGTAAGCAAACCCTAATGAAATAACGCACAGTTTTATTCGCCATACATGTATTTATTTTCATTTTCTTTTCGAATGTTCGTTGTGTTCGGTTGTGTTTGACGATCTCTTAAAGCCTGGCGGTTAGCTCAGTATACAGTGTGTCCCAAACTGGATGGGAATGTATTGCTATCTCCGTTATTATTAGAGATAGGGAGACGGTTAAATTAGCAATGTTTTGTAGAATTTCATGCTCGTTCCAAATATGATTTGTATTTTGCCCTGCCTCTTTTCGTTTTCGAGTCATTTAAAAAAAAATTGTCAATTTCTTTTTTCTTCAATATCTAAGTAGGCGTTGATTTGACATGTCTAAGACTTGCACATTATCAGGACACTTTTTACAAAGTAATCTTCTTGTGCTATTCTCAACTTTGAATTGTCATTTGTTTTTGAGCTACAGGTATCAACGTTTGTTTTTATTATGGTAGCCATATTGGATTTTTTTCTCATGTGATAGCCTGTGAAAAGAGCTTTCTAATGATGTACAACATCCTTGAGAAATCTTGTAATTGCACTGACAATTTTGAGAAAAACCCTTTTGAGGATAGTAGGCTTAGAAATCCAATACCAGAAAACAAATGACAAAAAAAGAGTGTTCAAAAAGCAGTAGGTCATGGAGTCTAACAATCGACTTCTACTTTTAACATAATTTTCCGTGATGATTCACGATAAAAAAATAGGAACTTTGAGCACACCAATGAATCGGCCCATTATTACAAATGATATTTTACATTACAATATTTTCCTAAAAAATTGTTATAATTAAATTAAATAGGTAAACCTAGTAAATAACTAAATTTACTAACAGAACTCAATAAAAAGCAGATTAATGATTTACGAAGATGCCCTTCAAAATTGTTTGATTTTTAACGTAAGTAACTGAAAAACAACAGAAGTAAGGTTGCTATGGATATAACACCATGGCAACAATTATGAATACTGTCATTCTTAATTATGTGAACAATTTGAGGTGTATTTAACACGTTGCTTAAAATTTTATACTAAATAGTTTGTTTCCTGTTTATTTTAAATATTATTCAACAATATGTTCACTAATGAGGCATATTTTGACATGTTGAAATGTTATATTCGTTCTAATCAAAATACTGAGGCAGCTGCAAATTCATATCAAAACAACTACCCAGAAAGACGACAACCAAACAGCAAAATATTTCGCAGGATAGTGAACAATCTATTGAATGATGGTAGCTACCACGCAAAGAAACTACCAATGCCTAGAAATGAAGAAAGAAAGAATGCCGTCTCACAGGTTTCAAACGAAAACCGTCCGCAATCAGTTCGGTTTTATGGTGAACAAATTGCCGTTCCAAAAAGTACGGTACAGCGTGTATTAAAACAGTCATTACGATCTATACATACCTACAATCGTACAAGGCTTAAATGTTGACGATTACACTAAGCGACTCCAATTCTGCAGATGGTATCAAGGAAAATAATAAGAATGTTATAAGAAACAAAAGTTATAAAATAATATTTGGTGCCAGATCATTTGTATGAAAATTCACTACGATAATGCACTTGCTGCATCCATACTTTTTTGCTTATTGATAGGTTTTAATTGTAGTTAGGTGCTCATTTTAGTGAATTTTCTTAAAAAAAGTTCACTAATGGGAAGATCCCGACTTTTGAATTTTGAAAAATGATTTTCAAATGAGCGCGAACTAGGACCTTTAGAACCCAAAGCCGAGGTCAGTTTCATTTTTCATATATATATATATATATATATATATATATATATATATATATATATATATATATATATATATATATATATATATATCACATCGATAGCTCAAAAAATAATGGGCCGATTTTAATAAAATTTGGCACGTACCTTCCTTTTGTAAGTGGCTTGGATAGGTTCGTTAGCCAGGAAAATAGAGCCAGATTTTCTGGGAAATTTTTGGGTTTTCTTTCAGAAAAAAATCTACTACTACTATATAGCAAAATTTAGATTTCTATGTTACAGGAAAAAAAGTTATATAAAAATATTTGGTGCCAGACCATTTCTATGAAAATTCAATGCTACAACGCACTTGCTGCGTCCGGACTTTCTGTTAAAATCCGTTTGGACTTTATACAATATGCTTTTAATGTGTGATATTTTGTGTGTTGTTTTAGTTGACAATTTTTACATTATGATTCTTTTGAGTTGTTTTTATATTTTAATCTTTTGAGTGGATATGTGCTTTAGTTGTAATTACCGATAATGTATTGTGGTTTTTAATTAAGAACTGAGATGATCTGTGATATTTGGATTTATAGTAGTTTTAGTGTGTTGTTTTGCCATTCTCTTTAGATAATGGAGATTAAGTCTTTTATATGCTGATCCAGCAGGCATTTTAGATATTTAGTATTGTAAAACGTGTTTTGTTACTTTGGGGAGGATCTCATTTTTGTGCTTGTCTTCATGTTTTGTGTTCTACAAGTCTATGCTACGATACTTTTTTGTGCTGTTTTGTTGTTTGGTTTGGATTCGGGCGCAACTATGGATCGATACATATTGCAGTATAAGCCTGCTATTGTTGAAACTAGGGCGATCTCTGATATAGGTAAATGTGCTCAATTCTTAGCTGAGAACAAAGAAAATAATTGTAGTCTTGTTTATAACAACATACGAAGTTTGGCAAAAAATGTCTATGAACTGAGGGTGGTTTTGCGTACTCTCAACTATAGTTTTGACTGCTTGGTTTTGACTGAAGCTTTTAAGTTGTACGGTCTTGATAATTTTCATATTTCTGATTACACAATGTTGTACAATCATGCGAGTATAATAGGAATGAAGTGAATATATATTTTGTTTTGCTGTAGATCTGTCATTTTGATAGCTAGTACAATGAACCTCATATCTTGGAATTTTCCTCTAAGGGTATTATCTAAAGTCATGAAAATATACAGGGTGTTAGAATCGCAATCTGAAATTAAAAATTTGATCATTATTGTGTATATTGATGCTCATGAGAATACCACTTCCAAATCAAAATGCCGCTATTCGACAAACGCAAAGAAATGTATTCTAATTGGTCCATCCGTTTCGGAGATGTATGCAATATTCCAGACTTTTTGGCCACGCTGTATATACTATACTATCAAGTGAAACTATTTTACGTGTGTAGGTTTAAGTGTTTGAGACGGTTCCAAACCTCTCTTTATATTTATAACAGCTTGTTAACTTTATGGGTGAAAAACATAGATACTATATGGAGATAATACTCACTTGTGAACACTCTGTAGCTAATAGTTTGCATGTTTTGGTATATAAACAGTTTGTTTGTAATGCACACTTGTAAAACCCTGGAAAGGCGCCAATTACACTTTCACTTTTGTTGTAGTTTAAGGTTTAATACCAATAAACAACCCTCTTTATCTAATTTCACTTGTAAAGAATTAACCTAAGTTCAAAACAGTAAACAAGTTTATATTTAAGGTTTTGTTTACATTTTTTATAATAGCAATTGCCCTTAGGTATGTACTGTCTCCTTCTCTCTTATGACAATCCATGTTTTTCTATCTCACTCTTCAATGTATAGTGTCATCTGTTTCATTCTCTCTTTCTACCAGATATAATTTCTGAAATTTATAAAACTCATTTTTAAAGGAAATATTAACATCTCTTTTATCACTTCTTATTAAATTCCAACAAGTTTTTGTTCTTTGTTTCAAGATTAAGATTCATATGAAATTATATTTTTACTAATAGTTCTGTAACTAAACAATAAAGTTGACTGCAGCTAGAAGCTGGATTTAGTTACAACTTACAAATTAATTACTTTAATTATTAAGTGAAATTTATTTATATTTTGTGAAACAAGAAACCTCATCTATGTGGGTAAGCTTTTATAGTTTGTTAAATTTTCCCCACATTTATTCTGCCTAATAAAAAAATATGAAATAAGTAGTACCTTCTGAGAAAGCTATTTGTTCATTGTAGGGTTTCTTGTCTGGGGCTGAAATCTGGTGGTGTTTACTGCTTTAACTGGGTCAGCACTCACACCTCAGGGCCCAAAGAAATTAAAGGACAAGGACTAAGTTCCATATAAGTCCACGAAGTTTTTTTGTTTGTTTATTTTGTGTAACTGTTGTTGAATTTTGAGTAGTACACCTACAATCAGATGATTATTAAGCTATACATTCGTTTAAGTTGATGTTTTAACCTTGCCTTTGTGTGTAAACTCGAGCAGTCGACTGTAAGGGGGATCTCTGCATCTTTGTTAAATTAAATTAAATTAATAATTACATCTCCGACACAGTAACACATTTTTACCATCGCTAAGTGTCATCCTAAAATACAACAATTAATTAGTGTAACCATTCCTTACTTATGGTGTTCTGATTCTAGCTATTAAATTTCACTTACCGTTGATTTTATTTAACTATCAAATAATTAACTAAAATACTTTGTGTCGAATAATTTATTAATTTATAAACTTCCAACCCCCAAAACCGTTCTTTTAACATCTGTTGCACCTGTCACTAGAAGTAGGCAAATAGTCGTGACCTACCTGCTGAGCCTGGTACCAACTGCCGACGCTGAAGTTCCCAATTCCCGGGTGTAGCGTAACCATTCTCTATTCTTTCTGTTTTACTCTGTGGTTTGTTTAATTTCCTTTTCCTTCTTTCTTTATTTTTCCGAAACTTCCCTTTTCCAAAATTGTGACGGGCCAGAAGCCCAAGCTTTTCATTATATTTTTTTATTAAGAAAACCCGTGACATTTTTTTCCCCTCAGGGCTCGTCCGCGGCCTTGCCGCCCCGATAGCACCGCAACCCTTGGGGGACATGTTCACTACGCCTTTCTAGTGATAGATTTTAAAAACCGCTTTAGTAAGCCTATATTGCTCTAACGCACATGGAACCCCTTGTATAGATCACCCTGTGTATTGTTTGAATGATTATTGCAGATAATTAAAACAATGTCAGTCATTAGAAACACCGTTTGCTTTTGACGCAAGGCAAATTGGTATAATCCATATTGAAAAATGTGTAAACCACGAATTGACAGCATGAAAACGAACTGCCATATTGGAACATTAATCTTAATCTTTGAGAAAATTGAAGTAAAATTGGGTCAGTCGACGGCGTGTTCCACAGTACATGTATTCGGGCTGTTAATCAATATTTGTCACACGGTTTATTCAAAAAGTTAATTCTATGAGACCATTTAGTAATGAAGTCAATTTCCTGCAGAAAGGTGACAGATATAGAAAATATGAATTAATGATCTGTAAAGTTTTAAATTGATGATTTATAGTAGGACACACAGGAAATATTATTTCCCTGCCATTTTAGGAGCTTCTTTGCGTGACCACAAAATTATATGTATTAGAAACCTCGATAACCGCTTTTTTAATAAGTTATTTAATGACTTTGATGTATTAATTTCCTGCAGGAGCGTTTAATTAAATACGAGGGAAGATTAAAATGAAATTTACCTATTCATGAAACAAATGCGATGTCACGCAGTTGTTCACTGTCAAGTTGCTGCAACTGTTTAACAAGTATCTTAATACATGCAATAGAGAATTTTGTCTGCATTAAACTACAGGAGTTTTTTTTTTTTTGGTAGGTTCAGAATGTAAAAACACAAAATCCTTACAAATTAGGAGGGCGGAAGTGCCGCCATTTTGACAAACACCGTTTCGACCTATATCTCCGCAACCGTGCACTTTAGACCAAAAATTGTAATGACCTTCATTGTAGATAATTGCATTTTTCATCTTTTTTGTTAAATAATTTTTTTGTAACACTCACCGTTTACAACTTATACGACTATTAGCATTCATTTATTGACTTTTTTACCTATATCTTTGTTAATAATTGTTTAAAAAATAAAATGCTTATAACTTAACTTTTCAATCGAGAAATTTAGCACAACTTTTATTTAAGACTTTTTTTTCTAAAATTATTATTAGTGCATTTTCTTTAAAAAAATTCACCTATCAGGAGACCCCGACTTTTGAATTTTGAAAAAAATAATTGAAATAGACGCTAATTATGCCCCCTAGAACACATATCCGGGGTCAGTTTCAATTTATATATATATATATATATATATATATATATATATATATATATATATATATATATATATATATATATATATAACAAAAACTAATAGGCCGATTTTAATTAAATTTGGTGAATACCTTTCTCTTATAAGTGGCTTGGATAAGTTCGTTAGCCAAAAAAATCGGCCTAGGTTTTCCCGGAAAATTTTGTGTTTTCGTTCGAAAAAAAAAATCATATCTCCGGAAATAACAAAGTAAGGTCAAGTAAATTTGGTACACGATTTTATGTCATTATAAGTAAATGACCTACCAAAATTTAGGTCTGTAAGTTCAAAGACAAAAAAGTTATAGGCATTAAAAAGATTGGGGTTTTCCTCAAAACGTCAAAGTCGCGAATTAAAACCTCGAAATTGGCAACATTTACGCAAAGAACCTGAAACTAATATAGGCTATGGAAAGAAAATGTCTCAAGAAGTATGTTTTACAAAGCCTAAAGTCTTAGCTTCAACCGTCACTGTCCTTCATTTTACTAAAATATTTCCAGAAAAATGTGTCGATTGAAAAGTGCAACATTTAACGCGTTATAACTTTGAAAATATTGATTTTATAAGAAAAAGTTTTTAGTAAAAATTGTAGTAAATTTGTCGGTTGAAAAGTTAAGTTATAAGCATTTTATTTTTAAACAATTATTAACAAAGATATAGGTAAAAAAGTCAATAAGTGAATGCTAATAGTCGTATAAGTTGTAAACGGTGAGTGATACAAAGAAAAATTAACAAAAAAGATGAAAAATGCAATTATCTACAATAAAGGTCATTACCATTTTTGGCCTAAAGTGCACGGTTATGGAGATATATGCCGAAACGGTTTTTCTCAAAATGGCGACACTTCCGCCCTCCTAATTTGTAAGGATTTTGTGTTTTTACATTCAGTACGTCATTCTGAACCTATCTATCAAAAAAAAAAAAATAACTCCTGTAGTTTAGTGCATTATGGACAAGAGTAACGGGCTCCTTTATTGCCTGTACTATCTGTCTAGTTGTGTGCAAATCAAATCATTTTTGTGGTTTTTATGACGCCATAAGCGCGCGAATATGAGTTAGAGCATAGAAGCGTGGTAATGTTTTTGACAAAAGAAGGCAAAAAGTTTACACGGACCTTGTACCGACAAAAATTTTATAAAGGTAATAAGTAATCTGATTTATACCTTTTTATTATAAAGTTATTATTATACCGTACAGAGTACTCGTCAAATTTTTTAGGATGCCCTGTACAGTATTGCACGCTAAAAGGAAATTACAACGGTATTGAAGATAGCTAGATAACGAAAGACCAATGATGCCACTGTCTGAGTACTGATATAAGTTAAACAAAAAACAGCAGACAGACTGTTTTTTATCATTCGATGTTAGTTTAAAATAATTTTACGTCTTTAGCGAAACCAGTTCTTGTCTTGTTTCTGTAACCTAAGTCTATTTCCGCGACTATCACCCACGTCAGGGTGCAGTTTCATCTCAATATCCGGAAAATTTTGTCGAAGCCTGTCTTTCTGTAAGGAGGTTGGTGATATTTAACGTGCCCAACATCGCATGGACACGGAACCGATGGATTTACCCCTCCGAAGGGCGGAACGTGCAGGCATCCAACTCGCTCAAATACAATGCCACAACCTCTGTTGATGTTAATTGTACAGTATGTTATGAAAAAGTTAAAGGAGAACCATGGGATCGAACTCAGTACCTAGGAGGTCCAATACCGGACTAAAATTTCAATCCCGGGAATTTGGTATTCAAATAAAACATTTCGGTATCCCGATATTCAATGCCGAAAAGATCGGGATTCTAAAATTTTTATTTATTCTGTATTAAAAATAGTAATAGGTGGAATGATTTTGTTTTCGTACGGGCAAGCACAGCTTTCAGAAATTTATCTTCTTTGGAGAAAAAAAAAGTTCGAAAGTTCTTGTTTTTTTTTTGTTGCTAGAAATTGAATCGTTAATGTTTCCTAAATTCTGTTATTTAGTTGAGGGTTTATTAATATCATTGTCGCGAAAATGACTCTGATGTTTACTAGCAAAGACCCTTGTAGACCCACCTTTTGTTTTAAAATTGCTTTACATTGTATGCATTGGGAAGCTTCGTCGTTGGTTTGTTTTAAAAAATAATTCGACATAAATTTTCAACAGTGGGGCGTATTTTAGTGAATTTTTATTTAAAAAAAATTATAACGATATTAAAAGCCCCACCGTTCGGGTGGCAGTATAATGAAATTAAAGGCGTATGACTTAATTAATTGCACAATTAATAAACAATAAAGTTTATATAATGGATAAAATTCAATTCGGCTGCTCAGTCAAGGCATAAGCTGTGATACAGATTAAATACAGGGCATGGGCTTTAGCACTTACACTTGGCAGGATGCGAAATGTACAAATAAAAATCCAGAATGCAATAAAATCGGTTTATTCAAAATTATTAAAGTTAAGTTAAAATTTAAATAAAACTCTGGACGCAGCAAGTGCGTTATGGCAGTGAATTTTTATAAAAATGCTTTGAATATCAAATGTGTCTTTTTAATGCAAGCAGTGATCAATTTGGTTACCGGTATAACCTATATAGTCGAAACAATGTGCCATATTTTATCAAAATAACTTATTGTTTGAAAATATACAACAATTTTCCGACAATATACCTTAAACGTTGGTTTTCTAACCAACAAATCTTAGGTTAATAGCAAATTGAGTTATTGAAATTTGAAGAATTTAATGAAAATTTGCTACCAAAACGCACTTACTGCATCTTGATTTTTTTCTTACAAACATATTTCGATTAAAAATGCAATAAAATAAGGCTGTTCGAAAAAAAAAAAGTAGGGATCACCAACGATCGACTTGTGGGCCAGCCGGTGATTGTCAAAATAATTTTATAAGATGCAGCTCAAGACACCATATAATTAACTTATACAATTTTTTCTCGTCTCTTGTATAATAATAATTATATTCAGCTTTACCGTAGAAACGCGTCACCCTGTATAATATCAGCCCTGTTGTAAAACTTCTATCCTTTATATATGTTGATAAAACATAACAAACACTGTTTAATCCACCCACTACATTAATAAAGGAATAATTTGCACTTGTATATAAAAATTTCCCAAATGACACAAATAATTCGTCGACTCAAACAAATAAACATATAAACGATCTCATATCATACGGTAAATGTCAGTTACAGCGTCTAACAGACACCTGCGCAATAATATCAAATGTTCCGTTACCACGGCAACAAGATACTAGATCTCGTATAAGTTGTTGACAATGAAAGGCGGTGAAATTAAATATAAATGTTTCAAATTTGAATAGCTCAATTTTCTGTAACCCCAGAAAGCTGAATTTTGGCACATAGTTAGGTCTTTCCCAAAGCAATATGCACACCAAATTTTATCGAAATATTTTTGTAATTTTCGGAGAAAAATTTTTTTTTCGAAAGAAAACTCAAAATTTTCCCGGAAAACCGTGTCCGATTTTTCTGGCTAACGAACCCATCCAAGCTATTAATAAAAGAAAGACACTTGCCGAGTTTTATCAAAATCGGTTAATTATTTTTTGAGTTATCGGTTGGATACATATATATATATATATATATATATATATATATATATATATATATATATATATATATATATATATATATATATATATATATATATATATATAAACATATAAAAATCGAAACTGACCCCGGATATCGGTTCTAGGGGCCCAAATTCGCGCTTATTTGCAAAGTCTCACCATCGATACCTCTCTATTAGTGATTTTTTTAAAATAAAAATTCACTAATAAAAGATACAAAATGATTGAGTAGTTTAAATTAACCTTTGAAACTGTCAACATGAATTGTGAAGCAAAATATTACGTCTTACAGAAAAGGTTTTGCAGATAAATAATGTACTTAGCTTGTCAGTTCAGTCGATGTGGTTCAGACCGCTGCCCTTGTGGTGATAAGCTAGATCCGTCTAGGCCAGGATATTAGGTATTAGGGGGGGGGGGTCTCACTGTGCATATGCATCATCTCTTAGGAGCAGCTTGAGTGGTGTTTCCTTGCAGGGGCAGCTTCGGTGACTTGACACATTGGATATTCCTTTTGGAGGCGGGTATGGAAGTCAAGCTTGATGTTGTCTCCTCCACGAGTGACTGTTGTGCCCATAAGGATGGATGTTCCTTGTTATTAAAGCTCCTTCAAAACGATGCCCATGAAATGGCGGGTGCTTATCTCCATAGGACGATGGGTTTCCAAATGGTAAATTGCAGGTAATGGGTCCCAGGAGGACGGATCCCTGAATAACGGGTCCCAGAGCAACAGGTCCCCGAACGGGGTGTCTATAAAATTTGAGGTGGATTAGTGTCGGTCTAGTTCTTTGTTAGTTATGCAAGGCAGGCGGTAGCACGTGCCGTATAAGTACAAAAGTTATCTGTATGTTGACAGTTAATAAAATTTAATTGACTTTGTTGAAAGCACAGTTAGTGCGAGATAATAGCAAATAATCATTTAATATGGATTTCATTTTTTTTTTGGAACGCTACCACAAGCCACCATAGAACAATACAACATTTACAATGAACAGAGCAATTATTGAAAGCAAATTTAGTACGGTAAAACAACAGCAATTCACATTAATCATAATTCAGGAAGTTTATAAGCAATCATAAAATAAGCGAGCATTATATCTTTTCTCTTACCTATATAGACATACTGTTCTTTTTGGTATATTTAACTACGTACTAGCATATTATTAGATTGAGTTTTCACGGAAGAAGAGAACGTGTCGCCTGTCTAGATCATCTTATAAAGGCTTCTTATCTTGAAATATATTCAACTAGTCGATCTGTCGCGTTCGCAGGCGCGTTCTCATTGAGTTATAACACGGTAGAGAAACTCAATACGAACTGTGTATGCCGCTTCAAGGACTCTGACGTCACTAGTGGGACTGATTCAGAAGCTTTATAGTTTGGAAAAAAAGGTGGTGACACGTTACAAAATTCACTAATAGATAGATATCGGTGGTGAGACTTTGCAAAAATTTTTTCAAATCAGCGCGAACTAGGACCCCTAGAACCTATTATCCGGGGTCAGTTTCAATTTGTGTGTGTGTGTATATATATATATATATATATATTAGAGTCCTACAGATTTCACAACCGCAGTTCGTGTAGTTGAACATCTGCATCATGTTCATTGCACTTATTAAAAACTTCTGCAAAATAATGCTGTTTGTCTCCATAGCCTCGCAAAATTAAGATCTCAGTGCATTTTGATTCACTCAGCGGTACCAGAATTTTCCAAACAACTATAAAAAAGCACCAAAGGCAATCAAATTTAACGTTACGACTTTTACCTCTTCTAAATGATCAAGTTTGGTCATCTGCCCAGCAACATCCACGACGCCGGAACGTCACCGCGCACCGGTCCGAAGACCTCACTAAATCATTCAATCGGTAGTAGCGACGGGCGGTTAACAGTAGGCGATTGTGTAATAAAAAACTTGACAAAAACCTAGCATAATATTTGAACAATTAGTTTATTTGACAAGTCGTTCTTATTGTTTGACAGTTCACGCCGCACGGCATGGCGCTAAAGAAAAAATTAATTAATATAATAAAAATATCAAGATGTCTATTGTATTCAGAATTTGACAAGGAGTTCAAAAATGCCAAAAATATACAATAAACGAAGTTCATGTCTCCCTGGGTAAAACCTGAAGTACCACCCCAAAACTAACGTATTTTTTAAGGATCATTTGATCTTTCACATCGTTTAAGCGTGTGAAGTACGGTAACAGGCACGGAAAGTCAAATTATTTTTTTAAAATCAGTTTGTCAAAAATCCCCAAACAGGTAAAAAAACACCTAATTTGGACAGGAAAGACTTTGTGTGGGTCTGTCTGTTCGTTCCCGCGATAACTTTTAAACAAAATAAATTTCGTACACATGTCCAGTCCACTAACGGACGGTTCGGATTGTTTTCGAGCGAAATCGTCCTAGGAGAAAGGCGAGATTTGGGGGGGGGGGGGGGGGGGTGTGGTTGATTCAACGAAATTTGCACCTTAGCATCGAAAATCGATAAATATGTCGTTTCATAAAATTTTCTGAGAACATAAATTCAAATATTACGACAGATCTGGCATTTTCTCATGAAATATAAGTAGGGGCTGATCATGTAGGGGTGAAATATCAAATTCCTTTATACTTGAGCCATCGAAATCAAATTTGGAACACAGGTAGCTCTTCACAAGCAGATGGTCTGGATTGTTTGTGAGTCAAATCGCTTCAGAAAAAATGGGAGAAATAGGCAGTTGATTGGGGACACTTCTCTATTAAAAATCAATCATATTATTTTAGAAGTTTATGGGTACAGAAATGCGAATATTACTAAACATCTGACATTTTCTTATTAAGTCATGTCTGTATTCTTAGTATTAAGTCATCGACCCCAAACTCATTGTATGAAAAACTATTTTTGATGAGGGTAGGTTATCACAGTGGTGTGGAAGTTTTTTTTTTGTACTTTAGTGTCGGTCTATCTCCGTGACTGTGGCCAATCACCGACGCCAGGGAGCAGTTTCACCTCACTACCCTGGAAATCTTGCCGAACCCCTGCTTTTCTGTAAGGAGGGTAGGGATCTTTAACATGCCCAACGTAGCATGGACACGGGACCGACGGCTTTACGGCCCCTCCGAAGGGCGGAACCTACAGACATTAAACTTGCTGAAGTACAATGTCACAACCGCGGTTGATGTTAATTTGACAGTATGTACTGAAAGGTGAGAGGGAACCCTGGGAATCGAATCTAGTACCCGTCGGTTCAGAGGCACATGTTCTTACTGCACTATTTACACGGGGAGACGAAACTTCGTCCAAAAAGAATAAACCATTGGAGAGGCACCTAGGTGGTGTCATAGTTGGTACTAACCTGTATGTCATCTCGCGTTATTTAAACTGTTGTGGACCACTTAGGGCCGACACGGCTTATGTCTATAGAAGTTTTAAAATGTTTTTAATATGTTTTTATAAATGTCTTGATATCAAAGTAATAAAAGTATGAGCAGTTGGTACTAAAATTTAAAAAAAGTCAGTGGATATAAATAATGACGCTTTATAAATGTCACGAATGAACAATTAAGCTACGGAGGAGAAGATAGTTATTAAGATCTTTATGATAAGATGCACCTCGCTTTATTAACCTATCATTAGGTACACTTAACATACTCTGTACGTTTTATATAGCCCGATTAAAGTGAGTGTAGAAACGATTAAGGAATATTCGGAATCATTATAACGAGATTATTACTATCATGGAGCTAAATAATAATTATGGTAAATAGTTGTCAGGTGGGCGTCTCTTTATGTTAAATGTCTATAATCACTCTATTCAACAAAAGAACTAAACCTTATTAAATAGGTAATGCTTTCTTTCGGACAGAATTTATGTTTGAATAAACAATGTAAAAGTTTTAACTACAAAGTAGGTATTATTTCTATGTCTCGTCCTTATTAGATTTGACGACCATCATGGGGCGTCTGTTTTTATGACTCTTACTTTACGTAGCAGTCATCACAGTTTACAAGCGATATCTTCTTGTTGTCGCATCTATTCTTTTATTTTCATTTTGCTGCATCTTTCGCACTACTTCAGCTGGGTTAGGTTTTCTACAAACTTTTCTCTTGACCCGCCGCTTTCCCTTTTCCCAAGTATGTACCATCATCAGCCATTTCTCAAAACCAGCCTTATACACCGATCAGCTATCTCTCAAGGCCAGCCTTATACAGGGTTGGAGGTGGCCTCACACGGAAAACCTGAAGGGTGTATATATTTTGTTTCCAGTTGCCTCAATGTCTTCATGGTATTATTGGAAACAGGGGCTTTAAAAACGCGGAGAAATCCTTTTCTAAATACTTCGCAGACCAACTAAGATAAAGCGATAAAATAGGACATGTTGAATAAGTGACTCAAGTATTTTCAAGTAATGATAGAATTACGCTTCACCACACTCCTTCAACCGCTTGGTATTGGTTGGGGTAATTTTTCAAATTAATATTTTTCTCCTACAAAAGTATTAAAATTAAATTAGATCTATAAACTACAATCTATTCTCTCTCGTATTTGGTGTGTCGTTCTTACCTGGGTCTCAAGTGGTTACAGAAATATAATCAAAATAATGTCACGGACACAGAACATAATTATATAGTTACAAAAATACACAAATTAACGATCTAAAAGCTATTGTAGCAGTTGCTCAAAATAATCACTGCATACTGCTACGTATTGTTATTGCACACTACTACTACTATTTAATTTAAGCACTTATGGATTGGTTTTTGAGCGCTCAAATGCCTCTATCATCCGCTGTTGCAATTTATTAATGTTTTGAGTACGATATCTGTTTTTGTAAACATCTTGTTTGATGATTCCCTTATTGCGAAATCTAAAACGGTTATGTCCAGCGATCTCGGTGACCATTTTTGCCTAGCCATTTTCGCGAAAACCTGACATGTTACCATTCACCTACTTCATGGACGCTATGGGCTGGAGCTCCATTATGTACATAATACTACGGCACAGTATCAACGGTAATTCCGAAATGAACTCAAGTTGTTCTTCTAACAGTCGAAGGTTGTCCAGTCCAGTTTTCTTTGTACAGATAATGAAAAATAACTGGTCATTTATGATGAGCTCAATATACATTTGTAAAAAAAATGGCGATAAAAATTGCGCTGTCATATCATACGGGGCTTCTCATCTGCACATAAATGATGGTTATGCTGAATAAATGGACCTTCTCTACCAAACTTTTGTCTGTCCATCATATTTGAGTCGTTCTTGACGAAGCACTCGTCTCACAGTCCAATCCGATACGTGTCCTGTGTGATGAATAATCTGCCGCTGCTTTTGTGGCGCGGCTTAACACGACCAGTTTCGCGGAAACGTTGATACACGTTTTGAAATGGAGAGTGATGCGGTTGATGTCTTTCTGGACATCGTTTATTATACAGCCGTTGTGCTGATCGCTTATTAAGCTCGTCTTCAATGTAACAACAAGGTAATATGCATGTAAAATCTCTAGAAACACAAAATAAATAAAATGACATTTAGATTAAGTGAATGCTACAATGCCAGAGTAGCTACTTGATATTTTTGTGATTACATATAAAATTATGTTCTGTGTCTGTGATATTCTTTTGATGATATGTTGCTAATCATTTGAGCCACAGCTGAGAAGGGCACACCAAATGAAGCCGACTAGAGAAGCTAAAAATGGTTGAAGGAGTTAGTCTGGTTGGTTATGCTGTTCTAGTAGAGGCACCAGAACAAGACAAACAACGGTTCAAGTAAACGAAACCTTAAGAAGACTGGACAGATGGATGATGTCCAACAAACTGCAGCTGGCCGCTAAAACGATGGAGACGGTCATCATAAAGGGTCCCAAATCTGGGATGATTATTTGTTCCGCTTAAAAGTCACCGTGATAAAACCAGCGAAGACCGTGGTGTATCTTCGGATAACAATCGGCAGGTCACACAATTTTGGTCATCATTTTTCTATGTTCAAAACTCGACGAGGTGAATAGTACCACCATAAACTGTGCGGGGATACATAATATAGACAACCTGGTACCAATAATGTTAAAAGAGAAGAGTTCATGGGCAAAACTCATGGAATTTGCCCGACAAGCCATGACCATAAAGAGAGATACAAGAAGTGGAAGAAAACTACCAACTAGATTACCCGAACCCCTAATCGCTAAACGCGGATGCGGGAAGCAGGAGAAAAGTGGAAGGAGAAGAAGAAGAAGAAGAAACACTCTTTAAGATATGTCGCCAAGAAAGTACCAGGGTGTTATAGGGCGGACCAGAGGAGCCACTAGATTGGTCAGCAGATGCGTCATCTACGCTCCACAAAAAGAAATGAAAGATAATAGACTGTGGTTTATAAATCTGATTTAATTTTCATACAACAAATAATAATCTGAAAACTACCCCCACTCAATACCAAGAGGTTGAAGGAGGGCGGTGAAGCTTAATTTTACCATCATTTGAAAGTACTTGAGTCACTTATTCGATATGTCATATTTGGCCGCCACATCTTAGTTGGTCTTCGATTCGAAATGTTCAGCTTGACAGCTTTGACACCCCCCCCCCCCAACTCCAACAAGACTACCATACGGACATTGAAACAACCAGCAACAAGATACACTAGTCATACCTCACCGGCTCCCTGTGGTTGTCAGTGAGGCAACCTCTAATCCTCTATACGAGGCTGATTATCTGAAATTTGCACGTTCTATTGAAAATCGAGCAATATGTCGTTTCTTGAGATTTGTTTCAAACATAAATCCAAATATTACGACGGACCCGACATTTTTAAATTAAATTCAAGCTGAGGTTGATAGGTTGATCATGTAGGGGTGAGATATCAAATTATTTTGCAGTTGAGCCATCGACATCAAGTTTGGTACACAGGAAGCTGTTCACGGGCAGATTGTGTCGATTGTAGTGCCCGACTGAACTTTCGGTTTCGGCAAGTTTTGGCATTAAATTAGAGCTTCGGTTTAGTTTCGGTTCGGAAAATCTTCCGAAATTACAAACGAAACCGAAACTGCGTTCGGGAGCTTTCGTGCGACCTTCGGGAGCGATCGACATAGTGGAGAGTGTCGACTAGACGAGACTAGGGCACTACGCTCATACATTACTATTAATCTATAAAATAAATTACTGCTTCTATTAAAACAAACACATATTTGCAACTAGCTAAAATGAACAGAAACTTCAATATGCAAAAGAATTAAAATTACAAAAGACGTTTCGGTTTCGCCCGAAACTGAAGTAGAAACCAAAATTTGGTTTCGGTTGTAAAAACTAGTTTCGGCTGCACACTACTAGATTGTTTGCCAGTAAAATAGTCTGTGGAAAAGGGAAGAAATTGGGGGCTGATTGGGAAAAATTGACACTTATCTATTAAACGTCGAGTAATATCTCGTTTCAGAAGCTTATAGGTATATAAATACAAATATTACCAAACATCTAACATTTTCTAGTGAAATTCAAGTCTGGGTTGATTATGGCGTGATTAAATCATAAAAGTCTGGACGCAGCAAGTGCGTTGTGGTAGTGAATTTTTATAGAAATGATCTGGCGCCAAATATTTTATTATGACTTAACAAAAGGAAGGTACCTGCCAAATTTGATTAAAATCTGCCCATTATCGGTGATATATATATATATATATATATATATATATATATATATATATATATATATATATATATATATATATATATATATATATATATATATATATATATATATATATATATATATATATATTGAAACTGACCCTGGATATGGGTTCTAGGGGTCGTAGTTCGCGCACATTTGCAATTTTTTTTTCAAAATTCAAAAGTCGGGATCTCCCCATTAGTGAATTTGTTCTACGAAAATCCACTAATTACTTCCACATGTGTTAAACGTACAGAAATATGGTAACTGAAGTGGAAAGTAAAAAAAAAAGTTTTTAGCTCAAGTGTCGTAAAAAGTCTCAAAATATTAAAAGACCTGATTTGCGACGAAAAACAAATTGTCGGTCCGTCGGTATATCGACCTGTATGTTGGTTCCTGCGATAACTTTCGAAGGGATTGAAACTTCAAATTTAAATATTACCACAAACCTAACATTTTCTCATGAAATTTAAGTAGGAGTTAATCAAGTAAATATGAAATATCAAACGCTTTGTGACGGTATTTTTCTCAAGCAAGTGCATTGCAGGGCAACAAGCATAATAAACTAGTCAAACTTTAATACTGACCTTCTGTAATGACAACCTTAAGTTAAAACCAATATAATATCTATATTCCGAATTATTTGCACTTAATGACACTCTTCAGAAATTATTTCACATTGAACTATCTTACTTTTAACTTTGTGCTGCAGGGTAATTATTTCTTATCAAATGTATTTGGTTTCATTGAAGTGTTGACATATTTATATTTTGTAAACAAACTGTCCATATATATATCTCTCTCTCTCTCTGCAATGATATTTCCTTCTTTCTTAGATACAGAATTGAAATTTTATGTTCACTGAAATGTGGCCTGTTGTTATCAGCCTTATCTTTATCAATATATTTCTTATATTGTTAGTTGCAAATTTGTAATTCTTGAAAAGAAAGACGAGTTTAAAAATTGGCATATTTAAAAAGGTGATGAATCAAAGAACTTGAAAAATATAGGTTGTAATTACCTGCAGCAGTTGCTGGATCTCATCAAGTTTCTTCTTAATTATTTGTACTGCAGGGCGTTGTTTAATATGCAACTTTAGTGGGAGTTATTTAATTCATTATTTAAGACATTATCGTTAATTATATATATATATATATATATATATATATATATATATATATATATATATATATATATATATATATATATATATATATATATATTTATATATATTTGTGTCTGTGTATCACACCGATAACTAAAAAAATAATAAATAAGTTTATTTTCTATAATACCTCTTTGAATAAAGTATGGTTATTCATACAATTCCAATGTTAATTTTTGACTCTTCTTACAGGGTTTTCGGATAGACTGGATTTTTCCTGTTATACTGAATTTTCTTATATACTGGCTTTATTAACTGTGTTTTCCATTTACTTTACAACTGGATTACTGCTACTTAATTAAACACCGAGAAGACGTCTGAGTAGAATAATTACAAACAGCTGGGAGTAGGGAGATAAGTTTTACCACCCCTTTTAATAATTGTTAACCACTTTACTGTTCGAAACAACCATTATTTCGACATTTGTTTTATTTTGCATGTAAACCCACTGTGATCACATGCGGGCAAATTAGCTTGTTTCAAGAATCAAATATAATTACATCTTAATTTGCTTTGTTGCCCCTAGGTACACAAACCATTATATTCATTCAGTAACACAGCAATTGTATTTATACCGTAATACATATATAGTATAATTATTTGCCCCTTACAGTTTTTTCTGAACACTTCTAACTTTTTAACCAAACATATCAAAGGCAAATTATTCATCTTAGACGTTGACAATCGACACTCCAGCAGGTATGTCAACAATATAGCAGTGAAAGAAACAGCCACAATAGAGTTCAGTAGATGTGATAGTGTGTTCGTTTTAAGGGGTTACATCAAGGCTGACTTTCCTTAAATATCCCAAGTGCAGAGTAAGTTACATAAAGGAGCTTACGCTGTCACATCTTTTGTAATTAAGCTATCGACCACAATTTCGGTACAGTTAGCTGTTCACAAGCGGATAGTTTGGTTTGTTTAGGAATAAATCGGTTTAGAAAAAAGGGAAAACATAGGGGGTTGTTTGAGGGAAATTGACACTTTTGCGGGTAGTAGATTATCACAAAGATGCGGAAGTTATAATGTAATTTGCAGCAGTATTATAACTTCGGGGTGTAAAAGTTAACATGATATATTTTAATTTAATCCTGCGCAACAACCGTTTCTAGAACTGATTCATTAAATAAAAAAATCCATTCAGCATTAAGGTTTAATGAGAGCGTTTATAAGATATATTTTTAAAGTAATTAATAATTAATGTTTAAATAACCGTATTTTTGTACACTTCGGGAAACCTTCAATTTAATGAGTACGTTACGATTGACAATAGGTACAAAGAAAGGGAAGGCTTCTCAAAATAATAATAAAAATTCTAAAACGTTTATGAATTAGTTTGGTTGCCCATTGTCTGAAGTGTTTGATTTTTTATAAAGTTAAAATTTTTGCCAATAAAAAGTGATCGGGTAATCTAAAATATATACGGCAAAATTAGCCACCAACAAGCGAATTTGCTAAGTCATCTTTGGCTGGCAACTGTTCTAATTTTCAAATCGTGTTTTATGAGAAGAATATACTTATCAGATCTAAGAGACAAGTAACCGTATTTTTAAATATTGGAAAGTTTTTGTTGATTTAATTAGCAGTAAGTGTTGTATTTTTCTTAAATTAGAGATTTTGCAGTGCAGTGTCAAAAATAGAATAGGCTACTTAATAATTATGGAGGAGTTAAATATTAATTTTATATATAATTAAGTCACTGACCCCAAAGTCATTACATGAAAATGTCTTTTCGAGAAGAGTAGATTATTACAGGGATGTGGAAGTTATGATTCAATTTTTTGCACTATTTGTGGCCATTTTTGTCATCGTGGCATTAAAATGTAATTTTGTGTAGAGTTTGCTTAAAAAAACACACTTAACAACCCACCTTTAAAAGTTCCAACGCCGCTCATGTTTCAAGGAGTGATGCAGACATTTCGTTTTTTTTTTAATTGAGAACTCAAAGACTACGTTTGTCAAGATGAGCCATAGCCATCCAGTTTATGCTATAAAACGTAACATTCTACCTTATCGATTGTAAATGTAAACACGTATTTCCATTATCAATGGTAGAAGTAAAAGTTCGTTCGGAAGTATGCGTATCAGGACAAGTTCTTCTGTCTTGCGACTAAACTTGGAAAAAAAGTTGCACTTGTCGAATGCATTATTCATTTCTACAATGGGGAGGAGTTACAAAGGCAAGAGATACAAAAACCCAGAAGAATTCCCATTCAGTGTATTAATTCATTGAAACGAATCAGAGAGAAGTTGTACGTGGTTGCGCGAAGTAATGCCAGGTCTATTGTAATTCTGATGTTTGTTCAACTCTCGACATTCCCCGTTCGTGAGATTATGTTTATATGGAGTATTACTGCTGTGAATAGAGGAATTAAACGTCTAATCGCCAGCTGCTGTATTCAGACGTCTTCTCTCATTCTTTAACGTCTTCTCAAATGTAAATATGCTGTTTAAAATACTACACGACGATACATTGTTGTCAGTTATGCAGTTTTCATCGTACCCCCTAAGTTTTCATTGGATTGTAGAAACTAAACTTGGTAACACTGCATGGTATATAGCACTTTTTTCACAAGAGGATTAAATTATTTTAAAGTGAATTTTCGTAGAAAAAATTCACTAATGGGGAGATTGCGACTTTTGAAATTAAAAAAAAAATGCCTCAAATAAGCGCCAACTAGGATTCCTAGTACCTACCATATTTGGCGTCAGTTTCAATTATTATATGTTTAGTTAACTAAAAATATAATAGACCCATTTTGATAAAATTTGATAAGTACCGTCCTTTTGTAAAGGGCTTGGATAAGTTCGTTAGCCAGGAATATTGAACTATTTTTCTGTGAAAATCTTGTGTTTCCTTTCGGAAAACCTTTTTTTTTTATTAATAGCAAAGTAATGGCAACCATTATTATCCCCTGTGGTCCGGGGACTAACTAAAAGAATAGGCCCATGATAACTCCTGCCTGTCGTACGAGGCGACTAATCGGAGTCAAGCTGGTGGTAGTGGAATTTTTCTTTACGTGACAAAAATATTCTTCATTACTGTACATATTGTTGAATAATATTTAAAATGAACAGGAAATAAACTATTTTGTACAACATTTGAGGCCACGTGTTAAATACACCTCAAATTGTTCAGATAATTAAGAATGACAGTATTCTTAATTGTCGCGATAGTGTTATATCCGTACCAACCTTTCTTCTGTTGTTTTTCAGTTGACTTACGTTTAAAAATCAAAATTGTCATTGCAATTCCAAGATTTCTCAAGCATGTTGTACTTCATTGGAGGTCTTTTCACGGGCTATCACATGAGCAAAAAATCCAATATGGCTGCCATAATAAAAACAAACGTTGATACCTGTAGCTCAAAAACAAATGGCAATCCAAAGTTGAGAATAGCACAAAAAGATTCCTCTATAAAAAGTGTCCTGATAATGTGCAAGTCTTAGACATGTCAGATTAACGTCTACTTAGATATTGAAGAAAAAAGAAATCGACAAAGTTTGTTTTTTTTTCAAAATAACTCGAAAACGAAAAGAGGCATGGCAAAATACAAGTCATATTTGGAACGTGCATGAAGTTCTACAAAACATTGCTAATTTAACCGCTTTCCTATCTCTAATAATAACGGAGATAGCAATACATTCCCATCCAGTTTGGGACACACTGTATATACATATCAAAATTCAAACGGACCTTGGTTTCGCGTTCTGGGGGCTCAAATTTGCGCTCATTTAAACATTTTTCTGCAAAGTCTCATCACAAATACCTCTCTATGAGCGAATTTTCGCTAAAACCTAAATATGAATAAGAAATTGGGAATATTTCGATATCCATCTCTGTTTAACATTAAAGAATATTGTTATAATGTTGTGTCAGTGCAGGTTCATTGTGACAGTAATCGCACTCTTCCTGTTAATCTTATTTACAGAAACATTGCATAAAGCTGACGTCGCTTCATCCAATCTGGCAAACTTGCTGACGGTATCAACTTCATCACAATTCAACGATACGGCTGTACGACACATTCAAAGATGTCATGCCTCCAACTTTAATTAAGACGAATGTCGGTTTACAGGATTTCATTTCGTAAAAATAAAATCTCATTATGCTGAGACTTTGCCGAAGCCGCTGTCTCTCATTTTCTCTATGTTATGGTGATATAATTTTGGGTATAACAAAGGCATAACTAAACGTATATACTTTTTATAATTTTGACCACGATATTAAATTCTTTGTAAAAGCTATAAAAGAAGTTTAAATTTTCCTTTAACATTAACATATAACCATTAAGAAAAATTTTCCTTAAAAAGCACATAAAGGCAAAACAAAAATAATAATATATTTATATTGTTTGCAGATTGATCGGCTATTTACTACAGTAAGCCGTATGTTTCAACTGTTTTTAATATAGCTCGTTATTTATCGCCTACTGTTTAGAAAATTCCCAATTAAAAATCTATAAAAATTTTGATAAATCCTTCGCCTACTTGATGCTGTCTAAATTAAATGTTGTTGTCAAGGAACCTTATACAAACCGGTTTTTCATAATGGTAAAAACAATTAATTCCCAATTTGAGTCTAGCAGGTAAAGGGCGCTGTTTGCACTACCCTGCAAGTTTAAAAATATCCTATTTTGTTAGCGTCGCTTGGAAACTGTTGTTTAGATAATGGTATTCTCTTAACAAAAGAAGGCATACTTGTTGAATAATGCTAAAATCAATCGTTTTTGATCTGAAACATATTATTCTTAGTAGTTTTGAGATCATATTCTATTTACCCACATGGTGGGCGTCTGTCATAAACAAATTTATGACTCTATTCTTGGTAAAATCGCATCTTGGTGTAAATGGTTTTTATCTTGGTAAGCTTTTGTTTCAAATTGCTCAAATTGTGCCCCAACATAATTATTTTTCTAACAAATAAATGGTGATATGGTTTTATATGCAAGCAAATTTAAATGGACGTAAGACGTTCAGAATGTATGCTAAAAAGCATTCAAACACAAGACAGCCAGATCATAATGATTCAAAAATCTTTATGATATATTAGGTGAAACTGGTTCATTCTATCCAAAATGATATTTTATTACGTAATAGATAATTGGTTAAATGTTGTTTCCTTTTACTTGTTGCTTCTCTTGGAAGTTGAATTTTCTGTGTATTTTGCTTCTGTTTCTGTTGCGGTTCAAGCGTATGGAGAACTTGATGTGCCTTGTATCTTTTGAACCTATTATTCTCCGTGCTCCTTTGTTTGGTGCTACGTCTGTGGTGGACTTTTGGTCTCTATGGAGGAATTTCGTTGTCTGTCTGTGGTCGTCCTCTCTGTCACATATGTCAAGTTCCACTTTCAATAAACGACAGATATGTAAGATCTAAGGTAGGTCAACTGTTGATTCGTTTCGAAAACGTTTTTGGTATTTCATGATGAAGACACAAAAGTGAGATATCATTCACGGGATAGCACGTAAAATGTATGTCTGTTTCTTTAATTTATATATATATATATATATATATATATATATATATATATATATATATATATATATATATATATATATATATATATATATATATATATAATGCTTTTATAATTCTGGCCACGTAGCCACGACTTTTAAAGGTGTTTTGTGTGTCTGTTAGATGTGATATGTCTCCGAGCTTGTGAGATGTTCCACATTCTTTTTTGTGTTTTAAACCAACAAGTTTTTTATTGTTCAGCATCACAATAACAACAAAAAACACCAGAATAGAGTTATCCGAGATGAAATGTTTTCTAGGTTTTCTAATTCTATTTGGATATTTAGATTCACCACGTCGTAGGTTGTATTAAGAGCAAGCTGAAGATACCCATAATATAATGGCAAGTCTAGAGATAAATTTTAGTTCCATGGTTTCCCATATATATTTTTTTGGCAATACCGACATAGATCGAAATAATACATTTGGAACAGTTCTGCGGTTTTTCAACCAACTGAAAAACACGGTTTTAGCAAATAGTTTTTTATTGCAGGAGGTCATAGCATTGATGAGGGCCTGGTGCCTTATTACAGCAAACATGGATGTAAACAAGGAAAACCGATAACGTATGGTTTTAAATTTCAAAATATGGGTGGGCACTACAAAACAGCGCTATATACATTGGTTTCAACCATACTAGGGAGCAACGATCAAGAATAGAGACCTTGTCGTGCGAGCCGCTGTTATTTTAGACTATGCTGATCGATTGAGAGAAAAATATTGCAATATTAGTTTACAGCTGTTTTTGAAAACTTTTCGTCCATACCTTGTTGAAGAATTTGACAAGAATGAAGAAAATGAGCGTCACCGGAACCATTATAGAAAACTGCATACCCAGCAGTAAACTCATAGATTCCAAAGAGCTCAATAAAAAGGAAGAGGGTGCTATGGCTTTATAAAAATAAGCGAGTGTAATCTTTTTTCATAAAATGGAACGATAATAATATATTTACTTTCTACTCCAATTCAAAGGGTGTATATCCTTTGAATATGGTAAAAATATATTCACAAAGGGAAAAGAAGTTTGTGCAAGTGGAACAACCAAATGTAAAATTCTGTAATAACGGAATGGGTGGTGTAGACTGGTCGGATCGGAACATTAGTCTCTATTCGTTCATCGTAAAAAATGGTATTTTCCATTAGTGTCTCATTGCGTTGACATGTGGGTCCACAATGCTTGGCAACTATATAAGTACGAGGGAAGAAGCTTGGATCATCTGGGTTTCAGGAGAAGCATTGCCACGTACCGTTTACTCAAACAACAAAATATATACTTATCAACGAGGACGACCATCATACAACCTCACTCTTCGTTACGATCGATTTGATCACATGGTCATTCCCCAGGAAAAACAAACCAGGTGTGCCAACTGTCATAAAAACCACAACTTGGTGTGAAAGATACAATGTCTGACTGCATATTTATTGTTTTAAGATGTACCACATTCAGAGGTTCGTGCTTTATAAAAAATATAACAACCTCTTACCTGATGTCCTATATGTAGTACGTAAAAAAAAATTGAAATAGAAAATACCAAAATACTTGTTGCGTCATCAATGATTTACCAAATTAAATAATCACAACATAAAGTAAATAGAAAGTGTTCATGTAATAGGCATATCTGGGTTAACTAAACTTGATACATACCCGCATCACTACTAAATCAAAGATGTGTTTTAAAACCAATAATGTTTTGAATAAGAATTTCTTCTATGGTGATAATCTTTTTTAAATTACATCTTTTAAATTAGTTCTGTCCTTAAATTATTTTTTTATTCTTCTAACTCTAATAACTAAACAGCTAGGCTTTCTTCTAAGGTAATTTGTTTTTTAGTTGGTAACATATTTTACATGCAACGATTACAGCGTCATACATTTTCATTTGTTTTTTAAGATTAATGGATGAAGTCTCGATATCTTATGAAGAAAGAAACGATCTAAAAACCCTTATTATGAAGTTGTTCATGACTGCTCAATTAAAATGTGTGCAGCTTGTTTCTCGAACATACATATGGAGCATCATGTGTGTGAGATGTCAGACGAGAAATATCTTAATGTAAATTCAATACGGGCGAGTGGAAAATCTGACCACAAATAATAAATCATCTTGAGCTAGACAAAACCATAAATCTCTTCCAGACTATTGTTAAAACATTGAAAACAGTCAACAGGTTTTTGTTCAAGATGACCAATAAAGTGATTTATTTTGAGGCTGTCGATATAACTTTATTATGTTCCATCATTTATTTATTTTGTCCTTTAATAGTTCTTTCACCTGCTGATTGTACTTGTACTAATTATCATTTATGAGTGCAATCAATACAAGAACATATTATTAGATACATACATGCAAAACGGTATTATATACAGGGTGGCGCATTGAAAACGAAACAGACCGATTTGCGTCCAGAATTTTTTTAAGAAACTCTGAAATACGTCAATTTTAATATTTTGGGGGACATGTTTTGACGTAAAACTCAGCTTTGTCACATCAACCCCTTAAGGGTAGTGATAACAACCCTTATATTTTAAATAGGGAACATGGGTCGAGTGTTACATCATTTGAAAGCTCTTTCTTTTCTGAATTCAGCGCACAAATTTTTTTGAAGATTTATCAACTCGTTTAAAAATTATTCACAGTTGTAGATGCAAAAACGCATTTCACTCATTCCGTAAAGTAATGTGCTGATAGTTAATGTTTTGTTGCTTGTAAACAAAAATTGACTATCAGAACATTTCTTATCGGAATGAGAGAAATGCGGTTTATTATTTCAGTTTATCGGTCAGTTTGATACTTGATAGTACTACCGAAAATTAATTTCACAATGGTGTATTCTGTAGAAGAAAGAGTTGAAATAATTACTCTTTTTTTTCTTCAAAAACGATCACTGTATCAACCGCACCGCAAATTTGTTTAATGAACGACATCCAAACAGACATGTTAACAGAAAATGCATTTTGGAGTTGGTTGCAAAGTTTCGACAAAGTGGTTCAAAAACGGGACCCTGAACGTGAATTTCAGGTTAGAAATGAGACTACTGAGATTGAAGTTTTAGGACAAATTGCTGCAGACCCAACTTTGAGCACGATAAAATTGGCCACTGTTTCAAACATCAAAAGAAGAACTATTCAGCAAATATTGAAGCATCATAAATTTCACCCGTATAAAATTCATCTTGTACAACTGAATGAAGATGATTTTGATGAGCGGCTGGAGTTTTGTGAAGTTATGACTGCACGAATAGCTGATAACGAGAACTTTCTGTTCAATATCTGTTTTTCAGACGAGTGTACGTTTTTATTAAACTCTACAGTCAATCGTCATAATTGTCGTTATTGGGCAGATAATAATCCAAGAAATTTTCACGAAGTCCACACTCAAGCTCCACATAAATTGAATGTCTAGACTGGCATTTTTGGAGACCGTTTAATCGGACCAATTTTTCTTGATGGCAATTTGAGTAACGAAACGTATTTGGAGTTACTATAAGATATCGTTTACCCTCTACGAATTGACATTGTTGAAAATGATGATCGCTATCAAGAAAATCAATTAGTGTTTCAACAAGAAGGAGCTCCTCCGCATGTTTCACAACGTGTTAGGGAGTTTCTGAACAGAGAGTTTCCACAGCAATGGATTGGGTGTAGAGGTGCTATTGAGTGTCCCTATAGATCACCGGATTTAACTCTTTTAGACTTCTTTCTACGGGGCCATTTAAAGAGTAGAATTTACTCAACAGAACCGGAGTCTCTGGAAGAATTACGACGACGCATTGTTGAAGAATGCCGTCTAATAGCTCCACAAATGCTCCAGAATGTCAGAGCTCGTTTTGAACAAAATTGGTACTTTTGTATGGAGCTGGTGGTCAACAATTTGAACACTTACTTAACTGAATAAATATTTTTTAACGTTTGGTTTGGTTTTTTAGTTTTTTTAACGAAAAATTGACTAATTTCTTATTACAATGAATGAAATACGTTCTTGCAACTCCAACTGTGAATAATTTTTAAACGAGTTGATAAAACTTCCAAAAAAATTTGTTTGCTGAATTTAAAAAAGAAAGAGCTTTCAAATGATGTAACACTCGACCCATGTTCCCATCACAACCATTAAGGGGTTAATGTGACAAAGTTGACTTTTATGTCAAAACATGTCCCCTAAATATTAAAATTGACGTGTTTCAGCGTTTCTTAAAAAAATATTCTCTGGACTCAAATCGGCCTGTTTCGTGTTAAATGCGCCAATTATTACAAAAGCTGTATATTACTTACAGTCTAGGAATTAAGAATTGATATAAATTACTTATTTCTAAAAAAACATTAAGAAGCATGTTTACCTAGAATGCAGTTGTACTTAATTCTCAATTGTTTTTTTGGCTAAGAAAGTTGGTTTTTGTAACTTGCCTTAAATTTTGCCTGCCCTTTTAATCCCATTAATATGCAAATTTCGATGGTTGTGCAAACTTCCGGGAAGGCCTGTCTTGTTCGTTACTTCTCGGTAACTTGAAAAAAACTGGGCCGTAGACCAGGTGATATCACTGTGGAATTTTTGGGGAAATTCATAAAGGAGGGTTAAAAGCAGATCTTGAAGTTAGTTTATCAAACTTGTGCGTGCTTTAAGGCAGAAATTATTTTTTCACTGGTGAATCTTTTGTTTTAGTAATTATATATAGGTATGCAATGATCGAAAGTTTTTCCTAGACCAACATGTTATAACATTAATCCATGTTAAGAAAATTGAGAATAAAATTATGGGACCGAACAATTTACAACTTATCATAAGAAGTCCTTAGCTTTCTTCAAAAATATTGTTTTTTTTTAAGAATTTTTTAAATCTAAAATTACAAAGTTATGACAACCAAATTTGGTACGTAAGTTTCATTTATAAATAGTAAACCTACTATAATGAGCGCGAACTAGGCACCGATAGATAACTCAAAGTATAATGGGCTGATTTTGATAAAATTTTCTTAGTACCTTCCTTTTGCAAGTGGCTTGAATAATTTCGTTAGCCAGGCAAATCGGTATAGGTTTTTTTGGAAAATGTTTATATATATATATATATATATATATATATATATATATATATATATATATATATATATATATATATGTATCACACCGATAACTCAAAATATAAGGGGCTGATTTTGATCAAATTTTCTGAGTACCTTCCTTTTGTAAGTGGCTTGAATAATTTTGTTAGCCAGGCAAATCGGTGTAGGTTTTCTTGGAAAATTTTGTGTTTTCTTTCGGAAAAAAATATATTTCCGGAAATAATAAAGTATGGGCAACCAATACGCGTGTTTGTGTTGGAAAGATTGAACCATGTACCAAAATTTCGGTCTGTAAGTTTAAAGACGAAAAAGTTGTGGGCATTTAAAGAAGAACAATTGGGATTTTTCTCAAAACATTAATGTCGCGATTTGAAACGTCAAAATTGGCAACTTTTAGGCAAAGAACCTGAAACAAATACGGATTATCTCAAGAAAATGTTGCAAAAATAGTGTTAAGTTTCAGCTTCAACCGTCCTTGTGCTTCATTTTACTAAAATATTTACAGAAAATTCATTTCAGATAGACACTTTCTCTGCTGTTTTGGCGGTAGATTAAGTTAAGTTTATGGTTTAACAGTCTATAATCTTTAGCTAATTTTCGTAGAAAAAATTCGTTAATGAGGAGACCGCGACTTTTGAATGTTAAAAACATTTCTTCAAATCAGCGCAAACTAGGCACCCTAGCATCAATATCCGGGTTTACTTTCGGTTTTTATCTGTTTACATATATACAGGGTGACGCATTTCTACGGTAAAGCTCAATATAATTATTATTATACAAGATACGAGAAAACATTGTATACCATAATTACATGATGTCTTGAGCTGCATCTTACAAAATTATTCTGGCAATCACAGGGTGGTGGCCCATAAGTCGTTGGTGATACCTACAAATTTTGTTTCGAACCGCCCTTATATTATTGCTTTTTTGCATTTTTTATCAAAATATGATGAATGTGTGTAAGAAAAAAAATCGAGACGCCGTGAGTGCGTTTTGTTAGGGAATTTTTATTAAATGCTTCAAATTTCAATAAACCAATTTCCTATTAACCTAAGGTTTGTTGGCTAGGAAACCAGTTTTCTCGGAAACCGTTTAGTTTATTTTCGGAAAATTTTTGCACATTTTTAAACAATAAGTTACTTTGATAAAATCTGGTACATTGTTTCTACTATATAGGCCATACCGGTAACCAAATTGATGCCCGCTTGCATTAGTCATATTTCCTATTAAAAACATTTTTACGAAAATTCACTTCCATAACGCACTTGCTGCGTCCAGACTTTTATTTGGATGATAGTTAGGTTTTGAACATGGGCGTCTTGACCTTAATTTTGATGTCGAATTATTATAATATACTGCGTTTACTATAGAAATCGTAATAAAAGCGTGTTGGAAGTCATTTAATGATTATTATCTTTCAATTATTCTTACACGTTTTTCTTAAGATCTCTCAAGGTTAATTATAGAAATGAAGGACTACACACTTGGAGTGACAAGTTGAGTAAGTATCCTGCAATCTAGTCGTGTCATGAGGCCCGGTTATAAGAATGTGTATTCATTTAAAGAGGTCTATCCCCCCAACGGAAGTCGCTGTTAAAATATGCCACTGAAATTATTCCTCTTCGTAATGTGAATGCTTCCTTACCATAACTTAATTAATGTGCTTTTGACTCGCCTTTTTATTCCTGTTTGTTTGCTTTTGTGCGTGTTTATGAAAGCGTTTAAAAAACATCGCTTTATTCGTTATGTTGTTGCATTGCCGGGTGAAAAGATTGTTGTTTTGATTTCCCTAGGTTTGGACACTTATAATAATCTATTCTTTTCTAGACACTTATTTTGATAACAAACATTCTAATTAAAGCGTTGAATATGTCATTGATTGTTGTTGCCCTTACTTGGTGAGACTGGTATTTCATTGATTGTTCTTGCCCTTACTTGGTGACACTGGTCTATACTTCATACATACTTGGAGACTACTTCTCTGGCTTCACTGTTGGTTTTGGTTTTTGTAAAAGAAGGACGTAGCCAGCGCGTAAGCTAACTGGTGCAAGTGGCCCTACTGAATTCTACATGTTCTAGGACGTTCTTCAACGTTTTTTTAAATTATTTCAACAACACACCACGAGGGCTTACAGTCTAAATACTATCGAACCGTGGGTGTCGACAAGGAGGAAAGAGGCAACTTGTTAATTCTGGAATTGAAGTTCCTTACCATAACTTAATTAATGTGCTTTTGACTCGCCTTTTTATTCCTGTTTGTTTGCTTTTGTGCGTGTTTATGAAAGCGTTTAAAAAACATCGCTTTATTCGTTATGTTGTTGCATTGCCGGGTGAAAAGACTGTTGTTTTGATTTCCCTAGGTTTGAACACTTATAATCTATTCTTTTCTAGATACTTATTTTAATAACAAACATTCTAATTAAAGCGTTTAATATTTCATTGATTGTTGTTGCCCTTACTTGGTGAGACTGGTATTTCATTGATTGTTCTTGCCCTTACTTGGTGACACTGGTCTATACTTCATACATACTTGGAGACTACTTCTCTGGCTTCACTGTTGGTTTTGGTTTTTGTAAAAGAAGGACGTAGCCAGCGCGTAAGCTAACTGGTGCAAGTGGCCCTACTGAATTCTAGATGTTCTAGGACGTTCTTCAACGTTTTTTTAAATTATTTCAACAACACACCACGAGGGCTTACAGCCTAAATACTATCGAACCGTGGGTGTCGACAAGGAGGAAAGAGGCAACTTGTTAATTCTGGAATTGAAGGTTTGGAGATTCGGAGGAAAAGGAAAAACATGCGCCGGCAAGGAATTCCACAACTTGGAAGTCCTCGGGACAAAAGAGCGGGCATAACAAGATGTTCTATGTCTGGTGACCTGGACAGTAAAAGGGTGCATTCGCTCTGTTCCCCTGGTAGATCTGTTGGGGGAAGCAGGTGGATGAACTATGAAAGAAAGCTCCTCTGAGCACTGCCGGTGCAGATATCTATAAAAGAGAGAGAGGTCACCAACGGCACGTCGGTGGACAAGGGATGGCAGCCTTTGGATGAGGGTAGGGTCACCAATGAGACGTATATCTCTTTTCTGAATGAAGTACAGGATAGCGAGTGTAGAAGCGGCAGCAGCACCCCAGATCTGGGAGCAGTATTCGAGGTTTGGCCTTATTTGTGAAGTATATAAGGTATAGAGATTAGCTGGTGATAAGTATTTGCGAGCCCGGAAGAAGAATCCTAATTTCTTAGCAGCCGCTTCTGCAATTGATGAGACATGTTGGTGCCAATTGAGATTTCGATCCACAGAAATGCCAACAACTGAAAAGGACTCATTACTTTGAATAACTTGGTTGTTCATTGTGATGGTTCTAGGGCTGGTGTATCTTTTATGAGAAAGAAAGCAAGACTGAGATTTGGTGGGGTTGAATTGTACAAGATTTCTACTTCCCCAGTCTAAAATTTTTTGGAGATCCACGGAGACAGAACCCTCGATGTGTCTGCGATCCTCATCTAATTGGGCCAAAGAGATATGCTTAGAATATTGTATATTTGAGTGGAGGGTGCTGTCGTCCGCGTAACTGTGAACTGGGTTGGATGTGCTAGAGAGGAGGTCATTGATGTGGAGAAGAAACAAAGTAGGGGCTAAAGCTGACCCTTGAGGAACTCCTGAATTAATTGGATATAGTTTAGAGGAATGGCCATCCACAACAACAGAAATGCTCCGGTTGGAGAGGAAGTTTGCTGTCCAGGTACAGAGTTTTGGTGGTAGGCCATAGGCCGGAAGTTTAGTTCCATAGACTTGTTCCAAGCATGGGTGAGAAAGGAAAGGAGGTCGGAAGTTGATCTGCGCGGACGTAATCCATACTGCCTGTCGTGGATTAGACTGTGTTTTCAAGAAATTTTAGTAACTCGGTGTTTATATACGTTTTCATCACTTTAGAGATGACTGAAAGGAAAGAAATAGGCCTGTAGTAGCTAGGAAGCGCTTTGGATCCTTTCTTGGGGACGGGTTGTACTCGAGCAGTTTTCCAGTTACTAGGGAATATGCCTCTATTGTAAGATGTCTGAAACAGACGAGTCAGAACAGGAGCAAGTTCTGGTGCGCATTTTTTGAGAACAATTGCTGGGATCTCGTTGAAGAAGGTCATGGCTGCAGCGACAAGGTGTTATCGCCTGTAGATTGTGATGATAACCACTTTTATAAATGAATATTAAACGTCATACAGACTTGGAGACACTACGTCTCTGGCTTCACTGTTGGTTTTCGTTTTTGTAAAAGAAGGCGTAGCCAGCGCGTAAACCAACTGGCGCAAGTCGCCCTTCTGCATTCTCGATGTTCGAGGACGTTCTTCAACGTTGAAGTTTATATGACGTTTAATATTTATTTATAAAGGTAGTTATCATCCCAATCTAAAAGCGACGACACCTTGTCGCTGCATGACTTTCTGTCTCCAGTTGTTCTCTTTATTACATTGTAGCTTCTGCTTTTCTTCAGTTGAGCCAGGTTTTTCGGAAGTTTTTTTCTCTTGGTCTACCTCTTCCCTTTGACCAGGGGTAGGTATACCGAGAGAGTCGAATGAAAGCGTGCTCGAAGATGTGAGAGAGAAAATAATCGTATCAAAACACATTGAGGAGAAGAAGGCATAGTCCATTGAATATATTTTGAGACCAAATAACTCTTTACAAAAATATTTGAGGGAGATATATATTTAAAAATTCGAGGTGCAGCAACTGCGTTATACTAGTGAATTTTCATAAGAATTGTGCACTTATTATTACGGCATATTACCAAAATTACTACTTTAAATTTAAATAGATCTTGAAGATCGGTTTTAGAGGTCCTAATACGCGCTTGTTTGAATGCTTTTTTTGAAAGTATCAACATCATATCTCTCTATTATCACAAAAGATAATCAAATCTTGTGTTCAAGCTCCTTTTGAGAAAAAACTTTCAATGCCCAAAAATCAATTTTCTATAAAGCTAGGAAATTAAAATTTGTTTCTTCATTAATTGTTGTCCTAACCTGGTAAAGTCGTTTCATACTAAATACAAACGTGGCTTCACAAATGTGTATTTTCTGCTCTGTAACCGGTTTCGCTGCTGGATAATGCTGCCAAGCAGCGAAACCAGTTACAGAGTCGAAAATACACGCTTTTGGAGCCAGATAAAGTTTTTACGTCTGTATTTAAAATTTGTTATATCTATGTGTTGGAAGTTTCTTTAAAAGAAACTGATATTACAAATTTAATTAAAGTTACAAAAGCTTTCCAGAAGAAAACTTAATCCATATTCGGAGAACGTATGTATCGGCCGAACTATAAACATGTCAGGTATTTTACTTCCACATCGTCACAAGCATTCCATTAACATTTTCTTTGTTTAAACTTTCTTTTTTTTTTGAACAAAGAAAATGTTAGCGGAATGTACAACATTCAGGAAAGATAAGATAGAGAAAAAATTCGTTAGCCTACCTTTTGAACCGCGTATCACAAGGTGTCTCGAGCGAATTTTTAAGAAAGCCGATTTGCAGGTGACTTTCTCGACAAAAATAATTTGAGACATTTGTTAGGTAATACGAAAGATAAAGATAAAGCCACTGAAATGTCAGGTATCTATGAGATAGGTTGTAAAGATTGTAATCTTAAATACGTTGGGCAGACTAAGAGAACCATTGACACCAGATTTCGTGAACATCTGGCACAGCTGAGATACGGTAGTATAGACAAGTCATGCGTGGCACAACATATTTGGGATAATAACCACCGCATTGATAAAGAAAATCTGAAACTTATCAAAAATTTTAGACAGCCAGCGAAGCTAGATGCGTTTAAAAGTATTTATATTCCTAGGGCAATAAAAAACAAACGTTCCTTAGACCGAGCTCCGCCATTGTTTTGTAGTCCTCTGTTGGCGCTCTGTATTTTATACAGATCAACATTCCAAAACCTGTAAGGTAAAGTGATAAAGAAGTTCAAAGACCTCATCCGGCAATTAAAATACAATACACTCTCCTCGCGGTATCGTTCTTTACCTAAGATTCAGTATAAAAGGTGATTAGTAGTAAGTAGTTCGAATTTTTCATCTTCTGATGACGCTAACTTTGTTAGTGAAACGATCGTCAGGTCGGGTCGTTAAGAAGATGTGTTGTGGGTTCTCCAAGTGTACCTATTAGACAAGCTAATAAAAAATTACGAATTTTTGTGAAACAAATTGTTTGCAAATTTTCATGTAATTTTTTTTAAATCTCTGTCAAAAAGCTTTCTATGGATAATTACAATTATGTTATAATATGTATTTAGATCGTGATGAGCTGTCAATTGCAGCCACCTTTATATAACGGTCAATAATTCTCATTTTGTAGGTAACCGTCGTTGACAGTTTTACTGTACATGTTTTAAACAAAGGATTACACGTGTTAATATAACTGTCTTAAAATGCAAGTGAATCCACGGCGGTCCAGTGATAATAACGTGTGCATCTGAACCAAAGGGTACTGGGTTCGACGCCCAGCAGGGGAACCTTTCACTTTTTCAGTACATACTGTAAAATTAACATGAACTGAAGTTGTTGCATTGTGTTTAAACAGGTTGAATGTCTGCACGTTCCGGCCTTCGAAGGGAGCATAAAGCCGTTGGTCCAGTGTACCATGTGACGTGGGGCACGTTAACGCTCCTCACCCTCCATACAGAAAGGCAGTGGTTCGGCAAGATCTCCAGGATTATGTAGTGAAACTGCTCCCTGGCGTCGGTGATTGGCCTTAGTTGCGGAAATGGACCGATGCTAAAAAAAGTAATTAAATAAAAACTGTAAGTTTCCTACGTCAAAGATATCTCAGCAGCTTCACTGTTCAAAAATGAATGCTGAAAGTATCTGCGTATATAAATATTCAACTAAATCTCCTACCGCAGCACACGCTGCAATAACTGCCAAACATTACTAATTAGAGTGCTAATATCTCTAATACCATGTCTCATAGCTAATACAGACCAAACGGACCCGGAGTACTTCAGAGATTTATTTTGATGTAAGTCGAGGAGTAGTTAGTTCAGATAAGAATTAATAATATAACACGAGCCAACACTTCCAACAGATATGAGCTTTTGAGCTTTTGGCTGCGTCAGAACATCGTATCTCCGAGATTCTTGGCTCCGGATCTAGTGGAGGGTTCATCAAGTGTAGCTGAGCCACTATTCAGTCTCTATGTGTGGGTCTTATGTGTCTTTATCAAACACACGCTACTTCAAAGGAGTGCTGTCTACAAAGTTATCATAATAGCGTCTGGATTTTATACAGCACATTAGCCCCCGTGTTTAGCTGGTGTTTTAAAACGTGAACACACATATGCTGGCTGCATCACGTTTAATCAGAAGCGGGTGAAGTAACAGGGTAAACCAGGTAGTTTAGGTAAGAAACAAGTCTGGATGCAGCAAGTATATGCTATGGTAGCGAATTTTCAAATATGTCAAGCAACGGAAAATAAAAGGTTTCAGATACACAAATTTGTAGAAAACTATTTTTAGGGTCAACTGGTTTTATGTAAGCTTTGTCTAAATAATTTTGAGTTTTCTTTCGAAAAAAATTTTTTCTCCGAAAATTACAAAGTTATTTTAATGAAATTTGACGAATATGTTGCCTTGCAACAGACCTTCCTACGCGCCAAAATTCAACTTTCTAAGTTTATAAAAGATTGAGTTATTCAAATTTTTTGTTTTTTTTTTTTAGAAAAAAAAATTTTTCTCTGAAAATTACACAGTTATTTTAATGAAATTTGGTGAATACGTTGCCTTAGGAAAGACCTTACGACGTACCAAAACTGAACTTTCTAAGTGTATAGAAAATTGAGTTATTCAAATTTGAAGCATTTAATGAAAATTCACTATCATAACGCACTTGCTGCGCCCTGAACTTTTTTTTTACAAACATTATAGTCCAATGATGAACCATAACAGTTAAAACACAAATTTAACACCTTACTAAACGTACTTCTTAAAATATTTGTTTTTCACAACCCGCATTCTTTGCAGAATCTTTATTTAAAATCACCAGTTTTCACGTTTCGAATCGCCACTGACGTTTGTAGAAAAAAAAGCATAAAATTCTCAAATTACGTTTTTAAGATATTTCTAAGATATTTAGGAGATTTTGTTAACCACATAATATTTGGATCTTGTTTGTTTACCTAATTTTTTGGACTTCAGTGCGATGAAAAATTTTAATTCCTAACCAACCCCGGATATGGATTCTAGGGGTCCTAGTTCGCGCTTATTTGAATATATATATATATATATATATATATATATATATATATATATATATATATATATATATATATATATATATATATATATACACACATACATACATACATACATACATATGCAAAATGGTGAGTAATTGAGACTTCAGGTCTGAAGTCCCAATTACTCACCATTTTGTTTGCAAACGTAGTCGGAGATGACTTCCACCTAATTTCTATTATATATATATATATATATATATATATATATATATATATATATATATATATATATATATATATATATGTATGTATGTATGTATATACAAAATGGTAAATAATTGGGACTTCAGGTCTGAAGCCCCAATGCCTCCCCATTTTGTTTGCAAACGTAGTCGGAGATTACTTCCACCGAATTTCTATACCTATATGTATAAATACACCATACCGATACCTAAAAAATAATAGGCTAATTTTAGTTAAATTTGTTAAGCGCCTTCCTTTTGTAAGTGGCCTGGATACGCCAGGAGAATCCGATCAGTTCTGAAAAACTTAGGGATTTCTTTTTCCAAATTTTCGCATCTTCAAAAATAACAAAGCTATGTCAACCGAATTTGGTACGCAGGTTTATATTATAAAACGTATGATATATGTATATCAAAATTTAGCTCTCTAAGTTGAACAAAATGGTATAAGTATTTTAATTGAAAAAATGTTTGTTACCACTGGAGAGTACAAAAGGTCGGGAGACCAAAATATTGTGTGCTGTGAACAAAATATGTTAAATATTACAATGATGAACGTTTTTTGGCGCAACAAGTCAAGAAGTACCAGAGAAGTGTATTTAAAAATTTTATAATTTTGTTTCTGAAAATGTCAGTGGCGATTTGAAACGTAAGAATTGGTGATTTTTAAACAAAGATTCTAATACTAACGCGATTTATAGTTACAAAAAAGGTCTTTAACAAGGTTATCCTAGATTTATGTTTCAACTGTTAGCCTTCTTCATTTGATTAAAATATTTAGTAAAAGTACATTTGAAATTGACTTAAGAGCCGCGGTGATTTAGTGTTAAGATGGTGTGCCTTTGAACTAAAGGATACTGGGTTCGATGGGCAGGGTTTCCCTTTCAGTTTTTCAGTACAGACTATAAAATTAACATCAGCCGAGGTTGTGGCATTGTATTTGAGCAAGTTGAACGCTTACACGTTCTGACCTTCGGAGGGGGCGTAAAGGCATCGGTCCCGTATTCATGCGATCTTGGGCACGTTAAATATCCCTACCCTCCTTACAGAAAGGCAGAGATTCGGCAAACTCCAGGATAGTGAGGTGTAACTGCTCCTTGGCATCTGTGATTGGCCATAGTCGCGGAATTAAACCGACGTTAAAGAAACAAAAACACAACACACACGAGATAGAACTACTTGCTAGTAATAACGTAAGTTCGAAGGGAATTCCCATATGACATGATTTTATATGCTTATGGTCCGATAATAAACTCCAACTCACATATTCATCTTGGCCGAATGGTAAAGGCGACTAGTATGTCAGCAAATAATCGTCTTCCAACGCGGGTTCAAGCCTTAGTGGTAACTAAATATTCCATGATTTTTTGTTTAGTCTTTTATTAAATATTAATGTTATCTGATCAATTATGTAACACCAATAATTTCGTATTCATTTTATCTTTCAGGGAATGTTGGTTAAAATACCGGTGGATTAATGTGGTGTGGTGAATGGGAGCTCAGTCATGTAGGACTCACATATTTTCTTATTTCTGCGAATAATGGAGGCAAATGGTTCTGCAAAAAATCGAAATATGTATACCTCTTCATTAACACTTTCTTCGACAAAATATGGCCCTCTGACCCAGCACATTCAAGGAGCATATGCTTTGACCGCGAGTACTCACAATGTGGGAGTTGTTGGTTACATAAAAATGGAGATTCTGGGAGCATATGCTTTGACTGCGAGTACTCACAATGTGAGGGTTGTTGGTGGCATAAAAATTGAAATTATGTTTTCCACGGTTTCCTTACTGTGAAATGTAGTAGAAACATCCCCTCTCTCGTATCTTCTGTTGTGTCCATTGGCAGAACAATGTTTTTTTAAATTATTATAAGTACTCAGCACCTGGTGCTATGTGAAAAGGGTTCATGTTATATTTAGAAAGATATAACAGAACTTCGGCTAATACCTTGATGATTTGCTATAGAGCTCGAGTACCAGTATGAGGTCATATGATGTAGTCAGCAACCGTTCAGTTAGTTTTTATCTATAGCAACAGTTCCTGATTATACTTCCACATCATCGAAACCTGTGGAAGTATGGCATCAGTGACATAAATTTCAATTTTGTTTTCGCTTAAGCGTCGTCAAAAGTGTCAGAACGTAGAGAAAACATGATGCCGAAACGAATTTTTTTATCTGTCGGTCTGTATGTCTGTCTGTTAGTAGCCACGATAACTTTAAAACGAATTGAGATATCGTCTTTAAATTTGGTATACCTACAGTTAGCACGCGACAAACGAAGGGTTCGGATTTGTTTTGGGTAAAATAGATTTGGTGAAAATTGACATTTTTTCGTTAAAACTCGAGTAATAAAGCGTTCTAGGGTTTGTTTATTAGAAAACTTTCAAAATTATCTGGTATACTGTGCTGAAATTAAATGATATAGAATATCGGTGACAGATGTTTCGAGATTTTTTGTTAAATTCAAAATATATAGAAAAGTTAATTCTTGAACGAAAAATGTTTTGTCTGTCGGTCGGTCTGTCGGCCTGTACGTCTGCCTGTTAGTAGGTGCAATAACTTTCGAACGAAGTGAGATATCACTTTGGGTATAGGAATACGAATATTTTCTTTGTGATCCAGTCATGGACCCTAAATTCATTTCTTGAGAATATTTTTCTGGGGAAAGTAAATTACCACTGCTATGTGGAAGTTATGATTCAATTTGCAGCACTATTTCATGTGAATTAGCCTCTTAAAAATTTTCTGGTTGACTGCCTTCGTTCAGGATACCTTTGTACATATTCTGCTGACTAACGGACAGTTTTTGGAACAATATTCCAATACCCAAATCACATATGTCAAATCTCCTACAGAAAAAATCATTTTTAAAAGAGAAATTGTTAGTAATTAAAAAAATACGATAATATAAGGGGCGTTTTATTAAAAAAATATAAGCTTGTATCACCACTGACTTATCGACAGGTAATTGTCAACATAATTTTAGAGGATGCAGCTCAAGACGTTCTATAATTAATGTGTATATTTTCTGGTATCTTGTAAAATAACGTATATGTTGAGCCTTATCGTAGAAATGCTCCATCCTGTAAGTATATATCCGATATATATATATATATATATATATATATATATATATATATATATATATATATATATATATATATATATATATATATTTGCGTGTGTGTGTGGGTGTGCGCGTGTGCGTTTCTGTGTGTGATGGTGTGCGTGCGTGCGTGCGTGCGTGCGTGTGTGCATGCATGCGTGTGTGTGTGTTTCACTTTAAGTGGCGACAATTCATTATCTCATAACGGGTCGACCAATTTTCAAAAAAAAACATTTTTTAAATAAAGTACACAAAACCTCCGCATCCTGGTATGCAATATTTTAAGATTCGCTTTTTCCATAGCCTACTACGCTATAAGACCCCAAAAATCACTAAAGCATATTAGGCATTTTTTTACGAAAAAAGCACATATCCATATCTATTTAGGCACATCTGTAACCCACAAATCCCTAGTTTCAATATCGTAACTTATACCGAGTGTTCACAACTTGAGTGCAATAAATTTAAAAAATCGACACTTTGAGAGTGCGCTGTGTAAACGCTACTGATTATCTTGCAAATATTAGACTGCAAATGGATTAAGAGTTACCTAGTGTATCAATTCACACATCATCCTGATATCTTGTACCGTGTTCATAATAAATACCGAAACATACGCTTTTACAATGTATTACCCAATTTGGACTTTGATCAGACCAGCATCTTAAATTTTGGGAGGACACCACTCCATTATTTTTGAAAGTAGTTAAGTGTGGATTGGAATCTGCGACGAGCACTGATAAGTAAACTTAGAGAACCCAAATCTCTGAAACTTACTTATCAATGCCAATCGCAGGTTTCAATCTTTGCTTAGCTACTTTCAGAAATAAGGGAGTGGTGTCTTCCCAAAATTTAAGATGCTGCTCCGATCAAAGTCCAAATTGCGTAATACATTGCAAAACGCTTCCGCATTTATTGTGAACGCTTTGTTTAAGCTATGAGGATGATATTGTGTGAATTGATACACCAGGTGACTCTTAATACATTGGCATTCTAATATTTGCAAGACACTCGGTAGCGTTTACACAGGTCACTCTAAAAAAGTCGATTTAAAAAAAATTGCAGTGAAGTTGTGAACACTCTTTATCAGTTAAGATATTGAAACTTGCGATTTGTGGCTTACAGATTTGTCTAAATCGATAGAGAAATATTGTACAATTCAACCCCACCAAATCACAGTCTTGCTTTCTTTCTAATAAGAGATACACCAGCCCTAGACTCATCACAATAAACAACAAAATAATGAGTCCTTTTCACTTGTTGGCATTTCTGTGGATCGAAATCTCAATTGGCACCAACATGCCACATCAATTGCAGAAGCGAGTGCTAATAAATTAGGTTTCCTCTTCCGGGTTCGCAAATACTTTTCACCAGCTAATCTCTATACCTTATATACTTCACAAATAAGACCAAACCTGGAATACTGCTCCCACATCTGTGGTGCTGCTGCCGCTTCTACACTCGCTATCCTGGACTCCATTCAGAAGAGAGCTGTACGTCTCATCGATGACCCTACCCTCACCCAAAGACTGCGATCCCTTGCCCACCGACGTGCCGTTGGTGACCTGTCTCTCTTTTATAGATATCTGCACGGGCACTGCTCAGAGGAGCTTTCTTCCATAGTTCCTCCACCTGCTGCCCCCAACAGGTCTACCAGGGGAACAGAGCGAATGCACCCTTTTACTGTCCAGATCACCAGACATAGAAAATCTTGTTATGCCCGCTCTTTTGTCCCGAGGACTTCCAGTTGTGGAATTCCTTGCCGGCACATGTTTTTCCTTCTCCCCCGAACCTCCAAACCTTCAAGTGCAGAATTAACAAGTTGCCTCTTTCCTCCTTGTCGACACCCACGGTACGATAGTATTTAGGCTGTAAGACCTCGTGGTGTGTTGTTGAAATAAAAAAAAAAAAAAAAAGATATATGTTTTTTCCGTAAAAAATGCCTAATATGCTGTAGTGATTTTTGGTGCCGTATTTGTTACCGTAGTAGGCTACGGAAAAAGCGAATCGTCAAATAATGCATACTAGGATGTTGAGCAGCTTTTGCAGTACTTTATTTAAAGATTTTTTTGTTTGAAAATGGACCGACTCGTTGTGAAATAATGAATTGTCGCTACTTAAAGTGAAACACACTGTATATATATATATATATATATATATATATATATATATATATATATATATATATATATATATATATATATATATAATTTAAAAAATGCACTACCATAACCCTGCGCCCAGACTTTGAAAATCGGCAAACATGTAGGAAATGGCACTTTCGTCCCATATAGTAGTGTTATTATCTCTTACCGCTTTCAAGATCTCCATGTACGCATATTAAACATAACTCGATTTTTGGCGTAATTAATGTGGTCAAAATTAGAAGTAGACTAGTAGACATTCCTCTCTTAATCAGCTAAGCACGCCTCTGCTTTTTATTGTGGGATATTATATTCATGAACATGCTCTCAGCTTTAATGATGATAAAATTGATCCAAGAACCGAATTGGAATTCAGTTGCGACTAAGCTGCGTCGTACTGTTGCATTTATCGGACATTAACTGCATGCCTCGCGGGTGATTCTAGATACAGCAAAACACACCATACAGCTGAGTATTATGCATAATTTACACCACCCACTTTATTGACTCGCCAGATAAATGGGGTTTGGTTGAACTGCATCATCACAAGGCGTACATTACAAAAACTATTGTGTAAAGTTATTTGCGCCAAACACTATCATCTTGTTCGTTTATACAATCAGTGCTATTTGTTATTTCTCCTTATACAGTGCTCGCCTAAAGTATGGAATACATTAAGTAGAAGCGAAATAATTTCTTTTGTGGAAAAATCACATCGATCATATTTGATAAAAGTCTAAACGCAGCAAGTGGGTTATAGTGTGAATTTTGGTAAAAATGTTTTTACTAGCAAATATGTCTTTTTTTAATAAAAGCAGGCATCAAATTTGGTTACCCGTTTAACCCACATAGTAGAAATAATCAACCAATATTTTATCAAAATAACTTTATTGTTTAAAAAAGTACAACTAATTTCCGAAAATAAACTTAAAATGTTCCCGAAAAAACTGGTCCGATTTTCCTGGCTAACCAACCGAAAATGAATATTCACAAAAATGTTCTTGACGAAATTCTCAAACAAAATTTTGCTTGAATATACTGGCGAGTTTTTCACGAAAACCCGAAAACATATTTTTACAATAATTTGTTAAAGATTTATTATTAATTACCAAAATGTCACAAAAATCCTACGAACAATGCTTTCTATGGAAATACAACAAAATGTCTGCGATTTTTTTTACAAAAAATTCGCTTAAAAAATACATAAAATTCAAATTATATACCTAATCTGTTATTAAGATTGAAAAAGAGAAAATAAAACATATTTTTAAACCTAGAGTCTGTAGTTATAGGGGGTTGCTCAGTTTGAAAAAAAAAACCGTCTGGACGCAGCAAGTGCGTTATGGTAGTGAATTTTTTACGAAAATTCGACAAAAATGACATACCATTAACCGATAAACTCTATAGCCAACATTAGTGCCAAAGCATCAGAGAAAGGGTCTATTTGAAATGAAATTTCTGGGAATATTTTAGTAAAATGAAGGACAATGACGATTGAAAATAAGACTTCAGGCTTTGTAAAACAATCTTCTTAAGACATTTTCCTTCCATAGCTCATATAAGTTTCAGGTTCGTTGCCTAAATATTACTAATTTTGACGTTTTAAATCGCGACTTTTCTAAACCCAACCCACCTTTGTCCACCGCTCTAAGGAGAAGGCAGATTGAGGCCTTAGAGTTTCCTTACATATTTCCTTTACCTCTTAAAAACGGCTCCAAAACAGGAGCCGAAACGTCGAGTTTTCATAAAACCTGGATGCGGTTCAACCCTAGAACCAAGTATAAAGAACCTCGGTGGTTCAGGGGTAAGAACGTGTGCCTATGAACCGAAGGGTACTGGGTTCGACCCCAGGGTACTTCTTTCACTTTTTCAGTACAAACTGTAAAATTAACATCAACCGAGGTTCTGACACTGTATTTGAGCAGGTTGAATGTCTGCACGTTCCGCCCTTCGGAGGGGGCGTAAAGCCGTCGGTCCCGTGTTCATGCGATGTTGGGCACGTTAAAGATCCCTACCCTCCTTACAGAAAGGCAGGGGTTCGGCAAAATTTCCAGGATAGTGAGATGAAACTGCTCACTGGCGTCGGTGATTGGCCATAGTCACGGAAATAGGCCGACGTTAAGGAAACAAAACACACATATTATATACATATATATATATATATATATATATATATATATATATATATATATATATATATATATATATATATATATATATATATATATATATATATATATATATATATATATATATATATATATATAGGGTGGGGCACCATATGCGCGTCGGTCTCTTTAATGGAACCTGAATTTCCTAATTGTGTTCCTTCTTATCATATACAGGGTCTTCAGGAGCATCTTCTGGAAATGTTGTCGATGATACAGGGTGTGCACAAAAAATACATATCCAAGTTATATTTTTTAAATGAAACGCCCAGTATATTATTCGGTTTTCGTAATCAAGAGTAAAAATAACGGTAAGTTGCGATAGGATTCCCTATATCTAAAACTTGCCATTTTTGAGAAATACCGCATTTTTCTAAGATGCAAGCTTAAATGCAAAAATGTTTTATCTTACACTCCGCAATCTAGGAACATCTAACTAAAATTAGTATTTAGTAGGAAGATCGTTGCATGGAATAGAACATTATAGTAAAGTTATACAGGATAGTCAGTAAGCCAGTAGTAATCTTTGACGCATAATATTGCAAATAACTCTCTTATTTCAAGTGGCACACCTGTATGTAATAGCATATTCTTTCACAAATTTTATTACCTATCAGATGATACTAGTGTTCCCTAAACCAAACTCTACTAGTTTTTGGCATATTTTAAATTGTTTGTTCTCGATTATAAATGTCGAGGCGGCTCTGGAAAGCCTATATATATATATATATATATATATATATATATATATATATATATATATATATATATATATATATATATATATATATATAAGGCTGTTATCAATTTATTTGACATTTGTTGAGTACTTTACTTTTGTCAAGTGTTTTGGTGTTTTTAATAAAGAGGTCCAAGAGTAATATAAAAATGAAAACCTATTCTGTATTGGAAAGAATAGATATGATTCTTAGTCTTGGAGAATGTCAAGAAAATTGTTTTCTGACTGCGAGGGTTTATGCTTAAAAATATACATTTCGAAATCATCAAGACGAGAGAGTGTTGCAGAGAAGTTGCTGGAATTTCGTAGAACGGGAAGTGTCACATGCAAAAAAATCAACAGACAAAAGCCTGTCACTGAAAATGATGAATACGAGTTTGAGGTAATTGGCGCTGTTGTTGAAGATCCCATACAAGTCAGCGTAACATAAGCAGGCAAGTGGGCATTAGCAGACGAAGTGTTGGTAAAATAATTAAAGGGAAAAACTTCATCCATACTATATTCAGTTACGTCAGGAACAGCTTGATATTGATTTAATTCCACGAATTGATTTTTGCTTGCGCTATTGACAAAGTTGGTGAGAATGAAAATTTCTTTGATTTTGTGCTATTTTCAGACGAGTGTGCATTTCATAGCACGTATCTAGTAAATAGCCACACTTATCACTATTATAGTAACGAAAATCCACATCACATCCATACAGTTGACCATCAGAACGGATGGAGTATTGATATTTGGGCCGGAAATTTAGAAGGGCCCATAATAGGACCTCACTTTTTTAATAGGAACTTGAGCGGACAAGTATTTCTAAGATTTTTACAAGATGATTTTCCAGAGCTAGAATATGTCTGAAGAGATATTCAACGGGGGATGGGGTTCTAATTATACGGTGCTCCTGCCCATTCCGAAATCAGTGTACGGGAACATTTGAATTGAAATTACTCCAATCAATAAATAGGAAGAGGAAGCCTACACAACTGGCCCCCACCATCCCCAGAATTAACATGTTTGGATTTATTTTTGTGGGGGTACATAAAAAGTAGTGTTTACAAAACACCTCCGACTAACCGAGAAGATATGGAACTAAGAATACGAAGTGCTTTCCACACGGTCAAGAAATCCTTTGAGAAGAGAATAGGTCTATGCATTGAACAAGATGGGCGTCAATTTGAACATTTACTAAAGTGTGTTAAATACTTATATCATTTGGATTGTTATAAATACGGAATAAAATTGGTGCACTGACGATAAAACCCTACAACCGTGCTGGTGCTGTACTTATTCCGATTAATAAGAAATTATAAGAATAAAAAATGAAGCAAATTGTTTAAATGATTCGAAAGTATTCCGAGCGTGATATCGATTCAATGAATAAGAGGTATAATTATTCAATCGATGCAATTTAGTGGAATGCTGGAATGGTTCAACGTACAATGAAGGCAATAGCGGATAAAATTCCAGCGATATATTTCACTGCAGAAGTGACTGTAAATGATGTCTACCGCGAATGAACCTGAAAAGAATTTAAATTCACCTTATAAAGTAGTCGTTTGATGAGAGGATGTGCCATCAATATCCACGATATGTTGTATTCTTCGGTCATTTCCATATTCGGAAGATATATCGAGAAGTCGGGAACAATCTGCATACCTACCGGAATGAAAATTTCTTATCTTAATATGCGTATGTAAGATATATGCATAGAAAGCATATGTTACAAGATCTTCTTTATTATGATTATTGTACCCGCATGTCAGTATTGATGTTCTTTACAACTTTCTTCGTCTACATATTCAGAATCATGAGACTGACTATATGAATATCTGCGTTTCATTTATTGACTTTTAAGAAAAATAGTTCAATGAAGACTGTGGAAATTGAACGCACAGCCGAACACTAGTTCTAAAGACATGTTTATGAAACAAATAAAGAAATACCGTACAATTATGATACTCTTGAAACTATTCCAGTCAAGAAAATTTAATTTAATTGCAATGGCAACAACTATGATGTTTTATAAATCAGCTGTCAAAGTTTGACATCTAAAAGTTGAATAGTGACCACATACTCTTGTTCATAACGACCACTGTCTTGTAAAAAATTTTGCCACAGAATGACATCAATTATTAACGGAGAAGACATATACATATATATATATATATATATATATATATATATATATATATATATATATATATATATATATATATATATATATATACACACAGTGGGTGGCCAAATTATTAGTTACACATGCAAAAATTTCATTTTCAACAGTTTGAAGTGATATAACGTTCTAAAATGGTGGTCATATTATACTGTTTCGGTAAATTATTTATTCGTTGTACAATTAAGAATATTTATATTTCTTTTAAATCAGTAATTATTAAAAAAAGAAGTACAAAATATTTAGTACAATCCCTTAGTACTTAGTAGATCCTCCTTTGGCATCAATTACAGCTTGAACCCTTTTTGGCATGCTCTGAAGACATTTTTTTACATTTTCTTTTAATTTTTTTATCATGATGCCAAACTTTAATCAATGCCTCTATGAGATTTTGCTTGTTTTTTGTGTTTTCTTTGGATATTTTGCGTTTCAGGAGCTCCCAGGAATTCTCGATGTGGTTCATGTCTGGCGAGTTGCCCGGCCAAGGCAAAACTTTGATATATTTCTTCTCTAAGAATGCTGTTACTGATTTAGCTTTGTGGCAAGGAGCAGAATCATGCATCAAAGTGCATTCAGAAGGATTAGCAAACCATTCACTGATCTGAGGAATCAGTCTTGTCTTCAATACTTTTTTATACTGCTCCTGTTTCATCATGCCCTCCACTATGTAAAGGCGTCCTGTACCTCTTCCACTGGCAACTGACCATACCATAATCTTCAGGTGATGTTTGACAGTCTCGACGGCACAGTCAGGGTGATATTTCTCATCTTGTCTTCGCCGAACAAATGAAGATTTATCCATCATCATCTCAATGTGAGATTCGTCTGAGAAGCAAACATTGAACAAAATGAAAATATTAAATACAAATGGACCACATTGATTAAAATATTACTGAAAGAACCAAAATTAGGATAAAAACGGAATATTCTTTCCCAGTCTGCAACCGTCATGTGTCGATGTTGCTTAGCCCATGCCAAACGTTTAATTTTCATGGCCGGAGTCAGTTTTGGTTGCTTTGCTGGTCTGCAGCATTTGAATCCAATTTCTACAAGGCGACGCCTAGTTGTTCTGGTAGAAATGGTAATGTAGGCTTCATTTATAATTTTCGTCAACTCCTTCGTATACTTTTTCCTGTTCGCCAGGCAAATGTTACGTATTTTTCGGATATCTCGAGGCGTAGTGATTCGCTTACGTCCACATTTTCCAGTTATCTGACTTCCTAGTGGTATATTTTTATCAAGTTTTGCTTTTATTCGGTTCACCGTCATCACATTCACACCTGTAGGTGAAGCAATATTTCTTTGGTAATGATTTGAATGCTTCAATAATGCAGAAATTTCTGAACTCTTTTTTGGGGGAATATCTTTGGTTTCTCCCATTATTCACAAAAAATCGAAATATTAATAATTGAATTCACTACGTTTACATAGAACTGCACTTTCAGAATGTTATTTCTAAAGTCCTACGCACAAAAAGCACAAGAAACGAATATGCACTGTTCAGAACAATATAACCTCAAAATGCAATTATCACATTTGATACCGAAGTGATAGATATTGTTACAAAGCACTTAAATAGACGTAGGTGCGGTGTTGCCACATCTCCAGAATTTCCCCAACATCTGGGAATTTTTGCACAATCTGGCAACACCGCCTCCCCACCCCCTGGGGGTGCCTGGGGTGACCCCCCTCAGGCGAAGTCTCAACCCTCTAGGACCAGAAATAACGAAGTTACCAACTTGTACCCCGTCGGAACGGATAACTGAGGTCTGCACATTCCGAACACCCTGTATATACACCCTGTACACGCAGAGAACCCTTACACCCTGTATACGCAGAGAGATCTTATAGTTCGAGAAACACCTCTTGTGTAACATAGGAGTGGTGACCACATTTGGATCATCCTGTATATACATCCCCCTGTATACACACGGGGCCGATCTGTATTCACAGAACCTTCTAGTAAAAGAAGGTCCTGGAACGTTCTGGAATGGAAGGCTCTAGAAAGGAGGGGAAGGTACAGCGAGTATATAAAAGCGAAAGCAAGCCAGCCCAAGATAGTTCAGTTCAGTAAGAGAATGTGGTAGTGACTTGAAGAAGCAGTGTAAAGTGTTAAGAGAGTAGTGACTGTAGTACCAGATTAGTGACTTTTGTTGATAGTAATAGTAAGGCCAGTAAATGAAGTGTTTTGTGAGAGAGACATTCTAGAAATTTTATTGTATCCATATTTAGAGTGTAAATAAAGTTGTTTTGTTAAAATTTAAAGTCTCACTTATCCAGAACCCGGAGAAAACGCAACAATTTGGTGTCAGAAGTGTGGGATAAGTGAGTGAAGAAGTGGACAATTAAGCTAGTTGTAAATGGTAAACACCAGATCGACTGACTACGACAAGATGGCTGAAATCAAAGAGTTGATGGACTTACTGAAGAGGCAACGCGAAGAAGACGAACAACGGCGACAAGAAGATGAAAGAAGACGACGCGAAGAAGACGAACAGCGACAAGAAGATGAAAGAAGACGACAAGAGGAAGAACAGAGGCGCCTTGAAGATAAAGAAGAACTCAAGAAGCAACGCGAAGAAGACGAACAACGGCGACAAGAAGATGAAAGAAGGCGGCGCGAAGAAGAAGAGAGAAGACGACAAGAGGAGGAACAGAGGCGTCTTGAAGACAAAGAAGACATCCGAAGTATGTTCCATGATATGAGAGTTGGTGTAAAAGAAGAAATAGAACAGATCAACGAACAAATAGAAAATGTGGACAAGAAAGTAGAAGCTGTGGAAAATACAATAGGAGTGGTAAACAGGAAAGTAGAAAATGTAACAGAGGATTTGAACAAACGATGGGAAGAAGTGGAGGGGTTGAAAGAACAAATGAAGATGATGATGAAAGGCACAGAAGTCAGACATAGAGAACTGACAGAACAGTTGATTGTCCAGACTGATAGAACTGAACCAAGAGGAGTTACTGGAATGGCCCCAGTTCAAAATCGGCCGGAGGCGGATGTACCAGCCGCGCAGCAGCCTCATGGAACCTTGAAGCCGCCGACTTTTGACGGAGAAACATCGTGGCCCATGTACAGGAGGCAGTTTGAGGCGGCAGCTCTCAGCAATGGGTGGAGCGAACAACAGGCAGCAACTGCTCTAATTCTATCGCTTCGAGGTAAAGCCCTAGAAATCCTCCAGAACATCCCGGAGTCGAAACAGCAAAACTACTTAACAGTGATACAGGCCCTAGATTTGAGATATGGTAACAAGTACATGAGCCAGGTCTACCAGACACAACTAAAGTCAAGGGTCCAGAAGCCAAATGAGACGCTGCAAGAATTTAGTGCCGAAGTGGAGAAACTTGTGCGACTGGCATATCCCCAAGCCCCAGAAGAATTTGTCAACCAGATAACCGTCCAGACCTTCATCGATGGGGTACTTGATAATGAAATGCAACAAGCTTTAAGGCTCGGAAGGTTCAAAACACTTACGGACTGCGTAATTTATGGCTTGGAATTTGAAGCAGCGAAGAATGCATCTCAACCTCGCCGCAACAGGCTGCGCGAAGTGAAGGAGAAAGAGGACCTTTCAGACACGACTGGGGAACTTAGGCAAGAAATAAAGTTTATAAAGGAAGCCATAAGCAAGCTCACTGCAACGGTCGGAGCACGTAAAACGAAAGCAGATTGGTCAGACATAGAATGTTACAAGTGTGGTAGGAAAGGCCACATAAGTAGGCAGTGCTTACAAACCCAACAGGTGGCTCGCAGAAGACAAGAATATACCAACAGGGAGCGCCATCAGGGAAAACGACCTGACGCCAGTGTAGGTGGGCGACACGTGGCATGCGAGACCCAGGGCCCCAAGGTCAGGGTCTCCACTATCCGACGCTACCGCGAGAGCCTCGTTATACCTGGCAGCATAGACGGAAGACAATGCAGTTTCACCATCGATACTGGTGCTACTAGATCCGTTGTACGTCCAGACATGTTGCCAAACAGGTCCGCACTCACGACCAACAAACAGCCTGTGTTGGAGACGGCAAAAGGAGATAGGATACCTGTGCATGGAGAGGCCACTGTTTTCATTAGGCTGGGCAGTACTGAGCTACAGGTAAGGGCTGTCGTCGCAGAAATCGTCGACGAATTTATTCTGGGCCTGGATTTAATGGAAGATTTCGATGTCCTGTCAGTAGACTTCCAGAATAAGATCTTGAAAATCGGTAACGAAGAGTTGTATTTATCTCCAACAGCAGGCGAAGCTAATCCCAGGGTGAGACTTATTGTCGACGAGGATACACGGATTCCTGGTAACAGTGAGAAGATTGTCAGAGCCAGGCTAGAGAAGAAACTTGATGGTATGTCTGCTCTCATAGCGGAGCCCCTAAAAGATAGACATGATGGTGCCCTCGTCGCACGATGCTTAGTAGACCCGAAGAAGACAATACCCATAAGAGTGGCTAACGTGCAAACTAACAGAGTCACATTGAAGAAAGGTGAGGTTATCGCCACTTGCGAGCCCATTGACCGAGTGACGTTGTCAAGAAACGTGTCACCCACTGCATTAGACAGAAGACTGCCAGTAGAAATAGTAGAGCGGTTCAAGAATTCATGGGGCCAATTGAACAACATGGAGATGGAAATGGCCCTGAAGTTCATATTGGAGGAGGCCGATATTTTCGCTCAAGATAAAATCACAGGTCGTACGAGTCTAGTGCAACACAGAATTAATACTGGCGACGCAAGACCAATTAGACAGCCGCCGAGAAGACTGCCTTTTGCCAAGCAATCAGAAATCAAGGCGATGGTTAACGAAATGCTGGAAGATGGTGTGATCGAGGAGTCTAATAGTCCTTGGTCGTCCCCAGTAGTTTTGGTCACCAAGAAAGACGGCACTATGAGATTTTGCGTGGACTATAGGAAGCTGAATGATGTCACCAAGAAAGACAGTTATCCCCTGCCCCGGATCGACGACACTTTGAACACTTTGGCCGGATCAAAGTGGTTCTCTACATTAGACCTGAAAAGTGGCTACTGGCAAGTAGAACTCCATAAAGAGGATAAGGAGAAGACTGCTTTTTCAACCGGGAATGGGTTGTACCAATTCAAGGTCATGCCATTCGGCTTATGTAATGCTCCTGCCACCTTCGAGCGACTAATGGAGTTAGTGCTGAGAGGACTTACATGGGAAACATGCCTGGTGTATCTCGACGATGTCATGGTGATTGGAAGGACTTTCGATGAACACCTGTCGAATCTGAAGCAGGTTTTCTCCAGGCTGAGAGGTGCCAATCTGCAACTCAATCCCAAGAAATGCGTCCTCTTCCAGAAGAAAGTGAATTTCCTCGGACATGTCGTTTCTGAGAAAGGGATAGAAACTGATCCAGAGAAAATAAAGGCAGTAAGAGACTGGCCTGTGCCGAAGAACAAACATGAGGTCAGAAGTTTTCTGGGACTTTGCAGCTACTACCGACGCTTTGTGAAGTACTTCAGCAGCATTGCGAAACCTCTGCATAGCCTGACTGAAAATAAGGTTGAGTTCATCTGGTCACCAGATTGCCAAGAGTCTTTTAGAGAACTCAAACATCGTCTTCTCACTGCTCCTATACTGGCTTATCCTCAGGACGAAGGACTGTTCATACTGGACACCGATGCTTCCCAGTATGGCATTGGGGCAGTACTCTCACAGCTCCAAGCCGGAGAAGAAGTTGTGATAGGCTACTTCAGCAAAACGTTCGGAAAAGCAGAAAGGAATTACTGTGTAACCCGGAAAGAACTGCTGGCAGTTGTAAGATCCATCGAACATTTCCACAGCTTCCTGTACGGAAGAACATTCCGCGTGAGGTCGGATCACTCTGCTCTGCAATGGCTTCTGAACTTTAGAAATCCCGAAGGACAGATAGCCCGATGGATAGAGAAACTGCAGAGCTACGACTTCCGGATTGAACATCGAAGAGGAAGAAGTCACGCTAATGCAGACAGCCTGTCAAGAAGACCATGTTCAGTGCATGAATGTAAATTTTGCGAGCGACAAGAGAACAAAGAGATCGACAAAGTAACTCATCAGATCAAACAACTGGTGGCAGGACAGAAGAATAACACCGATCTAGACGTAAATCTTGAATACATCAGAGACGCACAGAAGACAGATCCAGACTTGAAAAGTATTAGAGAATGGCTCGAAAAGGGGAAAAGACCTGAGTGGCACGATGTGTCCCGGCTTGGGGCAGAGGTTAAAGGCTACTGGCTACAGTGGGACTCCTTGTGCCTAAAGAATGACTTGATCACTCGAAAATGGGAAACTGTCGATGGTAGAGACTGTATATACCAGACTGTTGTGCCAAGTGAGTGCATAGACAGTGTTCTTCATGAGTTACACAATAGTAGAAGTGGAGGCCACTTTGGGGTCAACAGGACTCTCGCCAGAGTCAGGGACCGCTTCTATTGGATAAATTGCCGAAGGAGCGTGGAAGAATGGTGCAAACGGTGTGACCAGTGTGCTTCAAAGAAAGGACCAAAGACCCGATCCAGAGGAAAAATGATGCAGTACATCTCAGGTACACCGTGGGAGAGAGTTGCCGTAGACATCGCAGGACCTTTTCCCATCACAGAGTCTGGGAACAGATACATAATGGTGGCGATGGACTACTTCTCGAAATGGCCTGAAGTTGCGCCGATCCCCAACCAAGAGGCAACGACCGTAGCAGAAGCCCTGATGGAAAATGTCATATCACGGCATGGCGTACCCTTGGAGATTTACACCGACCAGGGCCGGAATTTCGAATCAGAGGTCTGGAAGAGCCTAATGGACTTGCTAGGCATAAAGAAAACGAGAACAACGCCACTCCACCCTCAATCAGACGGCATGGTAGAACGGCATAACAGGACCATCAATCAGTATCTTGCTATGTTTGTCGACGAGAATCAGAGAACCTGGGACAAGCTGATACCTCTGTTCCTCCTGGCTTACAGAAGCTCTCAGCATGAATCTACCGGCTACACTCCATCCATGATGTTGACCGGCAGAGAGATGCGGTTACCAATCGACATGACGAGACCACCACCGAACGAGGACATAGCGGACCCAGCTACGTTACCTGAGTATGTCGCCGACCTAGAAGGAAAACTGCGCACTATACACAGATGTGTCAGAGATAGGCTCCTCTTAAGCAGTGACCGGATGTAGATGCGCTTGGATCGCAGAGCAACACCCCATACATTCAAGGAAGGTGATGCAGTGTGGCTGTACCAACCAACAAGGAGAAAGGGCCTCAGTCCCAAACTTCAGAAACCATGGGAAGGGCCATACTTGGTGACTAAGAAAATTAACGACCTAGTCTACAGAATCCAGCTGTCTCCAAGAACTAAACCCAAAGTTGTTCACATAGAGAGGTTGAGTCCCTATCGGGGCAACGAACCCCCAAGTTGGCGGCCGGTAAATACTGTTCGGGACGAACAGTCTTAAGGAGGGGGGCAGTGTTACAAAGCACTTAAATAGACGTAGGTGCGGTGTTGCCACATCTCCAGAATTTCCCCAACATCTGGGAATTTTTGCACAATCTGACAACATCGCCTCCCCACCCCCTGGGGGTGCCTGGGGTGACCCCCCTCAGGCGAAGTCTCAACCCTCTAGGACCAGAAATAACGAAGTTACCAACTTGTACCCCGTCGGAACGGATAACTGAGGTCTGCACATTCCGAACACCCTGTATATACACCCTGTACACGCAGAGAACCCTTACACCCTGTATACGCAGAGAGATCTTATAGTTCGAGAAACACCTCTTGTGTAACATAGGAGTGGTGACCACATTTGGATCATCCTGTATATACATCCCCCTGTATACACACGGGGCCGATCTGTATTCACAGAACCTTCTAGTAAAAGAAGGCCCTGGAACGTTCTGGAATGGAAGGCTCTAGAAAGGAGGGGAAGGTACGGCGAGTATATAAAAGCGAAAGCAAGCCAGCCCAAGATAGTTCAGTTCAGTAAGAGAATGTGGTAGTGACTTGAAGAAGCAGTGTAAAGTGTTAAGAGAGTAGTGACTGTAGTACCAGATTAGTGACTTTTGTTGAGAGTAGTAATAGTAAGGCCAGTAAATGAAGTGTTTTGTGAGAGAGACATTCTAGAAATTTTATTGTATCCATATTTAGAGTGTAAATAAAGTTGTTTTGTTAAAATTTAAAGTCTCACTTATCCAGAACCCGGAGAAAACGCAACAATATAGACCTACAACTTCACTCTAATGTCATTAATCAGTGTGACCACAGAAAAAATGTCAAAAAGTATAGTCAGGATTATAATACAAAAATATCTCGTAGAAGAAATAAATTTATAGCTGCATTAATAAGGTTTGAATGTTAATTATTAAGAAAAACTACACTGTAACTAATAATTTGGCCACCCACTGTATATATATATATATATATATATATATATATATATATATATATATATATATATATATATATATATATATATATATATATATACTGCGTCTATAAAGTAACACATAAATTCAATGACATTGAACGTGACAATTATTTAAGGAAAATTCAAAAACTTCGTCGATTTTTATATTCAAAAACTAACTTTCAAAAATAAAAGTCTCACCATTATCGCCATCCCTCTTCAAGGGGTAGCTACCTTTTCGAAAATGTGAAATTGGATGGTGGGTAGTGTGATACATCTTTTGAAAGCTAATCCAATTCTCTATTTAGCAACAAAATAAAGTGAGTGGTAACATTTTTATTATTAGTAACACAGGTGAGGTCTATAAAGAATTACATAGTTCAGTCTTATCAAATCAAATGTTAGAAATGGCCGCATTTTTGTGCCTGACAAAATCTCCAACGTCTAACGAATTCTTGTTGGACTCTATTGATAATCTCTGGAGAAATGTCGGTACATTCAGTTCTAATTTTCTTGTTTTTAGTTCATCGGTAGTATGTGGTTTACTTTTGGATACCACATTCTTCAAATGACCCCAAAGAAAAATCTAAGGGAGTTAGGTCAGGTCATCTTGCTGGCCACTCGATTGCACCATGCCTGCCAATCCATCTGTTTTGAAATTGTTGATCCAGATACTGTCAAACATTAACGTCATAAGGGGTGGAGGCACCATTTGTTAATACCACAATATATCGTGGTCCATTTGTAGTTCCATCAGAAAGTAGGGACTAATAATCCAACTCCTAAGAATTCCCGCCCAAACATTTACCTTTTGTGGATATTGTGTGTGATTCTGTCGCATCCATCTTGGATGTTGCCCTGCCCAATATCTGCAGTTTTGACGGTTAACTTCTCCATGTAGTGTAAAGGTAGATTCGTCCAAAAACGGAATATTCGGTACTTGCAAAGAGTTATCATTACATTTATCTATTAATGTTGCACAAAACTGCATCCTTCGGCCTCGAGTGTCTTCGGATAAGTCCTGCAAAAGCTGTATTTTAGAATGATGAAGCTAATTGGTATGAATCCGAATGTATAGAGTTTAAATATAATTCGCGAAACTGATGTTATCTTCGTGTGTATTTTCAAGTACAAAAGACGCTTCCAAAAGTAAAAAATCTAAGATCTGACAATTTTCTTAGATCTGAAATGATAATTATCAACACTATTCAATTCACAGTCTGCTAACATCTAGATATTTAGATAACCAATACATTTTTTAAGTTGCAGGTTTTTTTTGACTATGTAGTGGTATATAAATAAGTACACTTGGAGAACCCAAATCACTACACATATTTTTAAAGATCTGATGATCGTTTCACTAACAAAGTTAGCGTCATCAGAGGATGAAAATTCTGTTTTCATTAATTTTTCATCCTCTGATGACGCTAACTTTGTTATTGAAACGATCATTAAAAAGATGTTATTACGGGAATTAATTTAATTATTTTTTATATGAAATTTCGGCTGTGACGCATCCGGTACATAACAAGTTCCTGTATAAAGTCCGTTGGGTACATATATGGTGCCCCTCCCTGTATTATATATATATATATATATATATATATATATATATATATATTATATATATATATATATATATATATATATATATATATATATATATATATATACATATATATATATATATATATATATATATATATATATATATATATATATATATATATATATATATATATATATATATATACTTATTACCTAACTAATTTTTTATTCGGTTTTGTTTCTCTAATTTTGAATTTTCTTGTTTCAGGTAAGTACCTGGTCACAGCTTCACCCTAAGCTTAACTCGACGAGGAACTAAGGCTCTTTGGGCTAGTGGTAAACTGGTAATATAAATCTCTTTATAGTATCTTCTTTCCATACAAAACGTCAAATTTATGAAATTGGCCTAATAACCTGTATCAAAAGTTACAAAAAGACTGATTTTCATTTTTCTACTGTAATTGTTGGTTTTACTTAGTGATGAGAAATTGTGTAATTCACCGATGTGAGTTGTAGGAGTGTTTTTTGAAGTTACCGGTGTATTGCTATTCACGTCACTCGAAAAGGTCAATCACTACCGCTTTCTGCGACTCGTATCGGAAAGTTCATTTTCCAATTGAGAGTAATTTAGTTTCCTTTTGAAAGTATAAAATTGTGGATATTGATTAAATGGGAGATAGATGGAGTTGTATTGAGTTTATTGGACTAGAAGCACTTTATTAGAGGACCCAGAGTCCCGGAAACACGACGCAACATGATACATTTGCCCGAAGTTCAAAGGAAAAATGTAATATCCGTTGGATTTCAAATAACGTGGCCATCGAATCAATTCCCTTTATTCCCTTGTGGCATTAGGTTCAGTCCTACGAGCTTCGGCTAACCTTAATAACACAATCAAAGACTGCAACAGTGCAACATCGTCTTGCACAGTTTTAAGATTGAATGTTATGTTGTTGCTACGTGAAAAACTAACTCGTTGAGGAATCGTTTGGATTTGTTAGTTTTTGTACCAGCTCGAGTTTTCCTAAAAAGTGTAGTAAGCTGCACTACTAAATCTCAGCAGTTAATGTTGCCAACAAGGATCTTGTATGGAATCTTTTTACGAGTCTAGGAGCTTTTATTCTGACTCGTAAAATAATTATAAATGAGCGGAGGTTTTTTAGTTTTCACCGAACAGTGTAAAAAGTTGTTTTCGATTATAATTTTTAGAGTCGGGGTTCTTAATATGCCACAATGAGATCACACATATCCTTTAATTATCAGTAGACTATTAACTATTAGATTAGTTTAAGAATAAACGTATAATCCTGCACAGGGCCAAAATTAGTTAGCCAGAATTATAGTTTATTCTTAAACCTTTTAATTACAATTTAGTTAGTTAAGTAATTACATTGTTATCATCATCTGATTGGAAATGCCCATGATATAGGTACACCATGTTTCGGTAACAACTCTGCCACTATTTTAAGCAATGCAATTGAGGCACCACAGCTCGACAAATAAAACTTTTTTTTTTGATTTCGTAACAACAATTGATTGTCGTTATTGATGGCTTCAGTTACGATTTTGAGGAGAATACCTTACCTTGAAGACAAATTGTAGATGGCCCTGGTGTTGTATTTTTTTAGTAGCTTTAAAGTTTTTCTGTGCTATTCTTAAATTGTGAATAACTTGTAAATGATATCTAAAAAAATATTTCGCATTTCCGCTCATATTGCTTTTTTAACTTCTTCCCTTCCCAGCACCTCTATTCACTCCTGATCCCATAACTTTCTTGGGGGTTGTTCGCACGTCGTGGTTTGTGCATCCAGGGGGGTTCGAAGCATGTATCCGAACAAAAATTCAAAAAACCTGCCGCGATTTTTTGCTCGCTATGTTACACGCCCCTTTTTCATCCCTTTCCCTGCAGGTAATTATCACTATCTATTTATTAAAACCATATGAAAAATTCCTTGGGAAAAACCTTCGGGAGAGTTAAGGGACCTGGTGAGATTACGGGGTACACAGCGTTTAAATTAGCTACATGTGAAAAAGGCATGTTTTAGCGGTTCGACTAAGCTAGGTTTTTTCGCATTTTCGGCTCATATTTCCTTCTCACCCAGCACCCCCATTCACTCCTGATCCCGCAAGTTTTTTGGGTGTTGTTTGCAAGTCATTTTTCTTGTGGCTTGTGCATCCAGGGGGAGTTCTAAGCAAGCTTCTAAAAATAATTTTTCATGGCCTTCCGTGAGCTAAACTGCAAATTAACCAATTTTTAACTTACTGCACCAAGCCAGCGAAGAAGCTTAAATGTACATACTTAACTAGCGAAAGACAAGGAAGCAAAGGGTAAAAATAGTGCCAACGAGCATGTAAGATATCAAACTTTATCAGCAGTCGATTTATCTAAAACTGTCCGTGCGGTAAACTGCAATTTGACCTTTTATCTATATGTAGTCTATAAATATACATTATATATACGCAATTCAGTAAAGGAATATTTACTTACCGTGTTTATATCACAAATTATAAAAAATAAAATAGGACGATATGCTCCTTCAAATTATTATATATAATAAACTGTTGACCTTTGCAGATTGGCGACTGACATTGACAGACACAGATACTAGAAAGCAAATGACAGCGGTACAGAGTTGACACATACTATAAACGAATTTAATAATATTATTTTGGTGTATAATGTGGAATTTGTAATTCAAAATTTATGGGTATTAACCACAGTTATTGGATGGATTTAATTTTTTAACGAACTTTTATTTGTTATTAATATTTACGAATTTGTGTAATACACGATGTTACACATTCTAAGATTCAAATGATATTTTATTACATCTGACAACCCGGCTCACTGACTGTTGTGTCCTTGGTCGATCTTTAATTTCTCTATTGTAAAGTTAAATACATTCATACTCTAACCATCCTTGTCAACGTTGAATGTACGAAATACCTTATGGAATTTGTACGGATGTCGTAGATTGTTTATTTTTTTTACAAATTTTTATTTTCGAAAAACTTCTTTTCTAATGGGCCATTTGATTTGAAATTTGGTTAACAGCTATACTGTGACGTTTTTTATGCTTATGCAACTTTTCATTAGAATCACGTTAATATTTCAAACATATTGCGTTTTAAAATTATTCTTTACATTATTTTTTTAAGAAAAATTTGACATATAATGCTCAACTACCAGCTCATCTAAGCCATTAACACAATCAAGGTAATGTCCAAACTTGGTCGAAACCAGTAGAGTATTTTTTGAGATATCGGTTGGGTATATATATATATATATATATATATATATATATATATATATATATATATATATATATATATATATATATATATATATATATATATATATTGCATGTGGGTTCTAGGAGCCCAAATTCGCGCTTATATAAAGAAATTTTCAAACAGTTTTACCATCGATACCTCTCGTTTCTTAACGAAAATTCACTAGTACAAAATTATACCGAAAGAACTACACGAAAATATCGCTGCCTTGAGATCACACATCTTTATGCAATGTCAGAAGGCTGCTATACTAAGAACATGTCATATAGTCCATAAAGATTTGAGTAAATATCAGTGATGTACATGGCAGAGTTAGTGCATCATTATCAAGTGAAAACTGAGTACACCTAAATAATAATAATATTAATAATAATAACTAGTTAGATGTATATTTCAAAGCGACTCGTTAAGTCTGTGGTTCTGACTCGGACTGAGTCATTGAATCCACTATCAAACTTGGTAATTTACTTGTAGAGCTCGTCAACGCAGTAGAAAGTCTTCGTGAGAAGAATTGTTTTTACTCTCTTCTTAAAAGCTGGTAAAGTGTCCACATTCTGTGTGTACTCTGGCAATCCAATACGCAACTTGCAATCACAGTGACTTTTGATACAGAGATGTGCGATGTTTGTCAAATTGAAGGTTTTGAAAAACATGAACTAGCACTTCCAGGATGTATGTGTGGGGATGCCTTATTCCTTAAAGGTGTTTTTGTAAGTGTGTCTATGTAGAATATTGAATATGATCCTCATTACTTGTTTTGTTGGTCTTTTTTGCTTCATTTGCTCATCCTCAGTGTAGAATACCAATCCTTGGTTTTAAGTAGAAACATGCATAATACAGTGATAACACAGTAGAGGTGTTGCATCTTTGAGTTGGTGTTCTTGCTGCATACAAGATGGATGAAGTTCGTGGATGTGGAGATCCAATTTTAGCTCACTGTGCATATGAAATCCTAGTATTTTTGCAGAGGTCTGCAAATGGTTTCGCCATCAAGTTCTACATATTGTCCCATATATTTTTTTGATCTTGAGGACTTAAAACTACGCATGCTGTCTTATCCTTATTGAGTGCAAATTTATTTTATCAAGCCAGTTGTCAAGCCTTTTGAAATTCTCGTCAGTATCACTCACAATGCGCTCAACATTTGGTTCAATCATTAGAAAGTTGGTATCATCAGCATGGGAGGTGACCCTTCTTTTGTTGGCTAGATTAATGTTGCTTCCAGATTGATGCGCTATGTACTGAAGTAGGCTATTGGTATAGATAATGTAAAGCGAAGCTCCAATAACTGTTTTGTGTGGTACCCCAACCATTACTTAAAAGTCAGAGACGAATAGGCACTAGTAGGGTTAGATATTACAACTCTTTGTGTTCTGTCTGTAAGATAGCAATACCTGTGTTTCCATATCTTGCCAGTGAAATTATTGGGATCTCGTGTTTTACACAGTCAAGGGCTTCTGAGAAGTCCACAAAAACTCCCAAAGCGACTTATTTTTTTATCAAAGTGCTCGAAAATTTGATCCACAAATTCAACAATTGCAGTTTCAGTGCTACGTTCTTGCCGAAGACCATGTTACGATGTCAAAAGAAGTTTATTAGCAGCAAGATAAATTGTCAGCTTGTTATTGACCATTTTTTGAATGTTTTTGCAAAAGTGGGTGTTGGGCTGATTTGTGTGTATCTTGAATCGTTTTTGAGTTGGTCTTATAAGTGCTTCTTCCATTTTTGATGGAACCATACTGCTGGACAATGACATGTTATATATAGATATATGTGTATGTGTGTGTGTGCGCATTGTTGAGTGCGCGCGGTGTGTGCGTGTGCGTGTAGCAACATACTTGACACATCGTCTGGCCCTGAAGAACTAAATGATATTTGAGTACATTGATTGCATTCAGAACATCCTCTTGTGTAACAGGTGCGAACGGAATTTGAGTTGGGTGTTCACTTACGGTGTTTTTTCATCTATAAATGATATATCTACCTCGGTAGGCAGATCAGCAGCTGCATTTTCAGTAGCATATGGGAAAAAACTGCCGAGCTCGTCTAGATGGTCCGCATTTATGGCAAGGTTTTCACAATATTTTTTTGTCTGAAACCAATTGTGAAAAAAAAATTCCAATAATGAAGCAACTAGGACTTAATAATGGTTACTTTATAAGTAAGAGGTAATATAATAAGTGATTAATTTAGTTTATCTAAATACTAAGAGACAAAAAAGATAACAAATATGTTTCGATGACTTATTTTGCCAACATTTAAAAAATTTTAAACGCCAGTACAAAGAGGCTTTTAAAAATCTTAGGACACGACGCGTGACTATTTAAAGCGAAAGAGAAATCATGTTTTTGGACAACTAGAATCTATAAATTAGCTTATATACATTGTAATGCAAGCTACATCAACCAAACTTCTAGATACTTTCATGCCAGATGCAAAGAAGATATTTTTGCACTTAGAAATAACCACACTAATAAATCTATATTTGCAAAACATATTATCGAGACTCAGAATAGACCCACAGTAAATAACCTCATAGAGCCACTAAATTTTTATAATGACAAGCGACTAAGTGACTGTTTTGAAGCTTCGAAAGTAAAAAGGCACATACACGACAACAACCAGCTTGCTTTAAATAAGCAAACTGATTTCATGGATTATCCTTTCTTGGAATTTTTTCTTTCAAATAAATTATATTAAATAAAATACGTCGTATGTCGATAATTTTGTTATATAGAACCTGCTTTATTGCTGTTATTGTTAATTAGTTATTTTATTATTAGAATCGTTGTTATGGTTATTACTGTTATAAGTTGACTATAATTTCATTTTAAATATTAACATACATCACATAGACATTTTCAAGATGCCATCTGTCATTTTTATGATATTTGCTTTTTAATTAAAACACATAGCAACGAGTTTTTCCTTATAGCTGTTAGGAATATTAAATTTTCTTCTGTCTGATAATGCTGTCAAGCAGCGAAGCCGGTTACAGACAAGAAAGCAACATTTGTGATGCCAGAGAACAAGTCTCTACATCTGAATTTAGTATGGAACGGTTTCACTAAATAAGACCAACAACAGTTATTAATTTTAGGTTCCTGTAAGTTTGTTAATGTCTTTACATAATTTTGCTCTTGTTCCTGCTGTTGCTAATAGCGTTATCAAGTTCTCTTTTACTTACATCCGTGATGGGTTTTTTACATTGTGCAATTAGGTATTTGAACATAGGCTTAAATATCTAGAAGTGCTGAGCAAACTCATTATATGCTGCGACGACATGCTTCATCTCCGTAACTTCTGTAGTTACAGAGGCTCTACGTTTCTTACCTATTCGAAATTTTCTAATAAGAAAACATACATTGATAAAATTGGTTTTTAATTGGTTGACTAACCACCTTATTCTCCGTATTTAGCACTATTAGACTATTATTTATTTCAAGCGCTCAAAACCCATTTGAAAGGTAAACGATTTTTGACAAACAACGAAGTCATATGTGCCGTTGGAGACTGGTTTGAAGACCAACATAAATATGTTTTAGTGCACTGTAGATCTTATGGGAAATTATTTTAACACGTTGAGTACGGTGTGGGCATTACCCTTATGCCTAACCGTCTAGGTAAGTTCAGACGGAGAGGCATCAATGAGGGTCTCGTGTTCAATATAACATAAGACGGTGTGGATCTTATATGCGTCTCACTATAATGCTAAATGCATGAGGAGCGATAGCTAGCCGTCTATGCGAACTATTTATATCGCCTGGCCATTGGTACTTCGATACATTCTAGAATTACACTCTAGTTTGATTATGGTTCAACATTATGGTATTAGGCAGACAAATAATGTACAAAAATACCTATAATAAAAAACCTTTATTGATACTTTGGTAATACATCGGTAATATACGTAAAATAATGTACTATATAATGATATAACAGGATATTAGTCAGTTTTTTCAGCACGATGCGTTGCGAAAAATCATGAGATGCAATAGTTTTTCTTGCAAGATGTACATTGCCATTTTGTCCTGGCTGTTTTATTTTGTGCCACGGCTCGTCCATATTCATCTTTATTTTTCACATAGCATACTACACATCTATTCTTAGCATGTTCTTATAACGAGTGATGCTGCATAGGTTCGTTTACTCGTGGAAGGCTATTATTTATGCCCAAGAGTGCTAAAGCAGGAAGTTCTCTAAACTCAGTAATCTGAATTTTATTTTGCGTGATTTCTTTATATAATAGAAACGCATTCACCAAGGCCTAGCCCAAATCGAGCTCTAGAGCTAGTTTTCGGTACCATTTGCTGCCCCTTCATAGGCAATGTGATTACGCTTTTAGCTGATCTGAGAGATCGATATAGGCTTTAGACTTGTTGTAGTCTACAATTGCTTGAGGCTTTTCTATTTCATGGCCAATGGACGTAATGTCCGAAGCCAATTCCTTCCACACACACACACACACACACACACACACACACACACACACACACACACACACACACACACACACTTTTCTATTTCTCTTACTCGCTGACGAACTTTGACTATTTCATCAGTATGCTTTGTTGCCAATAATAATACATCGCTAGTGTCCTTCCATTTGATCATTACAATGCCAGTGTCCCTTTCTTGGGCAAATACTTCGTGCTTCTTAAATTTTTTATTCAACACTTTTTTTGCGTTCAGTTTTCTGTTTGATCGTAAAGTTCCCACCAGATGTGTTTTCTCTGTAATAACTGATTAGCTAAAGATACGCTGGTGTAATAGTTGTCAACGAACAGAGTTTGTCCAGTGTCTAGAATTCTATCCATCAAAGAAAGAACAATATTAGATGAAGCATTAACAGCTCTCACATTGTCATTTCCACAATAGACTCGTAATTTATAGGTATATCCACCTGTGGTGCATAGCTTGTATAATTTTATGCCGAATTTGTGTTTTTTGTTCTTTATATATTTCCTAAATTTTAGGCGGCCTCTGAACGAAACGAGTGTTTCATCAATGCAAACACTGGAATCGAGTACCAAAACATATTCAAATATCTCGTTCAACTTATTCACTTATTCACTAAATGAGTCAATTTTCGCATCCTGTCGTTTATGAAATTGTTATCTTCGTTATCGTTGAAATGCCACATCTGTAAGAGCTGTTTAAATCTATTTCTCGCCATGACCTCTTTCACTTTATTGGCGTATAAAACATTAGTGCTCCCAGAAGCTTTTAGTCTTGGTAACTTAATAAGTCCGATCCACAACAGAATGCCAAGGAACCTTTTCATGTTTTTGTTATTAGTCGGAACCCATTCTTTCACGTGGCCCTTAGGCTTTGGTTTTTCCTTTAGCACTTGTTCAGCATACAAGTTTGTCTGATATACCATATACTCTATTATGTCATCGGTAACGAAGATTTGGAAAAAATCACATGGTTGCTTTTTTAAATAATTTTCATAAAACTCAGGTTTGATTCCAACGTCTGCTTCTGTGAAATCGAAATGTTTCAATGAAGAACCATTAACAGGGCCCCAATTTATGTCACTGTTTCCAGTAGGAGCAACAGTTTCTCCATAGTTATCTTCGGTTGTATATTGTGCAATAACATCTATTGTATTGTCAATCTGTAAATAAAATTGCAACTGTTACTGATATTGCATTTCATTTGCAATATGAGTTAGAAAATCTGGCGATAATTCATATTTTTGCAATATGACGATGGATGAATAAATAATCAATGAAAACATTGAGCAAGAAAAAAATAGAAGGTAATTACCCCATTATTCACATCAACCATATCTGCGTTTATATTCTGCCGTGAGGTAGATGGTCTAACTTTATTCAGATTATTCGTTTCTGCGGCTGTTGTACACTTTTTGCGCGTTTTCTTGAAATTCCGGCTTCGTCGTCGTTCGAAATCTCTTCACCGGAACTAGGTTCATATTCATCGGAAAGATAAACATCACCGAATTCACTTCTATTATCGTCTTCATCAGACATAACTCATCCCATAATGTTCTTGTACTCGCTCATATTCACCCATATTTATAACGTATTCACACCACGTTGCAAACGTAACAAATGGCACAAATGAGTTAGCCAATAGACAAAACAAATGTACTGCAAAGCGACAGGAACAGACTCGCAGAATGTGGCATCACATTCATGCCTCACCGTCATAGCGAATTGAGGGCCAGCTAAAGACGGCGAGGCATATATAAGATGTCACACAATTTTTTGTGTAAATTTTGATAAAAATTGCTTCCTCTAACTTAAAATGGGACAATAGTAGAAAGCAGGTTCTACATCACTGAAAAATTCTAAAACGAATGCCCGTCCAGAGAACAATTATTTTCTCGCTTATGACCGTGCTCAACGTGTTAATAAAAATTTGTTTTAAAAATTTACTGCATATTATATCGTAGACCTAAGTACTTTTAAATCCCTCCTGAGCTTAATTCAGGCAATTCTCAGTTTAGATTCTTATTAAATTTTTCGTGTGCTGGTTGGTTGGAAATGGTTTTAATTTTACTTTTCATAAACTAATTCACTGCCATGGTTGCTGCAGTGTGGATATTTAATAATAATATACATTGGTTACCAAACCAAAAAGATTATAATGTTACATGATAATATCCTGTCAAAGTAACGAAATATCCCCCAAGTCGTAAACTCTCTATTATCTTACTTTCACTTATGTCATAATAATACGGTCTGAAGTTCCTTAATAAACATTGATAGATGCACTATGGGAATATCATATGTTATAAAATATCAGTTTTATCTCTTTTGTCAAAACACCTGTGTTAACAAAATAGAACAAACTAACGTTTCCGTGTCAATTGATAAAATAGCTCCATAGAAGATAAGAAATACACATTTCCATATTTTCACGTGACATTTTTATTTATCAATGTAGATATGTTAATCGTTTGATCGTTATGCTGCGCCCACTTTATTCGATTAGTAATAAAACTTTATATGTCATTTATAATTGACATCGATACACCAGTCTCACAGATTAACCTGTTACAAACGTTTTGCTGTCCAAACATTAATAATTACTATAATTTATGTACTTACTACTACTTGCAGTCAGCATGAACCGCGATAAAAATTAAAGCAAATTACATATTACGTTGATAAATGGTTTGTCAATTTGAATGCATTAACTGATTTCGTTGTGAATAAAATTATCATGTACTTAGCCTGGCTGTTTGTCGCTTTAAGTTTGTAAGAGAAACGGAAGCGAATAATTCTTCTTTTTTCTCAATAAATAAAACGTCTTATATTGTTGTTGTTTTTCACAATCATTGGCCGTGGCTTCAAGCCATTAGCTCATTTTCCACTTTTTTTCTCAATAGTAGTTCCAGCTCCAATATGGAATTTGCTTGTGTAACGAACATTTCTCCGATCACTTCTAGTACAGGCAATAGAGAATTTTTTTCTGCATTAAACTACAGGAGTTATTTTTTTGATAGATAGGTTCAGAATTACGTACTGAATGTAAAAACACAAAATCCTTACAAATTAGGAGGGCGGAAGTGCCGCCATTTTGAGAAAAACCGTTTCGACCTATATCTCCGTAACCGTGCACTTTAGACCAAAAATGGTAATGACTTTTGATAATTGCATTTTTCATCTTTTTTGTTAAATATATTTTTTTGTATCACTCACCGATTACGACTTATACGACTATTAGCATTCATTTATTGAGTTTTTTACCTATATCTTTGTTAATAATTGTTTAAAAAATAAAATGCTTATAACTTAAGTTTTCAATCGACAAATTTTCTAGAACTTTGACTTAAAACTTTTTTTTCTCAAATTATTATTAGTGCATTTTCTTTAAAAAAAAATTCGCTAATGAGGAGACCCCGACTTTTGAATTTTGAAAAATAAATTGAAATAGGCGCTAATTATGCCCCCTAGAACACATATCCGGGGTCAGTTTCAATTTTTATATGTTATATATATATATATATATATATATATATATATATATATATATATATATATATATATATATATATATCACACCGATAACTCAAGAAATAATGGGCTGATTTCAATTAAATTTGGTGAATACCTTTCTCTTGTAAGTGGCTTGGATAAGTTCGTTAGCCAAGAAAATCGGCCCAGGTTTTCCCAGAAAATTTTGTGTTTTCTTTAGAAAAAAAATCATATCTCCGGAAATAACAAAGCAAGGGCAACCAAATTTGGTACACGGTATGTCATTATAGGTAAATTACCTACCAAAACTTAGGTCTCTAGGTACAAAGACAAAAAAGTTCTAGGCATTTAAAGAAAAATAAATTGGAGTTTTCCTCAAAACGTCAAAGTCGCGAATAAAAACGTCAACATTGGCAACATTTACGCAAAAAACCTGAAACTAATATAAGCTATGGAAAGAAAATGTCTCAAGAGGAATGTGTTACTAAGCCTGAAGTCTTAGCTTCAACCGTCATTGTCCTTTCATTTTACTAAAATATTTTCAGAAAAATTTGTCGATTGAAAAGTGCAACATTTAACGCGTTATAACTTTGAAAATATTGCTTTGAGAAAAAAAGTTTTTAGTAAAAATTGTAGGAAATTTGAGAACGTGGCCGAATATAACGGATACACTGCTTGCTTAGTGGAAAAATTAATCAACAAACAGAAAACAAAGAAAATGTTGACGGAATCAACGACGTTCAGAAGAGAAAAACCGGAAAAAAACTTTGTTTGCTTACCATTTGAACCTAGAATCACGAGGGGTCTAGACAGCATTTTTTAAAAAGTCGACTTACAGTTAGCATTTTCAACAACAAATACTTTTAAAAACTTGCTAGGTAATCCAAAAGACAAGGATAGCGCGGACAAAATGTCGGGAATTTATGAAATAAGTTGTAAAGATTGTAATCTTAAATACGTCGGACAAACAAAAAGATCGATTGGAATCAGATTCAAAAAACACATATCCCAATTACGTTACGGTACTGTAGATAAGTCTGCCGTCGCCCGACATATTTGGGATAATAATCATCACGTTGATAAAGACAATCTGAAATTAATAAAAAATGTTAGAAAACCAGGTCAGCTGAATGGGCTTGAGAGCGTATATATATTGCGAAATATAGTTGCAACAAAGAATGTATGAACAGTGCACCAGCGCCAATTACGAGTCACCTGATCGATTACTTTGCTAAATAAAAATCCCACGTTTTCGGCACGTTTTTACCGATAACACAAGTATACAGTTATTGCCGCCAAAGGAACCGTTGTTAATTTAGCTGTCGTTGAACTTTCTCAAGACTATTACAGATGGATACTTTTAGATAAAGCAGTAGGGATAGCGCAAAGACCTGGTCAGGCGATAAAAATACAATACACTTTGGAATTTGCCTACGACTAGTGTGTCATCTCGGTTCGATCTCTTTACCTGAGATCCGGTATATAAGTTGATGTTCGTTTTTTAAGTATTTAGAATGTTTCATCCTCTGATGACGCTAACTTGGTTAGTGAAACGATCGTCAGGTCTTTTAAAATGTGTTGTGGTGATTTGGGTTCTCCAAGTGTAATTATCAGTGCTCATCACAGGTTCCAATCTTCACTTAGTTTCTCCATATTATTGTGGTTAATGTTTTTGTTATGGTAGTTATTGATTTATTGATTTATTTACTTATTTTTTGAATCCCATTTCTAAGGAATTAACACAAGGGATACAAACTTCGTGCCATGGGGTCGGTGATCGCAACTTAAAAGACACAAGATCTCTACTGGATTTGGTAAATACAAAGGACATACAGTAGGATTCTTAATTTTATCTAATCGTATGTAAAAATGCTTATTGGTTATATAATTATTTATTACGCTATAGCATAGCAAGGTGTATATGTGACCGAGCAGAGTATTGTAGACGTGAAGGTTTTTCATCGCTAGTAACTGTGTTAAACAAAATGGTTTTTAAATAGTTGGTCACCTGTTTATTTTTTGATGATTTTTTTAGTTTGCTGTTTATTTAAGGTGTAGTCTAAAATCATATTCTGTGCGCCAGCTACTTCCCCACACATGCACCCCGGGTTATCAACTAATCCTATCTTAAATTTATATAAAGGAAACATGGCCTGGTTGAATCTTAGTCTACATATTTGCGTTACAAAATACTTTTTATAGAAGCAATTGTCAAACCAAGGTTTTTTTGGCACTTCTGGTTCGATATCTCTGTAGTACTAGCCTTTTACTTATTTGGCATATTACTTTGATCACAACTGATACGCATATTTTCTTCTTTTGTTCCTACTGTTAGAAAGTCTTCTACTGGGCAAATATATCTAGTCCGTTGGCCACCTTGGACTGCCTTTTAGTGAATTTCCTCAGAAAAAATCACTAAAAGGCAGTGCTCTTCATTATCTCATAACATAAAGGACATACAGGGGTGCCAAAAATGATAAATTTTTGTTACGTACTTCCTAGACTCTTGGCCTATGGTTACGTTGCCAGTTCTTTTGATGTGGTATGCAGTCAATGAGAGGGTTGTTAAATAAATAAGATAAAGTCAAAATTCAGGGCTCAAATATATAATCATTCGAATTAAATAAATAAAATAAAACTTAATAGCTCTATGATTTCTAATCTATCCTACTCTAAAATCTACCATTTCCCGAACTGTCACTATAAGATAACGTAAAAGTTCAAACTAAAATATAATATAATCATGCGAATTAGATTACCTCCTACCATATGACATATCTCCTAACAAAATCTAATATGTGATTCTTCCTCTATGATTTCTAATCTATACTACTCTACAATCTATACTACTCTACAATTCCCGAACTGTCACTTTCTAGCATCGAACTAATGAACTAACTAACCTCTTAGCATATGACATATCTCCTAACAACAAAATTTAATGAAACAAATAACTTCTACTCTTCTTAACCCGCACTATTCGGTGATAAAAGGAAATATTAAATTGTTTCCCAAAATTGCAATTGCAGTCTTGTTTACATCAGACTCATATAAAATTAGTACATCCGCAATTAATGGATAATTATGTGAATTCCAGGTAAGCTAATGCTAACACTAATACTGTAAAAATGTGAACTCTGGTTTGAACAATTACTTATTGCCGATCCTTAAAACTATTTACATAAAATTACGACTTAGCTGTTTATTCCAGGTCCGGCTCCAAGACCTCACTAATTACACTTGTTCCCATAACTAATAACTGTCCATGAATATAATTTGGTTTTCCAACTCAATCAGCTACTGATGAACGAATGTGATAATCCCATACTAGCCATACTTGGTTTTATGCATGCAGCATAACAACCAGAACCGTTCAAAAGACAGAATCCAAGCATAAGAAATCCAGAAATACTGAAATACAGGAACACCGATACAAAAATTTACCAGGAATCCAAAAAACAGGCCGGAAGAGAAAACCCTAAAATGTTCAAAATATGAAGGCAACCATGGTTATTTAATTTCAATCTCCAATCACTTACCCAGGCGCAGGGGTTTCCTCACTTATACAAATAGCTTCAACTAAATTCTTAAAATCATAATTGTGAAAATTCTCTAACATTTATATTTTCCATTTAAGTATCTTAAATATTCACTACAAGAACTTGCGAGAGAATAATACTAAGAGTGCATAAATCAACTGAAATTTCACGCCATCCTTATCTCTTGATCGCCTGGTTGATATGAAAATTGATTAAAATAAAGTCAACTGGAAGATAATTAAATACAATTTTAAAGGAAATTCAAGTTCCCTTACTCGACTATAGGGGGAGACACCTTCCGGTGGCTGGCTTTCTTATCAGAAGAAAAATAGTAAACAACAGGATAGTAAACAAATGATGATTTTAACCAAACTATGCATCCACCTAAAGTGAAATAATAGTGTAATAATAGTATTTAGTGTTTTTAAGTGTCCAGTGCATACAGAGAGTTTGTTAAATAGGGTTTTGGTATCCTTTTTATATAGAATTTATGCAAAATAGTCATATACACGGCCAGACCGTAACATTTTCAAAACCAGCTTGTCGCTCAAAAACAACGAGTTCCATGTCAGTTTTGATTTCGGCATCGTTACTTTCACAAAAAAAGTAGAAAGTTGTGAAAACTGCAACTTTCTATTTTACTCATAACCGATATACCCCACAGAAGCAATGAAATCCGGACTCTCTGTACAAAAGGCGACATAGCGTGGGAATGAAGATTACGCAGTTCTAATAGATGAACTTCCAATAAACCCAAGTGTATAAAGTTTGTTTGGTCTTTCCTCAAGGGCTGCGTCGATTAGCTGGACCTAAAATCAGCACAATTTTAGTTGTTAAGTCTTTATTCTCTGATGACGCTAACTTTGTTAGTGAAACGATCCTCAGTTCTATATAAAAATGTGTTTTGGTGAATTGGGTTTTTTTAAGTGTACTTTTGGCATTGATTGTCAGCTTATAATATTTTAATTTAGACTGTTCTAAGTAGTATTTTATTTGCTGTGCAATCTTGCAATTGAAATGAAGCAATTTTCTATTCAAAAAAATGTGGACACAATTTTGAGCCTACGTGAATGTCATGCAAACTGTTTTTTTTTTCATGAAGAGTTGATAGTCAAAAGTATCTTGACAAGGATTAACCGAATAAAAAAGGTTTTGAAATAATTTTAGAACGATTTCGTACAATACTCAGTGTTGCAGGGGTATAAATGATATTAAGCTTGAAAAAAATTCGCCTAGCGCTAGTATCATTTATTCGAGCCCCCCCATCTGCAGATAACACAAGCTGCCACTCAACACCCAACGTCAAAGCTTAGACAAATTAAGACTACTATCCAACCATGGCCTTTGAAGGGGGATAGAAAAAGACAAGCAATTATAGCACGAATTCGAATGGGACACACCAGGTTAACTCATAACGATCTCATTAAAGCAAGTGAAAAACCGCGGTGCGACATATGTGCCTCAAAACTTAACTCAATTTTCTATAAACTTAGACATTTTGGTATGTGGCAAGGTATTTCTCAAGGCAACATATTCACCAAATTTCATTAAAATAGATTTGTAATTTTTGGAGAAAACAATTTTTGTTGCAAAAGAAAACTCAAAATTTAAATAATTCAATTTCCTATAAACGTAGAAAGTGGAGTTTTGGTATGTAGTAAGGTCTTTCCCGAGGCTATATATGCACCAAATTTCATTCAAATATATTTGTAATTTTCGAAGAAAAAATTTTTTTTCGAAAGAAAACTCAGTTTTCCCGGAAAACCTTGTTCGATTTTCTTGGCTAACAAACTCATCCAAGCCATTAGTAAAAGAAAGGCACTTGCCAAGTTTAATCGAAATCGGTTAGTTATTTTTTGAGTTTGCGGTTGGATACAAACATATATATATATATATATATATATATATATATATATATATATATATATATATATATATATATATATATATATATATCGAAACTGACCCCAGATATGGGTTCTAGGGGGCCTATTTCGCGCTCATTTGAAAAAATGTTTGCAAAATGTCACCATCGATACCTCTCTATTAGTGAATTTTTTAAATAAAAATTCACTAATAACATTTTTGAAAATGCCCAAGTTGTATAGTAGCATTTAAGGTTTGACGGTATATTGTCTGTACATTATTGTGATACTATAAATACTAATTGTACCAGCGCTTATAACACAGTGGGTTAATGCGTTTCTTTTAATAAAAAAACTCGGGACGCAGCAAGTGCGTTATGGTAGTGAATTTTTATTAAATGCTTCAAATTTAAATAACTCAATTTTATATAAACTTAGAGAGTTTAATTTTAACACGTAGTAAGCTCTTTCCTAAGGCAAGACATCCACAGAATTTCATTAAGATAATTTTGTAATTTTCGGAGAAAAAAATTTTTTTCGAAAAAAAAAATTACAATTTGAATAACCCAATTTTCTATTAACTTAGAAAGTTGAATTTTGGTACGTAGTAAGATCTCTCCTGAGGCAATATGTACTAAATTTCATTAAAACAGCTTTGTTATTTTCAAACCAAAAAATAATTTTCGAAAGAAAACTTAAAATTTAAATAACTCAATTATCTCTAAACTTAGACAGTTGAATTTTGGTACGCAGTACAATCTCTCCTGAGGCAATATATATACTAAATTTCATTAAAACAGCTTTGTTACTTTCGGAGAAAAAATTTTTTTTCGAAAGAAAACTCAAAATTTTCCCGGAAAACCCCGTCCGATTTTTCTGACTAACGAACTCATCCAAGCCATTAATAAAAGAAAGGCACTTGCCAAGTTTCATCGAAATCGGTTAATTACTTTTTGAGTTAGCGGTTGGATACATACATATATATATATATATATATATATATATATATATATATATATATATATATATATATATATATATATATATATATATATATATATATATATATATATATATATATATATATATATATAAACATATAAAAATTGAAATTGACCCCGGATATGGGTTCTAGGGGTCCTAGTTCGCACTCACTTGAAAGAATTTTTGCAAAGTCTCACCATCGATACCTCTCTATTAGTGAATTTTTTAAATAAAAATTCACTAAAAACAAGCTAACACTGCTGAACATAGCATTGTATATTATATTCCTCTATAACTGAGCTTACGGCAGAAAACGATTCATTGAAGGTCAAAGTAAATATGAATCTGTATCGGAAATATACAAACACAAATGACAAAATATTTTATAGTTCCTCTAAACTACTCATTTGTTATTTACTATGAAAAGTAGCCACTAAATTGCGTATATTTTCTTTAGAACAAAGTATAGTTTTGACGTTTCCTTTGTTTGGTAGCTGTTTTGTCTCTTGCTGAACGTTTATACGGAACTTCACAAGCTATTACCTACTTTCTATAGAACTAGGTATCGATGCATAATGCACGTGCCTTTAGGTCTGTATTTATTACACTCTATTGAATATATATATATATATATATATATATATATATATATATATATATATATATATATATATATATATATATATATATATATATATGTAGCAGAAATATATGAACTTTGTTATGTGGACATCTTGGGCGCAATTTTTTAATTTTTTTTCGGTGTGGCAAGTCATTGTACAGCAAGTATTGCAATATTATTTATATCTCCTTGCAGCTAGCAGACACTTAGCATCGTAAATCAATTATATTAACGATATGTAATTGTTTGTCACATCTTCTACAATTGACAGCATTTTATCAGGCAAATCATAACATAATACGAAGACCAGACGGCACCTAAGTGGTTCCGAGGAATATTTAATGACCTAAAAGCTTAGCCATTCACCCATGGTGTAAAAACTGACATGTCTACGATAAATTTTCCTAAAGGTGTGGAAAGATAAATTTTGTGAGAATACATATACATATGTATATACAGTGTGTCTATAAAGTAACGCATAAATGTAATAAAATTGAAAGTGACCATTATTATTAAAGAAAATTAAAAAACAGGTCGATTTTTATTTTCAAAAACTAACTTTTTTATATAAAAATCTCACTTCTATTGTTATACCTCTTCAAGGGTAGCTACCCATTCAAAATTTTAAAATTAGATTGTGGGTAGTGTGATACATCTTTTTAAAGATAATCCAATTCTCTTTTCAACAACGCCATTTTTTTAGGAATAAAATAAAGTCAGTAATAACATTTCTATTGTCAATAACACCTAACACAATTGAACCCTATAGATTTACATATTTCAGTCTTATCTAATCAAATGTTCGAAATACCCGCTTTCTTGAGCTTAGCAATATCCCAAACGGCCAACAAATTCTTGTTGGACTATATTAGTGAATTTTCTTAGAAAAAATTCACTCATGGGATATACCGACTTTTCAATTTTGAAACATTTTTTCAAATGAGCGCGAACCAGGACCCCTAGAACCCATCTGGGGTCAGTTTATATATATATATATATATATATATATATATATATATATATATATATATATATATATATATATATATATATATATATATATATATATATATATATATATATATATATAATAATGGCCGATTTTGATAAAATTAGGCATGTTCCTTCTTTTTGTGAGTGGCTTGAACAAGTTCGTTAGCCAGGAAAATCGAACCAGGTTTAACGGGAAAATTTTGGGGTTTCTTTCAGACAAAAATTTTATCTTCAAAAATAAAAGAGCTATGGTAATTCACTTTGGTACACAAGCTTATGACATTAGAAGGAAACTATATACCAAAATCTATATTTATATGTTACAGAAAAAAAGTTAAAAAAATATTTTGTGCCAGATCATTTCTATGAAAGTTCACTACCATAACGCACTTGCTGCGTCCGGACTTTTTATAATCTCTGGAGACATGTTGGTACATTCAGTTTTAATTGTTGTTTTAAATTCGCCGATAGTATCTGGTGCACTTTTGAATACCACATTCTTCAAATGACCCGACAGAAAAAATCTTTTTTCGTTAGGTCAGATGATCTTGCCGGCGACTGGATTGCACCACGCCTACCAATCCATCTGTTAGGAAATTATTGATCTAGATACAGTCGAACATTAACGTCATCATCCGCGGGGGCACCATCTTGTTGATACTACAAGTTATGATTTACCGTACTAGCATTGTGTCCGTCAGGAAATATGTTCAATATTGTCGGAATGAGATAGATATTGCTGTAAGAATTGTAAATATCGTGGTCCATTTACAGTTCCATCAAAAAAGTAGGAACCAATAATCGTACACCCAACAATTTCCACCCAAACATTTACCTTTTGTGGATATTGTGTGTGATTCTGTCGCATCCATATTGGATTTTTCCTTGCACAATACCTGCAATTTTGACCGTTAACTTTGCCATGTAGTGTAAAAGAAGATTCGTCCGAAAACAGAATATTCGGTACTTGCAAAGCGCTATCATTACATTTATCCATTAATGTTGCAAAAACCTTCGGTCTGGATCGTCATCGGATAACTCTTGCAAAAGCGCTATTTTATAAGGATGAAGCTTTTCAGGTATTAATACTTTGTGTCGTCTGAAATAGAATTCCATCGTCTGAAATAGAATTCCATCGTCTCGGTCTATTTTCCGGACAGTACTGCGGGGATTCTCTTCCACTGCCAATAAAACGTTTAATTTCACTTCTTCACTTATAGACCGCCGACCTGTTTTGGCAAATATTCCATGCTAGACGTTTCTCGAAATGTTTTATATATTCGTCTCACTGTTGATTTATTGATGGACATATTCGGATATTTAGTACTAAACAGAATACACACCTCTGGCTGAGTTCGGATCCTGTCACCATAACCAATTATCATTAGAACTTCCAATTTTTGAGCTGTTGATAAACGCATGTTACCAACAATTTAATCATTAATTTGAAAAAGCAAAAGTTGAAAATTATACGTATTCACTTTGCACGACAACCAAAACGTAAATTTACTACTATTATCTGTAGATTATATCACAAAAAATTATCAAATGTATACTTGATTAGTTTTTATGACATATGTCACACAGCAGATAATTGCTATTATCAGTCGATTGTTATAGATATGACATAGTATACAACAAAATCTCTAGAGTTCTTTTCATACAAGAAACCCAACATTTTGAACATTGTTTACGGACTTTGAGATATTTAAGTATGATATTAGTATCAGAAGACTGATCGATGTAATTCTTCACAGGCTTCACTTGTGTTAGGTCTTACTGATACTAAAAATGTTATTTCTCACTTTATTTTATTCCTATAAAAAATTGGTGTTGCTGAATAGAAGCTTTTATGAATAGCTTTCAAAAGATGTATCACACTACCCACCATCCAATTTCAAAATTTCAAAGAGGCATGACGATATGAGTGAGATTTTTATATCAAAAAGTTAGTTTTTGACAATAAAAATCGACCTGTTTTGGAATTTTCCTTAATAATGGTTACTTTCGATTTTATTGAATTTGCACCCCCTTAGTTTGTGTTTTTTTGTGGAGTTTAAGTTTCTATTTGTTATTGCCAGGTTTCGTTATTAAACTGTTTCACATAATATTACCTAGCATTAGTACATAATTAAGTATTGTAAATTAAATCGCAATATTTTTTTATCGCGAATCATTACGGAAAATTATGTTAAAAGTAGAAGTCTATTGCTAGACTCCATGGCCTTTTTGAACACATTTGTTTTTTGGTATTGGATTTCATAGCCTACTATCCTCAAAACGGTTTTCATGAGCAAAAAATCCAATATGGCTGCCATAATAAAAACAAACGTTGATACCTGTATCTCAAAAACAAATGACAATCCAAAGTTGAGAATAGCACAAAAAGACTTCTCTGTAAAAAGTGTCCTGATAATGTGAAAGCCTTAGACATGTCAGATCAACGCCTACTCAGATATTGAAGAAAAAAGAAATCGACAATTTTTTTTTTCAAAATAACTCGAAAACGAAAAAGGCAGCGCAAAATACAAGTCATATTTGGAACGAGCATGAAATTATACGATTGTTGTTTTAACCGTCTCCCTGTCTCTAATAATAACGGAGATAGCAATACATTCCCATCCAGTTTGGGACACACTGTATATATAAACACATAATAATTTAAACGGGCGTTGGATATCGGGGTCTAAGCAATACCACCTATACTAATAGGTGATATTGGTCTAGGGGCCCTATTTCTCGCCCAGTTGGAGAGATTTTACCAGTGTACCTCTCTATTAGTGAATTTTCTTAATGAAAATTTCCTAAAATAAAGATGTTTCATTGCTGTCGCTATGTAACTTAGACAACTAAATAATTATCTAAAATCAGGTTAAATCCATATTGCAGTAATGGAGTGTCAATATTTTTTATGAAAATCGTAACTAAACCAATTTGTAAATGAAGAGACTAAAAGCACAGCATAAGAAATAACTACTGTTTCTCATGTTGTGCTAAAGGGAAGAAAAGCCGTCAATTTGATTTCTGAAATCACTAATTCTGAACTAAGGAAGTATTCGTGCAAAGACCAATTTTTGTTTTTTTTTGTTGTAATAAATGTCAAATTAGGGAAACTAAACGTTCTCCTCCTTATCCCCAAATAAATCTAATTCTTACACACTGAAGCAGATGATGTAGACCCCGAGATGAATTAGTGGCAGTGCGCACAGAACGAGCTGTCAGATAATGAAGTGTAAATGAGCAATTCTCGAGGTACACACATGAAATATGCCGTCCAATTTGGATGTCATAATGATTGATGGTTATCGAACTTAATTGGATTTTTGTTGTATATTCGTTCATTACGGTGTAATGTATTAATTATTCACTTCTAATGAGGTATGTCTGAATTCCACTAGGACTTGTGCTATTATATTAAACGACAACGATATACAAATCAAGTAAACTTAACGATACTTGACACCATTAAAGTGTTTTGTTTGTATATCTAATATCTAGCATAGCGATTTACAAGTATTGTATAAGATAGCTTTGGATATGTTTATTTACTTTAAATACAAACAAATATGGTCATAATTATATGCAATACTTAAGTCGCGTCGCAGTTTTCAGTACTTTTCAAATAAACATCCTGTATAGTTCTGCATCCTTAGCGAATGTCGTAGAAGAAATTATCGGATATAAATGTATAGGAACTTTTTTTTTTCATTATTTGGTCCTCTATCGCGTGGTGCCATGGATTTTGGTTTGTTTTATGTCACCTTATATATATATATATATATATATATATATATATATATATATATATATATATATATATATATATATATATATATATATATATATATATATATATATATATATATATATATATATCCATAACTCAAAAAATAATGGGTCAATTTTAATGAAATTTGGTATAAGTTTGTTAGCGAGGAAAATCGAACCATTTTTTCATTTTTTCGGGAAATTTTTGGGTTTTCTTTCGGAAATTATTTGTATCTTCGAAAATAAGAAAGTCATGACAACCAAATTTGGTACGCAGGTTTAAATTATTAACCGTGTACTAGATCTCTAAGTTAAGGGTAAAAGTTATAAGCATGTAGTGAAGAAAACTTTAGTGCCACTGCTGGTTAGAGCAGGCACAAGACCAAAGTTTTGTGTCCGTTAGATCAAACCTGTTAAATATTATAGACGGGGGTTATTTTTGTTGGAGCAAAACGTCATGAAACATGGTAAAGATTATTTTGAAAATTTGATAGTTTTTCTTCTGAAAATGTCAAAGTGGCAATCTGCGACGTCAAAATTGGGGATTTTTAAACAATGATTCTAGAACTAATACGGTTTATGAATGGCAAATATTGCATGAATTGTATTTAAAAAGGTCCTTGTTTTATGTCTAAAATATTACTCCTCCTTCATTTTGATAAAATATTTGCAAAAATGAATTTAAAATAGACTACATATTATAAATAAATAACTGAAGATCATACATATGACTTTGCATGTTACTATGGCCTCCCGGTTAAAGAACTTGTATACAGCAAATAAACATGGGTTCAAATTACACTAGTGGCTGCTTTTTTTTAACTTTTTCAATCTTTTAGCCTGATTCAATTTTAGCGTTATCTGATCGGATTACGCAATTCCAATAAATTTTTTTGCGAATTTTTCTAGAAAAAAATGACCAATGAGATAAGGACTTTAGACATTTTTTTATAGAATTTTCGTGAAAAATTGTAACGAATTTTTCATGTAACATTTTTTCAAGCAACTTTCGTAGAAATGCTATTTTTGTGGAAAAAATATTTTGTAGAATTTTGGTAAACAATTTTTTTCCCGCATTTTAAATTTTTTTCTTATTTTTGTGGAAAACACTTTTATGAAAATTTGCAGCGATTTTTAATTCTTCATATAAATCCTAGTCCATATGTGCTAGGTTTCCTTGTAGCTACAAGTGGCTCTTTATATGCAATTAACAGCTGAAACTCATAATTTTTATAATTGTAATAGAAATCAGAATGCAACAAAAATAACATTTAATTCAGAAAAGTAAAAATACATGATATTTTCACAACATTCAGTGAGTTTATCGAAATCATGTTCGTTCACATCTTGTAGTAATTAGAATGGGTGTTACCTCTGTTATCACAAGAGGAGAAATTAAATATTTTGTTGTTTTGCAGGAAACATTTATTATTTCAAGTTCTTTATCGCCTTCAGATTTTTAGCGAATTTTCGCGAAAAAAATCGCTTAGACGAGATCACGACTTTGACACTTTTGAAAAATGTCTTCAAATGTGCGCAAACTTAGAAACCATATCCAGGGTGAGTTTTAATACTGATGCATTTTTATATAAACCTGCCCATAGTAAAATGAAATTAACTGACCAAGATTCTCGCTGTGCATCCTCCAATTCTAGCATTTGTCTATATACATACCCTTCGGATCTCAGAGGTCTTTATCCCTATCTTACTGAAGCCTAAGCTTGTATGTAAGCAAATAAAAAATTAAATAAGACACATAATATTGTATATCATTTTTTTCTGATACTAAAAAATTCTTTACAGACGCTTAGTTCGTGGGGCAGTGCTGAAAGTCAAGTTTTCCATGGAAAATTGCACATTTTCTGGTAGAAAATGCTATATCTTTAAAACTCGTCAATTTATATATATATATATATATATATATATATATATATATATATATATATATATATATATATATATATATATATATATATATATATATATATATATATAGTGTGTCCACAGATTGAGTGTGGCTAAGGTATAAGTGACAAAAATTTTTTGAATTAGATTATGATATTCTGTATCGCTTCTGCTTTGTCTTAAACTACGATGTTGAGAAAATGAAGAAAATCAATTAATATACAGGATGGTTTAGAACTGATTTAATTAAATGTGTTAAGAGTAAACTACCTTCGTTTTTAAAGATACCGCAAAAAGTTATGAACAAAACTTGTTTAGAATTAAATTTTATTTTCAGCCAGATCAGCCTACTTTGATTTTTCAAGTAAATTATTAACATTTTTTTCCTATCAACATGGAGCTTTTTACCTGTGGTTTTCTGAACGCAGGTGCGCAAAGTGAGTAACCATGCAATGTTAAATAATAATTTATTAGTAATATACAAAACGCTTATTGCCAACAAAAATCAAAACGAACAACGAAAAATAAAGAAATTATTCAAATGTGCTGCCACCAACCGATACTCATAACTCAGCCCGTTTAGTAAATGCTTTGTAGGCATTTTGAATATGTTGAATTGGAATACCGTCAGTTGCCTCTCTCAACCTCAGTTTCAACAAATCAAGATCGTTGTTTAATGGAGCCGCGTAGACTTTCTGTTTGAGATAGTCCCATAAATAAAAGCCCACTAAGGTAAGATCGGGACTTCTGGGAGGCCAAGGTGTTGGCCCATATCGACCAATCCACCGCCCAGGAAATTCGCGATCTAACCATTCTCAAACGATTCCTGTTGCATGTGCTGGGTGGCCGTCATGCTGAAAGTATGCTGTTTGTCTATCTTCTAGTGACATGTGATGCAAATGGTCTTGAAGAATATTTTCCGGCATTTCCAGATAACTGTACTGGTTCATATTCCGCTCAAAAAAATATGGCCCAATTATCCCAGTGTAAGAAACAGCACACCACAGATTTACTTTTTTTATGGCATTGTCTTCTGCAATTAACTCTATAATTTGGATTCTCCATAGACCAATGTCGTGCATTTTGGGAATTTACCACCCCATTAGTGGCAGAGCTCAAGTAGCCATGCCACTCGCCAATTATTGCTTCTAATGTCCAATTGTGCGTCTACTTTACTGTTTTTTATTGGTTGAGATTAAAGCAAACCTACCCCAAGTTTAATTATGGTAAAGACTATTTTTAATACAGTTTCAAGTATTTTTTAAAGTACACCTAATCACAGAAGCAGTCGAACGTCATTTAAATAAAGTCGCAGCTAAAAAAAACATGGTAGGCTGATCTGGTTAAAAATTGAGAGCCTGTCATAAATTTTAATTGTAAACAATTTTTCTTAATAATTTTTTGCGCTTTCTTCATAAACGAAGGTAGTTTACTCTTAATACATTTCATTACATCAGTTATAAACCACTCTGTATATTAATTGATTTTGTTCATTTTCTCAACATCTCAGTTTAAGACAAAGCAGGAGCAATTCCGAGAATATCATAATCTAATTCGAATTTTTTTTTGTCACTTATACCTTACCAAAACTCAATCCGTGGACACACTGTATGTTTTTTTTTCATTTTTTTTTCGACAACACACCACGAGGGCTTACAGCCTAAATACTATCGTACCGTGAGTGTCGACAAGGAGGAAAGAGGAAACTTGTTAATTCTGGACTTGAAGGTTTGGAGGTTCGGAGGAGAAGGAAAAACATGTGCCGGCAAAGAATTCCATAGCTTGGAAGTCCTCGGGACAAAAGAGCGGGCATAACAGGATGTTCTATGTCTGGAGACCTGGACAGTAAAAGGGTGCATTCGCTCTGTTCCCCTGGTAGATCTGTTGGGGGCAGTAGGTGGAGGAACTATGGAAGAAAGCTCATCTGAGCAGTGCCCGTGCAGATATCTATAAAAGAGAGAGAGGTCACCAACGGCACGTCGGTGGGCAAGGGATGGCAGCCTTTGGGTAAGTGTAGGGTCACCGATGAGACGTATAGCTCTCTTCTGAATGGAGTCCAGGATAGCGAGTGTAGAAGCGGCAGCGGCACCCCAGATGTGGGAGCAGTATTCGAGGTTTGGCCTTATTTGTGAAGTATATAGGGTATAGAGATTAGCTGGTGAAAAGTATTTGCGAGCCCGAAAGAGGAAGCCTAATTTCTTAGCAGCCGATTCTGCAATTGAAGTGACATGTTGGTGCCAATTGAGACCTCGATCCACAGAAATGCCAACAAGTGAAAAAGACTCATTACTTTGGATAACTTGGTTGTTCATTGTGATGGGTCTAGGGCCGGTGTATCTCTTATGAGTAAGACATATATATATATATATATATATATATATATATATATATATATATATATATATATATATATATATATATATATATATATATATATATATTATTTTCAGAAGAGGATATTAATGTGCGGTATAAAGTTAAATAGAATAGAGAAAGGAAGGGATGGCATCGGAAGTTTATCCATCATACACACACTAAATTTAGCATAAATATATTTAAACAAGTCAAATGATATGCTCAAAGATAGCCTTTTGTTTATGTGTGCATAAGATAAATGCATTATAGCTAAGAAAACAATGTACCTAAATACTTCAATATGAAATTGTATTTTACTACTGTATATTCACCACCCATGCGACCATCCGATAAAGGGTTTTATTGACTTAAAACCTTGTAGCTTTATCAGAAATCTACACCACATAATGACCATTCTTGTTAATTGTACTACAAAAGAGAAACATCATTTAGGGTTGTGTTATTGATAAGAAAGAGTTGTTTCCTCTTCAATTCCAAGAATTCGGTCCACGTGTATGGGGACGTTACAACAGTGAATGCTTTAGTAACCTCAGTCAAGTTCTTGTAGAGACCGATCACAACACCCAACAGGAGGGCAGCTTGTTAAGGTTTTGTTATGAAAGGAAGGTATATGTGAAAGCTACCAACTAAACAAGAATCTGAGCCTGACAGGTAGACATACAGATGTATCAACCCTGTCTACGCCCGAAATGAGGGCGTCAGCATCTTATCCGATTATATATCTCGTGTGATGTCTTTTATTTATGTCACGCAACACGCCATTAAAGTGGATTGTGTTTTGTTTTGTTTTTCCTCTTGCATGAATGGAAAGGTATTTCTCTTGCATTAATGTAAAGGTAATTCTTTAATAATAGGCATTAAAAATATACGTGTTTAGAGGTGCCATTTTTTTCTTGACTGTGTTGGTTTTTGGAATAATACCTAGTTTTAGTGAATTTCCATTAAGAATATTCACTAATATAGAAGTATCGATGGTGAGATTTTCAGAAAATTTCTTCAGATGAGCCCTAATTAGGCTCATTAATCACTCATTTGGACCAAATTTGGGCATTACCCTTATTTTGCTAATGGCTTGGATGAATTCGTTCATTAAAACTTAACGGCAAATTTTTCTTAATTAAAAAATATTTTTTTAAAACGCAATATCTCTGAAATTTTCCAAGTGATTGAAACGACAACTTAAAAGGACGTGGTTGTGTACCAATTTTAAAGTCGTTTGATCTAAGGAAAATAAAGTTATTCGAAATTAATAGTAAAATAATCCTCGACATCACTTCAGATTCTGTAATGCTGTAGTGCAATATCTACAATGTTGGACAAAGACATATGACGTTATCTGTACTGCTATGCTATCTAAATAAGTCGTAGATAAAAATCTAAACAATGGAAATTATTGCAAGATGTCAGAGTGGAGAACATTGTGAGAGATACGACAGGGACGCCATCTCGGTGCAGGACCAGGTAGTATGTTGTCACGACTCACGAGCTCTAGTTTACACAAAATTGTATAGATAGAGCTGTGTACAATGTACAAGCAACTAACAATTTTGTAAATTGTCAGCCTTGGACCATTTATTTCCTAATGCCGGGACAAAGTTTGCGTCCAAATTCGCTACATTTTAGCATGCGAATGTATACTAATAAATAAATAAAAAATATAATGACAGTGATTCCATTTGTTTCAAAGCAATCTAGAACGACGTTTCATTAAGCTTCCCATTCTTCACGTTCACGTTATTTAAAATTAAAAGCCATCTCTCTCTATCTCCTAGTTTAATATGGCGACACGTAGCTCTTTGTCACAGAGAAGCGTGTACGCTCTGCACATTGCATAACCTCGAAATCGACTCCGCTGATGCTAATTGCTAATACCTTATTAGGATCTTATAATATAAAACAACTAGGTACCTATATTCTAAGGTACATATAAATGGATAAATAGTAGGTAAATAATAACCCAACCTTTAATTTTAGCTTAACTTTAACAAAATGAATGTAGTAGTATATTATAATTGTAACATCCAGTAAAACAAATATGAATGTGATAGGTAAACTGCATGTAGATTGTAGATATTGTATGTATTACCTAGTGAACTCTATACATAATTCACTGGTAGGTATTACAAGAAATATACCTACCTCAAACTAATACAGTAAGTACTCATAATATCTAGGTAGGTACTACAAAGTACATACATCCCTAGTTAAAATTATAAAGTATTGCAATTTTAATTTCAAAATTTAGTATTGTTTATATTTATTTCATTTTCAAAAAGTATGGATACAGCAATAGTAAATAAGTGTTGAAAAGAGTTTAAGTGCGTTATGGTAGCGAATTTTCATAAAAATATTTCAAATGGTGATAACCCAATTTCCCATTAAACTAGAATCTTCAGTTTTGATACATAGTAAAACCTATATAAAAGCAGCGTGGATACTAAATTTTAAAAATAACATAATGAGCTTCACAGATAATTTGTTTTAAAAAACCTTTTTTGTTATTTTGTTTGCAGAAAGTGGTTTGATTGAGTTGATTAAAACCTACCATTCAAGCAATTAATATGGAAAAATACTTACCTGTCACCTATAATTTCATAGATGCATTCCGTTTGTAAATAAAAATTGAATTTTAGATAAATTTGCAGATTAGCACATGGGTGTGTTTAGAAAAATCTTTTCAGAAATATGCTTAGAACCCCTTCTGGATGCCCAAACCACAAGAAGAATTTTTTGCAAACAGCCCACAAGAAAGTTACGGTACCAAGAGTGAATAGGGGTGCTGGGCGGAGAAGAATTTAAAAACGAAATGTGAGCAGAAAGTGCGAAAGAAACAGCTTAGTTGGACCTCTCTAAGCTGCCTTTATCCCATTTTGCAGCTGCACCTCCTTAAAATCCTGTTTACCGCGCGCAGAAACTCCATGTTCACCGCAGGTCCCGTAAATTTCTTATGGGTTGCTCCAAAGGAATGTTTATTGTTTACATTGTTCTCGTTTATGCATTGAGGGTGATTGTAGGCATGCAGAAGGGGAAGGAGAACCAACCAAGATTTTCAATTTATGTTTAAATTGTTATTTAATTTCATTTTTTAAAATATTTTTCCAAAAATGACTTTGAGGTTGCCTTGTTTGTCAGTCTTACATAGTAAGCTGCAATATTTTATCATTTTCAAAGAGCATGGATACAGTAACCTTAAATAAGTGTTGGAAAGGGTCTGGGTGCAGGAAGTATGTTATGGTAGAAAATGTTCGTAAAAATATTTCAAATCTGATAGCTCAATAAATTTCCCATTAAGCTAGAATCTTCAATCTTGTACCATACATATGTAAACGCAGCGTGGGTACTAAATTAAAGAAAAATAACATAATGAGCTTCGCGGATAACTACAAATTTATTTAAATAACCGTTTTTGTTGTCTATTTTTTGCAAAAACTGGATGGGTTGACTATTCCCTTTCTAAATAATTAATTTTTTTCTGAAAAACTTTTGTAACTTTACTGAAATTTGTAACACAATTTTTTTAAAGACACTGGCAGTACTTACATATTATATCTAAGACCAAATTTTAATTTTTTAGCTCCATATAAAATATAAACTTTTTCAAATAATCGCTAACTGGAACTCTAAACCGCATTTCCAAGGTCGATTTACATTTAAAGAATTAGTTTTAATAATATATCTTTCTAATAGTGTACAATTATTATGAAAATTCAATACTATAAACGCACTTGCTACGTCCCGAAAATTTTTATTATTACATTTTTATTTAGGTATTTTTTGCTCAATTTAGAAGTTTGTTACAAAATCAGTTTCTATTTTATCACTGAAAATAATAATAATACTGACTTTACTTGCCATCTTTAAAAAATTACTTTTTAAAATTTAAGGCAAGACTGGAGACTTAAATAACTTGAAGAAGGGGTGAAAACATGCAAAAATAATAGTTAAAATAAACGAAGCTAAAGGTAAAAAGTCTGGACATAGCAAGTGCGTTATGGTAGCCAAATGTCAAAATATTTTACATCACGGAAAATAATAAAATAATCAGTGAAGTACACTTGGAGAGGGTAAATCACCACAACTCATTTAAGAAAACTTGACGATCGTTTCACTAACGAAGTTACCGTCATCAGAGGCTGAAAAATGCTAAACGTTTGACTACTACTACTACTACTACTACTACTACTACTGAGTTTATATTCTGCGTAGGTACTCGGCCTTGACAATTCACGGTGATTCAAACTAACAAACTTTCACTGCCTATTTACCGAAAATTCCCTCTGTCCTAATTCCATTATCATTATTCTCGCGCTCTTTTTGGTCAATCAATAAACTGCACATAGGCGGCGGTGTCGAATCCATACAACTTTTATTATTAATATATTTAGTGACATAATACATATTGTGGACCCACTATTAGTGCCATCACAAAAGTTTTGAAGAGAGACAATGTAAAATTCGCTTACAAATCGAAGAACACCCTGAACAAGATATTGGTTCACAATAAATACATCCCCCTCCTGAAGAAGTCAGGAGTTTATTGCCTTAGCTGTGGAGATCCTGATTGCAACACTGTTTATATTGGTAGAACTGGGAGAGCTCTAAACACCAGAATTTCCGAACATCTCAGGAGCAGAAACAATGCTGATAACGTCACTTCAGCTTTTGGTTGCCACCTCAGAGAGACTGGTCATGTCTTTGATAAAGAAAACAATATTAAAATCCTTTACCCATCCACTTTTGGAACTGAACAGTTCGTCCTTGAAGAGATGGAAATCTACAGATACACCTACAACTCCAACAACACTGTTCTAAATGCTTCTAATACCAGTGGGATCAACTTTCCGCCAATTTATAGAAATATAATGAATTAGTGCCATCTACAATGAAAAACCTAAGTATTCTGTGGAGTCAAGGAGCCCGAAAATGTTTCTTGTTTTGTGCTTCTCGGCACGGCCCGATAGGTGTCAACGTCACTTGTCTGTCACTTGTCACTTTTAGCTAAAATCGTAGTTCATTTGTTTGCCCCTTCCCGTTCACATCTGATATTCGGCTTTTAACTGTCCTCCATTTCAAATGCAAAATTTTTATTTGTATTGCTGTGTGTCCATTGCTATGATTTGAGGTTTGGATGCTTCTAATTCTGCTTTCACCCATATGGTGCAGGGAAACAAAAACGACAGTCGATGAAAACAGCCACTATGATAGATTTCTTGTAAAGTTCAGTTCCTGTTATAAAAAACAGAACGTAAATATGTTTAGCCATTTTGGTTTTATTCTTTATGGGTATCATAGGTTGAACTCAGTGTTTTTCTCTGAAAGTCCTGCCCTGATTGTGCAGCCTGCCTTGACAGCTTCTCTATCTATTTGTGTAAATACCTTAGATTGTGGTGTGTCAGTGCACTTTTAAACTTAACTTACACGGGTTCCTACCCGTTTTTTTTTGCTAATTTTACTGCTTTTGCATTGTTGTTCTGCTGCATAGACGTGCCTCGACGAAGCTTTGGTCATTTTGTGGTTTTTAACTTCTCAACTTTTAACTTTCAGCTTTGATTTTATAAATGTAATTGTTGTAGAGCATGTTAGCGTTGACTTTAGTTTCTAGGTAAGACTGTTTAGAATTTTGTAGCTGCTTGTATCGTGTGATACTTGCCGACCTACCAGAAACTTTGTTTCTGACACAACCACTTTTTATAATGTTTCAGGAAGCCCCTGAAGATGGCCTGTGATATGGGCCGACACGCGTAGGGCTTTTACTAAATAAATTCAGTCTGGAGTATAGCCTTGTTCTGTTCTTTTTATCTTAAAAATATGTCTACCCCAGACGTTGTGACGTTCAGAAGTTATACTTTTTATTATCACTATATATATATATATATATATATATATATATATATATATATATATATATATATATATATATATATATATATATATATAATATAATATATAATATATATATATATATATATATATATATATATATATATATATATATATATATTACTTTTAAATAATAAATTTACTTAAACCTATTAATAAAATAAAGAGGTTAAATTGGTTGAAGCGAGGTTTTGATTTCATTTGATGTAACCTCATTGTTTCTTAGCGTCCCCACGGAGCAAACGTTAACCTATTTAGAAGAGTTGTTAAAAATGAAAAACACAAATGAAAAGGACTGCGATGAATATTTAACTTTAACAAACCTTTGTATTAAAGAAAATATTTTTAAATTCAACAATGAGCTTTTTTAACAATCTCAAGGCAATGGGCGACCCCCTATCGCCATTTACTGCATACCTTTTCATGGGTAGATTTGAAACAGATGTTGAAAGTGAAGGTGAGTATTTTCCTAGGGTGTGCTTTTGTTATGTCGATATCTTCGCAGTGTTTAACACAAACATTTGCAGAATAGAATATTTTATAGCCAAATTAAACAATAAATTTGATTCTATAAAAATTATCCACGAGTTAGAAATTAATATAAATTACCCTTTCTAGATATACTACTCACATCATACGTACACACAAAAAATCGCCAGTCTCAATTTTTTAGTAAACAGGTTACTTAATTTTCCTTTAAGTAAAAATAGATATACCAAAGAATTAGGGTATATTAAGAACTTGGCCGAATATAACGGATACACTGCTTGCCTAGTAAACAAACTAATTAACCAACAGAAAACATAAAAAATGTTAGCGAAATCAACGACCTTTAGAAGAGAGAATACCAAAAAAAAACTTTATTTGCCTACCATTTGAACCTCGATTCATGAGGGTTCTAGATAGTATTTTTTAAAAAGCCAATTTGTAACTAACATTTTCGAAGAAAAAAAAACTTTACAAAACTTACTAGGTAACCCAAAAGACAAGGATAGTACGGCCAAAATGTTGGGAATTTAGGTTGTCAGTAATAATAAAAAGTGTATGAATCGGACTCTGCCGCCTATGGGTTGTATGCTGATAGATTACTTCACAAAAAAAATACCGGCAGAAGCACGTCCAGTAGATAATAAAAGAAATGGATCTAATAATGTCTATTAGTGGGTCCTTGAATACATTATAAGGCTTCTTCAGTGCCAAGAGTAATAATTTCTTGTCGGTTATGATTATCAGTTTGGATTGGGATGCTATTTCCATGGTCATTTCAAGAGCTTTAATAATAACTTTAATAACTGTTTCTTTGTGTAGCTTAAAAACGAAAGTAGACAGCGTCGATTCGCAGTATATGCTACACTCTGTGGAATCAGATGTTTTGGATCCATTGGGGCAGCTCCTGGAAACTTATGGATATGTTCACGGTAATAGGTTTGAACATCTGCGTCTTCACTGTGGCAAACTGGTAAAACAACAATTAATTTCAGTAGTAAAATTTCATATGACAACGTAAACATTTCTGAATCGTACAATACGGTTGGCGTTAGTATTGTGGACGTGTACGATAAAGCTTCTGTCATTGGCGGTGAGTTTTGATGTCGCCAGTAGGTGTTATCTTGATTATCTGATAAAAGGGTTAGTTTGGGTGTTGATTTTTGCTTACAACGGTTTTTTTGATCAGGAATTTGCTAGAGATATATTTTCGTCTTACTTTGAGAGGTGGCTCGTTGGCCAAGACCAGGATTGATTCTGTAGGGGTTGATTTTATTAGCCCATGGACTCTTATTAACGCTTTATATTGTATTTTGTCAATTTTTATTAAGTTTGTTTCCGCGGCAGACCCATAGAAAATTGAGCCGTCTTCTATGATGGATCTAGTGTATGAGCTGTAAAATTTCATCGCTGTGTTGGGATCTGCACCATTTTTTTTTTTGCATGTATATTTTAAAATATTCAGACGCTTTTCGTTTTCAAATGTATCTTTTGTCGGAATGTTGCAGATTTGCTTTCTTAAAAAAGGTATCTAGACCCCTTGTGATTTGCGGTAGGACAACCATTTTTACTTTTTTTCGCTTTATCGTTTCTAAGGGTCATTGATTCCGCTGACATTTTCATTGTTTTTTGCTTGTCAATTAATTTCTCCACTAGGAAAGCACTGTATGCGTTATATTTCGCCAACTTCTTACTATTCCCTAATTCTTTGCTATAGCTATTTTTACTTAAATGAAAACTTGTTCCACGAAACATTCGCCAAAAAGTGTATTTAGGTAAATATTGCAACTGTACAAAGTTTTATTCAAAACGAAAAACCCGGTTTTAGAATAGAGGGAGACCACAATTCTGAAAAATTTTCTTTCAGACCCTGTATCTTAAAAATGGGGCTGTTTGGAGCTGTGTATATATAACATTTTTGTTTTATTTTTAACCAAGGAATCTTCGATTAAGCGCTGTCCCATGTTTTTGAAACAGCCTGTATAACTTAATGGATCTAATATGGTAGTCTGATTTTTATAATTCGCTACCATAACGCATTATTTGCAGCTTAATTTTTTCTTATATTAGTTGTAGTCTTGTTTACAATAATAATTGGAGGTATTATAGATATAGTGGAAAGGAGCGAGCCATTATTTACCAATTTGCGGCGAAATTCCAAAGAAGTCCTAATGCGTTAAAAGACACAAAGATATTTAAAAGACCTATGACTAAGTGACTATTGTCGTACCAATGTAAAACGAAATAACTTCCAATTTGAAATTAGTTAATGACTTGTAATCTTTGGTAATTGCCTGATAGCGTCGTCGCCACTCGTAACACCTAAAAGAAAATGTCGTTATAATATAAATCTGGTCACGTTAGTGGTCTGGAATTTATCGAAATAGAGGCAGATAGATAATTCAGCTGTATGTTTTAAAGTAAGAAATATGTTTCCAATTCCCCGGTAATCTCCGATATTACCATTTTGTTAACGTGGTTCTGGTGTGACGCCAGCACAGAGAAATAAGGTGGCGTCGACATTATCTACCAGGACGATAATGCATTGCTGCAAAGCTGTGCACCTTCCTTACAAATGAGATTCCGTCGATAAGAATGCTCTTATTCCTTCGTACTCTCAGTTCTGCCTCTTGCCTAGCTCACCTAAAATAAATGCAAAACCACATTAATAGGATTGTAAAGTTCAGACAAAGTTTTACCAAGATATCGCTTAATATGAAATATGGCGTTTATTTAATAACCCATAAACTTTCCGCAATAAAGTATGTCGTTATACGCAATTATATACAGAGATATTGTTCTGGAATACGAGAAATTGTGATTTAGTTAGCTTTTATGTTTAAAAGTTATATGCCTTCAGGTAATTTATAAAACGTGAGATTTTAATGAATGTCAAGCTCGTAAATCTCAAAACTTCAAAAATGTCAGTGCCTCAAATAAAGCCATACATTAAACCAAGCAACAGAAGACGAAAGTCGAAGTGTATTTCTTAACCTTTTAATATTTTACTTTTGATGTGTTATTGCTAGCGACAATTGATGTTTTATAATGCTTAGGATTTCTGAAAATGCTTTTTCTTAAAGATATGTCTCGTATTCAGAATCCGCTGGATATCGATAATTAGATTTGCGTTTTTCTGATGCAGTTGAATGGATTGACGTATTAACAATGTACGTATAATAAACATTTTCAAAAATATTCATAGTTACAATTTTGGACAGTTAAATGAGTAGCGATCATATTTAATGGAGAAATAAAAGATAAGAAGACAAAGGGAAAGAAAGCAAAAAATTCTAGCGCAAAAATATGACATGTTGAAAGAATTTTTCTATGAGTCATTTTGTTGAAGAAGAGATTATGTACCAAGAATAATACATTGCTGCAGTGGAAAAATTAAACTTGAGAGATCAACTTGAAATCGGAAGCCAAGACTTGACAACGTTGGTCCAATATCCAAAATAGAAGATACCGACAGAACATTGTCTTGGATGGATTTGTTTTAAAGATCCAATCCATCTTTCACAGTTTTAATAAAATTTCACAACCGTATCAGCGAATCTTTATGGAAATGACGTACGCCTATTTTTACAGAAATCATATATATATATATATATATATATATATATATATATATATATATATATATATATATATATATATATATATATATATATATATATATATATATATATATAAACATATTAACATTGAAACTGACCTCGAATAGGGGCGCTAGTTAAAGCCGTGATCTCGTCATAAGCGAATTTACCTACGTTTATCAATTTATTGACTAAAGAGAGAGATTTTTAACAAATATTCTGTTAAATTAAATGTATAATAATTTAAACTCACAAACTGCATAATTTAAGCTGACACCAAATATCGCAAAAACCGTCTACTTTAAATAATTATGTACGCATATTTTGGTCAAATGGAGACAAATAACATTGAAACAGGAATTCTAGACCATGTTAAATACGCGTTTTGCTATATGCGTTGTCCATAACAAACATTCGTTTCAGAATCTTGCATAAAAAATCACCAATTTTGACGATTATAATCGTTTGTAGAAGAAAAGGCAGAATATTCTCTAAGGATTTTTCTTAGTACTTCCTGATATTTTTGCAGCGAATATAATATTTTGGTTAGCCACACATAATATTTTCGTCCTGTATCCGTATTTGGCGTTCATTGGCACCTAATCTTTCTTTCATTAACTGCTGATATATTTTTTTCAATTTAGGTATCTAAATTTTAGTATTTATTATACGTCTAATAAACAAACGTTTGGTTGCCACAGCTTTGTTATTTTCGGATATACAACAATTATTTTCCGAAGGAAACCCAGAAATTTCCTGGCCACTTACAAAAGGAAGGCATTTTCTAAATTTCATATATATATATATATATATATATATATATATATATATATATATATATATATATATATATATATATATATATACATATATATATATATATATATATATATATATATATATATATATATATATATATATATATATATATATATATATATATATATATATATATATATACATACAGTGCGACCCATTTAATATGGAAACACCGCTGTAACTTTTGCATTTATAATTCGATTTTGATGAGCAAGAGATCAAAAGATATAAGACGGAAAACTGGATACAGATCTATCTATAGTATCGTACCTTAATTGTGCTGAATGTTCATTAAATCTAATTTCAATAGATCTTTTTGTTTGAAATTCGTAAAAACTGATTTTCCTTTGCAAGATTAAAAAAAAGCGATATCTGTTTCGATTAATCTAATTTCACAACTTAACTTACAATAAAGATTCAGTTCCGTGGACCTGGAAGCTTAATTTGTATAGAACTTTTATTAGTTACGTTGAAAATCAATAGTATTTTTTAGTAATTTAATCAATATTTCATAATATTTTTGTCTAGCTGTTTAACACTTTCTCAAATTCTTCATATCGAATAGGTTTTTCTCTTATTTTCCTATTTCCTCCATATACTTTTCCTCAACAACTATTTTCCTCTCTGTTATATAACTTTAGTAAGCTTTCCAGTTCTTAGAAATGTAACATTTCTCTTATATTAAAATAGATATACATATTCCATTCCGTCCTCCTAGCTTTTATTATGTATAGTCCAGTCTGTTAAAAAAAAACAGCCTCACAAAATAATTTCAAACAATTTAATAGCTTCCACTTCTTTTCTTATAGTGATTTTAGCAGCCTAAATATTTTTCTTTCTTTGATAATTACAACACGAAATTTCTATTAAGCTGTGCTTTCTATACGTGCTGAATTAACATTATTTATTTTCTTATAAATGGAAAATTAATTCTGAGTGCTAGTCTGCAGATAAGCAATTCTTTTCATAGCAATGCTTTTCGGATAGAAGAATAATATTTTTTCTAGTGGAGCCATAACGAAGGGAAAGATAAGTTCGAAGCTCATTCTAGAATCACCCTTCCCAGAAATGTTCATTTTGTAAAGAGTAGATCTAATAAAGATGAGCTTCAACCCTCATAGGAGTGACCCTTAATTTGGCACCACTCGTCAGAACTCTTAGCACATCAGTCAACCCATAACCCGTTACAACTGACAGTTTAGTTCTAGTTCCATTAACGGAATATGTTGAGTAAACAGTTGGGATTGTCTGTTTTTCTATCCACTCTATAGAAAATAATGCAATGATTGCTATCTCTGGTGATGTGACAATGCACCTATTGTATTTGCCTACACGAAACTAATAGTTTGATAAATTTAAAAGCTTGGAAAACAATTGTGTTTGCATCTCATATTGCGATCGGTGTTTATTTAAACTTGATATTTATTATTATTAGCAGATTCTTGTATTACCAAAAATAACAGTCATTTTGATGAAATTTAATAGATGTCTTTAATAGATTGCCTTTGTAGAAAAAATTAAGTATAAGCATTTTTAATATGACAAGGAATATATGCAATAAAAACTGGGCTATATATATATATATATATATATATATATATATATATATATATATATATATATATATATATATATATATATATATATATATATATGTATGTATGTATGTATGTATGTATATATATATATATATATATATATATATATATATATATATATATATATATATATATAATAAAGAAAATACATGTGTTGCACATTTTTGATAATATATGCACATCTGATGTATATTTAGATGGAGTTTCTTGTAATTATTAAGGACAGCGGCGGTGTAAGCTGAATATTAAGGCTTTGTAGAACACACTCCTTGCGACATTTTTTCTACATATCCCATATTCGTTTTAGGTTTTCTGTCAAAAAGTTGCCAATTTTGACGTTTTAAATTGCGACAATAAAATTTTCCTCATAGAGAAGATAATTTGTGAGTTTTATAGACAGAAGCAAAACCAATTTGGGTTAATGTGTTGAAAAATATCAACACATTTAAATTAAATTTTGTACCTACAGAAAGCCAAGATTTTAAGGCGTATTATACTGGATAGATTTACCCCATTGTAACATTACCTTTCATATATATATATATATATATATATATATATATATATATATATATATATATATATATATATATATATATATATATATATATATAATTGGCAAATTATTTTGACAAATATCAGATCTAACTTTTAAGTGACAGATTTAATAACATCTAGCATAAATGATAAATTAAAATAATAAAAGCTTCTCCATTGATTTGCAATGCCTAATTTCTGGCAACTGTCACTTATATCATTTTGTTGATAAGTTGCCTGTTTTTCAATATTTTTATAACCTTCATATCTGCGACCACGTTAAATAAGTCTTTACTCGTTGCCCATGTCCATTCGTAGTATAACATAATGCGATACATAGACAATTGTTTGTAAAATGCCAATTCTTGTCATAATTTGAGTGCAAGGTTTTAAGTTTTTTAATTATTATCTGAGCTTATTTGACTCACGATGAATCTGTGAATATTGTCTAAATTTTAGTTTGAACTTTTGCAAAATTTTCAAACTGGTAAACTATAAGCTTGCATTATTTGGCTATGATTGTGATACTTTTATGAGATATTAGCATCATAATTTTGTGTGAATTGAAAAATTATTATGAACATTCGCTACCACAGCGCACTTGATGCTAGAACTTTGCAGTTGTTTTAGCGTAACACTTATCAGAAAAAGTATCACTCAAAAATTTAGTAAATTCTTTGCAAAAAGTATTTTATTTCCTCTATTGCTACATCCTTCTGACGAGGCATATTACTTATTACTTATAAAAGTTCACTACCATAACGCAATTACTGTGCCGAAGCTAGTCACGTAAGAAATGATAACTCGTACAGATAAAATGTGTTACGTTTTATCTGCCGTCTAAATCTTTTCTTGAACAGTTCTGTTTTATGATAAACGTTTATCAAAACACGTAGGTATTTGGTCGTTTTATAAGTAGATAATATGATATCGTTTTGTTCCGATTTGGACTAAACAACTTAACAGTCATTTTTGTTTAATTGGAAGTGTAATTAATTTACCTTTCAAAAGTAATGTTAACATTCAGTTAGAAAAGATAAGGTAACCCGATATAATCAAAAATGTCAACAGTTCTCATATACCGTTACATATCTTCTAATCTACGCCTGTAGTAAAGTTGTGACATCTCATTTTTTTAAATCCGTTCTTAAATGCTTTAATATATAGCAGACTATTAAAACAGACGTAAAAGTAAAGGAGATATAGAATCAAATGACATTGTTGTTTATTCAACATCACTGTTTAGCAATATGTATTGAGATAGAAATCTTTTATAAGAATAGTTTTGTACTTGTTCTCGTAATTTATTCACAAAATATAATTTGTAGACAATACATAAAATACACGACAAGAATCAGTTTCCCCATTTTCTGCATGAATATGGAAACATAGGTCATCTGTTTGTCTAACTGTAAATCACTCTTGATAATAGAAGCCACTTTTTCTCCACCTCTTTAATGCGACATATTTGGCAATTTCTAATTTCAGAAACAAATCATTCGAATCTTGTAGCCTGAAAGAACCTTGTGTTACAACCATGGTTATTTAAAGGCTTTGTCTCATACATATTTTTTAGCATATTTTATAACTACATATGTACATAGAAACTTGTCCAAAAGTTAGTATCCTCCATTTTATAACATTAGGTTTACTGTACTTACTTTCCAAATTGACAAATAATGATGACGTTACTTACGTTTTACGTTTTCAATTGAAACAAAGAAAAATTTCGGGACGCAGCAAGTGCGTTATAACAGTAAATTTTCATAAGAATTTTACACTTAGTACGACATATTACTAAAAGTAATACTTCTAATTTAAACAGACGTCGCAGATCGGGTTTAAATGTCCTAATACAAACTCATTTGAAGAATATCTCTCTTTCTATTATCATAAAAAAAATTCAAATCTTGTCCTCTAGCTCATTTTAAGAAAAAAAATATTGAATTCCCAAAACTCTATTTTCTACTACGCTAGAAAATTTAAATTTCGTAAATCTATGTACTGTAAGCCTCTTTAAAAGAAACTTGTCTTACAAATTTCATTAAAGTTACAAAAGCTTATCAGAAGGAAGCTTTATTCATACCCAGAAAATCAATTCATTATTTAAATAACTGACCTAGTGGAATCAACGAACATTAATGCTAATTTTCTTATTCTTTGATTTCCAATTTCAGAAATATATTATACATTCATTTACTATTTAACCTCAAAACAGAATTGTTAAACTATGATAAATAAACAAAACACGTTATTATTCCTTAGTTTCTAAATTTAAAAGCACAAAATAGGTACAAGTTGTTATGTCTATTTCAGTGACAATCATTTGCTACCTAACCTCAAAACAGAACTGTCGAACCATGAAAAATAAACAAAACACGTTATTATTCTTGAGTTTCCAGTTTTAAAGCAATATACAATGATTTACTTAACCTCAAAACAGAACTATAAAACCATAAAAAAAAATTGGGACGCAGCAAGTGCGTTGGTAGTGAATTTTTATTAAATGCTTCAAACTTGAATAACTAAATTTTCTATAAACTTAGCAAGTTTAACTTTGGTATGTAGTAAGGTATTTCCTAAGGCAAGATATCCACCAAATTTCATTAAAATATCTTTGTTATATTCGGAGAAAAAAAAATTGTCGAAAGAAAATTCAAAATTTGAATAACTCAATTTTCTATAAACTTAGAAAGTTAAATTTTTGTACGTAGTAATGTCTCTCCCAAGGCAACATATATAACAAATTTCATTAAAACAGCTTTGTAATTTTCGGAGAAAATTTGTTTTTCGAAAGAAAACTGAAAATTTTCCCGGAAAACACTGTTCGATATTCCTGGATAACGAATTCATCCAAGCCATTAATAAAAGAAAGGACGCACTCGTGGCGCAGGTTGCTAGGTGCCAGCCTGCTAAGCGAGAGGTGCCGGGTTCGATTCCTGGGCGAGCCAAGTCGACTTTGTCTGGAAAATTTGTAAAAATATTGAATGATGGGAAATGAATGTGCTAATGGCCTGAGATGCCGCAGCCAATAATATTAAATAAAAAAGAATAAAAAAAACTCGAAGACGCAGCAAGTGCGTTATGGTAGTGAATTTTCATAGAATGGCACCAAATATTTTATTATAACTTTTTTTTCTTGTAACATACAAATCTAAGTTTTTGTGTATAATTTAATTTTTATATCGTAAACCTACCTACCAAATTTGGTTATCATAGCTTTTTTATTTTTTGAGATAAAAATTTTTTTCGAATGAAAACTCAAAATTTTCCCGGAAAACCTCGTCAGATTTTCCTAACTAACGAACTTATCCAAGCCACTTGCAAAAGGAAGGTACACATAAAAATTGAAACTGACTCCGGATATGGGTTCTAGGGGTCCTAGTTCGCGCTCATTTGAAAAAAAATTTGCAAAGTCTTACCATCGATACCTCTTTGTTAGTGAATTTTTTTATTCAATATTCAGTAATAAACAAAACACACTATTCTCTCTGGATTTTACTTCAAGTAGCTGATATAAAACTTCCTTGTTTTCTCCTACAAATCCGCGCATTCTAATATAGCCGAAGGCTGTCATTAGGGTGGGTTCGCCTCGGTTCGGTGTGAACGTTATCGTTGGATGATGATTTATGTCTGTGGTATATATATATATATATATATATATATATATATATATATATATATATATATATATATATATATATATATATATATATATATATATATCAATCTACGCGTGACAGGTGACTACTACTCTATCTTTGTCTGACATGATACTTAAACTGCTTAAGTTGTTTCAATTCATGTCTTTCAGATTTTATTTTTTATTTTGGAAAAACTTGCCTCGTATCTAAGGTGATTTTTAATGATTCTAAATTTTTTGTTTATTGACTCTTAAACTTTTTCTAAACTGTGAGTCATTATATTACCGAACAATTTTAAGTTATTGAAGGGAACCATCATGTCATTCTCATTTGCATAAAATAAATCTATGTTTTTTTTAAATTCATTTCTTTTAGATTTTGTTGTTTTAAATTTGCCAGCGCTTATTTTTATAACTGATCTTGGCGCCATCTATGAGGTTTCTTTTGTCCCTAATATGTGTTAGCTTTTGTAATTCAATTTTTGTGGCTTTTAATTGGCTGAGACCATCAGCTTAAGATCATCCATTATAATAATAATAATAATAATAATAATAATAATAATAATTATTATTATTATTATTATAAAGTCTTCACGGCCTCCGTGGTTTAGCGTTTATCTAAAAATTAACATCAACAGAGGCTGTGACACTGTGTTTTAGCCAGTGGAATATAATAATAGAAATACATAGTAGTAATAATAATAATAATAATAATAATAATAATAATAATAATAATAATAATAATAATAATAATAATAATAATAATAATTAATAATAATAATAATAATAATAATAATAATTATTATTATTACTACTATGTATTTCTATTATTATATTCCACTGGCTAAAACACAGTGTCACAGCCTCTGTTGATGTTAATTTGTAGATAAACGCTAAACCACGGAGGCCGTGAAGACTTTATCCGGCCTAAAGTCTTGAAACAGGAAGGCAGGGCTTCGGCACCAAAATCCTAAAGTGTACCACCGAGACTGCCATGAATAAAAAAGTCGAAGACGCAGCAAGTGCGTTATGGTAGTGAATTTTCATTAAAATGATCTGGCACAAAATATTTTATTATAACTTTTTTTTCTTGTAACATAGAAATCTAAATTTTGGTGTATAGTTTACTTTTTATATCGTAAACCTACCTACCAAATTTGGTTATCATAGAATTTTTATTTTTTAAGATAAAAATTTTTTCAAATGAAAACTCAAAATTTTTCTGGAAAACCTCGTTCGATTTTTCTGATTAACGAACTTATCAAAGACATTTACAAAGGGAAGGTACATGCCAAATTTTATCAAAATCGGCCCATTATTCTTTGAGATGAAAATTTTTTTTGAATGAAAACTCAAAATTTTTCCGGAAAACCTCGTACGATTTTCCTGGCTAAGAAACTTGTCAAGGCCATTTACAAAGGGAAGGAACATGCCAAATTTTATTAAAATCGGCTTATTACTTTTTGAGATAAGAATTTTTTTCGAATGAAAACTCAAAATTTTTCCGGAAAACCTCGTCAGATTTTCCTGACTAACGAACTTATCCAAGCTATTTACAAAAGAAACGTACATGCCAAATTTTATCAAAATCGGCCCATTATTTTTTGAGTTATCGGTGTGATACATATATATATATATATATATATATATATATATATATATATATATATATATATATATATATATATATATATATATATATATATATATATATATATATATATATATATATATAAACATATAAAAATTGTAACTAACCCCCGATATGGGTTCTAGAGGTCCTAGTTCGCGCTCATTTGCAAAAATTTTTTCAACATTCAAAAGTCGGGATCTCCCCATTAGTGAATTTTTTCTACGAAAATTCACTAAAAGGTGGTGAAGAAGAAATATGTTTACTAAAAGATTATGGCGGCACGTCGGCAATGTTTGTAACTAATAGCTAATGACAACAGTATCTTGTAATTAAATCACCTGAAAAAAAATGAAGAAGCGGATCAAGTAAAAAGCCTTTGGACAATTTAGCCTGGAAATACATGGTTGCGACAACAAGGCGATATTGCATCTAGACCATGTGGTGATGATTTATTCGTCAACATATTTACTAAAGTTTATGTCATTCCAGTTCAAAAAAGTTAAAAGCGGTTAAACAAAAGTCTCTGGAGAGATTGTAAAATATATTTGCTTTTTTTACCAATGCTTTAAAGGAATAAAAGAACGAAAAGTATTGCCGACTGAAAAATGGTGCATATCATTAAAGCTTGAAACAATAGGTCTGGATCAGCTAAGTGAATGTATATGTGTCGCAGAAGAGGAGATATGCAAATAAGCAAAGTAACCCTAACACGATCCGGTTAACTACCTGATCCATCACTGTACGAGCTGTGGCGGATCGCTCGTCAGTCTGCTAAAGACACGTATTGATGATGTTCCATATAAAGTCAAGATGCTGTTACTCGCACTCGTGCAGACATCCAGCTTAGGTCCTTTTATAGCGGTTCTTATTGATAAAGCTTAAAATTGTAATACTGCGTTTTTATTTTACGACAAACAAGTAAAGCCCTGCGACCAAAGCATATGTTCACATTAGATGCGTTTTATAACGTATTTGTATTTTTGGCGTGCGTATTCGGAAACGTTTCCGCTGTAATTATTGTGAACGGCGTCTAAAATGTATAAAGACTTCACGTTTCCGGTCCTATTTTGGAACAATTTTCAAGAGGTTAAGGAAATATGAATAGAAATTAACTGTAAAAGGCCTCAATCTGCATAGTCATCAGACTGGTGGATAAGGGTAGGTCGGGTTGTGGTTCGATTACGGGGCCTCAATCTGTTTCCGCAAATCTCACTGGAGATCGTCTCTCAGGTCGCAATGTGTTCAACCCTGGACCCATGAAAGATCTGAACGTTTGTTGCAACTCTTGCGTTATTTATAGCCTCTCTTCTACCTGGCTCATTAGCACTGTCATCAGTGGGGTCGGTCAGGTTTATTAAGTCAGGTACTTTAGTAACTATACTAAGAGAGTTAGAGGTACTTGTGCAAAAGGGCAGTTAATTTGTCTATTGCTTTATTGGCCATCTTGTGTGTTTGTAATGAGTATACCCTAGGTTTTCAAGTACTTGTAAGTCGTACACACCGATAACTAAAAAAATTATGGGACGATTTTGATGAATTTTGGTAAATGCATTCCTTTTACAAGTGGCTTCGATAACTTCGTTATCCAGGAAAATCAGTACAGGTTTTCCGGAAAATTTTGCGTCTTCCTTCTGAAAATTTTATCTGGAAATAACTAAGTAAGGACAACCAAATTTGGCACGCGTATTTGCATTATAAAAGGTAAACCATGTACAAAAATTTAGGTCTGTAAGTTTAAAGGCACGAAAGTTATAGGCATTTGAAGAAAAAAATTGGGTTTCCCCTCATTTCCTCAAAATGTCAGTCAAGATTTGAGACGTCAAAGTTGGCAACATTTAGACAAAGAACCTGAAACGAATACGGGTTATGTAGAGAAAATGTCGCCGGAAGTGTGTTCTATAAACCCTTAAGTTTACGGCCAGTCATAAAGATACCGATATTTTTATAATACGAACATATTTTGTTACGATTTTTAGAATTATCTTGAAAGATATTTCACTTCATCTACTTCCACATCGAGACTAACGATAGAGTATACAGAGTGTCCAAAAAAAATTCTTGAAGTTTGCAATGAGAAATTGCAAAAATCTCGCGATTTTCAAATTCGAACCCCCTTTTTTTATAACACTATCGTGTTAAACTCAAAATATCACTGACACTTTGTATGTGATTACCCTAAATCAAACGGTTTTCATTTTATTTTGAAAAAACTCATTTCAAAGCCTGATATTTTAATAAATTTCCTACCATAAGCGTTAGCCATGGAAAATAAATTGTCGTGTGTGTTTCTATCGAAATTCTGACAGTTTCTTGATTAACTAGCTAATAATGGCATAGTTAAATTACACACACGAAGATTATTTAAATTTTATTTACTATTCATGGACAATGTAATAAAGTAATTTCGCGAACGTGTGATACATTTGCTGATAGATATCCAGATAAACAGAAACCGTCACATGAAACCGTCAAACGAATAATTGACAATTTCAAAAACTGCGGATCTGTCAAGAAAAAGGTGCATAGGGCTTAATCCTAATAGTTTTCCCGCAATACGTCTATTCGCTGACCAAAACTGAACTACCAAAGACAGAAAATACAGGATGCAATCAGGTAAGACAACTTTAAAAGATACAAAATAATAAATCACGAGACGTATTCAAATGAAATCCACGGTTAAACTGATGGTGTTTTGATATCATCACAAGTCTGCTAAGAGGGCCAAAAATAGCTGTTTTCAGTAATCGGCATGTTGTTAAAAGATTTAAACGTTTTTTAAAAATGTTTGTAGTCGGTAACCCAGTGCAGTCTGACATACTCTTATTGGAGCTACATTATTATCTTTTAAATAGTATCTGTAGAAAACATTTATCTTCGAAATAAGGCGGCTTTCCGAAAATTTAAATATCTCTAAAAAAAATCTACCGGACCACCCCTTTTTGCTGTATGTGTACTAAACGCCCTGTGTATAATAAACGTAACTTAAGTTGCTTTGAATTACAACGCAGACTAGTGCTAAAAATATCATTATATTTAAAGAAGTTAACCTAAGTTAACCATATTGGAAATATTATTATTTGGAAGAACGGATGCCATTAGGTATACGAAAGGCAAAATTTTTATAAATAATTATATCTACTACAAGTACATAAACGTGTAATATACTGGTCTCGTTTGTTTTGTTTAAGCGAACTTTCTTAAAGAAAATTTCGACGTTAGAGAGGTAACGACTTTCGAATTGTAAAATTAGCTAATTAGGGCCTCTAGGACTCATTCGCGGCCAGTTTCACACCTAATATCTTTATATATATATATATATATATATATATATATATATATATATATATATATACATATATATATATATATATATATATATATATATATATATATATATATATATATATATATACATATATATATATATATATATATATATATATATATATATATATATATATATATATATATATATATATATATATATATTTGCTTGGCCACCCACTCATATATCGCTATCAAACTACATATTTAATCTACTACAATTCAATTTAGTTGAATAATTGAATCCCAAGTTTTTCCTAAAATGTTGTTAGAAGAGAACATAAAAATGTGATCTAAAGTTAAATAGAAGAAACAAGGATGGCTATATTACATTACATTTAGTAGTTTCTAATGAACAGAATGTTACAAAATTTGATTGACGGATTAAATTGAGAGATTCTGATGCTTTTAGGTGAATTGGTTATAAAAATCAGCTACTTAAATCAACCATGTGTGTGCTCGAAAAAAGGGATGGCATTGGAAGGTTATTATCCATCATCCACAGATTAAATTCAAGATAAATGAGTTTAAATAGGTCCAGTTATATATTGTAAAACTTATGAAAAGTCGCGCTACTATAATACACTTGCTACGTCCCCACTTTTAAGGTTGTTATTTTTATGTTTTAGTGAATTTTCGTAGAAAAAATTCACTAATTTCGTAGAAAAAATTCACAATTTTCGTAGAAAAAATTCACTAACGGGGAGATCCCGACTTTTGAATTTTGAAAATTTTTTTGCAAATGAGCGCGAACTAGGACCCCTAGAACCCATATACGGGGTCAGTTTCAATATATATATATATATATATATATATATATATATATATATATATATATATATATATATATATATATATATATATATATATATATATATATATATATATATATATATATATATCGGCCCATTATTTTTTGAGTTATCGGTGTGATACATACATATATATATATATATATATATATATATATATATATATATATATATATATATATATGTATGTATCACACCGATAACTCAAAAAATAATGGGCCGATTTTGATAAAATTTGGCACATACCTTCCTTTTGTAAATGGAAAAAAAAATTATATCTCCGAAATTAACAAAGTAAGGGCAACTAAATTTGGTTCATATCATCATAGGTAAGCTACCTACCAAAATTTAGCTCTGTAGGTTAAAGGACAAAAAAGTTACAGGCATTTAAAGAAAAATAAATTTGGGTTTTCCTCAAAACGTCAAAGTCGCGATTTCAAACGTCAAAATTGGTAATGTTTAGGCAATGAACCTGAAATTAATATCAGCTATGGAAAGAAAATGTCTCAAGAAGAATGCTTTACAAAGCCTGAACTCTTAGTTTCAATCGTCTTTGTCCTTCATTTTACTAAAATATTTCCAGAATATTAATTTAAAATACACCTTTTCTCTGATGCTTTGGCAGTAGTGTTGGCTATAGAGTTTATCGTTTAATGGTATATCATTTTTGTCAAATTTTCGTAAAAAATCATTAAAGCTCAATATATCCGTTATTATACAAGTTACGAAAAAAAAGGTATACATTAATTATAGGGTGTCTTAAGCTACACCTTAAAATTATTTTCACAATTACAGGGTGGCCCATAAGTCGTTGGTTATTCAATTTTTTTTTTAATCGAACAAGCCCTATGTTATTGCATTTTTGCATTTTCCATCGAAATATAATACATCTTTGTAAGAAAGGAAATTCGGGACGCAGCAAGTGCGTTATGGTGGCGAATTTTTTAATCGAACACGCCCTATGTTTATTGCACTTTTGCATTTTCCATCGAAATATAATACATCTTTGTAAGAAAAGAAATTCGGGACGCAGCAAGTGCGTTATGGTAGCGAATTTTCATTAAATGCTTCAAATTTGAATAGCTCAATTTGCTATTAACCTATAAGGTTGACCAGGAAACCAGTTTTTTCGGCAACAATTAAAATTTACTTTCGGAAATTTTTGTGCATTTTCAAACAATAAAGTTATTTTGATGAAAAATGGTGTATTGTTTCTACTATATAGATTGATGCCTGCTTTCTTAAAACAACATGTTGGCTATTAAAATCATTTTTATGAGAATTCACTACCATAACGCACTTGCTGCGTCCAGAAGTTTTATTTTAATTTACATATAAAATACCAACTAAACTTTTCTACACGATGACGTTTAATAAAATTAAGGAGCATATGCACAGATGAGCTGTTACATCAGCTAACCTTTTATAATAAATTGAACCGGGCAGTAATTTGTCTTGCTTTAAATATGTAATGGATTTAATGCATCATATAAATTGGAATTGCTATGGTTATACGAATCTGATGAATGAGTTCATATCAATTTTCCGGCAAACACAACTGAGAAAACAATGTACGATTAAAGTTGGTTTGTAATTGGCCCTAAAGCACATCGTAAAAGAACAAAATACTGCGTATAAATTATAATTGACCTCTTGTGATGTGAGCGATATGTTAGTATTTATTCAGAACCATGTCTATTTTACAACCGCTGTTTAACTTTGCCAGTCATTGTAGGATCATTGCCCTTAACCTTGTCAAGCTTTCAAATTTGTGTTTGAATTGTGTAGCAGCAAATTTTATAATTTAAGATATAAGTTCATATTGGGATAAAAGACTTTAATTTAGGTAATTGTTTTACGATAATTTGTTAACCAAAGCTAAAGGTTATTAACGTATATGTAAGTAACTCCAATAAAATTAAAAACAAATATTTTATACATGCAATAAATTGGTTTGTTTATGTAAGCACTAAAACAGCCATAACATTTCTGAAGCTTCCTACATTTGATAAATTATCAGGTTTATGTATATTTAACACAGATGTGTAGATTTTCATTCTGCGTTCCCAAATATTTTCTTGATAGCTATATTTGAAGGTACTTATTCTTAACACTTACACAACAGCCTCGATGGTCCAGTGGTAAGGACGTGTATCTCTGGACTCAAAGTTCCTGGGTTGGATTCCCAGCAGAAGCGTAAAATTATTTTTCAGTATATACTGTAAATTAACATCAATTGCGGTTGTAACATTGTGCTTAAACAAGTTAAATATATGCACATCCCGACTTTCGGAGGGTACGTAAAGCCGTCGGACCCGTGTATCATACATGTTGGGCGTACCCTCCTTACAGAATGGAAAGGGTTCAGCAAAATCTCCAGAATAGTGAGGTGAAACTGCCCCCTAGCGTCGGTGATTGGCAATAGTGGCGGAAATAGGACGACGTTAAAGAGAAAATAAAAAATAATACTTACACCTTTGGGTGCCCTTCAATCTAACCATAAAATTTTTAAGTCTTTGGGATCTCCTGGGTTAAAAAACTCAAGAAGACTTTCTTTTTAGTGAATTTTCATTGAAAATACTGGCTACTTTTTTAACATTTTTAGTGAATTTTCGTAAAAAAAAATCAATAATGAGATCTCGACCTTTGAATTTTGAAAAAAGTTCGTCAAATAAGCGCAAACAGTTAGCACCCGCAAAGGTACGCTTCGAATTGTTTTTGGGTAAGATCGCTTCACGGGGTAGGGGATAAGTAAGGGGTAATTTGGTAAACATTTACATTTTTTCAATAAAACTCGAGTAATATAAGGTTTCAAAAGTTTATGGGTACAGGAATACAAATATTTTCTTTGTGGTCAAGTCATGAGCCGTAAATTCATTCCGTGAGATTGTCTTTCTGAAGCGAATAAATTATCACAGCTATGTGGAAGTTATGATTCAATTTGCCGAACTTTTGTATCAATTCTCTTAAAAAATTCGCCAATGGGAAGATCCCGACTTTTGAATTTTGAAAACATTTCTTCAAATGGGCGCAATCTAGGCCCTCTAGAACCCATATCCAGTTGATCCAATTTGGTACATACCTTCCTTTTGCAAGTGGCTTGGACAAGTTCGTTAGCCAGAAAAATCTGCCTAGCTTTTTCGGGAAAATTTTGTTTTCTTTTGGAAAACTCTTATATCTCTGGAAATAACAAGGCTATGGCAACCAAATTTTGTAGGCAAGTTTACACAATGAAAAGTAAACTATGTACCAAAATTTGGATCTCTAAGTTAGAAGAAAAAAGTTATTTTTAAAAATTATAGCTTTTATTCTTAAAACGTCAAAGTCGCGATTTGAAACATCTAAATTGACATGTTTAAGACAAAGAACCTGAAATAAAATCGGGCTATATAGAAGGAATGTCGTAAGAAGTGTGTTTCAGAAAGACTTAAGTTTTGGTTTCAACCATCATTGTCCTTCGTTTTACGAAAATATAAATACATTTTAAATAGACCCCTTCTCTGATGCTTTGGCAGTAGTTTCACTTATGTGGTGGGTTGGATAGCCAGGGACGGTTGGTATGTAGTTTCTTCTTTCTATGGACTTCTGTAAGATGATTTTTTTACACTTTGCATTTTTAGCTTCTTTGCAGCGTGTTTACCCTGCACATCATCTCAAATTTGCTTTAGGTCTCTTAACTGTATCGTAGAGCTGAGAACACAGCATTTATCTGATAAATAATGCATACAGGAGTTTCTGTAAGCATGTTTAATTTTTTTTTTTAGAAACGAACATTGCGGTAATTTGCAAATTTACATATAATTTAACCCTGGCTTTATATTGATAAATGAAGAAAAAATGTGTACCCCGTTTTAAGCACATTGCGCGCACGGAGGAGTGTGAAGTTTGGCATAGTTAAGGTTCATATGGAGAAGGAGCGCAGGAAAATAAAAGTTATGTATGATTTACAGATAGATTTTTTTTACTTTAACGTCGGTCTATTTCCGCTACTATGGCAATCACCGACGCCAGGGAGCAGTTTCACCTCACTATCCTGGAAATTTTGCCCAACCCCTGTCTTTCTGTAAGGAGGAGAATTTTTAACGTGCCCAATATCGCATGGACAAGGGACCGACGACTTTACGCCCCCTCCGAAGGGCGAAACCTGCAGACATTCAACTTGCTCAAATACAAAAATACAAAAACCTTGGTTGATGTTAATTTATTACATTTTGTACTGAACAAGTGAAAGAACCCAGTACCATCCGGTTCAGAGGCACACGCTCTTACCCCTGGACCACCGAGGCTCCTTACAAATAGTTTAGACAATGCTTTGTTTTAATTAGACAGTCAGATTCCCCCGGTCCGTGTCAGTTCTGAGGTGACCGTTATTATTAATCTGTCAGTGTCACATATTACCTTATGATCAAACAGATGTATATAGGTGCGTTCATATTGAATGCCAAACAGATAATTCTAGGTCCATACGAAACTGATTGCTATTGGTCTATTTTAAATAAGATATTATTTAAAATAAACTAGTGGGGTTAGTTTCCTCTACGATTTCGTAATTGTGTGTGGTCAAATAGTCGCATTGAGATTATAAAGGTATACTCTATGACAAAATAACATAAATAACGTTCGAACTTAAACATTTAATGAACTACGGTCGAATTTTGACTATGCAGGTCGACCAATTAATATTAAAAGTGAAAAAAACGCCCGCGTGTTGGTAAAAGAAATGTTAATAAGTTATTGTAAAAAAAATAATTAACATTTTCGTGAAAACTAATGGTTTTGCAAATTTTTATGCAAACATTTTTTTTCGAATTTTTGTCAAAAAGCTTTTTGTGGATAATTATATCTTGGCAGGTGTGTAAATAGCTTGAAGAGGTTCATTGTCCAGGACACTCGGACCAGTTTTTTCGGGAACATTTTAAGTTTACTTTAGGAAAATTATTGTACATTTTCTAACAATAAAGTTATTTTGATAAAATATGCTACATTGTTTCGACTATATAGGTTATACAAAATGTCATGCCTTTTATTAAAAAAGGCATACATATTTGCCATTAAAAACAGTTTAATGAAAATTCACTACCATAACGCACTTGCTGCGTCCAGACGTCTTTCATTTGAGTGTGTTAAGACCCCCCCCCATTTTAAACGTCGTTTAAGGTGGCCAATAAGTATGGAATAATGTTTTTATTTCACGGACCGTTCGACCAGTTTTGGTGAAATTTGGTTGGGAGATGTAACAAAATGTTACAAGTATGATTGTGTTAGGTGTTACTGGTAATAAACATAATATTACTCACTTTATTTTATTCCTACAAACAAAAATTGTGTTGCTGAATAAAGAATTGGAGTAGTTTTAAAAAGATGTATCACACTACCCACCATCCAATTTCAAAATTTCGAAAGGGCAGCTAACACTTGAAGAGGTATAACGATAGGGGCGCGATTTCCTTTCAAAAAGTTAGTTTTTGAAAATAAAAATTGACCTGTTTTTTAATTTTATTTAATAATCGTCACTTTCGATTTTATTGAATTTATGCGTTACTTTATAGACACAGTGTCTGTTATTGTAATGAGGAGAATATTCTGGAGAGGTTCAAACATAATCTGGAAAATCGGCCTCCATACATTAAGTTGAGCAATGCAGATGTGTCTGCCTACTATATTCATGAAGATACATTTTATTGATCAGTTATTTGTAGAAATAAAATTTGCAAAAATGTCTAACAAAAAGATAGCTAGACCGTATATGTTTATGTCGCCACGTACATTTTAAAGGTTTAAAGCAAAAATCATAATTAGATTAGACATTCAGAAAACTAGTATATATATATATATATATATATATATATATATATATATATATATATATATATATATATATATATATATCTGTATGTATCACACCGATAACTCAAAAAAGAATGGGCCGATTTTGATAAAATTAGACGCGTACCTTCCTTTTATAAATGGCTTGGATAAGTTCGTTAGTCAGGAAAATCGGACGAGGTTTTCCGAAAAAATTTTGAGTTTTCATTCGGAAAACATTTTTATCTCAAAAAATAATTGGCCGATTTTGATAAAATTTGGTATGCACGTTCCTTTTGTATATGGCTTGGACAAGTTCGTTAATCAGGAAAATCGGATGAAGTTTTCCGGGAAATTGTTGAGTTTTCATTCGAAAAAATTTTTTATCTCAAAAACTGAAAAAGCTAGGATAAGGGAATTTGGTATGTAGGTTAACGATATAAAAAGTAAACTATATACCAAAATTTATATTTCTATGTTACAAGATAAAAAAGTTATAATAAATTTTTTTGTGCCAGATCATTTATATGAAAATTCACTACCATAACGTACTTGCTGCGTCCAGGCTTTTTTTGTGATTTATTCACATATCTTTGAAAATGGGATTTGATCGATAATACGCGAATGTGAAATGAAAAATCTCATAGAAATCATTGGGATGTGTGCTCTACAATGCTAGGTACTTAACCCGGAGTAGAGCGAATACTGTAAAATATGTCCTGAAATTAATATAATTTCCAACCAAAATGTAGAAATATCTCGGAAAACAGGCATTTAACTAGCATATTCATAATCATTTGCGCCATCAAGCCATAAAAATATGGTTGTGCGCAATATCTCCAATAGTATATGTATCGATAAAGTAAGAAGATAATTCCTAAAACTGTATTCACAATGTTTATATCAATTTTCGAAGAACGATGTTTCACTCGTCTCTATCGGTGTTTTCAGAATTCTAATCGTTATCTAGACTGATAACAACTGGATTGCTCGGTGGTAAAATAGAGTATCAATTCTGACGATTAGCATGGCCGTGGAGTGCACGACTGCACTTATTAGAGAACAAAACATGTTCTAGTTGTATAACATTGTTATCTAACATATTCATCATTTGTTCACTTCTATCAAAATCATATTCCGTAAGCTTTTCTTCAAATGAGCGCTAACGAGGCCACCTAGAACTCATATCCAGGGTCTGTTTTACATTTTATATGTTTATTTCGATCAAATTTGGTGGGTACCTTCCTCAGGCAAATCGCTTGGATGAGTTCCTCAGCCACGAAGATCGGCCCAGTTTTTCCCGGAGAATTTTGTTTTCTTTCGAACATTTTTTATATTTCCGGAAATAACAAAGTTAGGGCAACCAAATTTTGTATGCGTTTTTATGTTACAAAAAGTAAACTACCTACCAATTTAGATCTATAGGTTGAAAGAAAAAAAGTTATAGGCATATAAAGAAAAAAGTTTGGGTGCCACTGATGACCAGATAAAGGTAAAAAGTAAAATATTTTATGTAGATAACAAAATCTATTGTATGTTACAGACAAAGACTTAGTTTTTTTTGGCGCAAAAAGGTTACGAAATGCCAGAAAGATTACTTTGATAATTATAACTTTTCATCTCAAAACGTCAAAGTTGCGATTTGAAACGTCAAAATTGGCAACTTCTGAGCAAACAACCTTAAGCGAATACGGGCTATGTAGAGAAAATGTCGCAAGAAGTGTGTTTTACAAGTCCTTAAGTTTCATATTCAACCGCCATTGTCCTTCATTTTACTAAATGTTTCGAAAAAACTTATTTCAAATAGATTCTTTGTCTGATGCTTCAGCAGTAGGTTTAGTTATAGAGTTTAATTGCCTAATTTATAGCAAATTTTTGTAGAAGAAATTCGCCGTTGAGGACACCACGAGTTTTGAATTTTAAAAAGATTTTTGCAAATGAACGCGAACTAGTTCCCCTAGGACCCCACATCCGTGGTTAGTTTCAGTTTCTATCTGTTTACATATATACAGGGTGACGCATTTCTACGGTAAAGCTCAATATTAATGTTATTATATAAGATACGAGAAACAGTTGTATACGTTAATTACAGGGTGTCTTGAGCTGCATCTTATAAAAATTAATTCGACCATCAGAAGTGGCCCATAAGTTGTTGGCGATACAAATTTTCTAGTTTTAAATCGAACACCCCTTATTTTATTGCATTTTTCATCGAATTGTAATGCATACTTGTTTTCCAGTTATTTCAAATGTTTTGAAACTTTTCACATTTTTGGTACATTTCAAAAATTGTGATACGGCGTTTTTACAAATAGAACTCGGAGTCTAATGCAAATGACGCATTCAGTCAGGTTTTCGTTTATATTATTTCATGAAAAAATCGAGATGGCGTATACAGGGCACTCCCAAATAGTGACTGAATTAAAAAAAAAATCAAATTATTATCTTCAAATTTTTAATACATTTTGGGAAGCTTCTCACAATTAAATAAATTCAAATTTATACTATATTTAAAATGCATTCAGTTAATGAACCAATCACAATTATTTCAAAACGGATGAAAGTTGTGTTTAACAATATTAGATATCGATAACGATTTACATAAACACAGTCTAATCCACGACAGGCAGTATGGATTCCGCCAGCGCAGATCAACTGACGAGATCCTTTCCTTTGTCACCAATTCTTGGAACAAGTCTATGGAACTACACGGTGAATCCTTGTCGCTCTAGACATACCTAAAGTATTCGACCAGGTCTGACACGCAGCGCTGCTTAATAAACTTTCGGCCTATGGCCTACCACCAAAAACTCTGTACCTGGACAGCAAATTTCCTCTCCAACCGGAGCATTTCTGTTGTCGTGGATGACCATTCCTCTAAACTGTATCCAATTAATGTAGGAGTTCCTCAAGGTTCAGCTTTAGCCCCTACTTTGTTTCTTCTCCGCATCAATGACCTCCTCTCTAGCACACCCAACCCAGTTCACAGTTACGCGGACGACGGCACCCTACACTCAAATATACAATATTCTAAGCCTATCTCTTAAGCCCAATTAGATGAGGATCGCAGACTCATGGAGGGTTCTGTATCCGTGGATCTCCAAAAGATATTAGACTGGGAAAGTAGAAATCCTGTACAATTCAACCCCACTAAATCTTAGTCTTGCTTTCTTTCTCATAAGAGATACACCAGCCCTCGACCCATCACAATGAACAACCAAGTTATTCAAAGTAATGTGTCATTTTCACTTGTTGGCATTTCTGTGGATCTAAATCTCAATTGGCACCAACATGTCACATCAATTGCAGAAGCGGCTGCTAAGAAATTAGGTTTCCTCTCCCGGGCTCGCAAATACTTTTCACCAGCTAATCTCTATACCTTATATACTTCGCAAATAAACCCAAACCTCGAATACTACTTCCACATCTGGGGTTCTACTGCCGCTTCTACATTCGCTATCGTGGACTCCATTCAGAAGAGAGCTATACGTCTCATCGGTGACCCCACCCTCACCCAAAGGCTGCCATCCCTTGTTCACCGACGTGCCGTTGGTGAATTCTCTCTCTTTTATAGATACCTGCACGGGCACTGCTCAGAGGAGCTTTCTTCCACCTGCTACCTCCAACAGACCTACCAGGAGAACAAAGCGAATACGCCCTTTTACTGTCCAGGTCACCAGTCATAGAACATCTTGTTATGCCCACTCTTTTGTCCTGGGGACTTCCAAGTAGTGGAATTTCTTGCCGGCACATGTTTTTCCTTCTCCTCCGAACCTCCAAACCTTCAAGTCCAGAATTAACAAGTTGCCTCTTTCCTCCTTGTCGCCACCCACGGTACGATAGTATTTAGGCTGTAAGCCCTCGTGGTGTGTTGTTAAAATATAAAAAATTGAAATCCTTGAATAGCAAGTCAGCTAGACTCGCTCACGGGGAAATAATGTATGAACAGAATCTCAGAAAAAAATAGGCCAAGGGGTAGCTACTTACCAGCAGATTAAACAAACAGATAATTTCATGTAGTCATAAAGGATTGACAACATCCGAATGTCGTGATTGTTTAAAAATGTCATGTAATGTGGCTCTTGTTCGTAGTATTCCTGGTCGCAGTATCGACACATCCCATTGTACACACTCCGATGAGTATAAAACTCTTGCACATGTGCTCAGGTACTGCACCCATGGTAAACTCCTTAGAAACAGACGTCATCAAAAAGTTTGGGGACTAGTTGCTTGTACCATCAGGGAGAAAGGCTTCCAAGTAAAAAAAAGTTCATGGCTTCTCAGAAACTGGGATCACCAGAAGGATTCACATCATATCAATCGAGGAAAACCACGAAAAGGTCTATATTTTAGATCCGACTATACGCTTTGTCGTTGCAAGCAAGATAATACAATATAATAATAAAATATTTAACAAGATATGACGCTTTATCGTTGCAAGCAAGATAATACAATATAATAACAAAATATTTAACAAGATATTAATAATGTTAGCCACCAGACAATGTTGAGCTTTACTAACCTGTTTAGTGGCCTTGCATGTTCACGTTGATTAATGATTTCTGGGTCTTAGGGTTTTCTTCAATCGAGGCCAGCCGGCTTCTCTTCACAAAACAGCAAAATAAAATAGTTAGGGGTACCAGAAAACAGTGGGAGCTTGTGCACTGTGGACTGGCGCTGAGAAATGGTGGAGAGCAAGCAAACTGTTACAAATTACAAATCTCTCCCCCACCCCTGGCTGTAACGGTGCCAACAACCTAACGGGCAAGTAATTCTCAAATATCTGGTGGCAATGTTAGATTCAAATACCTACATTCAAGCTTGCATCAACACGCTTTGAGATAGATATGGAGCAGCCTGACCAAATTCGAAAAAAAGTGTATTATTTACGAACCTACAATCAATAGTTATAAATCTAAATTTTATATTCAAAATTTATGAGTAATAGGTCTCCTGTTTAGTACAAGGTTGACATATTCAAAAATTACATAAATTTTAGGTTAAATTACGAAATTGTTTTAAAAATAGTGTACATTCTGCGAAATCATTTATATAGTATTAAAAATGCCTAGCAGAACCGGAGGACGTCGAGACATAATGTTTAGACAAGAAAAAATGTTTTTAACCAAATAAAATAAAATGTTAAGTCTCATAAAATTTTGACTCAACTACTCTATTTTTATAGATTTTAAAATTTTTCAACCACACAATATTTGCTGAGAAATGATCTCTTCTTTGTTTGTATTAGAGAATAATAAGAATTTTGACCGTGGACAATGCTGTTTTTAAGAGTGTGACGACCCTACAATTAACATCACCCGTAACAACTTAACCACAGTTTAGAGGAAGATAATACAAAATAATTCCACCAATTTTCATCATAGCATGTCTGGTTTAAAACAACCATAATGAGGTGTTGATAACGACCACCATTAAAAATTGCTTTCACGATATTCACAAGCGTTCGATGGTTCTTTGTTTTTATTTCTGAACGTTTTCCCATTACTACTGCCTACTTCGTTCTGAAATAATGACTCCAAATAATTGACGCAACGCTAGAAAATGTTTGTAACCTTGTTGGCTCGTTATTGTGATATATGATACCCACTTGTATTGCGAAATTCAAACTCTATTTCATTCTGTAGGTGCTTTAAAGGCATTTGTTACAGATGGAAATTTATTGCTGGTATTAACATTCGAAGAAATTAAACTATAAGTAATCAAACTGCATTATGGAATTTGCCGACTGTAACGGCAAATGGCTTTGCTGGCTTATTTCAGGAATTGTGTTGTTACACTAGTCGTTCGTCATCCTTTTTTAATTTTTTTTTCAATATTTTATTATTAGTTGAATTATTTTAATGCATGATATTTCTTATTTTACTGCCAAAATATTTTTAGGGGTACTTTCTGCATATATTTACGGAGAAAGTAATGAAAACTTCTAAAGTACTTAGTTTTTATTAGACAAGTAGAAAAATGCCATGTAGGTACCATCTAATATGGTGCACCATGCACTACACTATACAATTTGAGTGAATTTTTGCATCAAACGTAGACGTGGACTTTTGAATTTAAAAAAATGTATATCTTCAAATGAGCACGAACCAGCCTCCACTTAAAACCGATGTTCTGGGTTATTTTCAATTTTTATATGTTTATATATATATATATATATATATATATATATATATATATATATATATATATATATATAGGGTGTCTCATTAAGGGTGAAGAGGTACCATATCACAGGAATGGAGGGTTCAGGAGATCTGCGAAATCCTGTTAAGGAAAGTGGCTAAATAAAAATGGTGGAAATAATTGTTAAGTTTCTAACTCTGCTGCTAGGGGGCATAATCGGTATGGTAATGTAAAAGAAGGCATTTTTATGGAAAATATCTCTATAAAAGATATAAAAAAAACTACAGTGTGAATTTTACTGAAATTCTACATCTTTTTGGTTCACCACTTTTTGTCTATGCCGTTAAATTAGGGCACTAGGGGAGGGGGAAAGTGTACTGATGAACGTGTACATAATTTTGGTTTGGCTCAACCAAATCGGATGACATCTCTCTTGTTTGAAAGGAAGGTCTGTTAGTTAAAACGAGATGATAGCTAAGTCACCTTGATTTTCCCTGCCCTCGCCAGAGGACGTTATTCGAACAATTTGCGTTCCTTTCAATTTTCTTCGAAATTTTAAATAGAATGACATAGTTATTATATCATAGTTGGAAAGAAGAAGAAATTTGCAAGCGGATATATGAAATATTAAATTCCATAACTTCATTAGTTTCGAAGTTATAGCCAAATGAATAATTAAGATTAATTGCTGTGAAAAATAATACAATTTTCTCCGTAACCGTGTAGTTTTTACATTTTTTAAAGATCCATTACAAAATTCGAAGAAGTACCAATTCGCTACAAAAATGCACTTACTGCGTCCTGATTTTTTTCTTACAAACATGCATCATATTTCGATAAAAAATGCAAAAATGCATTAACCAATTTGTTCTACGAAAATTAGCTAAAAATTATAGACCGTTAAACCATAAACTTCACTAAACCTACAGCGAAAGCATCAACTTAACTAAACCGACAGCCAAACCATCAAAGAAAGGGTCTATTTGAAATGAATTTTCTGTAAATATTTTAGCAAAATGAAGGGCAATGACGGTTGAAGCTGTAACTTAATGGTTCGCAGAACACTCTTCTTGCAACATTTTTTTTCCACAATCCGTATTTGTATCACGTTCTTTGCCTAAACATTGCCAATTTTGACGTTTCAAATTGCGACTTTGACGTTTTGAGGAAAACTCCATTTTTTTTTTCTTTAACTGCCATTACTTTTTTATCTTTAAACTTAGCAGTAATATGTGTTTTACATTGACACGAATATATTACCCGTCACACTGGGAATCAATCCTGCTGTCTGATTAGACGAGCGTCTCGCAACAGTAACAACTTGGATGAGCTTTTTGTTGTTTTAAGGAAATAAAAGACCTCTCTAACCTGATGTTACACAAAAATCTACCAACTGACTTTTCTGACCTGCCCTGACATCAGTTTGCCTAATTAAAAGCTAAAAGGAGAAGGAAAATCAACCCTGTCATATATCAAGGTTATGTGAGCATAATGAACTTTTCCTTTCCCTTTCAACTTCTTTTAGCTTTTGATTATGCAAACTGGTGTCAAGGCAGGTTAGAAAGGTCAGTTGGGAGGATTGTGTGTACACAGAATAGTCAGGGAGGTCTTTTATTTCGTTAAAACGACAAAAGACTCATCAAAGTTTCTACTGTCGCGAGACGCTCGTCTAATTAGAAGAAATCAATGTTTAATCTATTAATCACATATACATATATTTTATCTTTCTCCTCTCCTTTAACAATGCCAAATCTCACACTGCTTCGTGCGCGCAATGTGCTTAACAAGGGTTAGGTACAAAGTTTTTCTTCATGTATTATAACCCTATAGTTGAAACCACAGCTAAAGCCTCAGAAAAAGGGTCTATTTGAAATTCATTTTCTGCAAATATTTAAGTAAAATGAAGGATAATGGTGGCTGAAGCTAAAACTTAAGGCTTTATAGAACGCACTTCTTACAAAATTTCTGCTACATCGCCCGTAATGTTAGTTTCAAGTTCTTTATTTAGAACATGTCAATTTTGACGTTTTGAATTGCGACTTGTTGATGTTTTAAGAAAAAAAAACTATAATGCTTATAACTTATTTTGCTTTTAACGTAGGGATACAAATTTTGGTACATGGCTTTATTTTTAGTGCATTAACCGACGTTTATTAGTTACCATAGCTTTGTTATTTCCGGAGATATAAAAATTTTCTGAAAGAAAACACATAATTTTCCGTGAAAAACTAGTCCGATTTCCCTGGCTAAGGAACTTATTCAAGCGACTCGCGAAAGAAGGTATTCACCAAATTGTATCACAATTGGTCAACTATTGTTGAGGTATTGGTGTGACACACACACACACACACACACACACACACACACACACATATATATATATATATATATATATATATATATATATATATATATATATATATATATATATATATATTAAAGAAAATTCACTAAGAAGCCAAATTTAACGATTGATTCAAAGTTCGAAAAAAAAAAAATGAAATATCTCGTAAACGGTTCATTTTTGACATATGGTAAGCTTATAATAACGTATGGCGCATCTCATGTGGAATGTGGACAAAAAATACCGCGTTCTATTTAAAAGATGCATGTTAGGTCTGTCACAAACAATTGGGACACCTATATATCAGTAAGTACTTTCATAATATGTAATTAATATGTATTGGGTTTGTGTCCGTTGTCTTTTCTATGCAACCTCCCCCCGCACAAGCTGCTCCGACAATATATAATATTATATATATATATATATATATATATATATATATATATATATATATATATTATATATATATATATATATATATATATATATATATATATAGCAACGTCAAACTCTAGTGACATTTTTGGTCTTAAATGAAATTGATTATTTTGGCAAAAATAGGGATGTTAGAATTGTAAATGGAAAAGTATAATAAAGATATGAGGATTTGTTGTAAATGAAGGCAACTGTTAAGGCATCAGACAGAAAAAATTGGAAGCAAAAAGAAAATTTATTTGGTATATCAAAATTTGAAGTTTGTGAAATTTGGATTCTTACTGTCAAGCAATTTTGGATATATTATGATATATTAAATTACGTTACTGTGCAGCACAAGTCTTTGACTTATTGTATTAGCGTACTGTATAATTTAAACAAATAAAGAAAGAAATAATAAAAATAATAATAATAATTATAATATATATATATATATATATATATATATATATATATATATATATATATATATATATATATATATATATTCAACCTATAACTCAAAAAATAATAAACCGATTTTTCGTTAACCAGCCTAACAGAACCAGTTCTATTGTATCTTGTAAAGTTATTTTGATGAAATTAGGGAAATATTTTTGCTTAATGGAGACTTTAGCGTATGACAAAATAAAATTTTCCAGCTTGATGGCAAATTGAGCTTTTAAAATTTGGAGCATTAATGAAAAGAAAATATAATAACTAATGTTGAATGCGTGGGATTACAGATTTTGAGTGATTTGTTTTTATAAAAGAAAAATCACCATGAAAACCCGTTACAGATGTATTTTATTTTGCTGTTGTCGAACAAGAAATTCCTTAACGTACAGTAGACGGACATAAAACTGCTACAGAGGATCTTCAGTTATTATTTAATGTCTATAAATGTTTACTTTACACTTCTCTAAGTGTTGTAAATGAACCTTTCTGTGTTGCTAATGTTCACTCTAGTTCACTCTAATGGGTGTACTTGTTTCCTAGGTGTTAAAAGCTTACCTTTAATACATAATAATGTGTTAACGAATTGCAACTGTGCTAATAAATTGCAGGCTGTTAACACTAACAAGCAGGCGCTGCATATATACGCTGTACAGGTATGTACTCCTAATGACAATCTCTTATCTGATTAGCATACTTTTCAGCCACTTGGTTGGCTACTAATCATGAATTAGCACCTTTGGCTGTCGCCTGACCAGATAACTCGATAGTAGTTGAGCTTTTTTAATTCTTATAATTGGTACGCCACTTTGTTCTAAGCTCTCTAGTGAACTTTTAGTATGCTGGAGCTTAAAAAGAATGCAATCCTATGTTCACCCTGATGAACAATTGTTCACAGGGTGAAGGATTTTTAGTGTCGACACCACTGGAATTTTGAAAACTACAAGAGACACAAATTTCATTAAATTATTCAAAAGTTGCACAATCATAAAGGTATCCCAGAAATCAGTTTTGTTAGGTAACTAGCTGCAAAGAAAAAAAGCCCTGACGCAGCACATACGTTATGGTAGTGAATTTTAATAAGAATGTGTTTCTACCAAAAATTGCCAATAACTAATAAAGTTATGTAGGTTCACATACTAATAGCCAAAAATGGTGTATTTCAACTAACTTTTTTGAAAATATTTCAATTAAATAACAAAAAGTACCTACTGAAACGGAAACTTCAGACTTGGTGATACACATTTTAGGGAACACTTATTCTCTACAAACGGTATCTGCTGCAGAGTTTTTGTTTAACAATTTCCAATTTTGACATTTAATTGTGACAAAATTAACATGTGCTTGTTGCTTTTTGGTTGTCAAGACACAGACTAATTCAGCGAATTTAATTGATTATCGTTTTGACTTTTTGAAACATTTTTTATAAAAAAATACAAACACAGTAAGTGCGTTATGGTAGCGAATTTACATCAAACTAATCATTACTTTTCTATTATCACAGAAACTTGAATTTTGGTTTGTGAATATGTTTCTGTTAAAACCAAATATATAAGAAATTTTATCAAAGCAGTATTATTTTCGAGTATATAATTTTCGAAGAAAAACTTGATTTTTTTTGCGAAAAACTGGTCAGACGGGGAGGTTAAGGTATTCGTCCAAGAGAAACAAAACTGCCATATTTTTTCAGTTATCGCCTGGATATATATATATATATATATATATATATATATATATATATATATATATATATATATATATATATATATATATATATATATATATAGTGTGTCCCACACTGGATGGGAATGTATTGCTATCTCCGCTTTTATTAGAGATAGGAAACCGGTTAAATTAGCAATGTTTTGTAGAATTTCATGCTCGTGCCAAATATGACTTGCATTTTGCCCTGACTCTTTTCGGTTTCGAAAACAAAATTTGTCGATTTATTTTTTCTTCAAAGCTAAGTAGGCGTTGATCTGACATGTCTAAGACTTGCACATTATCAGGACACTTTTTACATAGTAATCTTTTTTGTGCTATTCTCAACATTTGATTGTCATATGTTTTTGAGCTACAGGTATCAATGTTTGTTTTTATTATGGCAGCCGTACTGGATTTTTTCACTCATGCGATATCCTGTGAAAATAGCTTTTTAATGATGTACAACATGCTTGAGAAATCTTGTAATTGCACTGACAATTTTGAGTAAAACCGTTTTCAGGATAGTAGACTATGAAATCCAATACCAAAAAATGACCAAAAAAAAGTGTTCAAAAAGCAGTATGCCATGGAGTCTAACAGTAGACTTGTAACATAAATTTCCGTAATGATTCACGATAAAAAAAGTATGAACTTTGAGCCCACCAATGAATCGGCCTATTATTACAAATGATATTTTACATTACAACATTATCCTAAAAAATTGTTATAATTTAATTAAATAGGTAAACCTAGTAAAGAACTAAATTTACTAACACAACTCAATAAAAAGCAGATTAATGATTTACGAAGACGCCTTTGAAAATTGTTTGATTTTTAAACGTAAGTCAACTGAAAATGAACGGGAGAAAGGTTGCTATGGATATAACACTATCGCGACAATTAACAATACTGTCATTCTTAATTATATGAACAATTTGAGGTGTATTTAATACGTTGCTTAAAATTTGGTACTAAATAGTTTGTTTCCTGTTTATTTTAAATATTATTCAGCAATATGTTCAGCAATGAAGAATATTTTGACATGTTGGATTGTTATATTCGTTCTAACCGAAATACTGAGGCAGCTGCAAACTCATATTAAAACAACTACCTGGAAACACGACAACCAAACATCAAAATATTTCGCAGGATAGTGACCAATCTATTAAACGACGGTAGCTTCCACGCAAACACACTACCAATGCCTAGAACTGAAGAAAGAAATAATACCGTCTTACAGGTTTCAAACGAAAACCCTCCGCAATCTGTTCGGTTTTATGGTGAACAAATTGATGTTAAAAAAAGTACGGTACACCATGTATTAAAACAATGTCATTACCATCCATACATACCTACAATCGTACAAGACTGAACTGTTGACGATGACCCTAAGCGACTTCAATTCTGCAGATGGTATCAAGGACAATGTCAGCAAGATGAAAATTTTCATTTGAAAATAATATGAAGTGATGAATCCAGATTTACAAATTGTGGTGTGTAAATTCGCCATAATAGGCATTATTGGGCAAATGAAAATCCCATTTAAAGGAAGAAAGACGATTGCAAGACAGATTTGGTATGAATGTTTGGTGCGGCTTATTAGGTAAAAACTGTTTTAATTTGTAGATTAGACAGTTAATTTAAAAAAAATTCAGGTAACTTCATTGTTGGTCCGTTCTTTTTTGAAAATAATTTAACTGGGGAAATGTATCTTAATTTATTGAGAAATGATATCTTAGCAACAATTAGAAGAGTTCGTGATAATTTAGACGAGATTTGGTACCAACAAGAGGGTTATCCAGCTCACAGTGCTAGGATCGTAAAGAACTTTTGCACCAAAATTTTAATAATCGTGTCATTTGTAACAATGGGCCGGTTCATTGGTGTGCTCGAAGTCCCTGGATTTTTTTTTTGGGGTACTCTGAAGAATGATGTGTATAAATTCGATCCACCACAAAATATCAATGAATTACGAACAGAATCACGGAAGTTATAAATCATATTAACCAAAACACCCTCATCAGAGTTTGAAGGCATGTTTCAAAAAGGTGTATAAAGTGCATTGAACAAAACGGTGGCCATATTAAACAATTTTCTATTTAGTGGATTTTTAAGTTTCTATTTTCTTATTTGTTGACTTCCGTTTCTAATTGTGCTGTTTTGTGGAGTTTAAGTTTCTATTTGTTATTGCCGGGTTTCGTTATTAAACTGTTTCACATAATATTACCTAGCATTATTACCTATTTAAGTATTGTAAATTAAATCACAATATTTTTGTATCGTGAATCATTACGGAAAATTATGTTAAAAGTAGACGTCTATTGTTAGACTCCATGGCCTACTCTGCTTTTTGAACACTTTTTTTTGTCATTTGTTTTATGGTATTGGATTTAATAGCATAATATCCTCAAAACGGATTTTCTCAAAATTGTCAGTGCAATTACAAGATTTCTCAAGCATGTTTTCTGTAAAAAGTGTCCTGATAATGTGCAAGTTTTAGACATGTCAACGCCTGCTTAGATATTGAAGAAAAAATAAATCGACAAATTTTGGTTTTCTCAAAATAGATCGAAAACGAAAAGAGGCAGGGCACAATACAAGTCATATTTGGAACGAGCATGAGACTATGTATATATATATATATATATATATATATATATATATATATATATATATATATATATATATATATATATACACAGGTAGTTTAAATTTGAGCCTCACCATTCTTGTAAACCGTAAGAAATACGAGGATGGTTAAATTGGTGCAAAGTTGCGCGATTCTATGGTGATCAGTTATGTGGAAAAAAAATTGAGGTGTCATTTTTAGTTTTTTATTATTCGAAAAAAACGGAAACTTTCACTTTTGGTTTTTTTGTTTTCAAGCGAATGCCGAAAGAACTACACTTTTTCAACCATGACATTGTTAGGACACTTTTTTATGAGCAGTCTAAATCTGTCACTATTTCTTCCAAGACGTTCTTGATGCAAGAGTTACAATACTTAACTTTGATTTTTGGTATGGACGCCATATTGGATTTCGAAAGTTTTTTTGTGATTACAATGGTAGATCACACGATACGATCACATCTTACCTGCTATCAATTTGGAAAAAATCCTTTCTGTGAAGAGTGCTTTGGAAGGGACGGCAATAAATTTGTTTAACGATCTAACTATTGACAGTTCAGCCAATGATGTTTATAGTATTTCTGTACCTTCTCTCTGTATAATCTATTCGAAAATTCTAAGTTTTACAAATGATAAAAAGATATCACCACAATAACAGAAACTCCAGAAATACTAGTGAAAACTATTTAAATGAATATCCGGGTAGGCAGCAACCACACTATTCTTCACTAAATGAAGATTGGAACCTGTGATGAGCACCAATAAGTTCACTTGGAGAACCCAGATCACCACAACACATCTTTTTCAAGACCTGACGATCGTTTCACTAACAATGTTAGCGTCATCAGACGATGAAAGAATTTTTCAGCGTCTGATGACGCTTACCTGATTAGTGAAACAATAGTCATGTCAGGTCAAAAACTCTTTCATCGTCTGATCACGCTAACCTTGTTAGCGAAACGATGGTCAGGTCTTTAAAAGATCTGATGTGGTGATTTAGCTTCTCCAACTGTACTTAACACATTATTCTTATTCTAATGGAGTAGATAGCAATCTAAAGGAATATGGTTCGTTTGGGAAAACCAAAACCAAGTATGGTAGTAGAATTAGCGAAGTTGACGAAAATCTAGTACTACAACTGGTAGGCGTTTCATGAATTAAATTTTAGTTCTTATGAATGAAGAAAATCGTTATCAGTATTGATTATTGCTTCCATATCGTCAATACGTGAGAAAATAAGGTATCGGTGACAGAAATCTCGAAGTTTGTCTTAATTACGGCGTAAAAATTGTGAAAACATATAGAAAACGGGGTGAGCGCGCCTTTTTTCAGACGAGCGTGAAGAATTTGCTTTGTAATCATCCTGAAAATAAAAGGAATCGGAAAACTGAAACACCAGCCTGTAGCTTCAGTCCTCATTCAATATGTTTAAAGTTAAAATTTAATAATTAAAATTTGTTTTTCAAACGAGTGCTTCTTGATGGTATAGAAAATTTGCAATGTTTTATTCAACACCTTGTATAAAATTTATGTATATTACCTGATATTTTGCAGAACAACGGGCTAATAAGGAAATCATCGTGCTTGCAAACGCTTTTAACAGATTTCAATTTAATCGCGCAATCGAATGTTAAATCAAATTTATGAAGGCTAAAATTTTGTGAGCGTCGCTTTGAGTGTTGAGTAGTGTTATATGCCGGGTCACAATCAGTCATTTTAGTTGTCATAATGATCTCAAGAAATATCTGTGCTCCCGTCCTTTTTAATGAATTTTCTTTAAAAAAAATTCATTAATGAGGAGATCCCGACTTTTGAATTTTGAAAAAATTTCTTCAAATGAGCGCTAATTAGGCTCCCTAGTACACATATCCTGGGTCAGTTTTGGTTTTTATATCTATATATATATATATATATATATATATATATATATATATATATATATATATATATATATATATATATATATATATATATATATATATATATATACCCATCACACCGATAACTCAAAAAATAATGGGCGGATTTTGATTAAATTTGGTGAATACCTTCCTTTTGCAAATGGCTTGGATAAGTTCGCTATCATGGAAAATCGGCCGAGGTTTTCCCGGAAAATTTTGTGTTTTCTTTTAAAAAATAAATAAATTATATCCTCGGAAATAACAAAGTAAGGGCAACCGAATTTGGCACGCGGGTTTATACGATTACAAGTAAATTACCTACCAAAATTTAGCTATGTAGGTCAAAAGACGAAAAGTTATAGGCATTTAAAGAAAAATAAATTGGGGTTTTCCTCAAAACGCCATGGTCGCGATTTAAAACGTCAAAATTGGCAACATTTAGGCAAAGAACTTGAATCTAATAGGGGCCATGGAAAGAAAATGTCTCAAGAAGAATGTTTTACAAACCCTGAAGTCTTAGTTTCAACCGTCATTCTCCTTCATTTTACTAAAATATTTCCAGAAAATTCATTTCAAATAGACCTTTTCTCTGATGCTTGGCAGTAGCCTTACCTATAGAGTTTATCTGTTAATGGTATATAATTTTTGTCGAATTTTCGTAAAAAATCAATAAAGCTCAATATATCCGTTATTATACACGATATGAAAAAAATTGTAGGTATACACTAATTATAGGGTGTCTTGGGCTGCATCTTAAAAAATTATTTCTACAATCGCAGGCTGGCCCATAAGTCGTTGGGGATACCAATTTTTTTTTGTCGAACACGCCTTATGTTATTGCATTTTTGCATTTTCCATCGAAATATAATGCATGTTTGTAAGAAAAGAAATTCTGGACACAGCAAGTGCGTTATGGTAACGAATTTTGATCAAATGCTTCATATTTGAATAGCTCAATTTGCTATTAACCTATAAGGTTGACCAATAAACGAGTTTTTTCGGAAACACTTTAGTTTACTTTCGGAAATTTTTGTACATTTTCAAACAAAAAATTTATTTTGATGAAACATGGCACATTGTTTTTACTATATAGATTATACTGGTAAGCAAATTTGATGCCTGCTTCCTTAAAAAAAAACACATATTTGCTATTAAAAACATTTTAATGAAAATTCACTACCATAACACACTTGCTGCGTCCAGACTTATTTTTGAGCTTGATCATGAACGGATTGCCGAGGTTTTTTTAGTTAAACTTTATAATTTCCTGAAATATGCAGGTGGCTTTGTTATTCTTGTTGAGGCAAAATGCTACATTATTAGAGAGTTGCAATGGAAAGCAAAAGCAATTGAAATTCCAGATGTTTTTAAACACATGGATAGTAACCATCAATTAGCGCATCTACTTGCTTCTCGGCTTGGCAACTCGCAAATTTGCTTCTTTATTATCAGCTAAGGCGCAAGGTTTAATTATTGCCATACGCCTTATTAATCACAGTCTAATATTAAATGTAATGAAAAAACTGGTTTTAGAGATAGCACCATGCTTCTATATTAATTATGTAGAAGATATGATTTACAAAGCTCGACATTAATATATGTAATGCTTTCATTTGCTTTATGGCGGGTCATTAAGTTCGTATTATGACGCAACCCTTTTTTACGTTAAAAGCTTCAAGTGAAAATACCTGTATCTCATAATTGTAATCTAATGTTGTGTTGTTTCATAACTCCAAATATAGTGCTAATGTTTTTGAGGCACCAATACATAATTAAAGTATTTGTGAAATTTTTGTTGTATAGGGACAGCAAACAATGTTTGTTACACATCAGGAATTAATGATTGATTGGCAGTCTAAGGGCGACATCATGTTTTTTCGTCGCTAGCAGTTTCAGTGTATTATATATATATATATATATATATATATATATATATATATATATATATATATATATATATATATATATATATATATATATATATATATATATATACATTGTGACCCACTTGACTTTTGAGCCAGATGTAGAACATACTCAGCCACGGCTGGTCTCCCGCAGGGTTCTGCTATCTCCCCTCTGCTGCACAATATATTTGTCGCAGACATTCCGACAGCCCCCCTAAACGTGACATACGCACTGTACGCAGACGAGACTACCATCCTCAGCAACTCAACTCAGCCGAGGATAATAACCGAACGACTTTAGACCGCCGTAGTCGAGCTGCAAGCATGAAATAGGAAATCCCCTCTAGCCATAAACCCAGATAAATGTTCAGCTGTCCTATTTTCCAAGAGGAGACACACACATCACGAACACGTATCATTAGACATCCGTCTAATTCCCTGGCAATATTCCGCCAAATACATGGCGCCCCCACGTCGATCACGCCCGAAAAAAAGCCTCGATGTTTATCTCGAAGCTGTTCGCACTTCTAAGTAGAAATTTCAAATTGTCCATGAACAATAAGTTGCTCATGTACAAAGTCATCATCCGGCCAGCCTTGACCTATGCATCACCTGCATGTGCCACCGCGGCCGCAACACACATCAAGACCCTTCAAATCATCTAGAATAAAATTCTAAGAATGGTTACCGGAGCGCCATGGTTTGTCAGAAACAGTCAGATTCACTCTGATCTGGCAATGCCTCGATACTTGAGTTTATAACTCAACTATCCACAACTCAGTTCGCAAAAGTCGCTTCTCACCCAAATGCTCTTCTCCGTAGTGCCACCGACTACTATGAGCAACTTCCACATAAGCATAAGCGTCCAAAGCTTATACTTACCCGCTAACGCCCCCGCGGCAAAAACAGAATGGAAACCTTCAAACCCAAAAAGTAATTGTGTGAAATCTTTCCGACGGAGGTATGGACTAAGGTACTCCTAGGGAGGGGGTTTTAGTGAGTACAGTCTCACAGTACCTCAATATCCCACGGCACTACGGTGTCGTGAATTGGGTCTGCATGAGCATTTCCCCCTCCTGCATCAAAAAGAAATTATTGACTTTTGAGAAACTTTAAATTTTGGTGGTATAAAAAGTTGGCCACGGTTACTATTTACACGTATTAACGTTTGAAATATGTCGTTAGCGTGCGTTTTTAGGAGGCTTCAAAACGCCGATTTTTTAAAAAACATATTAGCGAACTTTTTACTGTATATTCGGTTACGGCATTGTAAAAAGCATCCCTTGATTTTTGGGTTATATAACTTTACCGGTATCTGAGATGAAAGTCTCCAAAAATTGGTTTTTGTTTTGTTTTTTGAACATCTCTGTATTACATGCTAATTGACGTCTTATTGACATGAAATTTTGGTGGTCAGGAAAAATCGATAAGGTAACTGATTGCCCTTTATTAACATTTGATTATGTGTCAGTAGCGTACGTTTCCAGGAGGCTTTAAAATATGGATTATTTGAAAAAAAAATCCTCCTTACACTGTTGATAAAATCCAATATTTAGTGTGGGCTAAGCAGTAATAAGCATAATTTTTTATACAAATATAAGTAGATAGCACGATTGTAAACTCCCACCTATCAATTCTTCTTATCTCAGATACAAGTCACTTGAATTCAGTTTTTTTTACTTCCCAAAATCCCCGTATGCCTGCTAGTTCACACTTCAGTATACCAACAAAACTTTTATCTTCGTCACACTTTTACATTATTTTGTAATTTAATTGAAATTAAAGAGCAGGCTGTGGCTTTCGTTCCTGCGGAAATACCAGTTTATGCAAATGTAATTATATAATATGAGTTACATTGTAGTTGTTATTAAACTAGTAATTATTATTTCTCACAATCAAAAGTTATATTTCACTATTGGAAACTAAAATTAGAAAATGGTTAGACAATAGACAATTTGCATGGTTTTTTTTCTAATCACATCCGATAGGCATCCCACAAAGATGATTTTTAATACTTTTTTGATTTCACATACTATAAAAATAACAACGCAAAAGGTTTGAAAAGGGGAATTTCATAATTGATTTCAAACATCACTACGAGGGCGGGTCAATAACTCCGTGACTTTTTGAATGAAACACAGGTTTTATGACAAAGAAATCAATTTATTTCTCAACATAGTCTCTTTTGAGCTCTATACACTTCATCCAACGTTTCTACAATTTTTTTATCCCTTCCAAAAAAAGAAGATTTGTCGAGGTCCTCAAAATAGGTATTTGTTTGTGAGATGATTTCATCATTGGAGTCAAATATCTTTCCGCCGAGATATTTCTTTAAGTTTGGAAACAATAAATAGTCACTCGGTTAAATCCGGAGAATAGGGCGGATGAGGGAGCAATTCGTAGCCCAATTTATGCAATTTCGCCATGGAGACTACACATGTGTGCACCCTTGCATTGTCTTGGTGGAAAATAACTTTTTTCTTGGCCAAATGCGGGCGTTTTTCTTCAAATCGACATTGAATCGGTCCAATAAGTTGGTATAATATTCGCCAATGACTGTTCTTCCCTTTTGATGGTAATTAATGTGGATTATACCGCGTGCATCCCAAAAAACGGTCGGCATGAGTTTATTGGCTGACAAACCCACCTTGGCCTTCTTCGGCGCCGATTCGCACGGAGAAACCCACTGTTTTCACTGCTGCTTGGTTTCTGGTGTGTTATTGTGAATCCATGCTTCGTCAACGGTTACGAAACAGCGCAAAAACTCGTCCCTATTGCGGTTGAACAACGCCAAACACTCCTTCGAAGTTGTCACACGATTGCGTTTGTGGTCAATTGTGAGCAAACGCCGCACCCATCTTCCGGATAGCTTTCTCATACCCAAGTGATCATGCAAAATCGAAACCACTGATCCATGTGATATGCCTATGGCTTCCACAATTTCCCGTACTTTCAATCTCCGATCGGCCAACACCATATCGTGAATTTTTCCAATTGTTTCGGGTGTAGCGATCTTAACTGGGCGCCCAGAACGTTCGGCGTCATTTGTGCTTATAGGGCTGCAATGAAATTCAGCAAACCACTTTTTTTACCATGGAAATTGATGATGCAGAGCCCCATAGTATTTATCAAGGTTATCCTTGCTTTGAGTTATGTTTTTTTCCGCAAAAAATAATGTTTGATGAGCACACGAAATTGACTTTTTTCCATTTTCGTTATAACTCAAGAGGTTACTGCTTTCAATGGCTATCTAACACAAACTAAATAACGCAGCTTGTTCAAAATTTGACAGGAGTCAACGTCACATGCTTGTTGACAGGAGCAGTGTTGGGCTTCCTATGAAGAGACGGGAAGTTCAAAAAGTCGCGGACTTATTGGCCCGCCCTCGTATTTTGCCGGCATAATCTGTAACGTCACTGAACGGTAATGTCACAATGACAATGAGCTTGCTTCTCTGTGTTTACATCACCACGATGTTGAGAAACGAAAGTACTTATCATACCATAGGGAAAATGTAAACACGTCATTTGTTCACTGTCCAAGTACGTCACGACCAATAACAGAACGTTCGTGGTCACATGATAATAATTAGATTTTTTATTTATTTTAAAAGTCTTTTTCTGTCAACTACATATGTTTTTGGGTATTTTCATGCATTTAATAAGGATCTATGTACGAAGAACTATTAGGTAAATATTAAATTCATCTAATGGAACATCCATCCAAATTGTCTGTTGTCGGTACACAATAAAATTGAGATACTACGTCTTCGTGGAGACAACGACCGGAGTGTTAAAGAAGTATGCAAAATATTTAAAGATACACATTAAGATCGTCTCCCTATCAATATTAGCTCAGTTCGAAGGATCAAAAAGTAATTAATGAAACTGAAGCTGTGAGAGCCTCGGTGGTTCAGAGGCAAGAACTTGTGCCTCTGAACCGAAGGGTACTGCGTTCGACCCAGGGTTCTCCTTTCACTTTTTCAGTACAAACTGTAACATTAACATCAACCGAGGTTCTTGGCATTGTATTTGAGCAAGTTGAATGTCTGCACGTTCCGCCCTTCGGAGGGGGCGTAAAGCCGTCGGTCCCGTGTGCATGCGATGTTGGGCACGTTAAAGATCCCCACGCTTCTTACAGAAAGGCAGGGGTTCGGCAAAATTTCCAGGATAGTGAGGTGAAACTGCTCCCTGGCGTCGGTGATTGGCCATAGTCGCCGAAATAGGCTGCCGTTAAAGAAACAAAAAACACACACAAACTGAAGCTGTGAGTAAATCCCCTTTAAAAGGTAACTAAGAAGAAAGAATGTACAACATGACGGGATGGTGCTAGATCGTTTTATAAATAATCTTCGTACCAGTTAAAGAGTGGATAGAACCAGCTGATACAATTTATCAACTTCCACTTGTAGCAAAACAGAATTTGCATCTTCAGTTAGACTGGTGCTTAATTACTTTTGTATCACACTAATTTATGTTTGTTATTGTTTAGTCCAAAATCACTATCGTAAAAATATAAGGAAGAGTTTTTTCTTCCTTCAAATAATCGATATTTTGAAGCCCCTATTTTCCTGGCTAATGAACCAATCCAAGCCACTTTGAAGGAAGGTGCCTACTGAATTTGATTAAAATCGGGTCATAATTTTTTGAGTTATCCGTGTGACACACACACACACACACACACACACACACACACACACACACACAAAATATATATATATATATATATATATATATATATATATAATATATATATATATATATATATATATATATATATATATATATAAATCGAAACTGACCTCCGATATCTCAATAATGAATTTTTTCTGCGGAAATTTGCTACAAAAAAATAGACTATTTAATCACAAACTCTATAACTTAAACCACTGCTAAAGTATGAGAGAAAGGCACTATTTGAAATACATTTTCTGCAAATATTTAGTAAAGTGAAGTACAATGACAGTTTAAGCAGACACTTGAGGCTTTGTAAAACACACTTTTACGACATTTCTTCTACATAGCCCGCATTCTTTTTAGGATATTTGTTTAAATCACCTTTTAAATCGCGACTTTGACGTTTTAAGAAGAAAAAGCATAAAATTTTCAATGTATTTTTTCTTTTATTTCTTGACTTTTTGTGCCAAAAAAAAAAACTAAATTGTTCTCTGTAATATTCAATACATTTTAAAAGTGTTGGTTTTGTGCCATTCTCTGATCATTAGTGGCACCCAAACTTTTTTCTAGCTGACTTTCCTGGCTAACCAACTTATCCAGGCTACTTACCAAGGAATAAAAAATAAACAAACAAAAAACTGAAACTGACCTCATATATGTATTCTAGGGGTCCTAGTTCGCGCTCATTTGAAGAAATTTTATTCAAAATTCAGAAGTCGTTATCTCTTCATTAGTCAATTTTTTCCAGAAAATTTACTACAAGGCTGTGTGTGTGTGTGTTTTGTTTCTATGGCCAATCACCGAGGCCAGGGAGCAGTTTCACCTCACTATCCTGGAAATTTTGCCGAACCCCTGCCTTTCTGTAAGAAAGGTAGGGATCTTTAACGTGCCCAACATTGGATAGACACGGAACCGACGGTTTTCCTCCACCCCCGAAGGGCGAAACGTGCAGACATTCAACTTGCTCAAATACAATGCCAGAACCTCGTTTGATGTTAATGTTACAGTTTGTACTGAAAAAGTGAAAGGAGAATCCTGGGATCGAACCCAGTACCATTCGGTTCAGAGGCACAAGTTCTTGCCCCTGAACCACCGAGGCTCTACACTACAAGGCTGAAAGCTAAGGCGAAATATATTGAATAAATCCATGTATATATATATATATATATATATATATATATATATATATATATATATATATATATATATATATATATATATATATATATGGCTTGTGTATTATTGACAAATTCTAGCTCTATCTTCAAACTCACAGAGTTGATAACCTATAAGAATTTCTGACATGGTGAAATGCATGCTTCTTTTATAGATTATAGATTTATATTTACTTTTTCACCAGAAACATTTAATTTTTTTTTTCAACTTTTAGTAATTATTCAATGAACCTTTTTTGGTGGAACCCCATTTCATGAAAATTCGCTACCATAGCGCATGTGCTGGTCCGGACTTTTTTTAAATTAAAACGTAGTCTCCTGGTTCTCGGGGAATTAAGTTATACAATTTTTGTCGCAAGTAAGTGTGACGTGTTTCTAGATATAAATATTGGAATAATATAATACACATATTAGGACGGGCCTTGGATTGTATTGTATTTTGTTTCTTTAACGTCATTAGTTTCCGCAACTATTGCCAATCACCGAGGCCAGGGAACAGTTTCACCTTACTCGCCGAGTCCCCTCCTTTCTGTAAGAAGGGTAGGAAACTTATACGTGCCCAACATCGCATGGTATAGGAGACCGACATCTTAACGCCTCATCCGATGGATGGAACAAGCAGGCATTCAACAAAAACCACGGTGTGATGTTAATTTACAGTATGTACTGAAAAATAATTTGACGGTTTTACTGGAAATTGAACCCGGGACACATTCTTACCCCTGGACCACTGTGGCTGCTGCTTTTGGATATGGATTCACCTCACTATTAGCACTTCACAAACAAATTTTAACGAAATATCGTTGAAAACGGAAACCTACGAGCTATGATCTGACATGAGTTCGGTTTTAACTACAGCTCTCTTAGTACTTTGTTAATGTACGATACGTTCTCTTTGATGTAGCTATTCAATTCTAGTTTCGTATTGTATGTACATATTGTAGGAAACTCCTGGTGGATAACATTTAGTTTCTCTTGGGTAATTATCGTGATCGGTGGTGCAGTTACACCAGGCGTAAATATCCTGAGACATGTTGACAAAAGCAAATAAAGGAGGCACAAACACGTAGTGTAGAGTCCTCGGCTGCAGGACGCTAGCCACATGATACTGCAGTCTGTGCCAGGGCCTGTTAATTGGAGGTTAGAGGCTGTTGTGGTCAGGAAACTCGCCATTGTCACGTCTTTTGCAGATAACCCCATCCGACTGCTAACTGTTCTCTGGACTGAAGGACACTATAATTGAGTATAATATTGGTAGCACGCTCTTGTGTGATACGAACGTATTGTTGTGTCAGAGGTCATACACATTCTTGTCGTTATATCACAGCAACCAAAATATTCCTTATTCAGGGTTACTACAAAGTCTCGGAAAGGTCGGGGGATTTTGTTACTTCAAAAGTCGTTTTTTTCAAATTTAGTACATATACAGTGTGGAACAGCCAAACGGCATAAATTCAGTATATCAATTATTATTGTGCATATTTATATAAAACACGTCAATTCTAGAACAAAAAATGACGAGAAAACTCCACCGCTTGTCTGTAATGAGATCCAAAAAAAAAATACATCGATCCTAATATAAGAGATGCTCAAAATGAATGCCTTCAACGTCTTGGTAGCATCTTAATCGCAAATAAAAATTATTCTAACGTTAATCAACATCTGAGACATGACCGATCCAATCGCAAACATTATTCTTCTTCTTGAGATAGTCAAATCGCGTGTTTTTATGTACCACGCTTTTCACATGTCCCCATAAGGGGAAGTCTAATAGCGTAAGATCAGGTGATCGTGCTGGCCATTCTAACGATCCTTGTCTTCTTATTCACCGATCTGGAAGTATTAAGCCCATGTACTGCTGTATATTGATTTGGTAATGTGCTGGTGCTCCATCCTGCTGGAATCATATCACATCCGCTGGAACTTGTGGGTATGCTCGATCAGGATTTAAGTTTGCCAAAGTTGACACGTCATTATTTTAGAGCAGTGTTAAATAGTTATCTCCATTCAAAGTGCCATCAATGAAAAAGGGACCAATGACATGGTTCCAACTATTCCTGCCCAAATACAAACCTTTGAAGGGTATTGCGTATGTTATTCTCTCATCCACACACACACACACACACACACACACACACACACAGATATATATATATATATATATATATATATATATATATATATATATATATATATATATATATATACAAATATGACCCATTGAAAACGAGCTGGCAGCCATAACTGCCAGGAAAAGATTTTGTCGAAAAAAACTGAAACACGTCAAGTTTGCTTGTGACGGGGACAACTTTTGACGCAAAAAGTGTAGCTCAAACTTTGCCCGCCTGAGCGGAGGTGTCATCCCTCAAACTTTTTCAAATGGGAATAGGGGTCATGTGAAAGCTTGTTGAACAGATCTTTAGATTCCCTATGCACTGCCTTTTTATTTTTGAAATTCCGTCTATTCCTTTAGAAGATATGGATTTTTGAAGTATCACTAATGCATTTCCAGAGAAATTCTTAATGCCTCTCCAGCGTCCATTACAAGATAAAAATGTTGTTAAAGGTGTGCGTAGGTAACAAACAGTCATTTAGTCATTAACCGCATTCTTGCGTTATCACAAGACATATTTTCCTGAGGTTTTTTTGGAGCACCTTAATCTAAGTGACTATATTATGCGACAGCATAATATATCTATGCTGCGCTAAAACTGTATTTGAGGCCGTTCATAAAGCTATAAATATATTGTCTTTTAATAATTGATCGAACCCCCCAGTTAAATAACAATCACTTGGCAAATTTTGAATTTAATGTCGTCTGTCATTTTCCATAATTGCGACCGAGATTTCACGATTGTTGGTTCGGATAGTATGTTTTATGCCTGGTATATATTTAGTTTTGCTACCGTTGATGTATGGTTTATACCTGCTGTATGAATCAATATACGCTTGGCAGTCAACTATTCTGTTTATCAGGCATTGGACTTCAACCATTAAGTCGTTTCAACGCGTGTCTTTGGGATTTTATTTTTAATTTGGAAAAAAACTCTAAATGTTGTGTACCAAATTACTTAAAATTCACAACATAGGTATATTTGTACTATTTCTAGCCACATGTAAAGTCTCATTCCAGTGTGAGGGTGGTTGTATGCATGCATGTAGATCCTCAGTGTTTGGGGCGGAGTTTGGATGTGTTTCGTCCTGGGGGTTTTCCTTCCCCATTTGCACGAATGCAACCACCCTCAATGCATAAACCACAAGAAAAATTTATTGGCAACAACCCCCAAGAAAATTACGGAAACTGAGGCGGATACAGGTTCTATGCGGAGTAAACAGGATCTTAAGGAGATATAGCTACAATACAGGCCGAATAGCTAAGTTCGCGAGGTGGGTAACCTCTATAATATGACTAGAAGGTTGCGGGTTCGAGTCTCGTATTCAGACAGTCGGTTTTTTTCACTCGAATGTGGAATGGCCAACTTCTGAAGAGTTATGTGTCATTTCCTTTGTCTATATACACATATATACATACACATGTTAGCTCCCCCCGCACAAGTCTAAGGCTTCTAGGCGCGGAGTTTGTCTACTGTGGCGTTATTATATTATTATTATTATTATTATTATTATTATTATTATTATTATTATTATTATTTTTAAATATGGAATAAAGACAGTTTATATAGATCGGGCTAAGCCGTTTCTTTCGCATTATTCGTTTCTTCTTCTCCGTCCATCACCCCATTCACTCTTGGTCCCGTAACTTTTTGGGGGTTGTTTGCAAGAATATTTTTGTGGTTTATGCATTCAAGGGGTGTTCTAAGCATGTTTCTGTAAAAATGTTCTAGTAGCCCTCTGTGAGCTAATCCGCAAAATTTAATTTACATATTACGCTGGCACAATTTACTATTATTTTAAAATTAAATAAATATAAGATAAAGGAGTTGTTTGCTTAGAAATTAATTGTGAAAATTATAAACCTACTATTTTGTATGTGTACAAATACATACCTATCTAAATATTATAAACTTACATAATTTACTCCTTCGGATTAGTTGCATGTTACCTATCAAATGGGGCATATACGGTAAAATAAGTAAACCATCAGAAAACTCAAAAGCTAGGTTCTGGTTTAAAAGAAAAACATTCTGTCCAATTTGAGGCGTTATAAATTTAAAGTTTCATAAATATTAATTACTGTTTTTAGTGAATTTTTATTTAACAAAATTCAGTAATAGAGAGACTTTGCAAAAAAATTTTCAAATGAGCCCGAATTAGGGCCCCTAGAACCCATATCCGGGGTCAGTTTCAATTTTTATATGTTTATATATATATATATATATATATATATATATATATATATATATATATATATATATATATATATATATATATATATATATATATATATATATATATATGTATCCGTCTGATAATTCAAAAAATATTTAACCGATTTCAATGAAACTCGGCAGGTGCCTTTATTTTATTAATGGCTTGGATGAGTTCGTTAGCCAGGAAAATCGGACGAGGTTTTCCAGGAAAATTTTGAGTTTTCTTTCAAAAAAATATTTTTTCTCTGAAAATAACAAAGCTATTTTAATGAAATTTACTATATATGTTGCCTTGGGAGAGACCTTACTAAGTACCAAAATTCAACTTTTTAAGTTTATAGAAAATTGTGTTATTCAAATTTTAATTTTTTTTCCGAAAAAAAATTTTTCTCCAAATATTACAAATTTATTTTAATGAAATTTGGTAGATATCTTGCCCTAGGAAAGACCTTACTACATACCAAAATTAAGCTTTCTAACTTCATAGAAAATTGAATTATTCATATTTGAAGCATTTAATAAAAATTCACTACCATAATGCACTTGCTGCGTCCAAAGTTTTTAACCCTTTTCAAGATAAACCAATTAATTGAACCCATTAATTTGAAAGCGATTAATATCCTAAAACTTCAATACTTTCTATTACTATGTGAAGAACGTCTAATTTTAAGTTATTATTAAATGTTTAATCTTATTACAAGTTCAAAAGACATTTATTTGAAAAGATTAACATGAAAATTTCGGATGATTTCAATATTCAATGCACCATTATTCCACTTGATTTAAATTGAGAATACATGTGACGTATTCCCGCTCCACTCTCTGATTGATGGACAGTTACCAGAAAACTTATATAATCCATAAACCTCCACCAGCATATATCACCAAAAACTTCTACAACGAATAGGTGTAATATGAAGATCCTGACAACGTCGCGGCAACTATTAATGACACTTGAAAGTGGCTGCAACTTTGACGTAGCATTTCAATAATATAAGATAGTTTCGGCTACTGTCGTTTGCTACCGTTAAGTTTTCATTATTTTGAGTCGTTCTGTTGGCAACGACTATGTTTCCAATACCTTGAAAGCAACTACGAAGTTGCTTAACTCTAAAGTGGTTATTAGCGGTGAAAGTACGTGTTTGTTACTGGTAGTGTGTAATATAAAGTTATTTTTGCCACCAAGTCGTAAAATTAGTGACGATTACGCCATAACTGTTCATTTTAAATTCCGAACTGTTTCTGTCACTTTGGTGCTAGTGGGGTGGGTCACCTGGTCACTGTGGAGGACACAATGATTCATCACTATGATTAAAAGACTGAAAAGCGTTTTTTTTTGTACTTTAACATCGGTCTATTTTTGAGACTATGACCAATCACCGACGCAAGGGAGCAGTTTTACGTCACTATTCTGGAAATTTTGCTAAACCCTTGTCTTTCTGTAAGGAGGGTAGGTATCTTTAACGTGCTCAACATTGTGTGGGTATGGGACCACCGGATTTACGCCCACTCCGAAGCGAGGAACGTGCAGACATTCAACTTGCTCAAACACAATGCCACAACCTCGATTGCTGTTAATTTTACAGTATGTACTGAAAAAGTGAACGGGAAACCCTGGGAGTCAAACCCAGTACCCTTAGGTTCAGTGACACACGTTCATACCACTAGACTACCAGCTCTTCTAAAGAGCAGTTGAAAGAGTAGAAAGAGTCTGATTTTCCACAAGACAAAACTCCCGTGTTCAAAAGCGGAATGTCATGGGTATTGCCTCAGTTTTCTGTGACCATAGTGAGATAATTCTGCTAAATTTTCTGGGACAAAGTAGAACTCTCACGAGATCATACTATAGCCAACTAAAACAAAAATCAACCCAAAAAACTACAAAATAATATCAGAGTTATGCGCTAGATATGCATTTCGACAACGAAGTTTTCTTCATCAGTAGCTGTCGCTAAACTAATTGTATAATCAAAATTCTTCTATTTATGTACCTACACTATCTATACTACAAATAATTTAGTACCCATGGTGTAATAGTGTAATATGACGTCATACCTGGTGACGCAATCCAAGGACCATTGTTATGTCAGTGGATAAAAGCCTATCCGGGGTTATGTCGATGTTGAAAGCAACCATGGATTATTTTGTGCTATTTCAAAAAGTGTTGAATTGACTGGATTCATGATTAAATTTATTATATTTTGTGGAGGCACTTTGCGGATTTCTAAACTTTCCAAAGCATCTACTTGCAATAATCCGTAGATACTTTCAATAACTTGGGATTTCTATTGCCTACCTTAAGTCCTGAGTCAATCATAGAACAAAGCTCGTTTCTGATTCAATAGAGCAGAAAAATGTAGCATATGATAATGATGATGAAAAAAAAATGGTACCTGAGACAACAGTTGTTTTTTTTGAGAAAAATTGCATTATTTACTTTAAAAAAATGGAAACCTTAATTCAATAAGAAGTAAGTAATATTTCTTACCGTTTTTATTTAGGATGAGTTTTCTTTAGAATATTGAGGTTTTGCTTTCCTTTTCTAAAGTAATGAATACTTGATTTTTTTTAAATTGATGCGTGGAACAAAAACTAACAGTCAAAATGAATTTTTAACAACACTCGTTGTGGTAATTTATTAATGATTGAAAGGGAAAGAATAGAGATATTAACGATGATTGTATATGGCGACATGCTTGGAAGTCATCAGGAAGCATGCGCGTTAATTATCCAACAACATCTTAATAGACTTCTAATTGCCAGATTTACACTAAGTAAATTGGTTGCCAAATTCACAGAAACGAGATCCGTAAGATTAGCGTCAACAATGTCAACCTTGAGTAAGTAAATAAGTGACATTGGATAAATTGCTTGAATCCGAAGAAAATCATCACTGTTCTACAAGGCAGTTAGCCCTAAATAACAACGTCGACCAATCTTTAGTGGTAAAATTATCCAAGGAAGATAAGTATCATCTTTCCAAAGTGCAATTGATACACAAGTTAATCGATAATGATTCCGTTATGTTACGCTGCGCTGAAGATCCCAATTTTTTAGTAACATTCTCTTTTCTGATGAAGCCACTTTTTGTCTGAATGGGACAGTAAATCGTCACAACTCAAGATATTGGTCCCAGGAGAATCCACATTGAACCCAAAACCCCCACAGTCAACGTTATGGCAAAGGGAGTGCATGGATGGGAATAATCAGACGGCGTTTCATAGGGCCTTACTTTTTTTTAAATCTTACAGCAGCACGTTACCTAAATTTCTTGTGATTAGATTTAGTGCCAGGTCTGGCAGTAATTTTTCCAAATAATCACGAGGCAGATGTGCCCCATCAAGATATTTGGTTTCAGTAAGACGGAGCGCGTCCTCACTTTGGTGCTGACGCCCGTCTAGACGCCACATTTCCTGAAGGATGGACAGGACGTCGAGTAGCAATTGAGTGTTGACCGCGTTCCCCAGACTTGACTCCTTTGGATTTTTTCTGTGGGGTAATTTGTAATCGGAAGTTTATTTCAACAGACGAAATAATTTAGAGGAGCTACAACAAAGAATTCGTGCTAAAGTGGAGCTTATTAGTCCTGACATTTTTGAGCGCACAAAGTGTTTACACTCGTTTTGGTCAATGCCAAATGGTAGATGGAGAACAATTTAAACATTTGCGCTAATGTTTGTTCGTTTTCCCTGGCTCAATGATTTTTTTCCATTAAACTTACGTTTCCATTTTTAAAGTAAATTATTTCAAAAAAAATGTTATATGTAAGGTACCAATTTTTTTTTCACCATCATTTAAATAGTAAGTAGGTCTATAGAAAAATGGCAAAAAATATTGTGGTCATTCAAAAAAAAAATTATGACGACGTCACCATTCGGAAATAGGTGACGTCATAAATGTAATTTTTACGTTATAAGTCGGCAAATGAAAAGATAAAATTGACCTGTCTGGGCGTTTTTCTTAAAAACATTATATAACGCGTTTATGAATTATTTTCCAGACTTTAGCATCACACTGTACATTCCCACGTAGTTGGCGAAATTATTATGTTGTAGTTTTTATAACTGCATTATACAAGGAAAATCGTTACATAGAACTAAAATAATCTGCTTGGTACATTATTTGTTATACACGTAATATACGTGACAGGACTATAATCCTAGGTTTATGCGATAAAGGGAAGCAAATTAAAACTGCTTTAAAGGGCATTTTACAAATTTTTATAATCGTTTGGTGAGCCGTGCTGGTCGGGGCTAATTAATGCATGAATGAAAATTAAAACTTGCAAGTCTATTGAATATTCATTAAAAGACAGTGCTTTTAATTTCCCCGTAAAAATGTTCGCGTCCTGTAGAGCAACAGGTTATTTTTATTCTTCAGCAAGGCATTACACAAAGACCACACAAGCTGCGTTGACTGAGATTATCATTTATCTCTATTTTATGCGGTAAATGCTACTTTATACTCCAAGATAACAGAAAAGTCCATTAACAGTGTTACATATTCTGTTAATCACAGTGGTATTTGCTTTATGACCCGTTTTATTGAGCTCTTGTGATCTTAATAACATGATTTTCTCATATTGATTTTCAAGAAGTCGCCAAATACATTATTCTTACAATTTTTTTAAAGCTTTTAAGCGTCATTAAAGCTTCACTGGGCATAACTGCCTTTAACAACGTATAAGAAATATAGTTTTGCTGTATATCTTATTCTTAATTGAATCAATGGCAGCAATATACCTACAAGTTCTGAAGTGAATATACAGAGTGGTTGAAAAGTTGAGTCAGTTTAGGTTGACGGAAATGAATTTAACACCCGGTTTCTTAATAACGAGGGCCAGGCACAAAATGTACAGTTTTTTTGTGATTGCCTATATGTACTGAACATAGTGGTTACGCTATGTACATTTCGCTCAGCATCGCCCTGTATAATGTATATAGCACCTCGAATTTGTTTGTAAGATTTGCTTTGGAAAAGGAAGTACATGTTAGATGTGCAAAATTATAGATTGGTGAAATCTCTTTATTTGTGAATTTTCTTTAAAAAGAAGACTAATGAGGACATCCCGACTTTTCAATTGTAAAAAAATTCTTCAAATAAGCGCGCACTAGAACCCATATCCAGGGTTAGGTCATATCCAGGGCCAATTTCAATATATATATATATATATATATATATATATATATATATATATATATATATATATATATATATATATATATATATATATATATATATATATATAAAGGCTATCGACCTCAAATCTATATGGGCATCAAAACGAAAGTTCTTTGCTAATACATGCCCTAAATTTCGCAACCTCTTTGGTGCTTCCTCAGGAGCCTAAAAATAGTTACAGCTATGATATACAATTCAAAAATAACTTAGAACTACATACCGAAGGCTAAACAAAGTAAGAGAAGCAGCCAGCATGGGAACACGAGGGAGTGAGTCATCTCGTTGGTTCCTGATACTACACAACACAACAAACATACAGGACACAAACAGGGCGCAGTATAAAATCTTAGTTACAAAATTTTAAACTTTCAGAGAAAATCTCATGCAACATGTCGTTCTTAAAACTCTGTTGATTGACAGCTGACTTTTCTGTCATGCCATCTGATACAGTAGTGCCAACTGAGGAATGATAGACTGAAAACTTTCTATCAGAAGGGCATATAAGGAAACCAAAGAAGGTAGGTGGCTTTAAAACCATTCACTTATGAAAATTTTAAGGAACCATTGACTGGAGAAACCAACTCCTCCGAATAAAGTTTTATTTATGCAAACTATATTTTGGCAGAGTTATTGTTATATGTGAATACCTGCCGGTATACAGATGCATTTAAAATAGTGTGGAAACTCTACTTTATGCTGAACACTAGGGAACAGCCTAAAGGGCCAGGGGCGGAATTATTCTGCCTGATACTGCCGGAACAGATATAACAATAAATCTTCCAAAATATAGTCTCCATAAGTAAAACTTTATTCGGGGCAGTTGGTTTCTTCAGTCGACGGTTCCTTAAAAAGTTATAAAAAAAGTTATAATCCATAAAAATGCTGTTTCGCAAATTAGGACACAAGACCAAAATATTTTGTGTAATAAATAAAATTTATTAAACATTAAGACAATGATTGGGTTTCTTTGACGCAAGTAGTATTTTTTATTTACCTAAATAAATTTGGAAGAATCCCTATCTTCAGTTGATAAAACATAGCAAATTTTCAAATGCGGAAATATAATATTCCCTGTTTATTTTAGACTAAAATTGTATTAAAAGCATCACATTAGAAGTCTATTCCACTAGTTTGTTTTATTTTTCACATAAATATTTGAAAATCAACAATATTGAACAAGTACTTGGTCTCGAAGCTTATTTACAAATTAAACAAACATAAGCGTGGGACTAAAGTTAAGTCAGTTGCCAAACAATATCCTAAACGATTGTAAAATTCCGATCTAACATTGCCCAATTGGTATTGCGTGATTCTATCGAATTCTGTCAAAATTGCGTTTGTAAATTGCTGAAGGTTTTCAAAACGAACCTTAGTATAAATTTTTGGTTTAAAATGGCCCCGAAGAGAAAAATCGTTCGGTGCAAGATCTGGAGACCTCGGAAGCCATAAAACATTATGATTTGGCCTAATAATATGACCTTGAAAACTTTCGTAAATATTTTCGCACTGGAGGGGTATTGTGTGCAGCACATCCATCCATCTGATACCAGTTCTCTTGATTTTCCCTAGCAACATTGTTTAATGGAGGTCCTATTCTATTCTGCAATAAGCCTAAATAATCTTTATTAAAATTTCCATCAATATAAAACGGTTTAATAATATGCCTGCCAAAAATTTCGCACCAAACATTGATCTTTTGGCGATATTGTGTTCGGGTTTCAATAAATATTCGTTCACTGATCATGCTCCAATACCTACAGTTCTGAACATTAGGCTTGTTATTCAAGGTGAACGTACTCTCATCGGTGAACCAAATGTTCTTAAAAAAATCTCTGTTATTATTTGCCATTTCCATCATTGGATAACTAAAGTGGACACTTCGTTCTCTATCACCATCCCTTAGTTTTGATGTCAGCTGTTTTTGAATGACCTATAATTATGCTTTTTCAATGTTCTAAGAATGTTGAAGAATGCTCACTAGTTTCGTTAGTAACTTGCCTAATACTCAGATTTTTATTGTCTTCGATATGCAGTAAAATATTCAGTTGCTTTTCGTTTGAATGTGCTCTTACTTGATTTCCATTTAATTCTTTACCGCACTCAAAAGTGTACCCGTAGTTTCAAGCGTCGCCGCCAATCTTTGAACTGTCGATCTGTTTGGTATTGGTCTATCTGTATATTGAACACTGAACAAATCACATACATTTTGCAAACTATTAGCTGAATATTATAATTTTAGAATTTCAACTTTCTCTTTGATTGTGTAGTTCATTGCAAGAAGGTTTGTGACATTAACAACAAATCATGAACATTGCATTATATCTTTTGATTTGACATTTGTGGTTATTTAAAGTTTTGACAATAGAAGCTTTCTCTACCTAAAGTACTAGATGTTCTGAATGGAACTCCTGTTTTCGTTTACATGATTTGATTGATGTTAGAAATAGAATAAAATTGTGCAATAGACTTCTGTGATGCTTTTAAAAACGTCTAATACAATTTTGTTCTAGAATAACTAGGGAAGCCAATATTTGAGCATTTAAAAATTTGTATGCACATCCCTATGTTCGTCATCAGTTGAAGAGCCCTGTGTAACCAGTAGTGCAATTTCGAACGCTGCACGTGTATTAGTGTATTCTCGTAGCGAATCATAATAGTTTTTTGAAATTTATATATAACTTAATTTTTTATTAGCCTAGAAAATTCAATTTCGGTATATGACATTCTCATTATATAGGCACCATCTGTGTCAAATTTCAACAACTTTATTTCTATTTTGGAGACACACTTTTTTAAGCTTGAATTGTTTGGAGATCTTTCCTGATTTGGTAGATTTTAATGAAAATTTGCTACCATAACACACCTGCTACGTCTATGCCTTTTAGTGAATTTTCGTAGAAAAAATTCACTAATGGAGAGATCCCGACTTTTGAATTTTGAAAAAAATTTTGCAAATGAGCCGGAACTAGGACCCCTAGAACACATATCCGGTGTCAGTTTCAATTTATATATATATATATATATATATATATATATATATATATATATATATATATATATATATATATATATATATATATATATATATATATGTGTGTATGTATGTATGTATGTATCACACCGATAACTCAAAAAATAATGGGCCGATTTTAATAAAATTTGGCATGTACCTTCCTTTTGTAAGTGGCTTGGATAAGTTCGTTAGTCAGGAAAATCGGACGAGGTTTTCCGGGAAAATTTTGAGTTTTCATTCGAAAAAAAATTTTATCTCAAAAAATACAAAAGCTATGATAACCAAATTTGGTGGGTAGGTTTACGATATAAAAAGTAAACTATGCACAAAAATTCAGATTTCTATATTACAAGAAAAAAAAAGTTATAATAAAATATTTGGTGCCAGATCATTTCTATGAAAATTCACTATTTTAATATCAATAATCACAAGATTGTGTGTGTGGGAAGTGGGTTTGGCCTCGCGCGTCATGACTATTTAATGGCTGCAGCTTTAAATTATTGTTTTTCTATCTTTGAAAGGCCTAGCACGTCAGCTTGTGGTTGTCTAGTTCAAAGTAGTCGCTAATAGAAATGTAATTATAACTGCCGAAATAAGGAGCGCCAATATCCATTCATCTGCAAGTTCCGCTGTTCAGAATAACCCAGTGGCTCTATAAATAAAACCACAGAACATGTGTAAGCTTTTTCGGTACATTGCCTCCGTAAACGTCTTCCATTAATTGAAAGTTTCTGAAACGACCAGGTACCGTCTCATTTATTAAAAATGTCATCAATCAATCTACTTGGAGGTTTTAGCCTACGTTAATCGCATAATTATTTAGAACCTGTTCCCGTTCATATAATATTATAAGCTTTAGGCTCCATAAATCGAGATAAATCATTATAATTTATCGTATTTTAAGCGTATTAGTAAACAGCCGACAACTACTTTGATATAACATTTATAATAGGCCTGTACTAATCAAAAAACAGAAGACTTGATCGAAGCCGTAAATAATCACCATTGTCTAATACTTATGCTCACCGTATTTCAAAATTATGCTGACAGTTTTACGGTTTATCAAGACTTAACACTACCTGCCTCTTACTCGGATGCTATATAACAGCATTAGCTGATCTTTTTTTATAAGAATAATCTAAAGATAAAAGAATCACCTGAATTCTAACGTAGATTGTCCCTACGAGCTTAACATCTTTTTAGTTGCTATAAAAACTGACGGCTTTATATTTAGATTTTGTGTCACAACTAGATCTTCCCATCAGTCGCTTATACAAGAGACATATAATCATTAATATTAAAAGTTAAATTTTTAGGATATTTTTAAAGCTATAGAAAAAATCAAGGTTAGGTCGAAGATCTAAATGACAGGTTTATCTGAAGATGAAGAAACATTTGAACAATGGTCATTTTTAAAAATTTCCTATAAAGTCGTCATCTTAAGAGTTTGTAGGAAAAATGAAATAATTAACTAATGATAATGATACAGAATATACGGGTCCATTAGAATCTAAACTTAATAGGGGTCCTAGTTACAAACTTACTGAATACAACTTTAAATAATGTACAGGAAAAGTTTATGAGGTGAAGGCGGTACTAATATCAAGTGATTTAAATATAAATTCAAAAAGTTATTCGCTGTTTTATAGAATATTAATATTTATGGCCACACTGTCTATACCAATTTATTTTATACGGAATATTTAGGTCAACACATCACACAGTAATTAAAAGGCACTTTTTTTCCCCTTGGGCTCGTCTGCGTCTTTGCCGCCCCGATAGCACCGCAGCCTTTGGCTTATTGTGCATGCCCTTTGTCTTTTCTACTCCACCCATTCCAAAATCACTGTGCCTTGAACTAGTCTGCATAGCAAATTATTGGTAGGGTGAAGTTTCATATTGCTCTGTCTCCGGTCTAGGCTGTCCGTAGATCAGTTGTCTTTTGCAGTCCAGAGCTTTACACTCGCACAAGATGTGCTGTGCTGACCCCCCCCTCGCCCGCAGAGTCTGCATGCCAAGTTCCCCTCGAACCGCCCCATATAATGCAGCTGTTTCTTGACGGCCATGTGTCCCGTCAAGAGTCCTGTTATGTTCCTGTGCTGTCCTCTGCTAAGATTTAGCAGCTCCACAGCTATATTTGAACTGGGTTCCTCAATTACTGACTTCCCATGTCCGAGCCCTGGATAGTTTGCCCAGTACACCTTATGTTCATTTCTGACTCAGGACTTAATGGATCCCCTGGCAGTGCTCTTCGTCACGCCCAGGGCCGGTTCTGGTCCCGTAAATGGTTCTGCTGACCCTCTCTTCGCGAGACTGTCAGCTTCTTCATTGCCTTTGACCCTCAAGTCACCCGGCACCCAGATGAGGGTGAACTCATTCTGCCCAGCCAGGTCGCTCGTCTCGTCTCGGCATTCACTTACCAGCCTGGAATGTACTTGTGGGCTACTTAGGGTCTTAAGGGCTGCCTGGCTGTCGGTGGCTATGAGGATCCGCGTGTTTGCGTAGCCCCTCCTCTTGTTTGTGTAGCCCCTCCTCTTGTTGTTCCGCACGCAGTGCAGGATGGCATATATTTCGACCTGAAAGACCGTTGCATGAGCTCCGAGGGAAATACTGTTGATTTACCCTCGGTCCTTCCGAATAAACGCCTGCCCCCGTCCCACGCTCCCCGCCGGATGCGTTTGTGAACCAGACGAGCGCGTCCCGTGGTAAGCCCGGCGTCTTCCCCCACCATGCCTCCCGGTCGGGGATTTTCACTGTAAAATTCTTTTCCCTGCAGATTCGCGGACTCGTGAAGTCTGACCTCATTTCAAGCATGGGCTCCTTCAAGATCTCCTGAATTTTGCAGTGGCGCCTGCAACCTGGGTTGATCTTCAGTCAAACATTGCAGGCTAGTCTGTATAGTCATAGGTTGCCCCCCCCCTCATGATAACTAATTGTAGGGGAGGCAGATCCAGCAACACCTCCATGGCGGCTGTTGGGGTTGAAGCAATGGCCCCTGTGCCCAGACCAGTGCCGCTTATGATAACGATGGTCTGACTACCATTGTGTACAGCCAATTGGCTATACTAGGTCTTAGTCCCCACGTTTTTCCATATAGTCGCCTAGTGTCATAGCTGCCTTACGCAGTATTTGTTCAACGTGACCATTCCAGGTTAGCTTATAGTCCAATACGACCCCAAGATATTTTACCTCCCTGGCCATTGGGCTGTTTCTATCGTATAGAGTGAGAATTCAGTGGTTCTCCCACTTCATCCTCCTCGTAAACGGTATGACGGTTGCTTTCTCGGGCTCACCCCGAGCCCTTGGATAACCGTCCACCGTTGGGTTTTGTCATTATAATTGTTGTTTTTTTTTAAGTGTAAATTGCGCTTATGCGCGGTAATAATAACTGTTTATTTTTTAATATACAGGTATTTATCTTTCGCGAAATTTAAAAATACTTTCTTTTTTAAATGGAACACCCTCTATATCTTGATTTTGACGAACGTAAAGTTTCATAAGCTTTCTTATGATACCATATTTATAGAAGTTAAATTAATTTCGAAATGAGGTGCAGCTGTTAATTTTTTTTATTTTTAATCAAATGTGTTTATTGTCATTACACATTATTACCTAAACTACGGTAGCCCTGGAGAGAAATTAAAACCTAGACAACAAAATAAAGTAGATATTTGTGAATAATACTTTTGTTAGCTAATTTTTGTATTATTCTGGTGTTTATCGTTAATAGTTTATCGTTGTTTGTCTATTATTCGTTGTTTATTGTTCGTTGTTTATTGTTATCCGTTTATTTACTTAACGTTACGATCACAAATGAATTTTACTGATGTAGAGTTAGTAAACATGGTATACGCTTTGGAAGAGGCTGATAGAAATTGTCTACTAGCGTCCAGAATGTACAGACTAAAATCTCCTTTTGCCCGACATCCAAGACCAGATGCGTTTGAGAACGTAATAGCACGCTTTGTGGAAAATTGTATCCCCAAATACAAAGCAAAATCTTATGAAAACCTTCATACAACGAATGAAGATGCAGAATTCCATGTTTTGTTAGCGATTAAAGCGAATCCGCCGATAAGTACAAGACAAATTGAATTTATTCGGGGTATAAGTAAATCTTCAGTTAACACAAATTTCATCCCTATCATTTATGTCTTTGTCAATCACTGACCAAGATAAAGAAAATAAAATCAATTTTTGTAACATTGTTTCCAATATGGTTGAAGAAATTCCAAACATTTATTATATTGTTATGTTTAGTGACGAAGCAACTTTTAATAATATTGGCGTAGTTAACAAACATAATATGCATTATTACGCTCGAGAAAATCCACTTTGGGTATGTCAAGTGGATTTTCCGCATCAGTGGTCATTGAATGTGCGGGGGGAATTATAGTCGATAAAATTATTTGGCCAATTTTTTTTTATGATCGATTTAATACGGAACGCTTCCGCAGATTTCTAGAGGCTGATTTACCCAATTTAATGTAAGATGTCGATCTTAAAACACGTCGATTAATATATTTGTAGCAAAATGGTGCTCCTGTCCATTTTCACCGAAACGTAAGGCAATATTTAAACCATTGGCTAGGAAACCAAACAAAGGTCGAGGAGGTATCATTCGATGGCCGCCAAGATCGCCCGATCTAACCTCATTAGGCCTTTTCCTCTTGGGTATATACATAGCAAACAGTATATCAGTAATTGCCAACAACTACGTAAGACATGAAACATCGTATACAAACAGCTTTTAGAAGTATTACCCCGCCGATGTTGAACAGAGTCAAAGAAAACTTCGTAAGACGACTTCGTGTTTGCATTGAGGAAGGCGGACACATTTTTGAGCATGTTTTATAAGTTTTCATAAAATTTTGTACTAAATGTTTGTTTTATTAATGTTTTCATCCATTCAAGTAAAATACCAATTCTAGTATGCACAAATAAAAACTTTGAACAGCTGTACCTTCTTTCGCATTTAGTTTAAGTTATACAAATATGGTATCATAAGAAAGATTAAGGGTAACTAAATTATGAAACACGTATAAATTAACATTTGGTTTGGTGTTAAGCAAAGTTTCACGCAATAATTACTTAGAGTTAACTAAACAAGGTATTACAAAGGTAATTGAGAACTTAAAATTAGCTGTTAAATAACGTTTTACACAGCCTACGTTTTGTGCATTTTAATTATAAAACATAACATAAAAGAATTTGATCTAAAAGATGTAAACATAGAGTCTATATTTAGATTAAAGGAAACGTGGTAGCTACCGAAATTTGTGCTTAAAGATAATTAATACTCATTTTACATTTAAGGCTAAAACATATATCAAAATAAACTACATAGACTGTATGATATTATAAAAAAATTATCATAGTTTCTAGGCAATTACTTAACATATAATGATTAAAAATTCATTTATTTAATACAGATATGGAACGTACGTGCCACAAAAGGAAAACCTCGTTACTTGGTTGAACAACAAGGTATGGTCATGTGCCCGGAAATTGGCAACTCTTGGGGGCATGGATTCCCCAGGTCATTCACACCGGCTGCGATCCAATAATCAGTAGAACTCGCTACTGATTAATGAGGCCTTAAGACGTATCTTCCTATTAAGCCTGCTAGGATCGGTCAGGTACCGACAATGAGCACTAGGTGCCAATAATGCAGCTTAACACTAAAACTGAAGATCCGTACTACTAATGAAACTCGGCCCTGATACCCGTTTGTTTATACGGGTATCTAGCACCAATATAAATTCACAGGCGCTTATTTAGGTACTTTAAAGATAGTTTTGACCAATTAATAAAGTCAAATAGTGATATGACGCTTTAAATTCAATCGCTCATGGTGACGTTCACTACAGTCAAACGCAGAATGTCTTGTTCAGGCTCTGTACGCAGCGCAACAGGTGGAGTTTTTAGATATCGACCTGTAAAACTCTTAAACTGATTGGTCGAGACGAGAGATGTTTGGCGCTCTTTCCAGAACGTCGTCAAAAATGACACTATAATTTGCCAACGGCCAAGTGGTTCCAAGAGTTTTTGCATCATTGGGAGACCCTTGAGATGTTACAATCCGTTGTGTGTTTTTATCTATTTTTACAGGCCTTTTATAACAATGCTATTTTGGATGGCTATTGAAGTTCAAATATAATTTAGAAAAATTATATTTGAACCTCAATAACCATCCAAAATAGCATTGTTATAAAAGGCCTGTAAAAATAGATAAAAACACACAATGCTATTTTGGATGGTTATTGAGGTTCAAATATAATTTTTCTAAATTATATTTGAACTTCAATTACTATCCAAAATAGCATTGTTATATACTCTTTTTAGAATATTGCCATATCTAAACTGATCGATATAGTTTGTAGCGAATGTTACTTTATGATTTATTAACGCTTTAAGGAAATATTTGCTAGAGGTGTCTAGACGTTTATTAAAATAATTATACTGAGTGTTCTCTTAATTTGGAAGTCATTTACATAGTTAATTTGGAAAACCACTTAATATCCAGGGCACTCGCAAAAGTGGAGCGTGGAAAAAAGACATATATACTTTGATCTTATAAAATGCAGTGTGAAATTTTATTCAAGTGATACCTTACTTTATATACAGTGTCAGGCATGTTTTTGGAATAATAGGAATAACTTAAAAGGGAATGAAAAACGTTTCGACTAAATGTTGTTGGACTAATCATTTGACATATTTTTGTTCTCCTGAAAATTTTCGACAACTCCGATTGTGACCTTGGTAACAATGGAACTTATATATTTTTTTAGATCTAGGAATTAATCTGCTGACAGGGTCGTCAAATTTTAGTGGGGTTGGAAAATAAAAATTCTGAGAAAAAAAATTCTTTTCATTATTCATAGTCTAATAATAAAACCACGATTGCCTTATAAATTAAAAAAAAAAAGGATAAAATATCACAAAACGTCAAATCAAATGTTCAAAATGTCTTTTCCTATTTAAAAAAAAATTAATCGCTACTTCTCAAAAACGCTCGCCTATCATTTGCAAATGTTTCTTGCCTCGCTGCCTTAGCTGCATCAAGAATGTCAGCTCTCAGGCCATCTAAATTATTTGTCCTCTATGTGTACCCATTTTTAGGTGACCCCAATTAGAAAAAGTGTCATAGATTTAAATCATGCGATCGAGCTGGCCACCTTAGTTCTCCTCGACGCCCCATCTATTTGTTTGCGAAAATGTGATTTAAAAAACTTTGTACTGTGTGGCCAAAATAAGAAGGTTCTTCATGTTGCTGAAACCATACATCCAAGTAGTCACCATAGCGATTTTGTGGTTATGGTACGACATTTTCTCTCAAAAAATTGAGTTATTTTTCTGAAGGCAAATTTTCTTCGATATTGGATGGTCCAATTTATCCTCATCAACAATAAAAGGCAAATGTTGCCCAGACCGATAAAAAAACGTTCTTATTAGCGCTACAATTGATTAATTATTGATTGAAAATTGTTATAAGACAACCGTGGTGTTTCGTTAGCAATATAACATACTATAACTGGAGATATATGCACTTACGCACCTACTTCTATACTTAGGTAAAGACTTATGATCAAAACGTGTTCGCATATACTTTTGGTCAAAGTCATTTGGGAAATTTTAATATTTGTATAATCAGTAACAATAATTATTGTAAACAAGAACTATCGAATACAACTTATGCACGTTGTAAACATTTTTAAATTTTATGACGTATTTATTAGTCATCTTCCGATAACTAATTCCGCAACAATTTTGTTACCAGATTATTGTATCACTACACTTTGTCGTTGAAAAAGAAACTAAAAGGTTGATTGCATTGTTTGTTATATCTGCCTGCTGATAAGTATCACATAAAGATAAAAAAATTACATGCTGTATACATAATTTAGTATGTATGTATGTATGCTGGAATCCTTCTTGTTACTAAAAATACTTGCAGTTATATAAGTTTAATTATAACATTCTTAATGCGATGTCGCCATGCCTTCGCCACCATGATTCTCCATTTCAAGCAGCTTTTTGTGCCAGGTTTTCTTTTGGTAGACCTCTTACTTTTCCCTAGTATGTGTCCCTTAAATATTGTTGCCAAAAAATTATTTAGTCTCAGAATATGTCCTCCAAATTTTGCCTTTCCCGTCTCAATTTCTTTCAGCAAGAGTATTTCTTCATTCTCCTCTTCTGGCACACTTTTATTGGAATTCTTATCGGTGTACCTTTCCTCTATCATTTTTTTTTTCGGTGTCCACATTTAAAAAGCTTCTATTTTCTACCATGCGTACCCAAAGTTCAAGTACCTACCCAGTGCAATCAACATTCTTTGAAGTTATTTTTCCGCTTCTCAAACGTATGAATTTACGGACCTTTTCCTTAGATCCAATTTAAAATGTTTATTAGTAAGACAGGCGACTATTTTGTCTATTGAGTGATAGCTTTGCCATTGCGGCCTTCCTTCAAAAACTTTTATTTTTTTTATGTCCTACATAACCAAATTTCAACTTCCCACCCATCATAACACTCCATACGTATGACTTTACGCACCTTGTCCTTAGGTCCAAGTCAAAATGTTTATTGGTGAGTATCTTGTCTATTGAATGCTCGTTTTGCCTTCGCGATGTACTTTCTCAGTTCTTTGCTACTATGTTCTCTACTACGTAAACATTTCTACTTGTTGTTGGCCGCATAGCTTTATATCGATTTTCGCAGTCCTATTTTAAGTTAGGTTCTTTAGTTTTTGTTTTCGTCATATTGACTTCTAGTGTAGTCATCTTTTACGCGATATCTAGTACACTTAGCGTCCTTGGCAATATTTTTAAGTCCTATTATTCGCATATCTTATGCACTATAACAATTGTCCATCTATTTTCATTCTTAATTCTTTTCTTTTATTCAATTTATTGTTCTTCCAGAAATTAATTGAAAAAATACGGTAATGATAGGGATCCTTGCTGTAAACCTTTGGTAGATTAGCTTCAATTTTATATATATATATATATATATATATATATATATATATATATATATATATATATATATATATATATATATATATATATAATAATAATAAATCTATTATGGTACTTTGATATTTTGTATAGATTGAGAATGCTGCGCTTATTTTTCTCATTCAATGCAGCTTTTTTAATCATATAAAAGTATGGACGCAGCAAGTATTTTAGCAAAGTAAAGAACAATGGCAGTTGAAGCAGTAACTAATTTTGGCGTTTCACATCGCGTCTTTGTCGTTTTAAGAAAAACTATAAAATCTTCAAAACTCAATTTTTGTCTGTAATATTTAACAGATTTTTAACCACACAAAAACTGTTGGTTCTGTGCCATTCTATGATCATCAGTGGCGTCGATTTTTTTAATGCCTATAGCTTTTTTTCCTTTTAACTTAGAAATCTAAGTTTTGATTTATAGTATACGTTTTATAATATAAATTTGCGTACCAAATTTGGTTGACATAACTTTGTTGGTTTTGGAGATATAAAAAATTTCCCAAAGAAAACCCAAAATTTACTCGGAAAAACTGGTCCGATTTTCCTATATAACAAACTTGTCCAAGGCACTTACAAAAGGAAGGTACCCGCCAAATTTTATCAAAATCAGTCCATTATTTTTTGAGTTATCGGCTTGATAATATATGTTTACTAGAGGTGCTAGTTCGCGCTCATTGTAAGAAAATTTTTCAAAATTTTAGAGTCGCGGTCTCCTCATTTCTATGAAAATTTACCTAAAGAATATTCTCCATTATCGAATGATTTTCCTAGGTCTACAAACGAAGCAAAATATCTATTTTATCAAGCTCTTTCTCCTATTGTTTTAAGTGCCAAACACTGCTGCTCGATCAGGTCTAAATCGAAACAGATGTTCAGCCAAGCAACTCTCACTTTTGCTCTTTATTTTGTCTTGTACTATAATTAGCGGAATCTTCGCAACATGACTAACTGTATACTTATTTTTCTTACATTTTCTGGCATTCACTGTTTTTTTTTAATAGTAAGACAAAATGGTGGACAAGGCAGTTATATAATTGTAAATAATAATTCTCCGCGCATATGTGTCAAGCGAAACAATTCGAGGTATAAAAATGGCCGTTTTGGTGGCGTCAATTTTACTAAAGTGCTTACCATAGGCTTTAAAGTTTGGCATTGTGAAAACATTTGTATCAGCAATGAAAGCTTGATATCAGACATGTCTGGTTGTTTAATTAAAAATTAGATGTTTATTCAAACACTTCCGGATTCACCACTGCAACTAAAATATCTCTCACAATTTGTTTCCCATCTTGATAACAGTCTACAAATTCTTCCTTCTGTCATAAAATAAAGCTCATGAATTTCAGTTTGTCAGTTTCTATTAGGTATCTTATACGTATTTCGGAAATACCAATAAAAGAAGCCCCCTTGAAATTTATGTTGTTGAACTGAGTCATCTCGGTGTGTAACAAATTCCTACGGGATGTGCAGACAGGTTAGATGAAATATGAGAATCTTTTCATGTTGTGGCCCTTTCACCATTATACACAACCACTTTACCTTTTTTGTGGCTCCGATTGAATAGAACATCATTTAACAGCCTCCTTTAGTGGTGATTTAATAACTTTTCAATGAGGACCGTCAACTGTCATCGGACAATAAGCCTCTCACTTTTATTTAGAGAAACAGGCTGCCCTATAAATAGAGATAGAAGTATGAATAGAAAGTCTTAACGCAGCAAGTGCGTTATGATAGTAAATTTTCATTAAAATGTTTTCAATAGCAAATATGTCTTTTTTTAATGGAAGCGAGCATTAAATGTGGTTACCAGTATAACCTATATAGTAGAAACAATGTACCACATTTAATCAAAATAACTTTATTGTTTGAAACAGTACAAAATCTTCCCGAAAATGAACTTCTGGTCTGATTTCCGAGGCCAACGAACCACTTCAAGCTATTTACACACCTGCCAAGATATAATTATTGACAAGAAACTTTTCGGCGAAACTTCAAAAAAAAATTCACCAAAATTTGGAACAATTGTTCTCACGAAAATCCGAAAAAATATTTTTCACAATATCTTATTAAACATTTTTGATTAATTACAAAAAATTCACAAAAATCTTAGAACAAAAAAAATCTCTGCGAAAAGTAACTAAATATTTTTTCTACAAAATTTGCTAAAAGAATGCATAAAATTTAAATTGTATACTGACCTAATCTGAAATAAAAGTTGAAAAAAAAAGAAAATGTTTTTTTTTTACATTTCACGCACATTTGAACCGGTGGATGTAACGAAAAATATAAGCGGAAAAATACGCATATTTTCATGTCTCAAACTCTTAGAACATTACTTAAGTGTGTCGGTTTCAAGTTTCACTTGACATTTGTAAAAACAATTTATCAACTACTTATATACGTATTATGAAAATGTCAAAATAGGTAATCCTATCAAATTAATTGTTTGTTACCTTTTTTGTGCCAAACATAATGTAAATATTTAAATATTTTTTCGCTAAACAATCACATAATCTGATCGGTTATTAGAATTGAATAAAACACAGAAAAAATTAATACTGATCCCTTCATAAATCATGGTATGCGATTATAAATCTAAAACTAGAGTCTGTAGGTATAGGGACTGTTTATGTGTTTATATTTTTATATATATATATATATATATATATATATATATATATATATATATATATATATATATATATATGAACCTCGGTGGTTCAGGGGTAAGAACGTGTGCCTCTGAACCGAAGGGTACTAGGTTCGATCCCAGGGTACTCCTTTCACTTTTTCAGTACAAACTGTAACATTAACATCAGCCGAGGTTCTGGCATTGTATTTGAGCAAGTTGAATATCTGCACGTTCCGCCCTTCGGAGGGGGCGTAAAGCCGTTGGTACCGTGTCCATGCGATGTTGGGCACGTTAAAGATCCCTACCCTCCTTACAGAAAGGCAGGGGTTCGGCAAAATTTCCAGGATAGTGAGGTGAAACTGCTCCCTGGCGTCGGTGATTGGCTATAGTCGCGGAAATAGGCCGACGTTAAAGAAACAAAACACACACACACAAACATATATATATATATATATATATATATATATATATATATATATATATATATATATATATATATATATATATATATATATATATATATATATATGTATGTATGTATGTATGTATGTATCACACCGATACCTCAAAAAATAATGAGCCGATTTTGATAAATTTAGGCGGGAACCTTCCTTTTGTAAGTGGCTTGGACAAGTTCGTTAGCCAAAAAAAATCGGACCAGGTTTTCCGAGAAAATTTGGGGTTTTCTTTAGAAAAAAATTAATATCAATTAAAAAGCTATGGTAACCAAATTTTGTGCATAGCTTTACGATATAAAAGGTAAACTACATACCAAAATTTAGTTCTCTGTGTAACAAGAAAAACATATTATAAGCATTTAATCAGAAAATGTTTGGTGCCAGATCATTTCTATGAAAATTCACTACGATATCGCACTTGCTGCGTCTAGACTTTTTCTCTTATGCAGTCATTATAGAGGCAGTGTATAAACCACCACAAACAGGAAGAACTAACCGACGAAGAGATTTTTGAAGATTGTTAAAAAACAAACGAAAACGTATATATTGCAGGGACATTTGAAATTCTCACGGCCCATGATGATTTGATCTATGATGACTCAGTTGATGAACCCTTACCAAAGAAGCGTAGAAAGTTGTTGTCATTGAATAAAGAGGTCTGGATCAAAAACTTATCTGAACAGCAGAAGAATATGTTGATGATCCAAACAGCTATTTTCATAATAAAGCGAAATAAAATATCGCCAGACTAAAGAATGAGTTAGACGCCAAACGTCGTTAGGTTTATTTTTGATATACTTCGACGGTGAAAAGTTCTACAAACATAATTCTATATAGACAGAAATACTGTCCTGACACTAACAAACATGATTTTACAATTGACAAAGATGATTTGCTGAAAGTTCTAGGGATCATGATTTTATTCGAATATCATACTTTACCGCAAGCTGACTTGTACTGGTCTACAGAAGAAGACAAAGGCTGAAAATTGTAAGAGATTGCATGAGTCGAAATAGATTTATAAATTTTCTAGAGAAACATTCATCTGTCTGACAATACAAGTTAGACATAAGCGACAAATTTACCAAACTTCAACCATTTGTTGGCCTTCTGAATAAAAAATGTATGCAGTTTGTTGTGTTTTCGACCTATTTGTCAATAGATGAGCAAATGGTGCCTTACTTTGGAAGTCAATCATGTAAGAGGTTTTTGAAAGGAATGCCTGTCATGTTTGGCTTCAAATTGTGGTGCCTCTGTTCGTCTGCTGGCCACCTCTACCAATTTACTCCTTATGCTAGGACTTCTACAGAAAAAAGTCCACTTGGTTTAGGAAGCCAAGATGCCCTCAATTTTTTATCAGTTTTTGAAGAGAATGTTTCACTTGGGGTATTTTTCGACATTTTTTTCTCATCGTATAAACTAATTTCTCTACTGACAAAGAACATTTCGCCATTGCTAAAATACACGAAAACAAAACACTAGCTTGTCTGTCCTATAAGCCAAATAAACTAATTTCCAAGCAGCAACGTGGCTCACACAGCAGCGCTTAGGATGAACCTACCGGTATATAACTTGTTCTGTGGAATTATAATTCGGTTACAATAGTGATAAACAACTGTTACAGTGTTCAACCTCTGAAGACAGCGAAGCAATACAACCGAACAGAAAAAAAAAGATGAAAAATATAGATCAGCCTGCAGTGATTTCCGAATATAATACATTCACGGGAGGGCTGGATTTACACTACAATCCTATAGCAAATTACCGTATCAGAATATTGGGCAAAAAGTGCCGGTGGCACTTGTTCTCGAATGCTGCGGACAGTGCTATTATAAATGGATGGAAAATCTTGTTCATGAGTTCATAATAGAAAGATGTCACAATATATATATATATATATATATATATATATATATATATATATATATATATATATATATATATATATATATATATATATATGTGTGTGTGTGTGTGTGTGTGTGTGCAAAAAAGTATAATGTGCATATCCACGCTAATTGTTTTGAAGCATTTCACAACAAATAATGTATGTACATTTTCATATTCTGTTATCTAAAATTTATGTTTCACTTATTCAGCCAGTGATGCGTTTATGCATCATGCTGTATTTCACAAATTTGACAATACCTTTTTTTTTGTCAAGTTTTATGTTCAAGGCCTTATTTTTGCGAGAGAAAAATTAATTCCTACTCTAACAGTATTTAAATATATTGGCCGTAAATGGGTTAAATGCTCTTTAAAACATGTCATTTGGATAGACATTCATCTAATACATATGACTCGATTCCAATTCACACTGCTTGCATCTTCAGAAATATATTTTCTCTTTTCACTTAACAATGGCAGTAAATCAGTGCAAAAGACAGTGGTTTCAAAATAAATCCTATAGAAGAGCGAACCGTGTGCTGTCACATCACTGTAATCTCTATGGAAGTCAGGGTAATCCTCCAAGATATTATCCTGAATTGTATCACAACATACGAAATAAAACACTTACCATCCGCTTTATCGCTGATCTTGATTGGCAAATCGTGCAGGCATTCATGAAAACCGCGCTGGGATAATGCAGTGTCAGAAGTATTGGCTATGTTTATTTTTAATAGTAAGATACGATTCAGTACAACACCATAACGTAGGCAAGCAGGTTTTCTGCAAAACAAGGTCCGTATTGTATTTATTTACCAAATTGGTTTAGGAGTTTGTTGCAAAAATTAATATATAGTGGAAATAATTATTTTTAGAGATTCAGTAATAGAGGCTGTATCACATAAACCCATGTCCTCTGTTTCTTTTAGAAAACATTTAATCAAATATTGGGAATTTTTAGAAGTTTACTCCCCCAATTCATAAAAATTATTGACGATCGTGTTTTAAATATATATATATGTATATATATATATATATATATATATATATATATATATATATATATATATATATATATATATGTATAGATTTTTCTAAGTGAAACACCCCATATGTTAATAGTTTGCTGCATTTTATGATTTAGGTTAGTACTAAAAGTTTGTTTTCTCTCCTCAGTGAGCTCGTTAGACTGCTCCTGTGACAACCGGGTTGGGGGCTAGTTGTGGCAGCATAAGTTCCTTGATGTACCCCTTAAAATGATTAAAAAATAAAAATTATAAAATTATTATTAATTATCACACCTATTGAACGCTATTGTGCCATGGCTGCTTCTTACACTGCTAGTTCACTGACTTATATAATGAATTTGGCACACCTGCTCGTGTGTGGAGTGTCAACGTCTAGTCCAGTATGTTGGGTTAGAAACTACGAGGAAGTGTTCAGAAGATGTGGGCAGCATATAATTATAATGTAAATATATTACAGTAAAAAATACAGTAGCTGTGTTATTAAATGGTTATAGTGGTTTATGTACCTAGTGGCAACAAAGCTATTTTAAAATATCGTAAAAAAAGAAAACGATGTTATCCAACAGTAAATGACGCAATAGTGGCTGCTCTCAAAGGTAATGTGGTTAATAAGTATTACGGGGGGGGGGGGGGGGATCTGCCTCCTCTCGGCTGTGGTGTTCATTATACCCAGACGTCTTTGTTGGACCTAATTAAGCAGCAATCCAATTGTGAGACAAATGGAAGCCACACAATAAAGTCAGCATATAATAAAATCCAGCTTATCAGAACAGTTTATCTAGAAAAGTCCAATATATTTCGTATAAAATTACCAGTCCGTTTGCAAACTATAAACTAGCTTAAAAAATACCAGTTTGAAAAAATATCAGTCCAAAAAAAATGCCAGTCCGGAAGAATAACAGTTTGGAAAAATACTAGTCCCGAAAACACAGTAAGAAGAGTCAAGATCTAACATTGGAATGGTATGAATAAACATAGTTTATGCAAGGGTATTATGGAAATTAAACTTACCCTATATTCACATATCCAGGGGTCCTCATTACTTAAAGATGGTGCCTTGTGATGAATTTAATAATTCCCACTAAACTGATATATTGTACAGTGCTTTCGGTACAAATATTTAACAAGAATCTTGATAAGATCCAGAACTGCTGCAGGTAATTTCAACCTATATTTTCCAGGTTCCTTTTAGTCATCATCTGTTTTCCAATCTACCAATTTTTAAAATATTATTTCCTTTCAAGATAACAAATTTTCAAGTAAGGATATCAGAAGTATGCAGATAAAGATACGGATAATAACAGGCAGTTGGAAATATTTCAGTAAACACAAAATTTTAAATTTATTATCTATTATTCTCTTATAGTCTGTTTTTCAATGTATTTCTGTAACTATACTTGTAGTCGGTGTCGCCTTTTATTTAATTAATAAATACTATTAAAATTAATGTGTGTGTATAGATTCAAAAAAAAATTCAGGTGATGTTTAGAACCGTCACACTTTGCCAACAAGCAACGAAATGTTTCGAAGGACCATATACTTAATCACGGTTGGTTTCAACGACGTTCAGAATTATACCACTTTGATTTTAGTTTATTTACACTGTTTACTACTTGTAGGTACCTACATGTTTTACAACAACAGCTGGAAATTTGATTTACATAAATATGGAGTTTTTAAAAATATACGCTTTCCGTGTTCGTCACAGGCAGGATCGCTGGAATTATTTTGTTGCGTAGTACTTTAGGAAGTAAATAAATGTTTTTTATTGAACATGTAACGTATACTTTGAAGCGATCTGTTTCACGAAAAGCACTGTATACTCAAACGTTTTACAATTAAAATAAATATGTTGAAATTGTTAGAAGGTAGAAGTGAATTGGTTAAGAACAGAACGAGAAGTGAACTTCTCCAATACCAGAGTATGGACGTATGGAATGGTTTTGCTTAAACTGCCTTTGGAGTATACTTTCTAAGAAAATATGCAAATTAAAGGACGAAGGGGAGCTGTTAACGTGAATGTCAATTGTTGATTCTAAGGCAATATAATCTATATGGCTAGGATCTGTAGACAGCGAAAAAACAATTTATTTCTCTCACGCTGGCCAAAAGATTTGGAGAAATAAGTTCTTATAAAGTCCTTATAAAGTTTATCTTCTCCACCATTTAGGATCTGGCCAAGTCACAGCGCAAACTTGATTTCGTATCTCAGTTATCAGTGCTTAATGAGGAGAATAATAACTTATTCAATAATATTTTATGGATTTAAACAGGAATGGGCACCTCCTCATAATACACTCACGATCCAAAACTATTTACAAAATAGATATTCTGGTAAGTGGTTGGGTGTTAATGAAGTGGCCAGCTCGGTCTCTTGACTTAACCCAAATGAATTTTTTTTTGGGTAACCTAATGTAAACTCACCTTTCATCATACATACAGTATTTTAGTATTTTTATTTTATCAGTATACAATTTCAATTTTAGACATATGGTTATATTTTAAAAAATTGCCTTAAAATGAATGATCTCTCCGATTGTAAAAGAAACTAAAGTCTGTTCGATTTTAATTCTGGCAAAACCTGACTACAGCGTTTCAATAGTATTCTTTTTTTATGTACAATATTTTAAATAACCTAGTGTCCAGGACTTTTTTATCTTGCAAGCAATACTACACTTAACCTCAAAAGCGGTTAATATAATGAAAGTTTTGAATAAAAACAAATTTATTTGTATTTCAATTCTCTGTCAAATGTAACCCATTTCATTGATCTGAGGACCGAAAAGGTTCCTTGCTCAGCAGCGCCATCTACACGTGTAATGCTACAATTTCTTTTTCACCAGAGTTCAAGCCTTTCGCGTCCTTAATCTAACACCTTGAACAATTTTCAAAATTTCCAATGGCGTCTGAAGTTTTAACTGGCACACCCTCTGTATATATATATATATATATATATATATATATATATATATATATATATATATATATATATATATATATATATATAGTTACGCTTTTCAGGGTTCTGGATTTGTTGACTAACACAACACAGCTTTTCAAACTACTAATCTACTATAACCAACTATTTTTCGACAATAAACACACCAACTAAAATATTTTTCTCTTACCAAATGTCCCAAATGTCTATAGAACTATATTTCACTCGACGCCTTCTATTATGGCTTATTCTCGGCAATCACTGATTTACTTACTGACTGACTGCTCTATCTGCCACTCGCTTATTTATATGGTCTATGGTATTTATAGACCTTTCTACATTGTTCCATATCTGGCACTTCTCGTTCGTTCTCGAGAGATAAAATTTCAGAGTGTTGGCTGCTACCAACCCACTCTACAAGCTGCCTATGCTGCTGCTCTATAGAGTTCATAAACTTAACTATCATAGAGAAGGATGTAACATTAGATATAAAAACATAGGCTTCGGGTAAGGATTCTAGGGGCTCTGAATCGCTTTCATTTGAAAAAATGTTTCGAAAGTTCGAAAGACGCTACATTTCTATACGTAAGGAGAATAAAAATCGCTAAAGGATGGGGTATAAAAATTCACCATTTGTTTAAAAGCTTTGTTATTGTTTGTGTAACAAAATTTGTGTTGGCCAGTATGACATACAAACTGTTTTATAACAACAGATTATATTGGCAAAAATAATTATTTATATTCGGGCAAAATCCATCCCTGGTTATAAAATGAATAAAACCAATGTTGAATTGCGATGAATATTTCGATTCAGAGTTGCACTGAACAGCCTAACCACGGTCTTGCATCACGGTATATATCCGATCTGATGCGGGCAGAGCAGAGCAGACTGTTTATAAACTCTATCTTTCATCTCACTCTGGTCCAAGTTGAAATCGCTTGCTATGTCAGAATGTCAGAATTATAACTGAAGATTTAGACACGAGTTAGCTATATTCCATCGTTTTCTTTTCACGAGTCTGCAAATATAATATCGTTGTAAATTGTATTCCCATTATTTGGTAATAATAGTGTATAGTTAGCTCCAGACAGGTAATTTCATGTTGCGCTCCCCTGAGAATTGAGACTCGTGCGTGTACTAGCCATTCAATTGTTATAAAATAAATGAAAAACTCAGAACTGATATTGGTTTTGAACTTCAGCGATTGGTTCAATAAAACTTTGTTGTAGGTTTCTTGATTTAAGTTTACGTTGCAATCGCGTTGATGCATAAGTTGCGCCGTACATTCGACTTAGAGTTTTGTTTATTGATAGTCGCAAGTTGTCACTAGGAGAGCCTGCAAATTTTAAGGCACCCTAAGTGCAATTGAATCAGTGTGTGAAAAACAGTACAACTACAAAATCATCGTTTTGAAAAACCATAAAAATATGTTTTGTGTAAAAAGTTTCACGACAACCAAGTGTACAGAAAAGTTGTAAGGGATGACTTGCTCTACAAGAACTTGCCGAGAAAGTTTCATTTAGTGTATCATGAGAAGCTGTACAGCCCAAAAAACTCGTAGTTATGCTGTCTTTCCGCTCAATGTTTGTTAAACGTTAAAAAGTTAGATAATTTTAATACAAATAGCTTTATTAATGAATCTTTATACAACATGTTAGCTTAGAAATGTAATAATTGCATTATAATTCTTGCTGATCTTCATTGCTTGTCCTGCAAGACGTAATATGATCGTAAAACTCTAGGATTTCGCCATTCATATACTGCAAGACTTTTTTAATATGATTGATCTGCTTCGAATTGATTGGCAATGGTTTCTTGTAGACTGGTTCGTTTGAAAAAGTTGGAGTAACGTTAGGGTTCCAGCAGTTTAAAAGTGTTTGTGGCTGGTCCTTCGATAAAACGACTAGCTGACATGTAACCTAGTGTAGAGCTGTCGTAGATTAACTGATTATAGGTTGAAACAAAGAAAATTTTCTTAGTTCCTTGAACAGCTGATTTTCAGCTTTTTGTTATAATACCTTGTCGATTAGTCTTTGAAGTCCGTTACATCTGTATATTTGATTACTGATACTGTAAATGGTTTCAATGCGCAACTGCTTACAATCAAGTGCTCATAATCGTTTGGTAGATAAATGCGACCATGTCTGCTTATTACTCGTTTGATGTTTCCGATCTATGTCAGGGTAAGGAGTGTCCACGAGCAGGGAAATACTGAAGAATCTTGTGGAATTATTATTATTAGCACCACGGAGATAAATAATAAAACTGACATTATAAGGGATGATATGAAAGTAGAACCGCCACAAGTCATCATAGGTAAAGAAGCAGTCAACTTTGATAACGATAATTAAGAGAAAGTTTTTTACAATGTGGCCACACTGTGTTACATAACAATAACTATTATAGTCACATAAACACAACATATTATGTAACCGATTAAGTTTCACAAATATCTTTCAAATGTATGCTTTTTAAACTGCATCTTTACTACTCAAAATCCAATTTATAACCAGATATATTATACTACTTATTTTGTTCCTTCACGTGGTATTGTTACGAAAGCTAAGAAAGACGGTGATACTCTGTCATCAGATGGCGATCTCCATCTAGACCGAAGACTGGAGCTCCTAATAGGTTTTCTTTTAAATTCAAACCCCATCGGTAGATGTATTGTTATGACTACATCAGAAGACTTATTAGTGTAAATTCACTGGTTCAAAATAATAATAAAAATAAATGTTTGCCTTTTAGATCTGAATCGAATTATTGGTTAAATCACTATGATCTACCCATTGTTTAGATGGAAACGATAACAAGTCTTACTCCGCCAAAAACGCTGCACTTCACTCCCCTACAGAGGGGCACAAAGAAATCGAGCTCTCATTCTTTATATGTCTTTTCTAAGGGAAGTTCGAGATATATTCGAGTGTGATAACACAATTTGCCACGTGTAAGATTACAAATCACATTTCTATTTATAGCCACTCGTCATTAAAGCCTCGAATTCTATGTACCATAGATACGCTTAAGTTATAACGACACATATTTCAGCCATTTTAACTTAGGAGATTTCATTGAATACTGCATCTATTTCCAGAAGAAAATTTTGAGTGCGTATTATGTATTTAAAACACCGGCAAATTATTTTGTTATTTCTATTATTTAATATTATTCAATTTTGACGTAACTGTACCACGTTCATACTGCTATTGGTTTCCAGTTTTAAAGTCATACTGTTGTTTAAATAGTCTTTGAATGTATGCAAAGAATATATAAAAGAAATTTGATGTTCCCGATATACCCTTTTGTTTCTACACTGCGAGAGAGTTAGGACGTATGTCACGGAGAGAAGCCCTTGGAAAAAGTACAGAACGAAAATAAATTTGCTCTTTCAAAAAAGGCGATTATAACAGGAAGAGTTCTCGACGTTCAGAAAGACCAACCCTGTAAATAGTAATACTAAAAGCCCCCACAAAAAATCGTCAGTAATAAGTAAACCAGCGCTCGAGTAGGAAAGTAGATAATTTTGTATTATCGAAATCGTTGTGATTTCGTTTTTAGTATTTGTTTGAGTAATTTTAAAACTGTATTTAATATTTTTATTTGAAACTTCAATAAGGCGTCACATTTTCCCCCAATTTAAGATCTGCTGGGGCTAACTGGTTGCTACAATCATTAGTTGATGGACATATGAAGTTGACACATGCACTTTTTTGTTTTAAAGACTAGCCATACTAACTACATCTCTCAATACATCAATACAGCCTTCTGTTAAGACACGCTTTTGTTAATAATAATATCAGATTGGGCGAAAAAATGCTGACTTTTACATATTCGGACTTAAGTTGGGTGTACAATAGAGTACAATAGACTGTCACACATACACTGCTAGAATTCTTTATTTGGAACGCTCAATTCAGCTAAAATAGCAATTTGATTTTGTAAAAAAGCACGCGAACAACGCAAGGTCATATTAAATATTACGGGATGTTATAATGCAGTTGTGGTAGAGTTTCAGTTTGTCTCTGTAAACTAAGCATTGACTTTCACACAGCTTGACATAATTATATTGTTTGAAGTGGGTCAGTAATTTTCTTAGAAAAGAAAATTAGAGAAAGGCCTGTCGCAGCAAAAATAACAAAAGCTCCCAAACAATAAAACAACTGTAAAATAATAAAGTTCGTATCATGATGAAATTTGGCGCACCTACCTTATAAAGATTTTGTCACCTACCAAAATTTAGTTTTCTTGTTTGAGAGGAAGTTAGGTTATTAAAATTTGAAAATACAAAATGTTTTTGAACATAATATATACTTATACATTATTTTAATGTTTTATTTTTCTTTTGTTTCAGGTAAGTATTTCTTGATCTCTTTAATTTGGAAATAGCAGGTTAGTATACTTTTAAGATATTGGTTGTGGGTGTACTTTAAATTTATTTGTACCTTTAATGGATTAACCTAATGACAACGGGAGGCAAACATTTAGATGCAAGAACAAAGAACAGGTAATACGAAATGAAAACATTTTGTTGGCTACGCAGCTATATAAAAGTTTGGTGTTTGAAAATCAAAAGCCGGTACTGTGGGACAAAATGGTAAAATTCAAGGATATGATATTTTAGGAGCTTCAACATGACCTATTTCATGACCCATCATTAAAGTTTACCTCCTTTTTAAAACAGAGCGATAATTTAGTTAACAGGAGGGTAATAATAGGCCATGCATAATATATCTTTTCGTCTGGTTAACCTTGTTACTATACTTGTTTATTTATTTATTCCACCAAAGTATTATATATTGTAATGATATAGTTAACATCAGTAAAATTTGTACACTGCCTCTTTATAAAGCCACATGTTCAAAATGCCCAGATTTTTCATATGATTAACCCTTTCAAGAATATGAATACTGCTATAGTAATCCGTGTAACTTGTGCCAGACTTCTTTTTAGAGAAGGTAATACATTTACACTTTGAAATCTTTAATAATAAATTATTAGTCTTACACCAACTCAACAAAGAATTCAGATCAGTTTGTCAGATGTTAGTATCATGGACATTTTCAATGGCATAGTAAAGTTTTAGATCATCTGCGAACAAAAGGCAATTGGCGTGCTTAAATTTATACACCAAGTCATTTATGAAGAAACCAAAAAGGAGTGGAGACAAATGACCGACCTGTGGAGCTCCGGAAATAACTAATATTGACTCTGACTTATATAAACCCAGTCTCACAATTTAATGGCTACCTTTCAAGTAGCATTCAAACCAGATCAACATCCTGCCCACCATTCCATAAGCCCTCAAATTTTCTATCTACAGGTCTTGGTCTACACGTTCAAACGTGTTTTGAACATCGGTATACAGGGTGATTCGTGAGGAAGCCCCCGTATTTGGATAGCGTGTTTAGGGAACCAAAGCAAACAAAAAAAAGTTGAATAAACATATGGTCAAATGTCAACCGATACTGAAATATTCCCCAATTCTAATCAAGAAAAATGAATCGCACTTCCGTTGGTGCCGATAGGTTGCTTCTATTTAAGAGTAGTAGGCAGGCCTTACATGTATTTGTCAGATTTGTAATTGTCACATTAATTTTGAAGTTCATATCCAAATTCTGTTCAAATTTAGATACATTCAGTTAAAATGCGAGAGCCTCGGTGGTTTAGTGGTAAGTACGTGTGCCTCTGAACCGAAGGGTACTGGGTCCGATTCCAGGGTTCTAGTTTCACTTTTTCAGTACACACTGTAACATAAACATCAACCGAGGTTGTGGCATTGTGTTTGAGAAAGTTGAATGTCTGCACGTTCCTCCCTTCGGAGGAGGCGTAAAGCCGTCGGTTCCGCGTCCACGTGAGTTATCTACATAATCGCTTTCCTTGAGGCTGGATCGGACGTGGGTGTTTCCAGAATTGCCCACCAAGGTCACCGGGCCTCTTACGACGTGATATATTTAATTAGAGAGAAGGGTTTCCAAGAAAGCGGAATACTTCAAATCAGTTTTCTTGTTTAAAACAAGGTAGCTATTGTCGTGTATGTACCTTTTTACTTCCAAAGCTTCGAAAGGTCAAGGTTTCGCTTGTCATTACAAAAATTGTGGTGGCTCTATGCGGTTATTTACTGTGAGTGTATGTTGAGTTTCGATAATATATTTTGCGACTGTAGATTTGTCAGCGTGGTTATTTTTAAGTGAAAATATTTTCTGTGTATCTGGTCACGCGTCGTGGTGTAGTAGTAGTAGTAGTAGCAGTGACAATGACAATGATGGGGAGGCTAGTAGGCCACATAGGGTGGTGTAAGATTTCAAAGCTACCTTTTGATTTGTACTGGCATTTCAAATTTTTGAAATGTTTCCAAAATAGGTCACCAAAACATATTTGTTATCTTTTTGTCTGCAGTATTTAGACAAATTAAACTAAGTGCTAATTTGTATTAGTTTCTAACTATCATCCAATCTATTATTTTAACAGGGTAACCATTATTAAATCCTATTTACTTAATAAATGAAATTTCTTTTTCATAATTGGTTTCAGACATAGGTATTGAAAATGCACAATGTATCATTTAATGATACGCTTGCGTGGAATTTTGGCAGCAGTTACATTGGTGATGGTTAATTATTATTAATCTCTCTTTCTTTTTCCCCCCTTTCCTTTGCTTTCTTCTTTGAGTATGCGGGTGTCTGGGTGGTTGCTGGCGAAAATGGTAACATGCCTTGACTTGGTTGAGTATGAGTAGCCATTGTGACTTCGCTATTGCTTTGGTCTGTTGTCATCTAACTTTTTTATAAACCTTTAGGGTTATAACTATTATTATCCCTTGTTTACTTGTATAAAGTATAAAGAAGACATTGTATTTTTATTATTATTATCATAATTATTACTTTTCTTGTATCCTTTTTTTATCCCGGTACACTCGGTCCCTCGCAGAACAAGAGATTTGCATCACGTTCATATTTATCTACCTGGAGACTATAACGGTGAACATAAAATTTTCTTTTTGTATTGTCACAAGGACACGACTTTTCTCACGATGTAGGGCTTAGGGTGTCCCTAGAATCCGTGCTTTCTGTAATATCCTCTAATAAGTGGTCGTAGTTAGTGGAAGAAGGGTGGTAAATTTCTGCTAATCTGGTGTTACAAGCCCACTTATTGATATGACCACTGGGATGATCTAAACCTCTCTCAGCTTGTACAAGTCGGCCAAGTCTACTGCGAGTGGTTGGTACTTTAGCTGCTTCTCCCCTATCTTCGAGAAAAGATTGTCGTCGAGCGGTACCGCAATGTCCGCAATGAAAGCTTCCTGGTTCTTGTGGTCAATAATCAAAATAAAAGAAATAAGTAATTCAGAAACGCTGGCGCAATTCAGTCGGGTAAGGTAATTAGTCATGGCCTTCTTAAACCTAGTATTATTATAAACTATACGGCTCATATTTTTCGAAAATAAATCTGTTAAACAAGAAGTCGATTGCGTTTTCCCGCAAAAATAGAAGCAATCGCTATATTATGGATGATATTCTAAATCTGCTTATTTTATGAGAACTTTATAGCGACCAGCCTTCGTGGAACACTTTGTATAATATTTTATCTCGCGTACGCAATCATAATTTTATTGCCGTACCGCACCTAATCATTGTGATCTACAAACTTTCTGTGTGACTTGTATTGGCTGTAATAAAACAACGGATCATCAAAAGCAGCTAGTTAGAGACGTATCAGGGATTTTAATTTCCGGCTCGTTGTGTGTATTACAACTTTACATAGCATAATGAGGGTGGCTGGCCTGCCGGGCTGGACCCTCGGGCAGCAAGTGCCTGGCAATCACTGTTACCCATCTTCATTGCTATTCATGGGTATCTGATATGGAATCATTGAGACAGAGAGAGTACGAACTTGCACCCTATCTTGTCGGTATTAATCTAATCGGAGATGCGTGTCTGATCTCTGTGATATGGGCCTTCAACGTTTCACAAAAGGGGAATGTTTGAATTTTGATGCTTATTCAAAGCAAACTCCTGTGACACGTCTGAATCCTGACGCTTTCGCTGTCCAGTATTGATGTTTGGGTTTTGTTAGTTCTAGCAGGTATTTACCTAATTGGGCTAATGGAAAAGTTTCTCCTATTTTGTTAGTTCGAATAAAAATGGATGAAATATGATAAAAAAGTTCGGACGCAGCAGTTGCTTTAAGGTAGCGAATTTTGAAATAAGAAAATTATGCGGAAGAACATTTTGTACTTTCCATCAAATTATAATGCATGTTTGGAAAAAAAGTTCATACCGTTCATTGTTTTTGGGTTACTTCAATTGTTTTGTGAATTTTCCGTTTTTGGCACATACCGAAAATTGTGATACCGCGTTTCTACCAATAGATATCGGAGTCCCATGAAAATGACGCGTTAAGAAAGGTCTTCATTTAAATTATTCATCGAAAAAATCTAGATGCCATATACAGGGAGCTCTCAAATAGAGACTGAATTTGAAAAAAAATTCGAAATATCGTAATCTTTTCTAATAGAACAGCCTGTAATTGGTATTTCAGAAGTGAAGCGCATGCCCTCTGCTTCTACTTTTGTATAACACTCTGTATACCTAAATACTATAGTTCTGTAAATATTTACATTTTATATGCTTATATATATATATATATATATATATATATATATATATATATATATATATATATATATATATATATATATATATATATATATATATATATATCACACCGATAACTTAGAAAATAATCGGCCGATTTTGATCAAATTTGGCGAGTACCTTCCTTTTGCAAGTGGTTTGGATGAGTTCGTTAGACAGGAAAATCTGCCGTCGTTTTCTCAGAAAATATTGCATTTTCTTTCGCAAAATTTTTATATCCGGAAATTATAAAGCTATAGCAACAACATTTGGTACGCTGGTTTCTGTCATAAATGGTATCCTATGTACCAAAATTCATATCTCTAAGTTAAAAGGCAAAGAAGTTCTGAGAAGCCTCTGATTAAAAAAAGTTAAAACTTCAAAATTGGTTATTATGGTAGTACTAATGTGAGTGAAAAATACGACACGAAATGACTAACAAGCTCCTAGATCTGTGTCTAAGTCGTTATTTTCCTCCATTTTGTTAAAATATGACCAAAAAATTCATTGTAAATAAAAATTGTTTGATATAAATAATAAAGACGTTATATAATCAACATACTAGCGTATATACCTGCTAGTATATACATCTGGCATGTTGACGGTGGTCGAGTGTTCGAAGCGGTGTGCATCAGATAATCGAGTCCTATAATAAGACGAGTTCTAATCTTAGTGATTGAATTTTTTTACTATTTTTTTTTTTTAGTCTTTCATTTCATTTTACCGTTATCTGATCAGATTGTTGTTATTCCGATGAATTTTTTAGCGAGTTTTTGTATAAAAAATAATTTAATAAAGAGGAGATGAAAATTTTTTAGGGTTTATTCAACTTGAATAGCATATCTGGTCGTTTGTTTTTGCCCTAACTGAGTGAAATCGTTCCATATTTAATACCGTCGTAGACTTTTCCCGTGGCTTCACAAGTGCTGTTTTTTTTTTCTGCAACCGATTTCAATTTTCACCGAATTTTCTTTAAAAAATTCACTAATGAGCAGATCGCGACTTTTGGATTTTAAGAGTATCTTCGATTGAGCGATTATAGGCACCCTAGAACACATATCCGGGGCCAGTTGAAATTTTTATACGTCTATATATATACCGGTAACTCAAAAAAGAATGGGCCGATTTTGATCAAATTAGGTGAGTATCTTCCTTTTGCAAGTGGCTTGGACAGGTTCGTTAGTCAAGAAAATCAGATACTTTTTTTACAGAAAATTTTGTGTTTTCTTTCGAAAAATGTTTATATCTCCGGAAATAAAAAAGTTATCGCAACCAAATTTAGTACGCGGGTTTGCGTCTTAGATCCGTAGGTTTAAAGACAAAAAAAATATAGGCTTTTAAAGATTGATATTTTCCTCTTAAAACGTCAAACTCGCGATTTGAAATGTTAAAATTGGCAAGATTTAGGCAAAGAACGCGAAATGAATACGGGTTATGTAGTGAAAATGTAATGTAATTCTGTGACAATTATCCATGAATCTAAAATAAGTTTAAAATATACATGTTTCAATACCCTTGATTTTCCATTTCGATTGACACAACAGAAAAACGCGACTTATATGGTTGAGTTATTAATAAGGATGTTTGTTGTCATTTCCGTGGCTGGCTATTAGAAATCTGTTATATTTTTCTCTAAATTTTATCAAAAACCTCAATAACTTGACACATGTTGCAGATAGGTATAGGGAATGTTATTACAGTTCGATGCAGAATTTAATTCTGCTTCAGAATATTTTAAAAAATCGAGTTTTAATGGTTTGAAGTTGCACTAAAAGAAAATTAAATTTTGTACACACTGTAGCTAATGTGCCAATTCTAAACGGCAGTATAAGCGCCATTTTTTCTATCTTTAACCATAATTTTAGCGCTTTTGCTTTAAAAATGGCGGCGGCACATAATTTTAAGTATCAAATTATCCAAAAGTTTTCAAAGATGTCGAAAAAACTCAAAAAACGGCTAAACTTAGGTATAAGTAATGCTAACAAAAGTCGCTCTAAAATAACGTTTATAGTTCAAAAATGTAAAAAACTATACCATTCCAATTGAAATAAGATAGTAGCTGTCTACTTCCAGTATTTTCGGAAGTACCGCTATCTTGAAAATATTTTCATTGGATAGATCATGCGTCATTATCTGCATGCTAAATTTTCAAAAAAAAATATTACGAACATAACTCCTAACACTTTTAATAGATGCGTTCGATCAATCACCCTGTATAACTCGTTGATTAATTGTCTTCACAAATGTCAAATGAAACTTCAAAGTGGCAGACTTAAATAACGTTCTTATTTCTGACAGCTTGTGACATAAAAATATGAGTATTTTCCGCTTATATTTTTCTTTACTTCTACCGATTCAACTTTCCGTGAAAAGTTACAAGAATAATTTTTATACATTTTATTCTTTTTTTTTTCAATATTAAAAACAGATTCGGTAGGTATATAATTTGAATTTTATGTAATTTTTCAGGAAACTTTCATGCAAAACATTTTTAGGCAAGATTTTGTAGTGTTTCCGTAGACAATATTTTCATAGGACTTCGGAACTTATATTCCATTGGTCACAGAATTTTTATTACTCTGAATATTCTACTACACGTACGCCACATTTTCAAATGGGCGTCCACTTAAGCCTAGAAACTATTAACACCGTGTGTTTTTTTTTTCGTTTTTTTTTTAAGTATCTATATTGCTTTTACACTTTACATAATATCCTTTTTTCTTGCAAACGCATACATATATTATTATTAATAATAATAATAATAATAATAATAATAATAATAATAATAATAATAATAATAATAATAATAATAATAATAATAATAATAATAATAATAATAATAATAATAATAATCAGTCATTGTAAAACAAACAAGATTTTCGAATATTCGTGAAAATTTTGTTTAGCAAATTTTCTTGTTACACTACTTGAGCCAATTTTGTCTTATTCCCAGCGCACAAATTCAAACTAGGAGACTCGGTTGACCACTTGAAAATCCGGGAAATGATTCCACTGGAGTCGCCAAAGCAACAGATCATGTGTCAGCCAAAATGGACCTCCTAATTCGTAATAATACCGCCAAGCATTGGACAGAGACAGTGCAAAGCTCACAAACAACTAATCTGTATGGTATACAGACGGGTTCAAACAGAGCACCCAGTTTTAGACTCCCCAGGAAAAACTTTCACCATCTTCCAAGCAGAAATGCTTGCTATATTTTTTTTCTGCACAGGAGTGCATACAAAGAAGACTCAGAGATAGAGAGATATTCATCCTGCCAGACAGTTTTTTTTTTTTTTTGTTCCCTCAGGGCTCGTCCGCGGCCTTGCCGCCCCGATAGCACCGCAACCCTTGGTTGATTGTGCATACCCCTAGTCTTACTCCACCCATTCCAAAATCACTGTGCCTTGAACTAGTCTGCACAGCGATTGGTAGGGTGAAGTTTTATATTGCTCTGTCTCCGGTCTAGAGTGACCGTAGATCAGTTCTCTTTTCCGGTCCAGAGCTATACACTCGCACAAGATGTGCTGGGCTGATTCCTCCCCCTCGCCGCAGAGTCTGCATGCGAGGTCCCCTTCGAACCGCCCCATTTTATGTAGGTATTTCTTGACGGCCATGTGTCCCGTCAAGAGACCTGTTGTGTTTCTGAGCTGTCCTCTGCTAAGGTTTAGCAGCTCCACAGCTCTCTTTGAACTGGGTCCGTCAATTATTGACTTCCCATGTCTGAGCCCTGGACAGTCCGCCCAGTACACCTTGTGTTGGTTTCTGACCCAGGACTTAATGGCTCCCCTGGCAGTGCTCTTTGACACGCCCAGAGCCGGTTCTGGTCCCATAAATGGTTCTGCTGACCCCCTCTTTGCGAGACTGTCAGCTTCTTCATTGCCTTTGACCCCCGAGTGACCCGGCACCCAGATGAGGGTCACCTCATTCTGCCCAGCCAGGTCGCTCGTCTCGTCTCGGCACTCACTCACCAGCCAGGAATTTACCCGTGGGCTACTTAGTGCCTTAAGGGCTGCCTGGCTGTCTGTGGCTATGAGGATCCGCTTGTTGGTGTAGCCCCTCCTCTTGTTCTCCCGCACACAGTGCAGGATGGCGTACATCTCGGCCTGAAACACCGTTGCATGGGCTCCGAGGGAAATACTGTGACTTACCCTCGGTCCTTCCGAGTAAACACCTGCCCCCGTCCCACGCTCCCCGCCAGATCCGTCCGTGAACCAGACGAGCGCGTCCCGTGGTATGCCCGGTGTCTCCTCCCGCCATGCCCCGCGATCAGGGATTTCCACTGTGAAGTTGTCCTGCCAGACAGTACTAAAAACTGTAAAATCTATCAAAACCGAATCTAAACTGACCTGGGACTGCAAAAAATCCTTGATGCAGCTGGTTAGAACAACAAAGTAACTTTGATATGGGTACCATGGCATCAAGGCATTGAAGAAAATGAGGAAGGAAATAGCCTTGCAAAAAGGGCAGCAGCAACACCATTCTATGGTCCAGAGCCCTATTGTGGACTAACAAAAAACCAGGGAAGAAATGACCTTTATGCTTGTGAGAGGAGCAAAATGCTGTCATACCGGAGGAAAACGCCAGGCAGCAAAAACGGTTTATCACAATATCAACAGAGAAATCTAAACCGTTTCTTGAATTGAACAGGAATTGAGATAATCACAGGACTTTTCACAGGACAGTTCCCAGTAAGGTATCAACTTATGAAGATGGGTAAGGCGGGCAGTGAAAACCGCAGATACTGCACTGAGGCAGCAGAAACAGCAGAACACTTGTTATGCGACTGCATTGTTTAATTTTACAAAAGGCTAAAATACATTGGAGAGGTGACCCAAGCACCCCAGGAAATTGTTAAAATAGCTCCCAAGGAAGATAGTGGACTACATAAAAAGTCTGAACTTTTTGGGCAACTATTAGGAAAAAGAGCATGCACAAGGCCTATACGAGTCACTAAACAATCTAAGCCAATTTTTGTTAAAAAAGGGCGAATTTTTGTGAACGAAACTGTTTGCAAATTTCCATTCAAACTTTTTTGTTAAAATTTTTGTCAAAAAGCTTCTTGTGAATAATTATAGCTTGGCAGTTGCGTAAATGAAGAGGTTCTATGGCTAGGAAAATGGAGTCGGTTTTTTCGGGAACATTTAAATTTTCGGTAAATGTTGTACTTTTTAAGACAACAAAGTTATTTTTATAAAATATGGTACATTGTTTCTTCTATATAGGTTTTACCAAATTTGATGCCTTTCATTAAAAAAGTCACGTTTGCCATCAAAGACATGCTAATGAAAATTCACTTGCTGCGTCCATACTTTTTTAGATAGTTTATTAACATGGTTTGTCTGTTAAATCTATATAGAAAACCATAATAAATAAAATTATTGGTTCTTGAATATTAATTATTGCTTGTTATCAAAACGATATTCTATTCTTATAAAAGTATTAAATAATAAATGAATAATGCGAATAAACCTAACATTACAATGTCCATCTACTTCGAAAATTACTAGTGCCTACTTTAACGAACTGTAATAACAGTCGGTATATCGGGAAATACACAATCCAACCAATTATAATCAAATTACGTTTTCTATTGTCAACTGTTATTAAAGTGAATAGTCGATTCTTCAGAACAGAGTCGCCCATGCATGTTATTTATTGTAAGACAACCTCGCCTTTGATGTCTAGACACGCGCTATGTATTTGCTGTTGACATGGTCTTCGAAATCATGTATTGTTATTTTATGCTTCAGTATTTTTGACAATACCTGTGTCCCTTTTTATTGAAATGTTTCTATGTATTTCTGACACTAACTGTTGGAGCTATATCTTTGATACCTGTTAAACGTTTCATTCTTAAATGATCTATTCGGCAATGATTGAAGGTAAGTAAAATTTTGTAAGGAAATAGTAAAAAGTCTAATTAAAAGGTTTATTGAAGTAAACTGGTCATCGTAATGGAATGCTAATTCTTAGATATATTAAGTACATGTGCTGCAGACCGATGACTATTGGAGTGTGTCTCCTTCTCCTCCCTAGCCCATCTCGCACCGCCTGTGCTGCCCTTGTCACCTCCTACCATCAGGACCCGGTGGTGTTCCCCCTCGAGGAACACCGCCGGCTGTGTGTTAAGGGAGATGCGGTGTTGCCAGCTTACATTTTGGAGAACTCAATTCATTCAAAACAGTTGTCAGACCTGATGATTGTTTCTCTAACAAAGTTAGCGTCACCAGATCAATTAATAAATTTTACTGATCTATAGTAACCCAAAACTAAGTGAGACATAAGACACGCTTTTAACCGTGGCACCATTTCGTTGCGGAACCAAGTAGTAGGTTGTCCCGGCAGCCTCAAATAACACAGAATGTTAAAAAATAGAGACCGTATACAACCAACTAACAATTTGGTAAATTGTCAGCCCTGGCCCATTTCTTCCCCAATATAGTGACAAAGTATGTAAGGCTAGATGTATTCTCACCACAATTAGAACCGTAGACCGGTTTCGGTCTAATTAGAGCTCGTCAATGCGGCATACTAATTGCACCGAAAATACACCTATAAAGTAATACGGCTATGGTAGCCATCCTCCCAAAACTAAGTGAGACGTAAGTCAGGCTTTTAACTGTGTCGCCATCTCGTTGCGGGACCAAGTAGTATGTTGTCACAGTGTATTTTCGCGGCAATTAGTATGCCGTACTGACGAGCTCTAATTAGAGCGAAACCGGTCTACGGTTCTAATTGTAGTGAGAATACATCTAGCCTTACATACTTTGTCCCTATATTGGGGAAGAAATGGGCCATGACTGACAATTTACTAAATTGTTATTTGGTTGTATACAGTCTCTATTTTTTAACATTCTATATTATGTGGAGCTGCCGTGACAACATACTACTTGGTGCCGCAACGAGATGGCGACTCGGTTAACAGCGTGTCTTACGTCTCACTTAGTCTTGGGAGGCTGGCTACCATAGCCGTATTATTTTATAGATGTATTTTCGCTGCAATTTGTATGACGTACTGACGAGCTCTAATTAGAGCGAAACCGGTCTACGGTTCTAATTGTGGTGAGAATACATCTAGCCTTATATAGTAACCCACTTAAGATTTTAATAATCCATATAGTCCTGGAAGTTATTTTCTTTAATTTGAAATTTAAGCAGTGGGTCATGTTAAAAATAAAGTCTGGACACATCAGGTGTGTTATGGTAGTAAAAATGTATTTAATGTCAAATATGTCGTTAGTATAACCTTTATAGTAAAAATCATATACCGTATTTTGCCAAAATATCTTTATTATTTGAAAAGTTACAAAATTTTTTCGAAAATAAACTTGAAATTTTCCTGAAAAAACTGGTTTCATTTTCCTGGCCAACGAACCTATTCAAGCAATTTACACAAAAACTACAGATGTCAAGATAAAATTTTTTACAAAACGCTTTTTGGCTAAAATTCCACAAAAAAAAGTTCTACATAAGAATTTACATACAATTTGTGTCACGAAAATTCGCAATTTTTGTTTTTTTTTGTTACACGAAAATTATATCTTTTTACGAAATCTGCCAAAAAAGTTTTTTTTCAAGAAAGTTTACTGAACACATTTTTTTCACGAAAATTTGAAAACAATTATTTTACGTAAATTCGCAAACATTGTTTTAACCACCTTTTTTTTATTTAAGAAAAATATCATGCTTCAACCTAAAAAATTATTAGCAGGTCCTGGCGAGATCAAAGTATACTTGATAAAAAGATTAAAGTTTATTAGCGCTAGATCTGGTTGAATAATGCGTTTGGCTTCAGGAATCTCAGGAACACAGTATTGTTTTCTCTGTTGGATCCTAGAAGGTCGGTCAGATTGTTCGGTATGTTTGAAGCTATCCTATTTGCATCCACAAAGAGATGTTGAACAGTGAATTGCGTATTAGAGCAATAGCAAGTAGATTCAGGCGACGTTTTCATTATATATTCTTGGGTGAATTTAGTATGGCCTATTTCCAACCTGGATATGACAATCCGATTTTTTCCATTTGATAGTGGCAGCTTATCATTTACTCTTGGTTTGACATGGGATAATTTTGATGTTTTTTTAATCCCCCACATTTTTTGCCACTTGCTAGAGATAACTGTTTTTATATTGGTCATTATATCTTCGTTCGTATGGATTTGGTAGACTGAATGATTACAGGAAGTGGCGACTCCTTTTGCAAGTTGTTCCACAATTTCATTTCCTTCGATGTTTACGTGAATTAACAACACTTGTACTTAGGTTGCTTTTTTAAAAAATTTATTAAACTACTTAAACTATTTAACAACAAACTAGCATAGTTACTGCCTAAATTAATACTGAACAATTATAACACAAAACAGTGACTTTATATAATAATTGGATAAGTGTTCGTTGCAGGTTCTCACGAGAACATGCAGATCTAGCTTCTTCTGATTTCGCACTGCTGGCACTATCTGCAACGGTCGGCATAATTCGTAGAATCTGCTTATGGGAACTGCTGCATTCAAATGTAACTTGATACCATGTACGTGACATATCGTGGGAAGCCATGTGTTAACTCCTCCCCCCATTAGAGGACGGAACCCTTGGGTTTCGGAATTCTTAATGGATTTTCCGCTTCTGCTTTGCTTCTTTCATTCTGCTGGGCACATCTTCTTTTGACAAAAACTGTAATAAATATTGTTGCTAGAAGGATTAGTATGATGTAGAGTAGGATCGTCCAAACACTTGTGTGGTACAACGGGAGACTAATTTTGTTTGGAATTCTACTTTTTATAGACTGCAGCTGAGCCCTGATGTTGCTTACGTCGTGCAAAGGGGCGTTTTCCAGTTCCATTGCTGGCAATTCTTCTATGTTCAGTTTGCTTTCTGGATCTTCTTCCAACTTTGGTAAGGAGAACAATTGTTGTGTCTCAACTGAGCTCTGCGCTGTACTGTATCGTTTACCACCAATCGAAAATTGACATCTTGGTTTGAGTGTCACCATATACGTGCCTTGTATAATTAGTGTGTTTTCTTCTCCTGAACATTTGATTGACATCTTGGTTTCCTTTGGAGCCACCACCATAAACTATGTGTTGCCATACTTGGAAACGATAGTCTTGGTAATTTTTACAGTCTCTTGTTCGCAATTATTGATAGGCTTCTGGAAATTAATTAGCCTAACTTCACAGGGAGGATCTTCACTGACGTCTGCTATTGTATCTTCTGTACAGATATAGATCTCGTTCGTAAGCTCCTGGCAGGGGTTGTTTCTGAAGGCGTATTGTTGCTCATTTAGGATAAGGTACTTGGATCGAGGTATTATCATTGAGAAGCTGTTGGGATTGGTTTGTATAGGTAGGGAGTACAGTTGGTAGTAAATATAGTCAGATTTGTCTATTAGTGGAATATCAATTTGGAATATAATTTTATATCCAGTTTGGATAGACTTGATTTTAAATAATTTTTCATACAAAGATAAGTCATTCTTGCTTACTAATCTAGATTGTGAAATGTATTTTTCTATTACAGGAAGCTCTTTAATAATGAATTTTGGTTTGATGATAGAAGTGTGAAAAGTATTTAATTTAGAGAACGTTATAGCATTTTCAGTTGTTAATATTATCGATTCTATGACATTAAATAGGTTAGCGATTTCAGTCAACAGTTCTAGAATATGTGCTTGCTGGAGAACAGGCATGATATTAGTAGCTAAATCTTTAGTAATGTTTTGAAGTGCCAACATTCTTTTGACAATTTCTTTTTGATTATGAGTTAAAGTATTTACTGTTTGGTTAAATTCATTTATTGCATTTATCATAACAGATGTTTGTTCGTCAAATAGCTCATGCATTCTATTTTGATCATCAGCTAATAATTGAAGGGCTTTGTTGATTCTTTCGCCATCATCAGCATCTAGATTGCCAGTGATTGATTTAAAAACTGTACCCAAAGGGTTGAGTAAACCTCTCTTAAATCTATACTTATCAGGGAAAATTCTAAGGAAAGTTTCATCTATGTTATCTACAGTATAATTAAGGGCGATTATAAAATTATGGTATTCAGATCTAAAATTATCACTTAAAGTATTGGCTATAAGATAATATTTATATTTAAGTTTACTGTAGTCAGTAAATAAAGGTTCCATATTATATACATGTATAAGACGCCATACGTCATTTTGGCAATAGCTTCTACCTAACTTGCGAGGTAAAAATCCAGGGTTGTTCTTTAAATCTTCTAGTTGTGGCTGCCCTCCGCATGCCCACCTGAAAGGCGAAGATTTCTTAAATGAGTTACACATTGCTCGTCATTCTTGTGATTTATGAGTAAAGCTTTATTATGTTCTAAGAGGGATATTATAGTGTATGGGCCTGTATAGGGGTTTTTGTGCTTCTTGTGAAATCCACGGGGTATCTTTTTATATACTGTTTGGCCCTCTTTAAATGGCTGATTAACTTCGACGTTAGTTCTGAGGAGCATTTTTTCTTTCGATTTTTCTATCCGATCTAATACGATATCATAAACTATTTTCATAAAATGTTTGTGTTTTTGGTTATATTCTTGAGTGAGTGTAACTTCGGGATCAAAGTTGAAGATTTCTGGGATGTCTCCGAATATTAGCTCAAAAGGTGGTTTGAGAGTGAATGCTTGAATTGTAAGCTAGGATGCAGTAGGGTATTAAGTCAGGAGGTTTTAGATTTGGGTATTTTATTAGTATATCTTTACTCTTAGTTAGGGATATCAATGATTCGTATATTCCGTATGTTACCTGTAAGCAATACACAGTTGTCCATCCGTGGATTATCTTTACCCAAAAAAAATTTTTTTTTAATTACGTAATGTACTGTTTAATTACTGATTACGATTTTAACAAGGTAATAACCTTAAAATTTATTATACATATATATACACATATATATATATATATATATATATATATATATATATATATATATATATATATATATATATATATATATATTTTTTTTTTTTTTTTGACAATATTAATCATGAGCTTAGTTATTTATATTAAAATTGGGTGTTTTTCCTTCAAGATCGTTCCTTGTGATTTTAGTCACTTGTTCTTGCTGCTAGGAACTTGAGGCGTAATGTCCGTTATGTGATATTAGAATAATTTGGTCCTGTTTCAAGAGTAGAATTGTTGAGTACGGTCCTGAATATACATTCTTATCTAATGTTTATATATTTGTAGATTTTATTTACTTGTTACGATAAGTGTGTTTTTACGTCATATTAGTCAGTCTCTTAAGTCCTGTCTCGTTGTCATTTATCCGATTTTCGAGTTTTTAATTTATTTAGGTAATATAATTCGATTGTTTATTTAATTTGCTTATCATAAACAGATTGTATTCTTTTTTGTTGCAATATTCACAAGTCCTAATATAATCTTTAATTTTCTTTCTCATCTTTGAAAAAGAGAATTTGTCTTTCATCTCTGCATAGGTTTCATCTATATTTCGATGTCTCTTTTTAGTCTCATGAGAAAACTTGATTTTGTGTTTAATTTCTGATGCTGTTTCTAATTCTTCTAAATTGGGTATTTTTGTTTCAGAACTATTAATCGTATTGGAATTTTTAATTTTTATGGGGTTTGTTTCCAAAATACTCATTTTATTTATTGCGAAATTTTGTATATTATTAAAATTAGATGTTCCTATTTTAGGTTTTGCTTTGCTGATTATATGTTTTGCTGTATTTAACCCAGTTTTTCCTGTATTATCGTACTGGGCTAAAGGTTCATTCTCATATTGTTCCTTTAATGTTTTCTTATAGCTACCTTGTGCATTATTTGAGTGCTTACTTGACTTATTAGTAAAATTTAACTGGTTTTTGCTTCTTTTTTGTACATCCTGTATATTATTTAAACTAATATGATCAGTCTCCTCATTACAATGTACGTTTGTAGTGGGAACTTCACCTAACCTGCTATGTGGGCTTTTGTTTAATTGAATTATCTTGTTATTACTGGCAAACCAAGAATGTACATACCTCATAATGCAATCATTGTCCTGTTGAACTATCTTCGTTGGTTTTGATGCATCAGCTAGGTCAACAGAATGCATTTGTCGACGGTCGCTTGCGTAATTGTTCAAGTTCAGGTTTAAATTATTATAGTCATTCATTATCTCCTTATAAATACAACTACTATCACTGCCCTTCTTAGGTACATTACCTGTGTGAACATTTACACTATTAATATCTCCTATCGATTGTCCGTAGACGTACCTGCTATAGGAAAATTTTGATCTTCACGATCGTAAATTTCGGAAGGTGTATCAATCTCATGGGCAAATAGTTCGTCAGAATTAAACCTTGTTCCGGGAACTGTGGATCTTTGCTGATTAGCAGGGAAGTTATTTCTTCTTGACTGTGTTGAAAAATTATTGGAGTGTCTTGTAAACCTTGTGTTGCCACTCGAAGTATCCATGGGTTCTGGATATCTGTTTTGGAAATGTTCTCGTGGGTTTTCTGGTTTAAAAGAGGGCGGTCTAGAAAATTGTGAATTCTGATTATTTTGGCTTTGATATTGGGAAGTATTCCTAAATTGTGAAGTTTGATTATTTTGGCTTTGATATTGGGCATTATTTCTAAATGGTTTCTGAAATTGCACAACTGGAATGTTTTGGGGAGTAGAACGATTGTTGAAAGACCTGGTTTGTGGATTGGGGGTTTTATTATTTGGCGATGTATAATTGCCTGATTTAAGAAATGTCCTATCTCTATACTCGTAATTTTCTTCCAGAACTATGAACTTAAGAGCATCTTCAATAGATGCAGGTGCAGTGGATCTTACTACCATTCCTAGAGGGTTTCTAAGTCCCCCGAGGAACGCTTTTAATGTTTGTTGAGCGTAAATTGCTCTTTTCACTTCTAATATTTGTTGATTGTCTTCATTACAAATTAAATTAGAGACCAGAAGTTGTTCAATATATCTACACCTATTACTAAATGTTAAAGCATCCTCATTATGTTTCTGCTTGAGTGTTAAAAGTTCGCTCAAAAGACTAGTGTCGTCTCGTTGGTCCGTGAAGTTTTGCACTATAGCTTGTCTTAGGTCTTGCCAATTATTAATAATTTTTGTGCTAATTATAAGTCTAGCTTGACTGGTTAATTTTGACTGTATAAAATTAACTAAAAAATGATTTAAATATAATCTTTCATCTTCAGCGTTATAAAATGTGTTCATAATGAGATCGCATGCCTTAAGAAAGTTACCAACATTTGCCGGTTCCCCATTGAACTCAGGTATCATCTTTAAATAGAATTCACTAAAGTTGTTTACTATATTGTTAGCTTGGGCCATGTTTATGCTAAATTCTGTGGTATTAATTAAGTTACTATGAATTTGTTTTACAAGACTAATACTATTACGAGTAAAATTATTCTGAACTTCCTGTTCAACAATATTAATATCTAAATTATTTTCTTCAGGAATGACTTCTAAGTTATTTTCAAAATTAAACTGATTAAGTCTGCTTATTAATTCATCAATATCCGACATATATTCACATACATAAGACAAAGGAACAGAGAAAATATAGGAGAGCAACTTACAGTAATAGTAGGAACCAGATGACCATTTATTCTTCTTAAAAAACCAAGGAACCAATATTCTTTTGATGCCTTAAGTTGCTGGGAGATCCGTTACCGACTGCGCCAATTAACAACACTTGTACTTAGGTTGCTTTTTTTAAAAATTTATTAAACTACTTAAACTATTTAACAACAAACTAGCATAGTTACTGCCTAAATTAATACTGAACAATTATAACACAAAACAGTGGCTTTATATAATAATTGGATAAGTGTTCGTTGCAGGTTCTCACGAGAACATGCAGATCTAGCTTCTTCTGATTTCGCACTGCTGGCACTATCTGCAACGGTCGGCATAATTCGAAGAATCTGCTTATGGGAACTGCTGCATGCAAATGTAACTTGATACCATGTACGTGACATATCGTGGGAAGCCATGTGTTAACTCGTGGGAGGGGGCATACATAAAAATACGTTTCTTGTTGTGTGCAATTATGTACGTCATTTGATCCCTTATTTCTTTTGTGGTTTTTAGGGTAGATTTTCCTAATTGTTTGTAATCCACTTAAGGAGTCTGTGCAGACAAGAGTATGGTCTATTTCAGATATTATAATATGCCTAAGTGCTTCTTTTATGGCATATATGTATTGCCTGTGTACCACTTTGATTCTTGGAGGCGTCGTAGATGAATTTGTGGTTCTCATACTCAGATTTTATTTTAAGGAATTGCTTCCTTATTACACTGGGATGGGTGGTAGTTTTCGGGCGATGTGTTAGTATTAAATCAAAAGCGGCTTGTTGTTGTGTTTACAATAACTTATTAGAAATTATTTATCACTTAATATTATTTCACAAAAAATTGACTAAAAATTATACAGCTCTATAAGAAAGGCTTCGAAAGCGGACTAATGATTTTTTAAACGAAAATTTGTAGATAGAATACATAAAATTCAAATTACATAATCTGTAATTGTAATTTAAAGAATTGTCTTGGATTTTAGATTACCACTCCCACGTCATCAATACGTGTGGAAGTATGGTATCGACGGCGAAATTTTCAACAATTTTTGTCGTTTAAACTTAGGGAAAAGTATTAAAACATATAGAAAACATGATTTGGGAACGAACTTTTTTTGTCTGTCGGTCGGTCGGGCTGTATGTCTGTCTGTTGGTAGTCACGATAATTTTAGAACGAATTGAGATATCGCCTTCAAATTTTGCACACAGTTAGCACCCGACAAACAAACGGTTCGGATTGTTTTTGGGTAAAATCGTTTAAGAGGGTAGGGGATGAATGGGGGGGGGGGTATTTGGTGAAAATTTACATATTTTTGTTAAAACTTGAGTAACATAACGTTTTAGGAGCTATTTATTAAGAACTTTAAATTTCATCAAACATCTGGTACTTTGTACTGCAAGTAAATTAGGGGTTGAATGTGTGGAGGTGGAATATCGCTGACAGAAATTTAGATTTTTTTTCTAAAACGGCGTAAAATGTCTCAAAATATATAGAAAACTTGATTCTGGAACAAATATTTTTTGTCTATCTGTCGATCTCTCGGTCTGTCGGCATGTACGTCTGTCAGTAGATGCAATAATTTTCGAACGAATTAAGATATCACCTTCAGATTTGATATCTAGTTAGCACCCGAGAAAGAAACGCTTCGAATTGTTTTTGGGTAAGATCATTTAAAGGGGGTAGGGGATAAATGAGGGGTGATTTGGTGAAACTTAACATTTTCCGTTAAAACTCGAGCAATATAACGATTCAGAGGTTTATGGGTGAAGGATTACGAATCTTTTTCCTTGTGGTCAAGTCATTGACCCTAAATTCATTTCATGAGAATGTCTTTTTGAGGAGAGTAGATTATGACAGCTATGTGGAAGTTATGATTCAATTTGCAGCAGTATTTTTATAGGTGGCATGCTAAGTACAATGGCATCGGCGGCAAAAATTTCAAATTTGTTTTTCGCTAAGACGCCGTCAAAAATACAGAAAACATGATTTGAGAACGAAAAGTTTTTGTGCCTGCCGGTCTGTTTGTAGCCACGATAACTTTTAAACGAATTGGGATATCGTCTTCAAATTTGGTATACGATTAGAACCCGATAAACGAACGGATCGCATTGTTTTTTGGGTAAAATCACTTCAGGGGGTTGGGGATGAATGGGGGATGATTTGGCAAAAATTGTCACTTTTTCGTTAAACCTCGAATAATATAACGTCTTAGGGTTTGTTTATTAGTAAACTTTCAATTGTATCAAAAATCTGGTATTTTGTGCCGAAATTAAATTAGCGGTTGAATGTGTGGGGATGGAATATCGGTGACAGAAATTTCGATTTTTTTTTATGAAACGGCGTAAAAAGTCTTAAAATATATAGAAAACTTGATTCTGGAACTAAAATTATTTTGTCTGTCGGTCGGTCGGTCTGAACATCTGTCTGCTAGTAGGCGCAATAACTTTCGAACGAATTTAGATACCATATACCAATTTGGTATCCAGTTAGCACCCGACAAAGGAACGCTTTGAGTTGTTTTTGGGTAAGATGGCTTCAGGGGGTAGGGGATTAATAGGGGGTGATTTGGTGAAATTTGACAATTTTTCGTCCATTTGCAGCACTATTTTGACTTGTTTTCTATACCCAAAATGAATATTTTTAAGTTACTCTTACTATTTCGGTACAAACCGCTAATTTTTTTTAATCTTTAGTTTTAGCTAGTTTAGGTAACTTGACAGCAATTGAGAACAAATGACACATTTTTATTTTGAAAGCAGGTAGTGAAATAGTGTATAAAGGCTATAGCTTAATGATCGCGTATGGTCATAATGCAATATCAGCAAGTACTGGGATAAATATAAGATTTGTTTATGAAATTTGCTGAACAGGTTAGACATGGCAGGTTTTGTTGTTTACGTGCACTTCTCCCACATACTTCTACCCACAATAAATATGAGACCCCTTTGTGACAAATGCCGCGGAACTTACCAATTTGCTGATTTAAATTTACTGTTATAAATACTATCATGTTCAAGAAATGGTTAATATAGACATTGTTTTAAGACATTTGAATAAACGGTATTGAGATGTTTGCATTAACAGAGGGAAATACAGCAACGAAAAGCTGTTAATTGAATACAGCATGCACGTATTACTAGGCAGGCTAATATACCCATATTACTACGTGTCATGTCTAACTTCAAACTGACAGAGTTAATGACCTAAGAATTTCTGACGTGTTGTGTAATACATGCTCTTATTCATATTCAAGTTTTCACCACAAACTTTTTATTATTATTCCATTCACATTTTGTTAATTATTTACCTAAGTTTTGTTTTATGTAATCCCTACAATAACGCCAGCACCTTTCAATTTAATAGTTTTCAAGAAAATGGATAAACTGGTGATTCTGCAAAATTTTTGGAAATGTGAGTGAAGGATTTGTGATTCACTTGTCTGAAAAAGCTAGAAATCAGGGAAAAGTTAGGAATTAAAAAATAGTCAGGGAAATTTTGCAATATATATATATATATATATATATATATATATATATATATATATATATACTTTACTTGTCTGTACTTTGTGTGAACTTTTTTGGATACCAGGACTGCAGTTTCGAACCGTCCCGTTTCATCATCAGCACGCTACTCATGATGAACCGGGACGGTTAGAAACTGCAGTCCACGTAACCAAATAAAAAATCACAAAAAGTACAGCAAACAAATAATGTGTATATTTAAAACTGATTACAGTGTAGTGCAACATTCCAAAAGTGATCGTTTCACTAACAGAGTTAGCGTTATCACAAGCTGAATAATTTAAACGCTTACCGACTAAATTATTTTACATTAGGTGCCAGGTGGAACGATTATAATAAATTACACGTGCAAATTACACTTGCACCTGCAAAGTGGTAAGCAGCACAATGTTATAGGAGGCTGGCTACCATAGCCGTTTTACTTTATATGTGTATTCTCGCTGTAATTAGTATATAGTAAGGAAGAGCTCTAATTACAGCGTAACCGGTCTGCGGTTCTAATTATGGTGAGAATACATCTAACCTGACATATATTGTCCCTATATTAGGGATAAAATTCCCCAAGGCTGACAATTTACAAAATTGTTAGTTGGTTGTACACAATCTCTAGTTTTTACATTTTGTGTTATTTGGAGCTCTCGTGACAAAATACTACCTGATTCCGCACCGAGATGGCGACTCTGTCATACATCTCGCAATATCCTCAGAGGCTGGCTATCATAGCCATTTTACTTTATAGGTATGTTCTCGCTGTAACTAGTGTACTGTACTGACGAGCTCTAATTAGAGCGAAACCGGTCTGCGGTTCTAATTATGGTAAGAATACATCCAGCCTTACATACATTGTCCCTATATTAGGGAAATAATCGGCCAGGGCTGTAAATTGACAGAATTGTTAGTTGGTTGTACACAGTCTATTCTATAACATTTGGTGTTATTTGGAGCTGTCGTGACAACATACTACCTGGTTCCGCACCGAGATGGCGACTCTGTCGTACATCTCACAATGTTCTCCGAAACCTTATTCTAAACAAAATCCCGCGAAGAATGAATCACTTGCTGCGTTTGTGTGCTGGTCGTCCAAAAACCTGCTTGATAAACTGCGCTTCGGATATGTTGTAGAAGAGCATCCTTAGTCGGTTCAAGTTTGTCCATTGTTCGATTCTTCTGACTGAAAAGTTCCTTTCTTATCTGATTGATACTGCTGAAAGGAGTGGTTTTATTATATAGAACAACAGTCAGTCGTTCCAGCTTCTTGAAGTGTTCATAGTCGGCTTTCAGCAGTTGGAATGGATGATGTCATGATTGCCAAATCGACTTTACTCGTATCTTTGAAGGTGGAGATTGTGTCGCAACCAGATAACAAGTGAAACACAGGTAGTGCTCGTTATTTTGGCTCCCCCAGGCTTGAACAGATCGCATTGATGTGGTAAAACCTGTAATGTTTGCCCATCTCAAAGGCCACCCAGATATAGACTAAAAGTTGATTCACTATTAGTTCATAGAATGTGCCAGCAAGGATGACAATCACAACTGTGTCTACAGTGCGTACAAGGATACTCTTTGCCCCTTGCTGTAGTAAATCGAGTACACGAACCACAAGTGGCATAGCTTTCTCTTCTTGATTGGAGTTTTCCATGGGTGTATTTGAACCAATTTGTGCAACTGCTTTGCCTCATGGCCGGTTGAACTCTACAACCTTGGTAGTCAAAAAGTGAAATGTGGCAGTTTGGTGCTGCCAGATAGTTTCCTGCTAATCTCCTCACCTCTTTTTTAGCGATTTTTTTTTAAATTCGCTTATGGGGAGATCTGTGTTTGTATATATATATATATATATATATATATATATATATATATATATATATATATATATATATATATATATATATATATATATATATATATATATATATATATATATATATATATATATATATCCGACCGATAACTCAAAAAATAATGGACCGATCTTGATAAGATTTGCAGAGTACCTTCCTTTTGCAAGTGGCTTGGATAAGTTCGTTATCCAGAAAAATCGGAACAGGTTTTTCCGGAAAATTTTGTGTTTTCTTTATAAAAAAAAATATCTCCGGAAATAACAAAGTAAGGGCAACCAAATTTGGTACGCGTGTTTGTATTATAAAGAGTGAACTCTGTACCAAAATTTAGGTCCATAGCTTTAAAGACAAAGAAGTTATGGGCAGTTAAAGCAACTAATTTTGGAGTTTTCCTCAAAACGTCAAAGTCGCAATTTTAAACGTCAAAATTGGCAATGTTTAGGCAAAGAATGTGAAACAAATACCGTTTGTGAAAAGAAAATGTTGCAAGAAGAGTGTTCTGCGAACCCTTAATTTTCAGATTCAACCGTCATTGTCCTTCATTTTACTAAAATATTTACAGAATATCCATTTCAAATAGACCCTTTCTCTGATGCTTTGGCTGTCAGTTTAGTTAAGTTTGGTGGCTTTTTGGATATTTATTTGTAGGTTTAGTGAAGTTTATGGTTTAACGGTTTATAATTTTTTTAGCTAATTATCGTAGAACAAATTTGTTAATCCATTTTTGCATTTTTTTATCGAAATATGATGCATTCATAAGAAAAAAATCTGGACGCAGTAAGTGCGTTTTGGTAGCGAATTTTCGGTAAATTTTCAGATTAGCTCCCGAACGCTTTTTAAAACACTGTTTTCAGAAACCTGCCTAGGCCCGCCCCTGAATCCACAAAACCCAAGAAAAATTTCTTGTTCACACCTCCCAAGGAAGTTACGGGACCAGGAGTGAATAGGTGTGCTGGGCGGGTGGGTAGTAAAAAGGAAATATGAGCAGAAAATGCGAATAAAATGGGCTTGAAAGTTGTCCTTTTCACATCTTGAAGCCATATCCCCCTTAAACCCTGCCTACCCAGCACAGCACCTCTATTCCCCCAAAACATTTCTTGTTTACACTCCCCAAGGAAATTACGGGACCAGGAGTGAGTAAGGGCGTATATTTTTTTTAGCTAATTTTCGTAGAACAAATTCGTTAACGCATTTTTGAATTTGTTATCGAAATATGATGTGTTTGTGAGAAAAAGATCTAGACGCTTTTCAAAACACTGTTTTCAGAAACCTTCATAGCCACCCCCCCGATCCACAAACCCCAAGAAAAATTTCTTGTTCACACTCCCCAAGGAAGTTACGGGAGCAGGAGTGAGTAGGGGTGCATAATTATTTTTTTTAGCTAATTTTTGTGGAACAAATTCGTTAATGCATTTTTGCATTTTTTATCGAAATATTATGTGTTTGTAAGAAAAAAACTGGACGCAGTAAGTGCGTTTTGGTAGCGAATTTTCGGTAAATTTGCAGTTTAGCTCCCGAGCTCTTTTCAAAAAACTGTTTTCAGAAACCTGCCTAGGGCCCCCCTGAATCCACAAACCCCAAGAAAAACTTCTTGTTCACACCCCCCAAGGAAGTTACGGGACCAGGAGTGAGTAGGGGTGCATAATTTTTTTTAGCTAAATTTCATAGAACAAATTCGTTCATGCATTTTTGCATTTTTTGTCGAAATATGATGCGTTTGTAAGAAAAAAATCTAGACGCAGTAAGTGCGTTTTGGTAGCGAATTTTCGGTAAATTTGCAGTTTAGTTCTCGAACGCTTTTCAAAAAACTGTTTTCAGAAACTTGCGTAGGCCCCCCCTGGATCCACAAACCCCAAGGAAAATTTCTTGTTCGCACTCTCCAAGGAAGTTACAGGACCAGGAGTGAGTAGGGGTGTATAATAATTATTTTTTAGCTAATTTTCGTAGAACAAATTCGTTAATGCATTTTTGCATTTTTTATCGAAATATGATGCGTTTGTAAGAAAAAAATCTGGACGCAGTAAGTGCGTTTTGGTAGCGAATTTTCGGTAAATTTGCAGTTTAGTTCCCAAACGTTTTTCAAAAAACTGTTTTCAGAAATTGCTGCATCTAGACTTTTGAAAAATGTTTATATATTTTCAAACAATAAATTTATTTCAATGAAATATGGTACATTGTTTCCACTATATAGGCAACCAAGTTTGATGCCTGCTTTCATCAAAGAAAGACATTTGCTATTAAAAATATTTTAAAGAAAATTCGCTACCATAACACACTTGCTGCGTCCAGAGATTTTTTTCCTTGGTAGACTCATTTAAACTGTCTGGAATGTAGGTGTCCCAAACAACATCTAACCTTTGGGCATTCTTCAGCTGTCTATAAAGGTAAGGTAGAAATATCTTATTAGTATACGGATTAAAGGTGTCGATACTAGTAATAGGCAGCCAGTGGACGATAACACCACCGTCCGGGAATTTGGAGTCATACGTTGAAGGGGGCTTTGATTGACCTGGCTGCTCAAGACATTGCAGTATCCCAGCATTGTTGGTTGGCAAATTAAGCTTACCAAAGTCTGAAATAAAAGGAGCGAACGACCGTATCTCATGCGCAAAAAACGAATTCAAATCAGCTCCCCGATTATATATATATATATATATATATATATATATATATATATATATATATATATATATATATATATATATATATATATATATAATAACCGATTTTGATTAAATTGGATGAATACCTTCCTTTTGCAAGTGGCTTGGATAAGTTCGTTAGTCAGGAAGAGAATTCCTCTTGATTGGGTCATGTATACAGAGGGTGCGCTCCTCCAGCACATCCCTGACAAAGTCCTGATACTGTCGTTTGCCTATGACCGCTAAGGTGCGTAAGGTTACAACCACCGACCGCTAATGTGATTAGAATGTGATTAGAATAACTCTGTGGGAAACACTTCATAAACAGAAATGAAATACAAAATGGTGAACATCTGCAACACAGCATCACACATTTCATTTTTATGGTTTGTGCAGTAGTGGTTCCTTGAAAAGAAAGATTCACATATGATATTTGGTCGTATTTGTCGGCCATTTTCGATTTTAGTGCTGTGCATGAAAATTGTTAGAAATTGGAGAGGGCTGCTGGGCTAACATTTATTAGTATACCCTAAGGTACCTTCGTATAGAATTTGGTGCTTTTACCTGCCATCTAATGGTAATTGTAATACCTGATAAATAAGTTAGCAACTTGTGCTTGCCCAAAGCACAACTTTGATAGTTTTAGCCAAATAAAGCAATCACAGCTTGTAAAGGTGGCATTATATATATATATATATATATATATATATATATATATATATATATATATATATATATATATATATACACAACATGGTTTGTGAAGCGAGTTACAAAATTTTGAAGTCGATATATCTTTGATAATGAAAGACATATTATATTGACAAAAAAAGATCAACAGGATGTGAAGGAATTGTTTACAAAAAGCAGCTATTTAAATGTAAGATAAATAAGTTCAGACGGGTCCTGGATATTCTTAGGAGACAAAGTAAGTTGCATTATGTATAGTATAGTTTATTTTGTATATAGATATTAAAATGTATTGTACCAATAAGTTGACATGTAAGAGGTACAATTTAGCTACAGATTTATATATATATATATATATATATATATATATATATATATATATATATATATATATATACCTAATCTAATAAATGTATAAATTGTTTTGTTTTTCTGTGCCACTATCTGAATGCTTTTTGCCAGAGTCTGTTATTAGCGGGCTTAATATAATGGAAAACTTATTTTATTTTACATTGAAAACTTTATGAACGTCTGCTTTACTATAGTGTTTACAATATCCAATAATTGTTCATTTTCAGTGATATTATTTACTGCAGTTTTACCCTCATATACTTGAATTTTTCCTCTTAAGATATTGCTTGTCTCTTTTATTTCTCTGTTTAATTCCATTAGAAGCTTATTTTCTTATTTTCAGACTTAAGTGATTCTATAAGGATGTCTTTAATGACTTCATCACTGCTATCCATGTCTTCTTCAAAATCTTCAATTTTCCGACTATCTCAATATTTTTTTTCGCAAAGAACATTTGTTATGGAATACTGTATAACAATTAGCACAGACACCAACTTGGGAGAGAACTTTCCTGAACGTCCACTCCGTTATCAATCTTGAATAACTATATATATATATATATATATATATATATATATATATATATATATATATATATATATATATATATATATATATATATATATATATATATATATATATATATATATATATATATATATATACCAAAATTCAAACTAACCCTGGATGTGTTTGTTCGTACGACTTCCATTTTTGCATAATTCCCTTCACTTGCAATTTATTATTACAAAAGTTATGAAAATTCGCTAGTATAACGTACTCGGCGAGTCCCGACGTTTCAACAATTAGCAATTTAATTCTTTGATCTTGGAGATTATTTGAATAAAGCCCAAAAAACACTTTCCTTGATCATTAAGATTTGAATTTTAAGCCAGGGTGGTCAAGTGAAATCCAGGGAAAGTGAAGTTATTTTTAACGTGGAAATCCTGTCCTTAACCACAGATATTTGTAGTGCGTATAAAAGCTAATACACATATGAACATTTCAATGGATGAAAATATATTTGCAATTTTAGAATTATTTCAAAAAATTTACACCTAATCTATACAAGACTATTCAAATTCAATTCAAAATGTGTTAAAAGTTTCAAGACAAGTAGCAACACCAACCCTTTTAATTTATCTTGCTTATAGCCTCGGAGTACGTTTTAGGACAACAGACTAATTCACTTTCAATTAGATGAAGTGGAAATAGCGCAGTGGATTAATTAATACCTAAATCACATTCCAGCACAGGAATTAGAAAGAAATCCGTTAATTCAGTTGTAGATAATACCCTATTTCTATTCGATGTTGTGAACCCCACAGCAGCCCGGGGGATACGGACAGAAACAACACGGGACCGCCACACATTAGCTCTGTGCAGCAGAGCCGTAGCCGGGGCCAGTGTTAAATATGCATGAGAGTCATCAGGATTGCGTGCACTCGGTGTCACTTTACAGCCTCCAGACATGTGATTACTGAAAGGCTTTACTTCAAGCGCTGCAGCGTACACTTTTACCCACTTTACAACTGATGCTGGCGCAGTCTTATACTCTAACAAAGTAACACAGTTTAATTAATACTGGTCTTGTCTCCGCTTAAGATTATCCCGAGCGAGATAAGATCCAAGTTATTGCAGACACGTTAAAATGAAAGAGAATTTTAATCACGGTTTGGAATTATTTTGTATCTTGGTTTGCTTAGTCGTTTTGTAGAATAGAAGATGAAAGGACACTTAATCTCTTACAGTTTCTATGGGGTAATTTATGAAAGATAAGGCCTATGGGTATCGAAGGCGTCGTGAGTCTTTTTGTTTTGCCACCACAAGAATGTTTACCCGGTTTTTAAATAGCTGAGTCTTTCTAAATATGTCGCCCACAACATCCAATCAAAGTTTCCCGTGCCTTCAACGAAATTTTTTACCACCCACATCTATTACTTGACATTCTATCCCGATTCATGCGTTCCACGTGACCAAACCCTATAAATACGCTGCTCTCATACTTGCCTTCGATCGACTTTTTCAGTTTGCATTTGTTCAAAATTCATGCATTCCCAGCTCTACCTTGTTTCGTTTTACGTGTTACTGGTTTTAAAATGTCCATTTCAACAGCATTGAAAGTTTATACATGATTCGTCTAACATATTCAGCTTTTACACCCGTACCTGTTATCGGGAACAGTACGCTGCACTATACAGCGTTTTTAGTTTCTTTAGGTATATACCTTTTCCTACAGTGATTATACCCATAGCTTCTAGCACTCTTCTATCAGTATTTACCGTCCTTTTTATCTATACCCATCTTGTCTGTGTGTCTAATGGCGGGCATCTGAATCAATGTCGAAGTCCCAGTCAATAACAAGGTCAAGTTTGAAAAAAAGTCTCGACACAGCATGGGCGTTATGGAAGTTAATTTTTATAAAAATGCTTTTAATAGCAAATACCTATGAAGCAGGCATCAACTTTGTTTTTCCGGTACAAACAATATAGTAGGAAAATCTATCATATTTTATCAGAATAACTTTATTTTTTGAAAATGTACACAAATCTTCCGAAAATAAATCTAAAATTTTTCGGAGAAAACTGAAATATGAAGAATTTAATGAAATTTCTCTACCAAAACGCCCTTTTACGTCTCGAATTTTTTTTCTTAGAAACATGATATTTCGATAAAAAATGCAAAAATGCAATAATATAAGGTACGTTTGAAAAAATTATATCACAAACAAGTTATGGGCCACCCTGTGATTGTCAAAATAATTTTTTGAGATGCAGCTAACAACACCATACAGTTTTTTCTTGTATCTTGTGTAATAACGAATATATTGAGCTTTACCGTAGAAGGCGTCACCCTGTATATATATATATATATATATATATATATATATATATATATATATATATATATGTATATATGTATATATATAAACCATGAAACCACTGAAACTAATCCCGGATATGGTTTCTAGAGATCCTAGTTGGTACTCATTTGAAGAATTTTTTTCTAAATTCAAAAGTCCTGTTACTGCCACAGCATCTGAGGAAGGTTCTATTTGAAATGAATTTCCTGGGAATACTTTGGTAAAATGAAGGACAATGACGGTTGAAGCTGAAACTTAAGGGTTTGTACAACACACTTCTTGTGACATTTTCTCTACATAACCCCATTTGCTTCACGTTCTTTGCCTAAAAGTAACCAATTTTGACGTTTCAAATCGTGACTTTGACGTTATAATTTTTATAGTTTATATAAAAATTTCAAAGCAATTTTTCTGACTGTTCTTGACGTTTTTGCGCCAAAAAAAATCTCTGTAATATAGAATAGATTTTGTTATCCACACAAAGTATTTAGTTTTTGTGCGGTTTCCTGGTCATTAGTGGCATCCAATAATTTTTTCTTTAGATGCCTATATCTTTTTTTTTCTTTTAACTTACAGATCTAAATTTTGGTACATAGTTGGTGTAACCTGCTTACCAAGTGTGGTTGTCCTAACTTTCTTATTTACGGAGATATAAAAAAATTTCGAAAGAAAATACAAAATTTTCCGCGAAAAACCGGACAGATTTTCCTGTCTAACGAACTTATCCAAGCCATTTGCAAAGGGAAGATACTCAACATATTTGATCGAAATCGGCCCATTATTTTTCGAGTTATCGGTAATATATATATATATATATATATATATATATATATATATATATATATATATATATATATATATATATATATATATATATCATCTTCATCATCAAGCAGCCCTCTGCGTCCACTGCTGGACATAGGTCTCCCCTAGTTGAGTCCATTATTTTCTACCTTGAGCGCTACGAATCCAGTTTTTTGTAATTTTGTAATGTCGTCTGTCCAGCGAGTTGGTGGTCTTCCTCTGTCTCTTATTGGATTTGGGTCTCCATTCAAGTAATCGTTTTGTCCACCTGTCATCTTGCATGCGAGCCACATGTCCCGTCCACTTCCATTTGAGTTTTGCCACATGTATGACCACATCAGTCACTCCAGTTCTTCTGCGTAATTCTTCATTTCTAATGTGGTCACGTAACGAAACGTCAAGCATCGACCTCTCCATTTTGCGCTGTGCTAGAGGTTTAGAGAAAACGGTACCTTGCTACCTTATACCACTCAGCATGCTCATCCACGATCTGCAAGGACTGCAAATATAGCAAAAGCTGTTTTAAACGCGGGTGAAGGAAATTTACATACAAGCGTAAGAAGGCTTACTGCTGAAGTGAATGTTTCCAAGTCTACAGTCCACAACGTATTAAAAGAACAGCGGCTGTTAATTTACCAGTTGTTTTCTTTCGAAACAAAATTTTACCTCCGAAAATTACAAAGCTACTTTGATAAAATTCGGTGGACATGTTGCCTTGGGAAAGACATGACGAATTACCAAAATTCAGCTTTCTAGGTTTACGGAAAATTGAGTTATTCAAATCTGAAGCAATTATTTTTAATATCAGACAGTATTTTTATTAACAATGATAAAAACTGGTTTATATATGAGATCTAGTATGTCTTAGTGGTTATGTTGTTACCCTGCAACGGAAAATTTGATATCATTGCGTAGGTCAGTTACACGCTCTATCAGTTTTATTAGTTGACTTGCATTATTAGATCGTTTAACTGTTTTCAATTTCATCTTACATATTATTTGTGTTGTTTGGGAATTTTAATATATTTCGGTATTTCGGTCGATTATTGTATGAATGGTCAAACCATGGCTGACGCTGAAAAGAATCTGACTAAAATTATCTATGAATTATGGTGCGAGGCATCAGTGTTTAGGAAGGCTTCTGTTATATTTACTGAGGTGAAAGACTGACAATAATCTTAAGAGGATAATCTAAGAATTATGTTTATTTCAATAACTGAACTAATATCTGGAGTTTAATAATCTTTGAAAACAGTTTAGCCTCTGCTTAGAGGATTCAAGCACAACCACACCAAAAAGTTGCATTCGTGTACAGTGGGAACAGTGATAGTAATCTTCTCCCTGCAATATATAATACGCGCCAAAGAAACATGGCTCTCATGATTATCAACAATAAGAAGGATGATATTTTCCTGTGTGAAATTCATTTGTGTTTGAATGTGCTTTCAAACATTTAAAAAAGTTGGAGAAGAAATTCACCCAGGCTGAGAACCAAGGGATAAGGATCCTATAGGTGGTCCAATTAGTTAATTTGCTTTCATTGGCTTTCTTGGATACACAAGTGCACGTAAAGTGTGGATTTTCGTGGGTGCGGGCGCATATGTGTGTGAGGGTGTGTGAGTGAATATGCATGAGTGGAGGAGTTGGGTGGGTGAGTATGTGTATAAACGTTTTGGTTGTATGTTGTATAAAAATTGCGGTTGTATGGATGTCATATTATTGTTTTAAAAGGAAAAGTATGAAAATGGAGACAAAAAGTTGAGGAAATGGCAGTTATATACAGTGTAGATCAAGCTGTGGTTTTTCCTTCTAAGATTAATCGTATGGCATTGTTTTTGAGTTTTTTTCTTGTTTTGTTGCTTTTGTTGCCTGTTTCGTTGTCTATCGTCGCATCTCCCAGCTTCTGAAGGTTAAGGTACAATTATTTAGGTTTAAGCCCAAATAAGAAGGAGGAAATGCTGGATAATGGAAGCGTTAAACGGTTTCATTTATGTGTTAATAATTATATAGAATTAATTTTAAAGAATACAATCATTTATGTGTTAATAATTATATAGAATTATTTTTAAAGAATACAAATAGATCATATTGACTTTGGTATCCAAAAAAATAATATTTCAATTGCATTAAGAAAATTGTGGTATTTAGAAGTATTTATAAAGAGCCTTGGTGGTTCAGTGGTGAGAATGTGTGCCTAGGAACCTAATGGTGATGGGTTCGATTCCCACTGGGTTCCCCTTTCACTTTTTCGGTAAATACTGTAAAATTAACACCAACGGAGGTTTTGGCAATGTCTTTGAGCTAGTTGAATGTCTGCACATTCTGCCCTTCGGAGTGGTCGTAAAGCCGTCGGTCCCGTATCCATGCGATGTTGGGCAAGTTAAAGACATATACCCTCCTTACAGAAAGTCGGGGGTTCAGCAAAATTTCCAGGATACTGAGGTGAACCTGCTCCCTGGCGTTGGTAATTGGCCATAGTCGCGGAAATAGACCGACGTTAAAGCAATAAAAACATACACAGAGAAGTAGTTATGATTATTAAGTTCTGGATATGATCTATCATGTTATTAAATGAATTAAAAATTGAATTTACTTGAATTAAATATGGGTTATACTGTTAACCAAATTAAATGTTGTTCTTTCATCTTCACAATATTAAAAGGTTGCTAAAAATTTAGTCTTACTTCACCAATCTGTTTCCTAAATTTGTTTTAGGATTATAACGACCACTGAGATTAACAAATAATTCTTCAGAAAGAAGAGACAATATACAAAACACCATGAATATTTTCGCCCATAAATCTCTAATTTTTTCATCTGCATAAGAAATACGGCGCTCGTGCTTTAATTACGCGTAATCAATTAGCTCTTGAAAGATATATATCACCTAGTCGTACAACAACTCATATTAAGATCCTGAAACATGAATTCCGGAGCAGTCTTCAAGGTGCCAGAGTGAGGTGCATGAAAGACAAGATTAAGTGAAGCAATTTGTCTTACATATGAATCCGGTTGATTAAGCTTACTCCTGCCATCATATTTCTCCCATCTCAGGAGATTCCTTATCCAATTATCTCAGCCAGATTCAATTATCGAGTTTAGGGATGCAATTTAGCTAACATATTTTTTATTCATGAAACACCACAGATTTTCGCGCTCTCCCTTCCCTGTTTTATCCCGATAAGATTGTGCGGTATGCATGAAAATCATTTGTTTACGTTAATGAACTTGGAGAGTTTCATTCTTTTAGGAATCTTTCGTTATTAAATCCTCGTTAAGGTAAGGGCTACTTTTTTCGTGCTTAAGGTAACGGAATATTTGCCGCTGAAATTTTTATACAGGAAAACAAACATACTGTTCGGTGTCTTAATAACCTAAGCTTTTCTTGAAGTTAAGGGATAGTCTAAGCTAAAAAAACCAATAAGTTTTTTCACATAATAATTAAGAGAGCCTTATCTTTTTATTGAATCCTTGTTAAGCACAATGGTACTCTTTAAGTACAGAGGATATTCGCTGACGAAATTTCTACAAAATTTAAAAAAATTATCGACGCAGAAAGTGCGTTTTGGTAGCGAATTTTCATAGAAATGATCTTCACTTTCTTACGAAATATAATTATATATATATATATATATATATATATATATATATATATATATATATATATATATATATATATACTATTAAGTGTGGCCCCCTAAAGATGGAAACACCCCTGTAAGTTTAGTATTTATAATTCGATTTTGATAAACAAAGGATCAAAAGATATGATATGACAAACTCTATAAATGGGGAAAAGGGTTAGGGCCATCTTTAGTAAGAGAATAAGTAAGCCTTTGCTTTAGGCTTACCTCGAAATAGATGCAGATCACATTTCATCAAAAAGAGGAATTACTAACCATTTTAGAGAAGTTTATTTGTATGACCCCTTTTATATGGAAACACCCTGTGTCTTTTATATTTATAACGCGATTCTTCTTATCGGGATCTCAAAAGATAGGAAAGGAAGAAGTCTATAGATCCTGTAAAAATTGTTTCCTATGCCATTCGATCACGGCCTACTAAAACTATTTTCACATGTCATAGCATTTATAAACTTTTTTTCTTCAACTCTAGAGATGATGTTGACTTTCATATTTGGCAATAATGGAGCTTTTTTCATGAAATTGGGTAGGTAGCAGTCTTGAAGAATGACAAATCCAGTGGCGTATCTATTTTCTCCCTAAAACTAACCCTATTTTTTAAAAATAATTTTTGACATACAGCACATTTTTCACAGGATCTATAGACTTTTTAATTTTAATTTTTTGAGATCTCGATTAACAGAATCGAGTTATAAATATAAAAGTTACAATGTGTTTTGATATAAGAAGGGTCACACAAATAAACTTCTCTGAAATAGTTAATAATTCTGCTTTTTGATGAAATTTCTCGGACAATGGGCTAATTGATAATTATCCGCAGTCAAAATAATCGCAAACAACATGATGAAATTTGATATGTATATATTTCGAATTATGCCGAATGCAGTGACGAACTTATTTTCTTCCGAAAAACGACCATTACCCTTTTCCAATTTTTTGACATAGAAAAAATACATTAGTAAGCCTTGGTCAGGTGACATTGAGAACAATTTTCTTAGCATGTATAGAGTTTCTCATGTTGTATCTTTTAATCTTTTGTTTATCAAAATCGAATGATAAATACAAAAGTTACAACGGTGTTTCCATAAAAAATGGGTCATACTATATATATATATATATATATATATATATATATATATATATATATATGTATATATGTATATGTATATATATATATATATATATATATATATATATATATATATATATATATATATATATAAATTGAAACTCACTTTGCTAATCATACAGTTTAGCTCTTCCTACCGACCAGATTCTGGCGCACACAAATTTCTTTATGCACATACATGTATATGTGTACATGCGGTAAGATATTACCGCAACTCCCGGGAGTATGAAGTGATGGTGGCTAGCCAGTGTTGTAATTCAATGCCCGTTGTAGTATTAGCCAGGGGAGTATTTTTTCGCTGGCTAGTTTTCTTCCTCCAGCTACCTTCTTGCTGTACTGTGTGTACGTGGAAGCCTAGAACAGTCACAACAACAGAGATGACGCTTTGCGCTATTTTCCTTTTGCATATATATATATATATATATATATATATATATATATATATATATATATATATATATATATATATATATATATATATAATTAAGTCCTTACCATAGCGCACTTTGTGCGTAAGTGTTTTTTCGAATATAGTTTCTTAAAAATTCGCCGCCACAATACACCTTTGCTACGTCCAGACTTTACTTCTCTGTACTTAATTAAGAAACTATATTTGAAAAAACCCTAGCATCCCTAGCAACCCCCAAGGATACATTTTGAGTTAGATCACTATACCGGTGTCTGAGATGCAAGTCCCAAAAAACATAATTTTTTTATTTTTGAACATCCCTGTATTACATGTTAATTGACGTTTTATTGACACGGAATTTTGGTGACCAGTAATAATCTATACGGTGAGTTATTGTCCTCTATTAACATTTGAATATGTGTCAGTAGCGTATGTTCTTATGGGGCTTCAAAATATCGATTATATGAAAAATAATACTTCCTTATCTTTTTAACCAAATACAGTATTTATTCTGGACAAAACAATAATAAACATAATTTTTTATAAAAATATTAAGTAGAAAGCACCCTTGAAAACTCCTGCTTATCAATTATTGTTATCTGAGATGTATGCCACATGCATTCAGTATTTTTTCACTTCCCAACATCCCCGTATTGCAGTTTTCCATATAAAAACTTGACTCTCACAACTGGTTAAGGAACTTGGCATTCGGAAAGGATTTTTGAGTGTAATGAAACAAACTGAAAATCTCTAGGTGATTTAGGAGCTTCGCAAACCCTGTTATATATATATATATATATATATATATATATATATATATATATATATATATATATATATATATGAAACTGTATTCGGATGTAGATATATGGATTCTTAGGGCTTTAATTGGGGCTCATTTGAAAAAATTTGTCGAAAATTCGAAAGTCGTTACCCCTCTACTAGCGAAATTTTCTTTATGAAAATTCGCTCAAAAGATGCATGTTTCCCTGACAATCTTCTATTTGAAATACAAAGGAACCGCTAAATAATTTTACAACTTTAGTAAATTCTATGTTATTGCATTTTTGAGATAGCTAAAATGTTTTCAAACACAACTACTTTGATTAAATGAAAGCGACCTTTTGAAACACAACCTATTGATCGGTTATACCCAGGCGCCAGTAACTACATGTATTAATAATTGAGTTTACAAGGGTTAAATTGCAGGCGTACTTGTGTAAACGCATATCTCTCATATTTCCATGCAAATTTTCTCATGAACATGTGAACTCATGCAGCTGTCAATTCCAAGACGTCTAAGAGTCTGGAGGCATACTAAAAAATCAAAAAAATGATTGATACGGTATAACTGGCATAAATGTCTATACCGAATCAAAAAAGTGAAAAGTCTGGACGCAGCAAATGCGTTATGGTAGCGAATTTTCATAGAAGTTTTTTAATGTTAAATATGTTGTTTTTTAAGACGCATCACATTTAGTAGATAGTACAACCTTTATAGTAGAAACAATTTACCATATTTTGCCAAAATAACGTTTTCTTAAAAAAATTACAAATATTTCCCGAAAACATATTCATAGTTTTCCCGTAGAAACTAACCTAACTTTTCTGGTCAACGAACCTATGCGAGAAATTTAGGCACAAAGTACACCAGCCCAGATATAATTATTCACAGAAAGCTTTTTGACAGAAATTTAAAAATGCTGACCTAAAAATTTGCAGACCTAAAAATTTGCACAGAATTAGTTTCACAACTCGCCATTTTTTTACAAAGATTGGCCAAGTAATCTTACACAACAATTATATAAAAGTATTTTTGCGAAATGATTTTGAGAAGTTTTTTACACGAAAACTAGAAAACATTTTTTACGTCAATTCGCAAACATTTGTTTTTTTGCGAAAATTTGCTGAAAAATACATAAAGTTCAAATGATATGCCTAATCTGTAAGTAATATAGAAAAAAAAGGAAAAGTTGAAACAGTGAAAGTAAAGAAAAATATACTTAAGCGGAAAAATACTCATATTTTCATGTCACAAGCTGTCAGAAAGAAGAACATTATTTTAGCCTGTCACTTTAAAGTTTCATTTGACATTTGTAAAAACAATTTATCAACTACTTATATATTATGAAAATGTAAACATAGATAATCATATCAAATCACTAGCTGTTAGAAATAGGAAAGTTGCTTTAGCCTGTCAATTTAAAGTTTCATTTTACATTTGTGAAAACAATTTATCAACTACTTATATAAGGGACCTCGGTGGTTCAGAGGTAAGAACGTGTGCCTTTGAACCGAAGGGTACTGGGTTCGATCCCGGCGTACTCCTTTCACTTTTTCAGTACAAACTGTAAAATTAACATCAACCGAGGTTCTGGCATTGTATTTGAGCAAATTGAATGCCTGCACATTCCACCCTTCGGAAGGGTCGTAAAGCCGTCGGTCCCGTGTCCATGCGATGTTGGGCACGTTAAAGATCCCTACCCTCCTTACAGAAAGACAGGGGTTCGGCAAAATTTCCAGGATAGTGAGGTGAAACTGCTCCCTGGCGTCGGTGATTGGCCATAGTCGCGGAAATAGGCCGACGTTAAAGGAAAAAAAAACTACTTATATATTATGAAAATGTAAACATGGATTACGTATCCTACCAAATTAATGATTTCGTACCTTTTCAGTACCAAAATTAAGTCAAATATTTTAAGGTTTTTCTTTCGCTAAATTCGCTAAATCATTGCATAATCTGATCGGTTATTAGAATTTGAATAAAAAACTGAAAAAACCTGATCCTACATGAATCATGGTGTGCGATTATAAAGTCAAATAATTCCAAAGCTAGAGACTTTAGGTATAGGGAGTGTTATACAAAAGTTGAAGCAGAAATCCAGAATAGAGGTTGTTCCTTTTAAAAGAATTTAGTTGCGGCATTTTGACTTTTTTCAAACTCAGCTTCTATTTAAGAGCCCCTTGTATATGGCATATCAATTTTCTCGACGAATTATATAAACGAACACCTCTCTGAATGCGTCAATTTCATGGGACTCTGCTATCTATTGGTAAAAACGACGTATCCGGATTTTTGATATGTGGCAAAAACGTGAAAAGTTGCATAACAATTAAAATAGCTCGAAAACGATTAACGATATCATTTTTCCCTTACAATCATGCAATATATTATAATTCGATGTGAAATGCAAAAATGCAATAATATAAGGGCTGTTCTGTCAAAAAAAGGCAAATTTGTATCACTAACGACTTATGGGCCACTCTGTGAATGTCAAAATAATTTTGTAAGATGCAGCTCAAAACACCCTATAATTAGAGTGGGTATATAATTTTTCTCGTATCTTGTATAATAACGGATGTATTGATCTTTGCCGTATAAATGCGCCACCCGGTGTATATATGTAAAAAAAAACTGAAGTCGACTCCGGATAGTGGGCTCTAGGAGCCTAGTTCGCGCTTATTTGAAGAAATATTTAAAAAATCCAATTGGCGCTGTCTCCTCAATGGCGATTTTTTTCTGCGATAATTCGTTAAAAATTGTGGACTACTAAACTACAAACTCTATAACTCATACTACTGCCAAAGCATTAGAGAATGGGTTTGCTTGAAATTAATTTTCTGCAAATATTCCAGTAAATTGAAGGACAATGACGGTTGATGCTGAAACTTAAGGCGTTGTAAAACACACTTCTTAAGACATTTCTTCTACATAACCCGTATTCGTTTCAGGTTATTTGTTTAAAATATGCAAATTTTGACGTTTTACATTGCGACTTTGACGTTTTAAGAAAAAAGTTATAAATTTTTTAAAGTAGTTTTTCGGCTATTTCTTAAAGTTTTTGCGCAAAAAAAAATTATCTTCCCCTCTAAAATACAAGAGATTTGTTATGCACACAACATATTTTGGTCTTGTGCGTTTCTCTGATCACCAGTGGCTACCCTTTTTTTAATAGTTATAACTTTTTTTTAACTTAGTCTAAGTCTTGGTACATAGTTTACTTTTTCTAATATAAATCTGCGCACCAAAGTTGCTTGCCGTAGCTCTGTTATTTCCGGAGATACCAAAATTTTCCGATAGAAAACCGAATCCAGCGCTTCTCAGTATTACCCAGGTCTAGAAAAGCAATAAATGTATCTCTATTTTTCACAAGATTTTACGTCGGTCGCGTTTTTGAGTACCTATATTAAAGTTAAATAAAAATCCGTTAATATATTTCTCTGGCAATTATTTATACACAATCAATAATTTCAAACAAGTAGCTGCAGAAAAGTTTTCAAAGCGTAAAATCTTAAAAAGCCCTAAATCTAGATAGAATATTGAAGAAAAAAAAACAATAAAGCGTTATTTCTCATTCAGAGTCCAAGTTAACTTTAAGCTGTCAAACATTTGCTATATCGAGCCGCATAGTAGCAAGTGACTCAATGGACAGAGACAGTGACGCCATTAAAGTACAATAATTTCTATGATTAATAGAAACGTGTAAAACATTCCATATGTACAAAAACATTTGAATTATGCTTCTACTGGAAACGGAACTCAAGACCCTTGGCACCACAGGCAAACATTCTCACCATTGTAACACTGTCACTGCAAAATTATATCGGCACTTCACGATTGAGTATAAGTATTAAAAATTAATAAAATATTACATAAATTATAACCTTATTAAATATATTTAACGAAATTACAAACGGCAAGAATTTAATTCAAAATTATAAAATAAGAAAGACCACCTTTAATTTTATTACCAACCACTTAACAGGCATTATTTAAGGAGCTACGGAATTAGGAAAGAAGAGGAAGTTGCAAGTTGTGAGACATTTCCTAGTCATTAATTTCAATAATAAACATCTACCTATCTCTACTATCCTATTCGTCAGAAGGAGTGTGCTATTTCTTTTCATTGTCAACAGTAACCTTGTTAATCATAATGTATGTATACTCCAACAGGGGTGTTCGGCTTACGTTCACCCCGCTTCACACAGTCCCTACGGGGATACATCCCTTTCTTTTGAACCCTTAACGTCATTAGCTGACTCCTGTATTCATCTCTCGTGCTCTGTTTAAAGTAATATGAACCACCACTACTATTATTAATTTATGTGCTCTTCTAGAATTGAAAGAAACCTAGGCAGAAACAAATGTATGTGATGCAGAAATTTAAAATAAGTGTAATATTCTGGTGCTTTTAAAGTATGTTAATAGATATTATTATAGTAATTTTTTTTTTAATATTTTTTATGGTATGGTACTAGCAAGGCGTAAAACAATAATGTGTTTGAATAGAGAGAATACAAGAAGGGATGGGATCTACACAAACAAAAAATGTAAAGGCACTCCGAGCAAGAAGCCAATAAGGAGCAGATGCAGTTTGTAAAGAACAAGTGTTTCATGAAATATGTTTCACAGTCTTAAGTTTCTTCTTCAGTAGTTAATTTTCTTGAGTTAATTAAATTGTCTCCAGAAATTTTATTTTCCTTTTTCGAGTTTGGATATGTAACGACGGTAACATTTTGTTGTTGTTATTTGTTTCTTTAACGTCGGTCTATTTCCGCGACTATGGCTAATCACCGACGCCAGGGAGCAGTTTCACCTCACTATCCTGGAAATTTTGTCGAACCCCCGCCTTTATGTAAGGATGATAGGGATCTTTAACGTACCCAACATCACATGGACACGGGACTGGCGGCTTTACATACCCCCCCCCCCTCCCCGAAGAGCAGAACCTGCAGACATTCAACTTGCTCAAATACAATGCTACAACCTCGGTTGATGTTAATATTACAGTATGTACTGAAAAAGTAAAAGGAGAATCCTGTGATCGAATCCAGGGCCCTTCGGTTCAGAGGCACACGTTCTTAATACTGAACTACCGAAGCTCTACGTTAACATTTGGGACAGTCAATTATTCCTGAAGGGGTGACCGGCTATAACGAAGGTGAATGTCACATTCAATGATTTATAGACGATTATGCTCTTTATTTAATTTGTCTAAAATCTTTGCAATTTTGGAGCAGATCTGTTTTAGGACTCTCGCATAAAAGCGACAATATTTTAGCGAATGTGAAAGAAGGCATTTTAATGGAAACTATATCTTTAAAAGCTATCAAAAAAATAATGAAGTGTTAATCTCACTGAAATAATAAATCCTTTTGCTGTAAGTTATAAAATTATCGCAGGAGCGGAGGGGGAAAATCTACTAATGCAAGTGTACATAATTTTGGTTTGGCTCAACCGAATTGGTTGACATCTGCCTAGTTTAAGAAAGGAAGGTCTCTTAGTTAAAACAAATTAAAGCTACGGCACTTTGATATTCGCTGGTTCGCGAGGGGACGCTATTTCAAAAACTTCCCTTTAATTTTTGTTTCGAAATTTTAAATGGAATTACATAGTTATTATATCATAATCGGCAAGCAAAATAAATTTCCAAGCGGATATGTGAAAGTTTCAATTCGATATATCCATTAGTTTCGGAGTTATAGCCAAAAGAATAAATAATGTTAATTTAAGAAAAAACAATTGTGTCCAAAGGTTCATGGCCAAGCGTGCTATCACAAACAATTTTCACTTTTTAAGTGAACTTTATTTTTAAAAAAAGCCTGGACGCAGCAAGTGCGTTATGGTAGTGAATTTTCATAGAAATGATCTGGCACAAAATATTTTATTATTACTTTTTTTTCTTGTAACATAGAAATCTAAATTTTGGTGTATAGTTTACTTTTTATATCGTAAACCTACCTACCAAATTTGGTTATCACAGATATTATATTTTTTAAGATAAAAAAATTTTCAAATGAAAACTCAAAATTTTCCCGGAAAACCTCGTCCGATTTTCTTGACTAACAAACATATCAAAGCCATTTACAAAAGGAAGGTATGTGCCAAATTTTATTAAAATCGGCTTATTACTTTTTGAGATATGAATTTTTTTCGAATGAAAACTCAAAATTTTCCCGGAAAACCTCGTCCGATTTTCCTGACTAACGAACTTATCCAAGCTATTAACAAAAGAAAGGTACGTGCCAAATTTTATCAAAATCGGCCCATTATTTTTTGAGTTATCGGTGTGATACATATATATATATATAAATATATATATATATATATATAAATATATATATATATAAACATATAAAAATTGAAACTGACCTCGGATATGGGTTCTAGGGGTCCTAGATCGCGCTCATTTGAAGAAATTTTTTCAAAATTCAAAAGTCGAGATCTCCTCATTAGTGAATTTTTTCTAAGAAAATTCACTAAAATGACATCCCGACTTTTGAATTTGGAAAAAATTCTTCAAATAAGCGCGAACCCATATCCAGGGTCAGTTTCAATTTTTTATGTTTATATATATGTATATATATATATATATATATATATATATATATATATATATATATATATATATATATATATATATATATATATATATATATATATATATATATATATATATATATATATAATGGTTTTTAATTGATTTTAATCAAATTTTCTGAGTACCTTCCCTTTACAAGTGGCTGGGATATGTTCATTAGCCAGGAAACTCGGCTCAGGTTTTCCCGGAAAATCTTGTGTCTCCTTCCGGAAAAAAATTATATATCCGAAATAACAAAGTGAGGACAACCAAATTTGGTTCGGGTGTTTGTATTAAAAAGAGTGAATCATGTACCAAAATTTAGGTCTGTGGGTTTACAAACAAAAAAAGTTATGGGCATTTAAAGAAAAAAATGGGGGTTTTCTCAAAATGTGAAAGTCGCGATTTGAAACGTGAAAATTGGCAACATTTAGGCAAAGAACCTGAAACAAATACGGATTATGTAAAGAAAATGTCGCAAGAAGGGTGTTCTGCTAACCCTTAAGTTTGTGCTTCAACCGCCATTGTCCTGCAAAATAGCCACAGAACATCCAAATTATAAAACAACTTTGCTGGTGGGGAATATAATTGTTATTATACAAAATACGAGAAAAACTATATACGTTAATTATAGGGTGAGCTGCATCTTAGAACATTATTTTGACAATCACGAGGTGACCCATAAGTCGTTGGTGATACCTACAATTTTTTTCGAACACCCTTGTAGTATTGCATTTTTGCATTTTTTATCAAACTATGATGCATGTTTGTAAGAACAAAATGTAGGCGCAGTAACTGCGTTTTGGTAGAGAATTTTCATTAAATGCTTCCAATTTCAATAACTCAATTTGCTATTAACCTAAGGTTTGTTGGCTACGAAACCAGTTTTCTGGGAAACATTTTAAGTTTAATTTCGGATTTTTTTTACATTTTCAAACAATAAGTTATTGTGATAAAATATGGTACACTGTTTCTACTCTATATAGGTTATACCGGTAACCAGATTGATGCCTGCTTGCATTAGAGAGACATATTTGCTATTCAAAACATTTAAATGAAAACTAACTTCCATAACGCACTGGCTGCGTCCAGACTTTTTAATGCCATCTTTTAACTCTATTATTTTACACTCTAAATTTATTGTTATCTCCTGTCTTGTTTTTGTGTGCCCTCATTCACACTTTATCCAGGCTAAGGACTGGTCCAAACTATGCCAACCGCAAGATTTGAAGCGTGTTTAAAGGTCAACGAACCAAAACAACAATAAAAAAAAATCGGGACGCAGCAAGTGCATTGTAGTAGTGAATTTTCATAAGAATTGTACACTATTATTATATTACTGAAATTAATACTTTAAACTTACACAGACCTTGAAGATCGATCTCAGAGGTCCTAGTGTGCGCATATTTGAAGAACTCTCTGTCACCATCGATATCTCTCTATTATCAGAAAAATCTTGAGTTCTAACTTCTTTTGAGAAAAATGCCCAAAACTCAATTTTCTATGAAACTAAAAATTAAATGTTGCTATATCTGTAGATAGTGTAAGTCTCTTTAAAAGAAACTTGTATTACAAGTTTCATTAAAGTTACAAAAGCTTTCCAACTGACCTCATGTTTAGAAAAGTAAAGTATCTGTCGTATTATAAACGTAGCAGTTATTTTCCCTTATTAATCGCCAAAGTGATTTCGTTTTACTCAACCTAACCAAACCGGTTTTTTTAATTTCAACAATAACAAAATGTCTGATGAAAATTATAATTTCAGACTCAAACGTGACAAAGTTATTCTGATATTCTGGAGTTTTAAACAAAAATGAGATCTTGATCAAAACGTATGAAATCTGTGCACTACTGTTTCTCCAAATATCAAGAGTCGAAGACGCAGCAAGTGCGTTATGGTAGTGAATTTTCATAAAAATGATCTGGCACAAAATATTTTATTATAACTTTTTTTTCTTGTAACATAGAAATCTAAATTTTGGTGTATAGTTTACTTTTTATATCGTAAACGTATCTACAAAATTTGGTTAACATAGAGTTTTTATTTTTTAAGATAAATTTTTTTTTAAATGAAAACTCAAAATTTTTCCGGAAAACCTCGTCCGATTTTTCTGATTAACGAGCTTATCAAAGACATTTACAAAAGGAAGGTACATGCCAAATTTTATCAAAATAGGCCCATTATTCTTTGAGATAAAAATTTTTTTTGAATGAAAACTCAACATTTTCCCGGAAAACCTCGTCCGATTTTCCTGGCTAACAAACTTATCAAGGCCATTTATAAAAGGAAGGTACATGCCAAATTTTATTTAAATCGTCTAATTACTTTTTGAGATAAGAATTTTTTTCGAATGAAAACTCAAAATTTTCCCGGAAAACCTCGTCCGATTTTCCCGACTAACGCACTTATCCAAGCTATTTACAAAAGAAACGTACATGCCAAATTTTATCAAAATCGGCCCATTATTTTTTGAGTTATCGGTGTGATACATATATATATATATATATATATATATATATATATATATATATATATATATATATATATATATATATATATATATATATATATAAATATAAATATATATATAAATATATATATAAATATATATATATATATATATATATATATATATATATATATATATATATATATATATATATATATATATATATATATATATATATATATACATATATAAACATATAAAAATTGAAACTAACCCCGGATATGGGTTCTAGGGGTCCTAGTTCGCACTCGTTTGCAAAAATTTTTTCAAAATTCAAAAGTCGGGATCTCCCCATTAGTGAATTTTTTCTACGAAAATTCACTAAAAATAATAATAAAAAAATCTCGGGACGCAGCAAGTGCGTTATGGTAGTGAATTTTCATAAAAATGTTTTTATTGCAAATATGTGTGTTTTCTTTTTAAGAAAGCAGACATCAATTTTGGTTACCAGTATAACCTATATAGAAAAAGCAGGCATCAAATTTGATTACCAGTATAACCTATATAGTAAAAACAATGTGCCATGTTTCATCAAAATAACTTGATTGTTTGAAAACGTACAGAAATTTCCAAAAGTAAACCAAAAGTGTTACTGAAAAAATCCGTTTCTTGGTCAGGTCAGGTCAGGTCAAAATTCGCAACCACAACGCACTTGCTGCCTCCAGAATTTCTTAACTTACAAACATGCATTATATTTCTAAGGAAAATGCAAAAAAATTAGGCGTTTTTCGACAAAAAAAATTATTTGTATCACCAACGACTTATGGGCCACCCTGTGATTGTCGCAATAATTTTTTAAGATGTAGTTCAAAACACCGTATAATTAATGTATACAATATTTTTTCATATCTTGTATAATAACGAATATATTGAGCTTTATTGATTTTTTACGAAAATTCGACAAAAATTATATACCATTAAACAATAAACTCTATAGCTAAGGCTACTGCCAAGCATCAGAGAAAGGGTCTATTAGAAATGAATTTTCTGGAAATATTTTAGTAAAATGAAGGACAATGACGGTTGAAACTAAGAGTTCGGTGTATGTAAAACATTCTTCTTGAGACATTTTCTTTCCATAGCCCGTATTAGATTCAAGTTATTTGCCTAAATGTTGCGAATTTTGACGTTTTCAATTGTCACTTTGACGTTTTGAGGAAACCCCCAATTTATTTTTCTTTAAATGCCCATAACTTTTTTGTCTTTTGACCTACAGAGCTAAATTTTGGTAGGTGGCACACCTATAACGATATAAACCAGCTTACCAAATTTGGTTGCCCTTACTTTGTTAATTTTGGAGATATAAATATTTTGCGAAAGAAAACACAAATTTTTCCGGGAAAACCTCGGCGGATTTTCCTGGCTAACAAAATTATCCAAGCGACTTGCTAAAGGAATGTACTCACCAATTTTGATGTTTAAAATCGCAATTTTGACGTTTTGAGGAAAATCCAAATTTATTTTTCTTTGAATGCCTGTAACTTTTTTATCCTTTAACCCACGGAGCTAAATTTTGGTAGGTAACTTGCCTATAATGATATAAATCCGCATATGAAATTTGGTTGCCCTTACTTTGTTGATTCCGGAGATATAATTTTTTTTCGAAAGAAAACACAAAATTTTCCGGGAAATCCTGGACCGATTTTCCTGGCTAACGAACTTATCCAAGCCATTTGCAAAAGGAATTTATTCACCAAATTTAATCAAAATCGGCCCATTAGTTTTTGAGTTATCGGTGTGATACATACATATATATATATATATATATATATATATATATATATATATATATATATATATATATATATATATATAAATATATAAACATATAAAAATTTAAACCGACCCCGGATATGTGTTCTGGGGGGCCTAATTAGCGCTCATTTGAAGAAATTTTTTCAAAATTCAAAAGTCGGGATCTCCTGATTAGTGAATTTTTTTTAAGAAAATTCACTAAAAACAGTCATCGATCTGGAATCGATCACGCAACCTTCTGCGTAGAAGACAAGCACGCTACCACTGAGCTATCTAAGGACACGTTAACTAACGTTTTGATACCTGATACTTGACACCGGCTTCATGGCCGGGATATTATATTGAAATTATAGGTAACAATTAATTACATAATTAGTAGAATTGCCACTAAAACATATTCAACAACAGTTTCGGTCTTAAGTGACGTCTTATATATATATATATATATATATATATATATATATATATATATATATATATATATATATATATATATATATATATATATATATATTGCTATGGTACGAAATTTTAATTGTTGAGCATTTTTACTTTTTTTTGGCAGTCAAACAGGGATTTATTAATTTACACTACTTCCTGTCCTTCTCACAGTCAAATCTCGAATCCCAATTACACTGTCACCTTACATTCTGGCTGTTTCATCTCGAACGCCCTCGAATAATGACACACTCCCCACTTTAAAAATGTTCGCCTCTATAAAACTTAGAACGTCTCTCCCCTTTTGACACAGGCTGTGCCACAGAGCTCACTAGCATGCTACCTCGCTATCGCCCAAACTGCTTATCAGGCAAAAAACCGTATCAACGTTTCACTGATAACATTGTGTACCTTTTTGAATTTAATCACAATAATTTTTATCTTTAACCTTTACTCCTAAATACAATGTGTCTATACATACATTACATCTATTCAATTCGAACATATAAAATATTTTCCTTAACCAAAATAATTTTATTATAAGTAAACCCAACGCGTTGTCTTCTATTCTTTAGATTCCAATAATATTTATCACTTGATCAAAATATCCAACACTCTTTTAACTATGCAGTGCATTTAAATTTCCGGATGCATAAATTTTATGTACACGACTCGTTTTTGTCCACAAAAAGGTTTCTATTTTTAAGCTATATTTGCTATTATATATATATATATATATATATATATATATATATATATATATATATATATATATATATATATATATATGAGACATACTTGGTTCTCGAGTTGAACAGCATCCGGATTTTATGAAAACTCGACGTTTCGCCTCCTGTTTTGGAGCCATTTTCAAGAGGTAAAGGAAATATATAAGGACACTCTAAGGCCTCAATCTGCCTACTCCTTAGAGCGGTGGACAAAGGTGGGTTGGGTTGGTTTCAAGAGGTAAAGGAAATATGTAAGGACACTCTAAGGCCTCAATCTGCCTACTCCTTAGAGCGGTGGTGGGTTGGGTTGTGGTAGCCGATTACGGGAACTCAATCTGCCTACTCCCCAAATCTCTCCGGAGATAGTCTGTGTCAACCCTAGGCCTCAAAGAGATCTGGGCCTAGGGTTGAACACACTGAGACCTCACAGACGATCTCCGGCGAGATTTGGGGAGTAGGCAGATTGAGGCACCGTAATCGAGCTACCACTCCACCCCAATCCCATACTAACTTCAATATTTTCAGTGAACTGGAAATTTTAAGAAACCCACGTGCGTGAATTTTCAGAATTCAATTGTGAACCGTACTCCAGAAACGGCTAATGGAAGGTCTCTGTGGGACAAGCCTGTCTAGCAGTCACACGAAAATAGCGTATTCAGGGAGGTTTCCGTTTATATTATTCGTCAAGAAAAACCAGATATCATGTACAGAACGCTCTCAAATAATGATTGAATGTGAAAAAATTCAAACTGCCATAGCTCCATTTTCTGAAATGGAACAGTCTGTATGTTTCTTCAATTTGAATTACACATTATGTAATCTAAACCTTTTATATTTTCTCAGCAAATTTTCGTGCAAAATATATCGGACACTTTTCGTAGAAATAATTTTTTATCAAATTGTTAAATGTTACTGATTAATAAGTAATGTTTAATACGGTATTGTAAAAAAAAAATGTTTGCGAAATCACATTTTTGTGATTAACTATATCTTGCCAAATGTAGTTGGTTCATTGGCACGGAAAATCGTTTTTTCGGGACAATTTTATCTATTTTCGGAAAATTTTTATATGAAAAAAATAAGACAAAAAAGACATATTTCAAGGCAGTAAAGTTATTTTACTGTCTTTCATTAAACAAAAGACATATTTGGAATTACAAATATTTTTATGAAAACTCACTACAATAACGCACTTGCTGCGTCGAGACTTTTTTGGGTATGTATAAGAAAACGTATGCCAGTATAACGGCCACAAATAATCCACTGATGGTCATTGTTTTGCTGAGCAGTTATAATATTCTTTTGAAAGATGTATTAAAGATAAAAAAGTTTGCACAGAACTTTCCTCTCTGTCGTAGACACGAAGGGACTTTAACAAGACGGGGGTTTTAAAATGTCAAATGCAATGCACGAACTGCTTCCTAATGTAAATTTAATCTTATACTGTGCAATGGGATCACAGATCATGTTACGTCTGAGAGGTTGACGGGAATAAAGAATAAATAGCTTTGTCTGCCCCAACATAATTAATTTCCTTTGTACAGTTGATCAAAGATAAAGTGATTTTAGTGAATTTTTATTAAAAAAATTCACTAATAGAGAGGTATCGATGGTGAGACTTTGCAAAAATTCTTTCAAATGAGCGCGAATTAGGACTCCTAGAACCCATATCCGGGGTCAGTTTGAATTTATATATATATATATATATATATATATATATATATATATATATATATATATATATATATATATATATATATATATATATATATATATATATATATATGTGTGTGTGTGTGTGTGTGTGTGTGTGTGTGTGTGTGTATCCGTCTGATAACTCAAAAAATAATTAACCGATTTAGATGAAACTGGGCAAGTGCCTTTCTTTTATTAATGGCTTGGATGAGTTCGTTGGCCAGGAAAATCGGACGGGGTTTTCCGGGAAAATTTTGAGTTTTCTTTCAAAAAAAAATTTTTTCCCGAAAATTTCGATAAAATTTGGTCTACATATTGCTTTGGGAAATACCTATGTGCCAAAATTCAGCTTTCTAGGGTTACAGAAAATTGAGCTATTCAAATTTGAAACATTTATGTTTAAATCATAAGTATGTGGTTGCTGTTGGTTAGTCAATGCTTCTGTTATTGTCATTGACTCATGAAATTCATTTTTAACTTTCAGAGAAATGTCAATAATACTGAATTCACTGATTGTTAATCATTGGAAGCATTTACGATTATATATAACCATATTGTAATTTATTATCATTTATCACCTCTGTAGTATAATTATTTTCTCCTTACAACTCGCAGCGTTTTTAGTCAATTGTTGTTATTAATAGTCAATAGTTTCTTTGCGAATACACACACCTTCCATTGACTTCTGCTTCTGCCGCTGTTACAGTCCTTTTATTTAGAGGCAGAGTTGTAACCACTCATACAAACAGTGTTTTTTAACCACGTGGCTGGTGGACTGACCGAATTCATTCACAGTTGCTGTTGATTTACTCATATTCTCTTAATATGTTTGAAGATGTGGTGTCTACTTCATTCCAAGTCACTATTAACCGACTATTTATGAAATCAAATAAGTAAATTAAATATGTAGTGTATTAAGACAAGGGAAAAAGAAATAAAACATATATAACTGTGCACATTTTGATTATATTTTAGGGTGCTTGAGAGAGGTATTGTCACAGCATAATATTTTATTAAAGTTCATTTGTAAATAGGTTTAATTTATATATATATATATATATATATATATATATATATATATATATATATATATATATATATATATATATATATATATATATATATATATATGATAACTCAAAAAATTATTAACCGATTTCGATGAAACTTGGCAAGTGCCTGTCTTTTATTAATGACTTGAATGAGTTCGTTATCCAGAAAAATCAGACGGGGTTTTCCGGAAAAATTTTGAGTTTTCTTTCGAAACATTTTTTTTCTCTGAAAGTAACAAAGCTGTTTTAATGAAATCTACTATATATGTTGCCTCAACCTTACTACGTACCAAAATTCAACTTTCTAAGTTTAGAGAAAATTGAGTTATTCAAATTTTAAATTTTCTTTCGAAAAAAATTTTTTTCTCTGAAAATTACAAAGTTATTTTAATGAAATTTTGTGGATATCTTGCCTTAGGAAAAACCTTACTACGTATTGAAACTAAACTCTCTAAGTTTATAGAAAATTGAGTTATTTAAATTTGAAGCATTTAATAAAAATTCACTACCATAACGCACTTGCTGCGTTCCGAGTTTTTTTCTTTATCAATCATAGTAAGAAAGTTCTTTAAACTAATTTTTAGTCGTCCTCTTCCTTTCATATTATTGGATTTTCGTACAAAATAGTGCTGCAAATTGAATCATAATTTCCACATAGCTGTGATAATTTACTCTCCTCAGAAATACTTTATCATGAAACGAATTTATATGGTGACTACCCCTCAAGCGATGTTACCCAAAAACAATTCGAAGCGTTCCTTTGTCGGGTGCTAACTGTACACCAAATTTGAAGATGATTTCTCAATTCGTTCGAAAGCTATTGCGCCTACTAATAGACAGACGTATAGGCCGACAGATCGACCGACCACCAGACCCACAGACCAAAAAAAAAATTCGTTCCAGAATTAAGTTTTCTATATTATAGTTTTTAATTAAGTTTTAAGGCTTGAAAAAAAATCGAAATTTCTGTCACCGATATTCCACCCACACACATCCAATCCATAATTTATTTTCTACACAGATGTTATAAGCAAACCCTAAAACGTTATATTACTTGAGTTTTAACAAAAAAATTCCGATTTTCACTAAATCATTCTCCATTCATTCCCTACCCCCGGAGCGACTTTACAAAAAAACAATTGGAACCGTTCGTTTATCGGGTGCTAACTGTGTACCAAATTTGAAGACGATACCTCAATTCGTTCTACAGTTATCGTGGCTACTAACAGACAGACATGCAGACCGACAGACCAAAAAAATTCGTTCGCAAATCATGATTTATATCGGTTTTGACACTTTTGACGACGTTTAAGCAAAAAAAAAATGTTTGAAAGTTTTGTCGCCGCTGCCATACTTTCACACGTATTGACGATGTGCAAGTAAAATAAACTAATTCTTCCCATTAGTCCCGACTTTTGAATTTAGATCGGTGGACAAAGGTGGGTTGGGTTGGTTTCAAGAGGTAAAGGAAATATGTAAGGACACTCTACGGCCTCAATTTGCCTATTCCTTAGAGCGGTGGACAAGGTGGGTTGGCAGGTTGAGAGATTTCCAGATAAACACAGATCAACTAGTTACATGATGAGAATACTACTAAAGAATTTCTAAGAATGGAGTGTTTCGTCCAAAATTACATAAGAGTAAAGCATTATTAGGGAACAACCTGATAAACTGACTAATAATTATTTATTATCGCAAATAATGTTTAAATATCTTCAAATCGGTGGGACTTGGGTATAGGGAATGCTGATACCAATCGAAATAACAATAAAAAGTACATGAACTAACGTTATAAAATATAGGGTGTTTTATTTAAAATAAGAGAGTTATTCGGTTTTAAATATCTCACGATTAACCGGTCTATTTCGGACACCCTGTCTAACTTGTACTAGCTCTAGTAAATTTCAAATATTTTGTGGCATTTTAGAATTTGCACTTTAAAATTTCAACTCCTCAGGTTGAAAAATAAAAGAGATACAGGTGTGTAAATGTGAAAATATTTTTTAAGAAATTTTGAAAAAAGTCATCTCGAAAATGGTTGAAAAAAATGACATAACATGTTAGTGAAACCTACCATAAATTTGACGAGCATTCTAGATCCGTAATAAAATCACCATCTTCCTTTTGAAATAAGAAAGTTGACGTCTACTTTCAGTATAACCGGAAGTCCCATACTAACGGCAATATTTTCAGTGAACTGGAAATTTTCAAGAATTCAATTGTGAGCCGTACTCCAAAAAAGGCTAATGAAAGGTCTACGTGGGACAGCCTGTATATTTGTAAAAACGCTGTATTAAAATTTTTGATATGTGCCAAAAACGTGAACTTAAAAACGGTGAAGGATATCAATTTTCTTCCTCACAAATATGCATTATAATTCGATGGGAAATGCGGAAATGTAATAGTGTAATGACTATTCCATTAAAAAAAAAGTTCATTCACCGAAAAGAGGCCATCTTTTGATTGTGACAATTACTTTGTAAGATGCAACTTAAGCCGCCCTCTTATTAACCTATATAATTTGTGCTCGTATCTTGTATAATAACGGATATATTGAGCTTTACTGTAAAAATGCGCCATCCTGTATATACAGTTTTTGCTTGCTTTCTCATTATCAAGAATTAAACGCAACTAGTTATTAATTTTTTAGTGTGTTGTAGCCAAGTGAGTTTTGGGCGTTATCTGTCAATTTTTGTAACAATATCTCGAAAAAATATTTTCTTTTATGATTTTTTGTTTATTTCATGATAAACTTTATCAATCCAACTTTCGTAACTGTTTTACTTTAAAGGAGACAAGTAGAAATCCCGTAAAATCGTCGCAAAGTCGATTGAATTCCAATTCGTTAAAATGGTTTATAGAATATCTGAAAAGGTGGAAATAATTAGTTTGTTCTGCAAGAATGACACTGTACATGACAGGCAGCACAAATTAATAATGATCGGCATCCTGAGAAAAACAGTTCGCATCGATACGTCTTGGATTTAATGTATAAATTTTGGGAAACTGGAACGGTTGCAAACAGAAAGCATCAACGTGAGCACGTCATACGAAATGGGGGTAGTCATGTAACTGTCCTGGGTAATATACCAATGGAACCAAATTGGATTCTCACGAAACTTGCAAGTACTTCAGGAATTTCTGTAGGTGGTTGCCGCCGAATCTTAAAAAGTATTAAGTATCACCCATACAAAATTAATTTGGTACAGGAACTTAATGAAGACGATCCTGATCGCCTCCTGCAGTTCTGTTAAGAAATGAGTGGTCCCGCTAAAAGGATTCCAACCTTTTTGTACTAAATCTGTTTTTCGGATTAATGTACGCTCCAACCGCCATAATTGCCGCTACTGGAGTGATGAAAATCACATATTTTTTGCTGAAACTCATACGCAGCATTCGGGGAAATTGAATGTGGCTCAGAGGTTCAATTGAGTGGCCCCACAGATCGCCAGATTTAACACCCGTAGACTTTGTTCTATGGGGGCCCTTATCGAAAATTTATGAAACACGACCTAACTCATTTAAGGAGCTTTGTCTTGGAATTGTTGAAGAATGTCGTCAAATAACTCCCGAAATGCTTCGAAATGGTCGTTCGGAAGTGGAGCAAAGATTTTATTATTGTATGGAAGTGGAGGGAAAACAATTTGAACATTTAATTAAATAACAGTCTTTCATTTATCTATATTTTGTCTTGTTCTTTAATTGATGATTTTATTGCCAGATCCAAACGAAAATTAAAATAGACGTATGTTGTCATGAGCAGAATTGAGAAAGTTTTAAAATGAAGCCACTCAATAGATGGTGCCATTTTAAATTTAAGATTTCTTTACGCCCCTACCTAAAGGGGTAGATTCCAAGACATAAAAGCTTACACGATCATGTGTCCCTGTTTTTTTTCTTTTTTTAATTCCGATATTTTTTAGGTGGGAAATTTTAGTTTATATATATATATATATATATATATATATATATATATATATATATATATATATATATATATATATATATATATACTTTTATACACTTTAATTGTTTGCTGTACTTTTTGTGTTTTTTATTTGTTTACGTGGACTGCAGTTTCGAACCGTCCTGGTTCATCATCAACACGTTAACGTGTAACAAGTAACGTGCTGATGATGAACCAGGACGGTTCGAAAGTGTAGTCCACGTAAACAAATAAAAAATCACAAAAAGTACAGCAAACAAATGAAGTGTATTCCAATATATATATATATATATATATATATATATATATATATATATATATATATATATATATATATATATATATATATATACGGGTCTCGAAAACCGTAATGATGATTTTTTGGAAACGAAACGTTGAAATAAAAATGTATAAATGCGGGGCTGAAGAGCTTAAAAAAGTTCCATGAGAAAGTACTTTCCGTTTCTTGATAATGTAGAAAAGCACTTTTTCCAAAATATCTGAAAAACAGTAATTTACTTCTGTAAATGTTGTTTATGAGCTCTTACCATTACGGAAATGTTCCCTCATTTTATTGTCATTCCATCTCACACGGTTTTCGAGATCCCCATGCAGTGCACCCTACATTGTAGACGATATATATATATATATATATATATATATATATATATATATATATATATATATATATATATATATATACGGGTCTCGAAAACCGTAATGATGATTTTTTGGAAACGAAACGTTGAAATAAAAATGTATAAATGCGGGGCTGAAGAGCTTAAAAAAGTTCCATGAGAAAGTACTTTCCGTTTCTTAATAATGTAGAAAAGCGCTTTTTCCAAAATATCTGAAAAACAGTAATTTACTTCTGTAAATGTTGTTTATGAGCTCTTACCATTACGGAAATGTTCCCTGATTTAATCGTCATTCCATCTCACACGGTTTTCGAGATCCCCATGCAGTGCACCCTACATTGTAGACGATATATATATATATATATATATATATATATATATATATATATATATATATATATATATATATATATATATATATATATATATATATATATATATATATATATATATTGTGTTAATCATTCGGAGACAAGGAGTTTCCGTGGATCTATTGTTCCGAAATTTATGCTGACACTCTGTCAGTAGGCTATTTTAATAGTAAATTAAGGTAGCCTATTACCAGCAATACTCTCTATAAAATAAATACCCAATAGGAGAATCTGGAGATAATTATCAATAAACCTTCACGTAATCATATTTCTTAAACAAAGCGATTACATCTTGGAGCTTTAGTAAATCAGGTACACAGCCGGGGTATAAATTGCGCGTTAAAAATTAACTTTTTCACCCATTCTCTAGTATAATACTGCTTGTAACTTAAACCCCATTGAAGTTTGCTGTCGAGTCAGTGATTAATAATTCGGCCAATACATACTAATGGTGAATTAAGCAAGTTTGGAACAAAAGTTTGTTTATTTTAAGGACGATTTTTAGCATAACCGAAAACTCTAGAATGAACCTGACTGCACTCGCTGACATCAAAGAGACGAGCATTGAAATTTTATTTGGTTTGGAGTTAGCTTTCCAACGCCAACTTTAATTACTTCGCATAGGAAATTTGCATATTATTTGTTCGCGTGATATAATAGAGAGACTGCTTGTGTTTATACATCATGGTCACAATAGTGAACACTGAACCATCCAATGGCATTCTATTAAATCAGAACTGAGGTTTGGGCAAAAAAGATGATGTCGACAGAAAGAGACATTTGCATCTAATTAACAGTAAAAAATCATGTGGAAGAGCGTAGAAATATAGTTCAAAGTCTGGACGCAGCAAGTGCGTTGTATTAGCGAATTTTGTAATACATAATATAACTTACCTTATATCATTGGACCTGTATTTTTTAACATCGGTCTATTTCCGCGACTATTGCAAATCACCGACGCCGGGGAGCAGTTTTACCTCACTATCCTGGGAATTTTGCCGAACCCTGCCTCTCTGTAAGGTATCTTTAAGGTGTCCAACATCGCATGGACACGGGACCGATGGCTTAACGCCCCCTTCGAAGGGCGGAACGTGCAGACATTCAACTTGTTAAAATACAATGCCACAACCTCAGTTGATGTTAGTGTGACAGTATGTATTGAAAAAGTAAAAGAAGAACCCTGGGATCGAACCCAGTACCCTTCGCTTCAGAGGCATACGTTCTTACGACTGAACCACCGAGGCTCTATTGGACCTGTTTAAACGTATATACGTTAAATTTAGGTTGTTGATGATGGATAAACTTCCAGTGTTTTCCTTTTCTCTGCGCACTCGCGCACGCGCGCGCACACACACACACACACACACACACACGGTGCGTGCGTTTTGCATTTGCGTAGTTTTTTTATTAACAATTTACTCCAAAGCATCTGATTTTTTTTTGTCTCAAATTAATATGTCATTCATGTGACGTTCTGTTGATTAGAAACACTAATGTCGACGATATATCCATCTTTGTTTATTCTATTTTAACTTTTAGTGGCTTCTTCTAACAGTAGTGAATATCATTAGCGAAATTTTCCAAATTATATTCAATTTAATTTCGTAAAAACTTTGAATACAATGAACAAAAACGATTCGATTGTTTTGAATGAAAATAGTTTTAAATAGAAAAGTATGCTTTGAAAATTTTGTTAGAATTCTTGACAGTCGTCAAAATGGCTCGTTGGTGTACACAACATCGTGTCTTTTGTGTTAAGACATTAATTCGGTTCTATTCAGTAATCGCTGTTCAAAGGTGTTTTCGACGTCATTTTAATGTCCGTCGCTGTCCCCAGCGCATTTTAGCTTGGCGAAATAAATGCAGACAACTGGGATCTATTGTAGACAAAAATTAAAGTGAAAGACCAAGAACTACCCGCAATGAACGTAAAGAAGAAAGGGATAGAAATCTAGGTATTGCTAGCCCGAAAAAACCCTCTATTAAACATACTTCTGCCCTTGATTCGAGTGATCGAAGCATGAGAAAAATGTTAAAACGCATGAATTTTCATCCATATAAAAATCGAAATAATTGGAATAAATAATTCAGATAAAATTAGCCGACTCGAATTTTGTTGCCTGTTCTTGATAATCACTAAGGTATCGAAAATAACCTTTTAATGAGTGATGAGGCACATTTTTTCTCTCAACGGCGATCTAAACAAGCCGTTGTTTGGCTCAAGATAATCCAGCGTAGATTACCCTATGTGTAACTGTATGGTGTGCCATTTTATCGTCTAGAATAATTGGGCCTTATTTTTTTTACGAGAATGGTCAGACGGTAATCGTTACCGCTGCGCGCTATGTCCAATGATGCAGACATTCTTTTCGCCTCAAATTGAAGAAGATATAGGGCATTACTAGTTTCAGCAAGACAAGGCAACAAGACATACGGCGAGAATAAGCATGGACATTTTAAGAAAATTCTTTCCAAACAGCCTCTTTTCAAGAAATCGGACGATTCGATGGCCAGCAAGATCTCCAGACCTTTCTGCTCCGGATTATTTTCTGTGGGGTTATTTAAAGCATAAAGTGTTTGGGAATAAAACAAGACATTTAATAGATTTAAAAGAAACATTTGAAATGAAATCATTGCAAATGTTATGCAAAAATTTGCTAATCAATTAAAAGAATGCATTGTGACAATGGCGATTATTTACTATAATTGAATCATAAAAAACTCCCCACTGCCTAGTTTAAGAGTATGTATTAATTTGTTTTATTATTCAAGTTAAGAAATTTTTACAAGCTGTTTAAATTGTCACGAAGTCGTTAATCCTAGAGAGATTATCCGGCCTAATTTACCGTCATAGCCACTGCATTATGATACATCATAAACTGCAATTATCATTTGCGAAGGTTGGAATATTTTCCAACATTTTCCGTGGAGTAATATACGAAATCCGACACGTCGAACAGAATAATTAGTAGGGGGGCAATTAGGCGGCCGGGATTTTGGAAAAGAAGTGTGGCCTTGCGGAACGCCGACGGAGAGTTGTCAGTTTTGTGGAATTGTAAAGTACGTGAGGTTTAAGAGAAGGAGCCCGCATCAGGGAGAGAACAGTATTCCGGTAAGCAGAAACATTAGCGAGGCCGCCGATTCACGAGGCCACCGCCGCAGCGTTTGTTTAGTGAACATCGTCACCGGAGTGTACCCCAGGTAGGTGAAAGCCTGATACTATATATCGAGCCCGTAGTAGGATCGTTGAACGCTCCGCAAGGACACTGGGAACCTTCGAGGGGACTGTTTCTTCCCTGTCTCCGTTGGCGGGCCGCTCGGGGGGTTAGGGGCTGCATTCCGAAGTTTCGGCCCTCCCGGGATCGCGGAGGCATTCGGCCGCACGAAGGTGTTGGGAGTCGTCCCTGTTGTAGCGATTGCACTATCAGGGACAGTCAAAACAGCCTTTCGGGTGGTCGCCGGCGTGTTCCTGAGGGAGGGTTGTTACCAGGATATTCCTGGGATGTGGTAGATTCGTATTGCAGCGACTGCGCTGGTCCGGATCGAAGCATCCAGGCGCCGTCTGGCGTCCCGAGCTGTCCGAGGCCCCGTTTGGAGGGGGTGTAAATCCAGGAACGGCGATGGGCATCTTCCGCACCGAACAAGGTTCCCAGAGCCTGTGAGTGAAAACGTACGGATAATGGGCCATAGATAATACATTTCAGTGCAATATATTTTAGTACGCAGCTAGCTTAGCTTGATATAGTGTCCGACACACCCTGTATGTTGCATGCCTGCTTGGTAACACCCGCTATTATTCACTACCTTGCCACCACCCCGCACCGCTTAAACCTTGCCGCTTTGACCCCCCGTGTAACCCGCGCGTAGCTTTGTCAAATAACCACCTCTGCCTTCTCATAATTAATTAATTCCCTGGTAGCAGGACCCAGTTGTTTTCCTTTGTAAATAGTTAGTGAATAGATTTTATTTTAATTTACTCAGCATTTCATTTAAACAGTCCAGAATATCCGCCCAAATAAACCTTACCTCTAGACCATAACGAGATGTCCCGGGGGACTTCGTCTTAACTTAGGAGGACCCTGTCTCCACTAGAATCTACCCTGGGCTTGTGTGTACGTCGACAGTGACTTGGGGAGGGGGTGAGTATCCCGAGAGAGCACGCCTACTCTCTGAAGAAAACTCTATAGGCGTTGGCGTTCGAGCATGATCCCGTAGGAAAGCCGTGTCCCGGAAGTCATCCCGAAAATTCCCCATATTAGGGAAAACTAACACTAAGCTTGGCATATGCCTTCATTTCGTCACAATCGAAAACGAGTTCGTCAATCAGCTAAAACGGACATATTTTTCCCAAAAAAATATACAAAAATATTTTTGAATACACTATATTTTTTAACAACTGGAATAAGACTTTACATTTAGCTAGAAATGAGGTAAATCTTGTGAATTTTAAGTGATTTGGTCCACAAAATGTTTAGTTTTTCCCAAATTAAAAATAAAATCTGAAAGACATGAATTGAAACAACTGAAGTGGTTAAAGTATGATGCCAGACAAAGACAGGGTGGTCACCTGCCACGCGTAGATTGATACATATACCACAGGCATACATCATAATGCAGCGATTACGAAACAAAATAACCCACGTAAGGCGGGATTGCGATAACATCCTCATGTTCAACGAACGTTCACACCCGAACTGTGGCGATCCCACCCTAATGATCGCCTTCGGGTATCTTCGGATGCTCGGATTTGTAAAATGTTCAAAAATATCCAGTCTGAAAGTGAGAGGGGAAAATAAGGAACTCTTTTATCAGATACTTGCAGTAAAAACCAGATGGGATAGTGTGCTTTGTTTATTTATTGTGGTTTGACAGTTATCTTTTAAGGTTTAGTAGTACATGATTGTCATTGAAATAGATATAACAACTTGTGCCTGTATTATGCTTTTAAAATTGGAAACCAAAGAATAATAAAGTGTTTTGTTTATTTATCATGATTTTACAGTTCTGTTTTGAGGTTAAATAGTAAATGATTGTATATTATGTTTCTAAAATTGGAAAACAAAGAATAAGAATATTAAATCAAAAGTATTGCTTTTAGTAATATGCCGTACTAATGGTGTAAAATTCTTATGAAAATTTACTATTAGACTTGCTGCTTCCCGAAATTTTTCTGTTGCAGACGTTTAATTATATATATTTGGTTAGTATTTTTGATATTAATAGGGTTATTTTTTTAATTGTTAGTTATTTTATCTTTACATTCTTCTATAATTCTACAGCTTTTAGAAGGCTCGGGTAATTGTTTAATAGTTGTTTCACTACCAGCAATAACATCTGCTAAATCGTCAACTGTAAACAGAATTTCAGCGCTTTATTTAAGACGTCGATCCTATTTTAATTTTTAATTTGACATTTCACAAGTTGCATTAAAATGTCAAATGAAAAATTTAAAAAACCATTTCCTCAGTAAATTAACTTCTTAGAAAACTTTTTTTCGCAGAGGTTTAATGAACCGGGCGTTTGTTTGTATATCTTCCTTGATGGCGCCGTTCGCGATCACTTGTCAACAATTATTATTGCGTCATGCCGGCCATACATTATGACTTGCCATAAGACACAGTAAAAAAAGTAACATCCAAAGTGCAACATACGAACACAAATTAGTAATAATTTAAATCTTAATCTATTGAAATAATAAATATATCAACTCATCTGAGTGTTTGTTTATTTTTAAGAAGTGGTAAAAGCTCCAACGGCAGCAAACCCTTCTGGACTCTTGCTAAATCTATTGGGAATAATTTCTGCAAGATCACGTTCCCACTTCTTGTTTCAGGGGATGAAATTGTTTCTACCGCCCTGGGCAAGGCTGAACTTTTTGCCTCGTTGTTCGCCGGCAATTCTACTCTCAACCCACCTCCAAATGTTCAACCACAACAGTCCCCAATGTCGCGCATAAAATGGCGGATATCATTTTCAAAACTAAAAAGGTACGAAAGATGATCTATTCTCTTAATACCAGGAAATCCTCTGGCCTCGACGAGATATCAGCAATTGTTCTCAAAAAATGCGCACCAGAACTGGCTCCTGGCCTGACTCGTTTGTTTCAGACATCTTACAATAGAGGCATATGCCCCAGTAACTGGAAAACTGTTCGAGTACAACCCGTCCCCAAGAAAGAATCCAACGCGCTTCGTAGCAAGTACAGGCCTATTTCTCTCCTTTCAGTCGTCTCTAAAGTGATGGAAAAGTATATAAACACCGAATTACTAAAATTTCTTGAAAAACACAGTCTAATCCACGACAGGCAATATGGATTCCGTTAGCGCAGCTCAACTGCCGACGTCCTTTCCTTTGTCACCCCTTCTTGGAACAAGTCTATGAAACTACACGGTGAATCCCAGATTGTCGCTCTAGACATATCCAAAGCATTCGACCAAGTCTGGCACGCAGCGCTGCTTAATCAACTTCCGGCCTATGGCCTACCACCAAAACTCTGTACTTGGACAGCAAATTTCCTCTCCAACGAGAGCATTTATGTTGTCGTGAATGGCCATTCCTCTAAACTGTATCCAATTAATGCAGGAGTCCCTCAAGCTACAGCTTTAGCCCCTACTTTGCTTCTCCTCCACATCAATGACATCCTCTTTAGCACATCCAACAGAGTTCACAGTTACACGGACGACAGCACCATCCACTCAAATATACAATATTCTAAGCCTGTCTCTTTAGCCCAATTAGATGAGGATCGTAGACTCATGGAGGGTTCTGTCTCTGTGGATCTCCAAAAACTATTAGACTGGGGAAGTAGAAATATTGTACAATTCAATTCCACCAAATTTCAGTCTTGCTTTCTATCTCATAAGAAATACACCAGCCCTAGACCCATCATAATGAACAACCAAGTTATTCAAACTAATGAGCCCTTTTCACTTGTTGGCATTTCTGTGGATCGAAATCTCAATTGGCACCAACATGTCACATCATTTGCAGAAGCGGCTGCTAAAATATTAGGTTTTCTCTTCCGGGCTCGCAAATACTTTTCACCAGCTAATACCTTATATACTTCACAAATAAGGCCAAACCTCGAATACTGCTCTCACATCTGGGGTGCCGCTGCCGCTTCTACACTCGCTATCCTAAACTCCATTCAGAAGAGAGCTATACGTGTCATCGGTGACCCTACCCTTACCCAAAGGCTGCCATCCCTTGCCCACCCAAGTGCTGTTGGTGACTCTCTCTTTTATAGATATCTGCACGGGCATTGCTCAAAGGAGCTTCCTTCCATAGTTCCTCCACCTGCTGCCCCCAACAGATCTACTAGGGGAACAGGGCGAATGCACGCTTTTACTGTCCAGGTGACTAGACATACAACATCTTGTTATCCCCGCTCTTCTGTCCCGGGGACTTCCAAGTTGTGGAATTCCTTGCCGGCACATGTTTTCCTTCTCCTCCGAACCTCCAAACCTTCAAGTCCAGTATAAACAAGTTGCCTCTTTCCTCCTTGTCGACACCCACATTACGATAGTATTTAGGCTGTAAGCTCTTGTGGTGTGTTGTTGAAATATAAAAAAAAACATTCACTACTTAACATAAAAAAAAAACCATATAATACATATTGAAGAATACACATGTGAGTTTCACTTCCTAAATATTGTGTGCGTTAATTGCCCGCCTCCCTTATCCACGCATCTTTTCAAATGACGGACACCTTAGCACCGAAAATGTTTTTGGTTTTTATTCGTCTAGTTTATTTATCCCTTCGATGACGCTAAAGTTGTTAGCGAAACGGTCGTCGGGTGTGAAAAATGCGCTGTGGTCGATTGGTACCTTCAAGTTGTGCTTATCGTTTGAGCAGATTCAAATTTATTATATTATGAAATTGCAGACAAAATGGGTTACGTCAAAATCGGACAATGGCAAATAATGAACTGTGGCTAATTTATTGCAAGGCAGTTTTATATCTTAAATTGTATTCTAAAAGATACACAGACTGTAGCTTTTATATTTGGAATGTTTGTACAAATTTTGCTGGGAACAAAATAAATAAATATATGGAATATTTTAGGGAGAATACAATAATCCCGTTTTAGGTTGTTGTAGGCGATGTGCGGATAATCGTGTAATGCTGTGTAATGTTATTCACAGCGATTCTAGCGGATGGCATAAAGCCGCTGGCACAACCCGCAAAACGCAGACATTACATGAACAAACTGCAAAATGCAATATACTCACACTTGTATAAATATGAATGCACAGCGTCGACTATATGCGATGGTATTTTCACATGAGCGCACAACAAACTGTGGCATGCATTGGCGCTTTTTGAATTTTTAGAACTTTTTAATATAGTAAAAGTTTAGAAACATAAGTTATAGCACAACTTGTAGCATTCTCATGAGTGGTGGTCACTTTTCTAAATTTACGAGGTCATGATTCGTGGTTAATTTTAAGTCAAAAGGAAAACTGTGTTTTCTGGTAAACATAGAGGTTTGAGCAATTAAAATCCATTCCCTGTCAAGTTAGCCTTGGAAAAAATTGTAATCATTCAGTTTATGTTTTGTACCGTTAGTAGTGTTGCAATATAGGTAACGATGGTAAGATTTTTGGGAAAATTGTTCAAATGAGTGCGAATTAGGACTCCTAGAACCCAAACTCAAGGTACGTTTGAATATATATATATCCGAGAGAAAATTAAAAAAATACTCAACTGATATAAACGAAACTTGGCACATATCTTCATTGTATTAATACCGCGAACAAGTTCGTAAATCAGCTAAAACGGACATTTATTGCCCCGAAATTATACAAAAATATTTTTGAAAACATTATATTTTTGAAAGCATTAGAGTAATTGCAATGAGACTTTACATGTGGCTAGAAATGGTGTACATAAATAAATGTTGTAAATTTTAAGTAATTTGGTTCACAAAATTTAGAGTTTTTTCCAAATTAAAAATGAAATCTGAAAGACATGCGTTGAAACTACTTAGTGGTTAAAGTCCAATGCGCGGCAGACGGAGTAGTTAACTGGCATGCGTAGATTGATTCATACAGCAGGTATAAACCATACATCAACGGTAACTAATCAAAATAACAGACATAAAATATACTACCAGAACCAACAATCATGAAATATTGGCCACGAATATCGCAAATGACAGACGACATGAAATAGGAAATTAAAAATTTGCCAAGTGATTGTTTTTTTAACTCAATCAAATTTTAAAATACACTATATTCGTACCTTGGTGAACGGCCCAATTATAGTTTTAGACTGCAATCGTAATATAGTGGAAATATAAACAAAATCAAGTCACGTCTCTATAAGAATTATTTTTAAATAGTTTGTTCTTTTATATTAAAACTTAAACATAAGACGTCATTTAGATCTAAAAAGTCGTTAAATGTGTTTCACATGACAATTCTATTAACTATATAAGCAATTGTTACGCTTACTTTTAATATAATATAAAATATCACTGTGCATAAAGTCGGCGTCAAGTATCAGGTAAACAAAGCTTTATTGAACGTATCTCAGCTGGTTCATTGGTAGGATGCTTGTCTCCTACGCGGTTTCGAGATAGATTCCTGGTCGATGAATGTATTGTTTGTTTTTATTTCACTTTGACATTTGGAGGAACAATAGTGTACAGATTTCATACGTTTTGAACAAGATCTCATTTTCTCTGTAAAATTGAAACGGAAAATTGGGGACGTGTGTTTGGGTTTAAATGAATATGGTGAGTACCTTTGGCCACAGATACTAAGTTAAAGGAAACAATTGAAAAAACAAAACAAAAACTATATTTTTATGTTACTGACAAATTTTGTGTATGCGTTCAAATTGCAGGAAAGCAACGGAATGATTATCCACTAGCCGTGGATGCGTTCAAATTGAACGATAGCAACGAAATGATTATCCACTAGCCGCAGACTTTTATAAATGATACGGTATGGGTTTGGAGTTTTATATATGAGACGGTATAGATTTGTGGCAAGTGGGAAGTCGGTTTGCTCAGTTTTAAACATCACTTAGATACGGTGCTTATATTTTGTCTTACATAAATAGCTTAGGCTCTAAGGACATATTAACATAAATATAATGTGTTGTTGTTTTTTTGTTTTGTTAGGGATACACATGATCTAAGTACATATTAACATCCAGACACACAGTTTTTAGATATTTGTTTCAAAACTGTTAGTGATCCACAAGGACACTTTTTCGGCAAGCGACCGCCCTGGCTCATACACAAACTAACTCAACCACGGACCTAACTGTGGTTGTACACTGGGGCAGACAATAGGACTCTAAAGTAAGTTACATGTATAATTTGGTGCAAACATTTTAAAGTATTTAATGTTATTGTTTAATATAAATCACCTGTTTATTTTATTCCTAGCTTCCTAGTATTAGTATTATTAGTATTAGTTTATTGGTGTATAGATTTTACAATGCATCTTACAAAAAGTATTAAACTTGTGTCTGCAATTGATGCGATTTGGAATCGAATATAATACAAAAATAAATGAAATACTGCTCGAAATCTTCTTGACAATGACACAGCTTCAATGCTGGTCTTCCAAATTTTAAATTTAATTAACTGCCATAATTTTTGCCTATAACCATTACCTCCTGTACATCCCTGGAATTTCTATATCATTGTATGGTAACCAAATTATCTTCTTTTGACTTAGATTTCAGAATATTTTTAATGTTTAACTACATTACATACATACTATTATTTACCAAATTATCTTCTTTTGACTTAGATTTCAGAATATTTTTAATGTTTAACTACATTACATACATACTATTATTTACCGTTTTAAATTAATTTCACTAAAAAATCTCACTCAATAAGTGTACACGTTCTTATTATCGAGACCTAATGGGTGAGTTGTACTAAGCGGCATCGTAATTATTCTCAACGCAACTAAAAATTTATTGCGACAATGGTTTTGAGTGGACATGAAAAAATTATATGGTTAAGATCGGCTATTTAGCAGACCTATTCTATTGAGGTGAACAGGATATATGACCTGATGAAACTTGGCTCTTATCACGGTTGTTGTAAATTTCCTTGATTCGGCTTCACATTTATTAATATTATTTGGTAGTAATATATAATGATTATTAGAGGTTTTTGTATATGCATCCCATTCTTCTGTCAATTTTCTCCCAACAGAATGCCTTAGATGAACTTTTACATCAGACAAGGTTACCCTATTGAGAATTTGCCCAGTTACTACTGACAAATCTTACCAGTATATCTAAAATAGGTCTTATTCGGAAATGATTTAGTCGTTTTGGAGATAATTGCTTTATTGTTTAACAGCACTTGAAATGTAGCTATTTGACCAACTCATTATTCACATAGTGTTTTTGAATTTATTTTTTCAACTGATTGTTTGCACAGATGTTGGAAACGACCAGCACTTGTAACGCTCACAAAATTTAGCTCTTAAATCATTCACCAGGGCTAATATTTTTTAAGGAAAATTCGCTACGATAGGAGTCGTATTTGAGGGCGACAAATATATGCATTAAAATTTTACGCGTAAAGTGGAATAAAAATCCGGAGAGATATAATACGGTATTCCTCAGAATCCACATAAATGATTGTTGTCATCGAACGCCGTATAAAGTATCACATTTAAAAATAGCCGTGATAATCTCAGGTCCTATAAAATATTCAAGAGCATTCACACCACGAGGCTGTATTGTGGTGTTAAAAAGGGGAAGTCGTAACAAACTGATTTATATCTCGCAATCATTACAAGACATTATTTTAATTCCGCATAGGTTTTGGGACACAGTCAGAAACCTGACTTCCTCTTATCGCCTTAATCTAACTGGGTCAGAGCAAAGGCCTATGAACGTTACCTGCCACTCTAGTGGACCTTAGTTTTAGAGAATTAAATTCTACGCTGCTTCCTTCATTTTGAAAGTAAACGCTTTAATTTGAATTCCAGCCTTAATCATTTGTCTTGATGTGCTGTTAATTTTCTGTGTAGTATAATAACTTTATAAAATTGAATTCTAGTAATTTCAGGCACGATTCAATTTTAATTTCATTACAAAAATAAAATTGATAAACAATAAAAAATGGGCCGTATATATTTATTTACCTTATCCTTTTCTAGATGTACTAGTTATTAAAAATAACGACTGTCTTGAATTCGATGTTCACATGAAAGAAACTACTACTCTAAGTTACATTCCAAATGACTCACATCATACGTTTAGCCAAAAAACGGCGAGTTTAAATTTCTTAGCAAATAGATTAATACAATTTCTTAAAACTAAAACTAGATATAATAGAGAATTAGAGTAGAATAAAAACGTGGATAAATATAACAAATATTCGGATTGCTATGTGGAAAAATTAAGCAATAGACACAGAAGAAAGAAAACACGACATTCAGGAAAGATATAATGGAAAAGTTTGTTTGCCTATCATTTAAACCGCGTATCACAAGTGGTCTCGAGAGCATTTTTAAGAAAGCTGATTTGCAGCTACTTTTTCGACAAAAAATTATTTAAAAAATATATTAGGTAATACGAAAGATAAAGATAAAGCCACTGAAATGTCGTGTATCTATAAGAGCTGAGATACGGTAGTGTAGACAAGTCATGCGTGGCACAACATATTTAGGATAATAATCACCACATAGATAAATAGAAGCTGAAACTTATCAAAAAGGTTAGACTACCTGCAAAGCTAGATGCATACGAAAGTATTTATATTTATAAGGCAATAAAAAGTAAAGGTTCCTTAAACCGAGCGTCGGCATTGATTTATAACACTTTGTTTGCACTCTCTTTCTTTGACATAAAAGATATTCCGAAACTCGGAAGGTAAAGTTATGATAGTTCAAAAACCGCGTCCGGCAATTAAAATACAATACACAGAAAATTTGCCTATGATTTCGTCCGTCTCTTTATCGGTCTTTACCTAAGACGTAGTATAAAATGTGATGTTTAGTTGTAAGTAGTTTATAACTTTTCAACCCCTGATGACGCTAACTTTGTTAGTGAAATGATCTTCAGGTCTTTAAAAATATGTGTTGTGGTGATTTGGGTTCTCCAAGTGTACTTATCAGTGCTCATCACAGGTTCCAATGTTCACCCAGGGGCTTTTATCAATACAAGTTTTATTGAGTATCTTTAATGTGAACACCTGCACACAAATTACAATTATGGGACCAAGATCAGTTTTCTTTAAAAAAGTTGTACTCGTCTTAAGAACTACGGTCACGGTCTTCTAAATGGGAAAACTATTTAAATACCACCCTGAACGCTAGAAATTAGTGCATACCTTGCGACATACCAAGGCATGCTCGCTTTATGTGTGGCATCGCTAGTCACTTAAGCTGTTCCTGTTTATACAAGTTGTACTGCTAATTGAAGGAATTATTAACTCTAATGAAATTACGTTTCCAGTGTGCTTTACAAAACTTTCAAATTACACGTAGCATTTGCTGGAAAATGCAATTTGGTATGCAACATGAATACTGACAAAACCCGTATACTGGTAAAAGTTTAATGTAATTGAATTTTGCTGCAATATTACTAGGCGGTCTGGGGTATTTTGAAAGAACGGAATGTTACTAAATATTTTCTAGCACGAGAGCTGGACATATATGTGTTGCATAATATAATTTTCCCACATCTAAATTTAGAAACAATGTAATTTTTTTGTTTTTCCCAACGTCTGGCTATACAAATTCTATAAAATGATAAATTTATCTTTATTAAATATATTCCCTTTTATTTAGAGTTCTTTTAACTATTTAGAATTCTTCTTTGGAATGGTGTCTTTCTGTAAACTATTTTACTCCTTGTTTGTACCGCGTGATCCATCGTGCTTTTTAACATTTTAAAATGCTATATCTGATTATGACGTGAATGATGAGATCGCGACTTTTCATTAAAAAATAATAATCTTTAAACAAGCGCGATCTAGGTCACCTAGAACACATATTCGGGGTCAGTTTCATTTTATACGTTGGTAGGTACGTTCCTCTTGCACAAGTTTGTTAGTCAGGAAAATCTGACCAGTTTTTTCGGGATAATTTTAGTATCTCGGAAATCAACAAAGCTATGGCAACCAAATTTTGTACGCACGTTTCTACAGGCTGTCCCGGAATTCGATGTACAACCGACCTACCACAGATTTTTCAGCCAAAATTAGGTCGATTAAGATCAGCTCATCTCTATACAAAGTTGCACCGGTTAGCCGCCAGAGGGATTCAAAGTAATTAATTTTCTTTCTATTTTTTTACCTATCTCCTAAACAGGTAATCCGATCATGTTCGACTTTCACAGAAATATTGTAATGAGCAAGTGGTTTAGTCGTTATGAGAACTAGTTAAATTGCACCCCTGCAAGGGTGTAAGCTACCCCCACCCCTAATTTTTTTATCATATTTATTTCTCTGGCCGTTAGATAAATAACACGTTCATTTTTAGTGAATTTTCTTAAAAAAATTCACTAATGAGGAGATCTTGACTTTTGAAAAAATTTCTTTAAATGAGCGCTATTTAGGACCCCTGGAACCCAAATCCGAGGTCGCTTTCAGACTTTATATGTTATATATATATATATATATATATATATATATATATATATATATATATATATATATATATATATATACATATATATATATATATATATATATGTATATATGTATGTTTATATATTTATGTGTCACACCTATAACTAAAAAAATAATGGACCGATTTTGATAAAATTAGGTGAGTACCTTCCTTTCGCGCGTGGCTTGGATAAGTTCGTTAGCCAGGAAAATCCGCCGAGGTTTTCCCGAAAACTTTTGTGTTTTCTTTCGAAAAAAATTGAAAAAAATTTATATCTCCGGAATTAACAAAGTAAGTGCAACCAAATTTGGTACGCGGGTTTATATCATTATATGTAAGTTACCTACCAAAATTTAGCTCTGTATGTTAAAGGACAAAAAAGTTACAGGCATTTAAAGAAAAATAAATTTGGGTTTTCCTCAAAACGTCAAAGTCGCGATTTTAAACGTCAAAATTGCTAATATTTAGGCCATGAACCTGAAAATAATATGAGCTATGAAAGAAAAATGTCTCAAGAAGAATGTTTTACAAAGCCTGAAGTCTTAGTTTCAATCGTCATTGTCCTTCATTTTACTAAAATATTCCCAGAAAATTTATTTCAAATAGACGCTTTCTCTGATCTTTGGCAGTAGTGTTGGCTATAGAGTTTATCGTTTAATGGAATATCATTTTTGTCGAATTTTCGTAAAAAATCTTTAAAGCCCAATATATCCCTTATTATGCAAGATACGGAAAAAAATTGTATACATTAATTATAGGATGTCTTCAGCTACATCTTAAAAAAATATTTCTACAATTACAGAGTGGCCCGTAAGTCGTTGGTGATTCAAATTTTCTTTTTTAGGGAATTTTCTTTAAAAAATTCACTAATGGGGAGATCCGTGTTTATATATATATATATATATATATATATATATATATATATATATATATATATATATATATATATATATATATATATATATATATATATATATATATATATATATATATATATATATATATATATATATATATATATATATATATATATATATATATATATCTCGTACCGATAACTCAACAAATAATAGACTGATCTTGATCAAATTTGGTGAGTACATTTCTTTTGCAAGTGGCTTGGATATGTTTGTTTACCAGGAAAATCGGACAAGGTTTTCCCGGAAAATTTTGTATTTTCTTTCTAAAAAAAATCATATCTCCAAAATAACAAAGTGAGGGCAACCATATTTGGTACGCGTATTTCTATTATAAAGAGGGAACCATGTACCAAAATTTATGTCTCTAAGTTTAAGGACCAAAAAGTTACGGGCAGCTAAAGAAACAAATTTTGGAGTTTTCCTCAAAACGTCAAACTCGCAATTTAAAACCTCAAAATAGGCAATGTTTAGGCAAAGAACGTGAAATAAATACGGATTGTGAAAAGAAAATGATGCAAGAAGAGTGTTCTGCGAACTCTTAAGTTTCAGATTCAACCGTCACTGCCCTTCATTTTACTAAAATATTTACAGAAAATTAATTTCAAGTAGACCCTTTCTCCGATGCTTTTGCTGTCGGTTTAGTTAAGTTGATTATTTCGCTGTAGGTTTAGTGAAGTTTATTGTTTAACGGTCTATAATTTTTAGATAATTTTCGTAGAACAAATTCATTATTGCATTTTAGCATTTTTTATCGAAATATGATGCATGTTTGTTAGAAAAAAATCTGGACGCAGTAAGTGCGTTTTGGTAACAAATTTTCATTAAATCCTTTAAAATTCAATAACTCAATTTGCTATTAACGTAAGTTTTGTTGGTTAGGAAACCAACATTTAACTTTATTTTCGGAAAATTTTTGTATGAACGCACCAAGGGCGTTTTGTTTGCGAATTTTCATTAAATGTTTCAAATTTCAATATGCTATTAACCTAAGGTTCATTGGCTAGGAGACCAGTTTTCTCGGAAACATTTAAAGTTTATTTTCGGAAAATTTTTTGTACATTTTCAAATAAATATTTTGGTAAATATGGTACATTGTTCCTACTATATAGGCTATACCGGTAACCAAATTGATGCCTGCTTGCATTAGAACGATATATATGTAATTAAAAACATTTTTATGAAAATTCACTTCCATAACGCACTTGCTGCGTCCAGAGTTTTTTCAACGGCCGATATTTTTTATAATTTTTGTTGCTTTTGTAAAATTTTGCTCACTCTCTTAGTTTTTGCGCAAAATGATATTAATAACGACTGATAGTTGCATTAAACGATACTTAAATAATTAAATCCTGTTACTATAAAAATGAGATCGATATATGTGTATTTTGACACTACAGCTTATTACTGCATTAATAGTATTTGCCAAAGTGACAAATTAATAAGGTAATTTTTAGGAATATGGCTCATGTTTATAGTTTTCCTGATCAAGTAGATATGCTTTTAGTAGTAGATTTATGCCAACATAACTTCAGCAAAAGTGTGCAAGTCTACAGGCAAACTCCTGATCGCAGAACATTTGCGTGTATCGAATGACGGCTAAGAGAGACTGGAATGCTAAGTGTGCACAGACCTAATGCTGGCCGTAATTCTAACGTATGCCGCCTTCGTGAAGAAGAGCAAGTATTGGATATCGTAAGTGAGAATCCCAGCATTAGTACGAGGCTGTTGGAGCACCAAATTGGAATTCCAAAAACAGAAGTCAATCGTATACTGAAGCAACAGCTACTGCACCCATACCATTTACAACTTGTCCAAGAACTCCTGCCTGGTGACCATGACGCACGGCTTTTATTTGCACGCATTATGCGCCAGAAAAGAAGGCTGGATGCAAACTTTCACAAAAAGGTGCTTTTTACCGATGAGGCATGTTTCACGCGGCAACAATACAAATTTTCATAATGAGCACCATTATGCAGACGAACATCCTCACGCAATTCATGTAAGGCATTTTCATCGCGAATTCAAAATTAATGTGTGGATGGGAATAATTGATTGTCATTTGATTGTGCCCGTAAGGTTACCTTATAGGCTAACAGCGGAATGCTACTTACACTTCTGGCAAGAAACTTTGTCAGAAATTTAGAAGATTTTCCGATCGTATTACGTCGTGATATGTGGTACATGCATGACGGTGCACTACCCTATTTTGGACGCATTGTGAGGGATTAGCTCAGTGAGCAATTTCCCAATAAATGGATTGGCAGAGGTCACGATGCTCCTGTTCATTGGCCAGCACGTTCACCAGATTTAAACCCTTGCGACTTTATACTATGGGTGCAGATCAAGACGTATGTTTACAAGGGGAAGATAAATACCGAGGAGCAATTGTGAGATAGAATTGAAGAAGCTGTAGCCTCACTGCGGAATAGGGAAAATTTAGAGCGTATAAGTTTTAATTTTTTACGTAGACTAGAAGCTTTAAGGCGAGTGAATGGTTGCCATATTGAACAATTAATCAGTTCGATTTAATTTGTTTCAATTTAAACTTTACACGAATTTTACTTGAAGTATTGTATTTCTCCATCAAACTTCAACTTAGAAGCTATTTAGCACAAAAACTAAAAGAGTAAGCAAAATTTTACAAAAGCAACAAAAATTTGGAAAAAGATCGGTCTTTGAAAAAGAATGAACGTGTTATTTATATAACTGTCAGAGAAATAAATACGATAAAAAAGTTAGGGGTGGGGGTAGTTTACACCCTTGCAGGGGTGCAATTGCACTAGTTCTCATAACGACTAAACACCACTTGCTCATTACATTATTTCTGTGAAATTTGAATATGATCGGATTACCTGTTTAGGAGACAGGTAAAAAATAGAAAAAATAATAATAACTTTGAAGCCCTCTTGCGGCTAAACGGTGCAACTTTGTATAGAGGTGAGTTGATCTTAATCGACCTAATTTTGGCTTAAAAATCTGTAGTGGGTCGGTTGTACATTAAATTCCGGAACACCCTGGATTATGAGGTATACTATGTACCAAACTTGGATTTCTAAGTTAAGGCTGCGATATTGTAGACGAAGAAGTACCTCCAACATAGATAGAAAATATTATCATGACAAGTGCTGCCGAAGATCTTGAACTTAGGATTTCCTTGAAAACTCTATGATCCTATCGAAAGTCTTACTAAGTTGAACTACTCTGCAGTAGGTGGCGTCTCATTGGGCTTGTGTTTTGTAAAAGTGAATGTTTAAGTACGCGATTAAATTTTGTTCGTCAAATAATGCATTGTAAAATTAATGTCAATGGCAAATTTTACCGTTATTTTCATCATTGTTAACCACCTCATTTATTTTACGTTTTCGAAAGCTTATGGTTATCGAAGTATTCAATTTCAGTGAGTTTTTATAACACTGACAACACTGCTTAGGCCGGAGGTAGCCAGTCATTGGATCCGATGCCAACGGCATCTGTTATACAGTTGCCAAACTTGTGATCTCTCAGCTGAGTGACAATACAGTTGCACTTCTACTGAATTTGCCTCGGGCAGCTGTAGAAAACGTATTCTGTGTACATTTAATAAAAACGTAATTTAAAAAAACTTGAAGGGCTACATACTTAGATTTTATTGCAATCGAATCTTTACATGTTTCTGCAGGTAATGAATAGTCAAAGTCATCTCTTTGGAACATGTTCGTATATATAATTCTATCTAAATCATTGGAATATTTAAGTGAATTTCAATTAATTACAACTAATAACGCAAAACATTTTTTGAAACTTGCGAACATTCATCACCATTTGTGGTTTGTCTAGATTATGCAGTTTTTTAAATTGTTCCCGCAGACCTACTATTTCTTGAGATAATTACAACATAAGGAGGCCTTGTTTTCCTATAATAAAGTGATAGCTAAATTCCACCCTTAAAGAAAAAAAAATGTGGGTGCCATTGGTAATCATATGGCAACAAAATATTTTTTTTTTGTGATTAACAAAATCTATTGGATATTACAGATAAAAATTAAGTTTCCCTGCGGCAACAAGGCCAAGAAATACCAAAAAAAAATTATTCATAATTTTTATAGTTAGTCTGTTATATAAAGACGTTTATTATTATTAATTTAGCCAATTTGAAGCAGCCTGCTAATTGTTTGTTAAAAAACAGACAATAGCCATCAACGTAAGTTTATATATTGTGGTGTGGGCGTAGGTCCCTAAAAATCCAACAGCATCATTTGAGGCATTGTCTTGTGTCATTTGTTTTCATGTGGTTCAACTTGAAAATAAGGAAGTAATAATTTCCTGTCTCTGAAAGGTTGAACAAATTACATTTATGGCTTCTTCGCTAATAACGTTTCCGAATAAATTGTCTGACGTCTATAACAATGATAAACTCAATTAAGAAACTGTTCGAGGGTAGTAAAGTTCTTCAAGAAAGAAAGCAACAGAGTTGCTAATTTCTTAGTTCAGATATAAATTTGCATAACGATAACGGGCTTTAAATACCACAAGCGTGTTTTACAATCCTATTTGAGATGCAAATGCATCCTGATAACATCACTTATTATATTTTAACCTCACTTTTATTTTTATTTTGGAATTCGCATAAGAAAACTCTCAAGTTAAGTGCGCCTATTGTGTTTTTTGGTTACTAGCTTCCAGATAGCATGTGCTGTATTTTATGCTAATTTATGCTAGTTGATGCTAAAATAAAGCTAATTAGTCTCCAGAGAACATTAAAAATAACAAAAAAGACCATAGGCTTGTATCGTTACTCATTAACCTCTTCTTTCTAACAATTATGTAATTTGGTTTCGTTGCTCACCAGAGTGCTTAATTTACTTACCATATTTGTACGTTATCTACACAATATGTTTCGAAATTCAATTAATAAAGGTTATCCCAAAACTAATACGAGGGCGGGTCAATAAGTTCGTGACTTTATGAATGAAACACAGGTTTTTTGACAAAAAAATAATTTTATTTCTCTTTTGAGCTCATTTGAGCTCTATACACTTCATCCAACGTTTCTCCAATTTTTTTATCCCTTCCAAAAATTAGATTTGTCCTCAAAATAGGTATTTGTTTGTGGGACGATTTCATCATGAGTCAAATCTCTTTCCGCCGAACCATTTCTTTAAGTTTGGAAACAAGAAATGAGGATGAGGGAGAAATTCGTAGCCCAATTTATGCAATTTAGCCATGGAGACTATATATGTGTGCACCCTTGCATTACTTGGCGGAAAATAACTTTTTTTAGCCAAATGCGGTCGTCTTTTCTTCAAATCGTCATTGAATCGGTCCAATAAGTTGGTATAATATTCGCCATTGATTCTTCCCTTTTGAAGGTAATCAATGTGGATTATACCGCGTGCATCCCAAAAAATGGTCGCCATGACCTTATTGGCTGACAAACCCACCTTGGCCTTCTTCGGCGCCGATATGCACGGAGAAACCCACTGTTTTGACTACTGCTTGGTCTCTGGTGTGTCGTGGTGAATCCATGTTTCGTCTACGGTTACGAAACGGCGCAAAAACTAGTCCCTATTGCAGTTGAACAACGCCAAACACTCCTTCGAAGTTTTCACACGATTGCGTTTGTGGTCGATTGTGCGCAAACGCGGCACCCATCTTGCGAATAGGTTTCTGATACCCATGTGATCATGAAAAATGGAAACCACTGAGCCATTTGATATCCCTATGGCTTTCACAATCTCCCGCACTTTCAATCTTCGATCGGTCAACACCATATTGTGAATTTTTTCAAAATTCAATGTTGCGATCTCCTCAATGGCGAATTTTTTCTACGAAAACTCGCCAAAAATTATGGACTATTAAACCACAAAGTATATGACTAAATTTACTGCCAACGCATCAGAGAAAGGGTCTTCTTGAAATGAATATTCTGCAAATATTTTAGTAAAATGAAGGGCATTGGCAATGGAAGCAGAAACTTAAGGCTTTAAAACTCACTTCTTACTACATTTCCTCTACCTAACCCCAATTCGTTTGAGGATCTTTATCTAAAAATAGAACAATTTTGCGTTTCAAATCGTGATTTTGGCGTTTTCAAAGGAACAACTATAAAATATCCAAACTAATTTTTCTGATATTTATTGACATTTTTACGCACAGAAAACTTAATTTTTGTTTGTAGTATTCAATGAATTTTGTTAACTACACAAAATTTGTTGGGTATGTGCCATTCTCTGATCACCAGTAGCACCCAGTTTTTTTCTTTCAATGTCTATAACTTTTTTTCAGTTTTAACTTAGAGATCTGAATTGTTGCATGCATAATTCGTTTTGCCATGGCTGTGTTATTTTTGGAGATACAGACATTTTCCGAAAGAAAACCTAATATTTTCCCGGAAAACTTTCCGAATGATTTTCCGAACGTATCCAAGCCAGTTGCAGAAGCAAGATACCTACTCGCCAATTCTGGTGGCAAGGGCTCTCGTTATTGCTTACTCATAAAATATATAATAAATATGCTGAGTGAAAAGAGAGCCGGAACGAAATTAAATGGACAACGGTTCCGTTGCATAAGGTATGCAGATAACATGGCGCTGATGTGATAAGGCGAAAAAGAAGTTTAAACTAGACTCCGTGTACTGAATGTTGTGCAAAAACATTTAAACAAAAAATCAATATGACGAAAACAAAAGTAATGAAGAGAAGTAATGATAGGACAGCGAAAATTGATATAATCCACGTACTGTTATAAAATATTATTAACAAAGTCTGGACGCAGCAAGTGCGTTATGGTAGCGCATTTTCATTGAACTGTTTTTAACGTTAAATATGTTTTTTTTTTTGTTGATAAAAGACATCAAATTTAGTAGACAGTATGACCTTCATAGTAGAAACCATGTGCCATATTTTATCCAAATAACTTAATTGTAAAAAGTACAAAAATTTCCCGAACACAAACTGAAAATTTTCCCGAAAAAACTGGTCCCGAATTTTCTGGCCAACCAACCTCTCCAACCAATTTACACAAAAACTAACACCTGTCAAGATATAATTATTCACTAAAGGCTTTTTGCCAGAAACAAAAAGAAACATTTTTTTAATTCGCCATTTTCTTTAGAAACATTGACTAAATAATCTTACATGAAAATAATATTACAATCTTTCATGCATCGTTTTTTTTTTTTTGTGGAGTTTTTGTATCTTGGCACATGTATAAATGAAGAGGCTCGTTGGTCAGGAGAACCGATTCGGTTTTTTGCGGGAACATTTTAAGTTTATTTTCGGAATATTTTAGTACATATTTGCCATTAAAAACGTTTTTATGAAAATTCACTGCCATAACGCCTTGTTGCCTCCACACTTTGTTATACTTTTCGTGGATATTTCGTATTTGAAATATTTTTATGAAAATTTGCTACTATAACGTACGGCCTTTTTGGCAAATTTTCATAAAGAAAATTGGCGATTAGAGAGCTAACCACTTTCAAAGTTTCGACAAAAAATTTCAAATGGGCGCGAATTGCCGAAGTCAGTTTATTTTTTTCACTTTATATATACATATTATATTATTATATCATTAACATGGTTTTCGAAGCTTCAACGTCACCTAGAGACTTCGGTTTTTAGTGAATTTTATAAAAAAATTCACCAATGGGGAAAACCCTGTTTGTTTATATATATATATATATATATATATATATATATATATATATATATATATATATATATATATATATATATATATATATATATATATATATATATATATATATGTGGTACCGATAACTCAAAAAATAATGGACCGATTTTGATAAAATTTGGTCGGTACTTTTCTTTTGTAAGCGGCTTGGACAAGTTTGTTAGCCAGCAAAATCGGACCAATTTTTCCTGGAAAATTTTGGGTTTTCTTTCGAAAATGTTTTTATTTCCGAAATTAACAAAGCTTTGGCAACCAAATTTGGTAGTCAGGTTAGCACTATTAAACTTACCCTACACGTCAGATTTCTAAGTTGAAAGGAACAATATTATAGACATTAAAAAAATTGGGTCGATTGATGACCAGAGAAATACACAAAACCAAAATATTTTGTGTGTGATTAAGTTTTCTTAACGCAAAAAGGCCAATAAATAACAGAAAAAATACTTTGAAAATTTTATAGTTTTTCTTCCTAAAATGTCGTGATATGAACGTCAAAATTTGAAATTTTTAGACAGAGAACCTGAAACAAATACGGGTTATGTAAAGGAAATGTTACAATAAATGTGTTTTACAAAGGCTTAAGTTACAGCTTCAACCATCATTGCCTTCATTTTACTAAAATATTTGCAGAAAATTAACTTCAAATTGACCCCTTCTCTGATTATTTGGCAGTAGTTTCAGTTATAGGGTTTGTTGTTTAATAGTCTATACTTTTCGCGAATTTTCGTAGAAAAAAATCGTTATTGAGAAGACCGCGAGTTTAATTTTTTTTATATTTCTTTAAAGGACCTAACAGCTGTATTTTTTTCATTGAACCTCTGTTAGTTTGGTGTGTGTGTGTGTGTTCATATAGGTATATATATATATATATATATATATATATTATGTTCGTATTATCCGTGTTTTTCGACCATCCGTGTTGCCGATCCCCCCCATTAGCCCGGATAATCGAGAGTATACTGTAGTTCGAAATCCACAAAATTGAGATTAAAATAGTTTTTTAAAAACCAAAAACTTGGCCGGCTTTTCGGACCAAACCAAATGTTTTTTTTGCTATAGTCTGGTCTTAAAAATATAATGTTACAAATATAACATTATACAACGGAAGAAAAATACACAAGAAGTCACTATAATTCACAAAGAATCGATATAAAGCATATGGTCTTATAGAAACTGCTCGCACAAACAATCAAAACAAACGAATTCCGCATCTGTAGTGACGTGACACATGTATGCGTCGAAGTGCCCAATACACGTTAAACAAAATTGAGCAATCCTGTTCAGTTTATTATCCTTGCCTTTCACCATCTATGACAAACGAGAGATATTGGTTCAACGAATTTGGCCAGGCCGCACATTCATCTCAGATTGTCGTGGCCAAATTTCATGAACTGCACTACGAATTGCTGCCGCACACATTGTACTCATCCGAGCTAGTTTCGACTTTTTTCTGTCCCCAACATAAAAAGATGGCTCGGGCGAAAATTCAGCTCAAAGAAGGAGGTTATCGCCAAGACAGAAGCGTATTTTAAAGGGTTCTCCAAATCGTGTTTTTGGAGGGGTTAAGGAAATTGCAGAAACGTTGGGAAAATGGTATCGACCTCAAAGGAGATAATGGTAAAAAAATGTGCGTCTTCATTCCTAACACGGGTTTCTTGATCGACGCTCGTATAATAGCCCAGATGAATTTCTCTTTCGGTAAGATAAATATTAACATCAAAAATTAAGTAAAAAAAATTACTTTGTGTCAGGTAAATGGCAGCAAAAAATTCACCTTCACTTAGTTTATTTTCCTTAGAACAGATTTGAGGTGGAATAGTATTTGTAGAGGAGAAAACAGCTTGAAGCGATGCCAGCCACCAAACATTATAAATAATTAACACCGCAACCATCAAAGGCGCTGCGACTTTTAAGTCGTCTTTTCATATTTATGTACTTGATGATAAACTGGAGGAAACAGCATTAAACGTCAGAATAATTTATTAAAATAGAAACCTTACTGCAGACATTTCTCTCTGGGGATCGCCTGGATAAACATTTGCGAAGTGGAAACGAATCAGGTGTTTATGAATATAATTGTGACACTACAGGCATGAAGAGTACACATAAATTTTAATAGGTCTGAGTTTGCGTTTATACATACTTTGATATGCTTTAACCAGGTCATCTGTAACCTAAGAACATAACAAAGTAGTGGCTTTATGAATATAGACATAAAAATTAAAATGTATAACATTAATAAATGTTATTTTATATAAAATTTAATAACAAAATAATTTATTAAAACTCAAAAGAAAATTATATGGCTGCTCAGGGCACAACATGAGATCTAATGCAATTCTGAAAAATATGTAAGTTCACACCTTTGGGTGGTGTCAGACATTAAAATAAAAATCGAGACTCTGTTAACTTTATTTATTAATAAATAATGAATTTATATAAGCCAAAATGATTGTAAGTTATTGTGATAGATTAAAGCAGTTATAAATCAAATTTTTGAATTTAAATAAAGATTGCAGGTGAACAACGTATTTAACTATGGTGTTTTCTGTGGTGTTCCTTGGATCAATTGGATATTAGAGGGCCTGAGGTTACTCAGGGCTAGCGAAACCTCTGTATATATTGTGGGGACCATTCAGGGCTGTCCGAACCACTGCATTGACTTCCGGAGGTGCTCTGCATGGCACAGCGTCGAATGGGGCTGCCATAAAGATATTGAATGAGTTCCTCAAAACGTTGGAGCTGGTGGCTTCCATAACGGTGTCCAACTGAACGGGGCTCTACAAAATCGTGATTTTGAAAGGTCCCTCAATAATGGCTTAGATGAGGCCCTCCAAACGACTGACGTTGAATGGGGCTGCCTAAAGGGTGTTGAATGGGGCTGCCCAAACGGTGTTGAATGGGGCTCTCCATACGGGATAGCTCACATGAGAGTGCTGCCTTTTCTCTTAGCTAGTTGCTCTTAACATTTAATTTTGTGAATGTTTTGTTGAAAAAGAGATTGAGCGATCCATACAGGGCTTTATAAAGACTTCTCTTATCTTTGACAAACGAAAATGGAATCGAAGACGGCTACCAACTGTCTAGATTACGAACGACACCAGAGAATATGTGTTTCTGTGGGCATGAATTCAGGGCCCTATACTATAAAGTTCATTGAGTAGGAAAATCGTAACTTTTCATTGATTAAGAAAATAATAAATTTCATGGACTAACAAAATAATGCGGTCATGTATCAATGAACGTTATAATGGGAATATATAAGTTGTAAAACGTGTAATACGTTACAAATGAGGCAAAACGAAAATGTATTTAATAATTATTTCTGTTGCTCTTACTTGTTTCCTTACCGCCTTAGTGCTTGTTTTTTTCTGCAACCAGTTTCTGCTTTAAGGGTGAAATTTCATTAAAAAATTTCTTATAGATGCCACTTTCAAACGATAACTTAAAAAAGTCTGGACGCAGCAAGTGCGTTATGGTAATGAAATTTCATCAAAATATTTTTAATGGCAAATATCTATTTTTTAATGAAATGCATCAAATTTGATATAACCTATATAGTAGAAACAATGTATCTATTTTTTTTGAATTGAATTTGTTTGAAAAAGTACAAAAAGTTTTCTGGCCAATGAACTCCTTCAAGCTATTTACACACATGCCAAGATATAATTGCCCACAAAAAGCTTTTTGACAAAAATTTTTTAAAAATTTGTGAAATTTTCTTTCAGGTAAATTAGCAATCTTCTTTACAAATAGTGCTGCAAATTGAACCATAACTTCCACATAGCTGTGATAATCTACTCTCCCCAACGACATTTCATGAAACGAATTTAGGGTCCATGACTTCACCACAAAGAAAATATTCATATTCCTCTACTCATAAACTTCTGAAACGTCATATTACTCGGGTATAAAAAAATGTTAATTTTCACCAAATCGCCCCTCATTCATTCCGTACTCCCTGAAGCGATCTTACTCAAAAACAATTTGAAGCGTTCCTTTGTCGGGTGCTAATTGTATACCAAATTTGAAGATGATATGTAAATTCGTTCGAAAGTTATTACGCATAGTAATGGACAGACGTACAGGCCGACAGACAAAAAGTTTAGTTCCACAATCAAGTTTTCTATATGGTTTGGGACTTTTTACGCCGTTTTAGCAAAAAAAAAATCGAAATTTCTATCACAAATATTCCATCCCCACTCAGATTTTTGCTGAAATTGAAAGTTTTCTAATAAACATGCCCTAAAAAGTTATATTACTCGAGTTTTAACGAAAAAGTGTCAATTTTGACCAAATCACCCCCCATTCATCCACTACGATTTTACCCAAAAACAATCCGAACCGTTTGTTTGTCGGGTGCTCATTGTATACCAAATTTAAGGAGAATATCTCAATTCGTTCGAAAGTTTTTGCGTCTACTTACAGACAGACAGACATATAGGGCGACAGCCCGCAGACCAACCGACCGACCCACCGACAGACAAAAACAATTTCGTTCCAGAATCAAGTTTTCTGTATGCGTTCTGTATGTGTGACTTTTTACCCCGCTTTAGCAAGAAAATTCGAAATTTCTGTCACCGATATTCCACCCCCACAAATTCAACCCCTAATTTAATTTCGGCACAGAATACCAGATGTTTTATGAAATTGAAAGTTTTCTAATGAACAAACCCTAAAACGTTATATTACTCGTGTTTTAACGAAAAAATGTCAATTTTCACTAAATCTCCCCCCATTCAACCACTACCCTCTGGAGAGATTTTACCCGAAAACAATCCGAACCGTTAGTTTATCGCATGCTAACTGTATACCAAATTTGAAGACGATATCTCAATTCGTTCTAAAGTTATGGTGGCTACAAACAGACATACAGACCGACAGACAAAAAAATGTTTCGTCGCCAAATCATGTTTTCTATATGTTTTGACCATTTTTACGACGTTTAAGCGAAAAAAAATTTTGTCGGCGATGCGATACTTCCACACGTGACGATGTGGAAGTAAAACTAGCTTAAATAATGCTACATGAAAATTATATTTTTTACGGAAATTTTCTAAACCGTTATTTTCACGAAAATCTGACAATTTTTTACAATAACGCATTGAACATTTATTATTAATTACCAACGCATCAGTGTACACCAGTTCACAGAGCACTTGGCTCATATCATGAGAGCAGCGAAGTATGCGTCACTTAAAAATATTATGGAGGGGAAAATCAAAGGTAAAAGGAGCGTAGGTACAAGAAAAACGTCGTGAATACGCAATCTACGCGAATGGTATGGACGCAGCTCAATTGAACCTCTTAGACGCACAACAAATAAGGTAATATTGGCTATGATGATGTTCAATCTCAGATAGGAAGGGGACGAGAAGGAGAAGAAGAATAGCAATGCTTTCAGATAAACATTTAAATAAGTTTCAACACATTGTAGTAAAAATTATCCCATTTTATTAGTACTTAACGTACAAAATAACTAAACCAAAATTCAAGACCACAAGAATTAATAGCCTTGTTAAAGATTTACGACGAATAAAACAAGTTACATCAGTAAACTTGAAAAGAACAAAAGTTATATGACCCACATTCTCAACTTTCGCAAATGAGTTCAAGTTCTCGTAAAAAAGTGTATCATTTGTTAGAGAGTTCTTAATAAAACCACCCCTACAGGAAATTTTAGGACATTTGAGTGAAAGTCCCGAGTATATAGGAAGAGCGTGCCGGCTCACTGAAGTTTGTTAGTTATGTTAAGAATTTCATACCACAGTTTTCTCAGGATTATGTTCTGTCACGCAAACAGCCAAACGATAAAATGCCCCGAAGTATTCAAAGCCATACATTCCACTCAGATGTATAAAAACTACATAATCTTAAATCTAACGTTGTGTAAATGTAGCCTTACATAACACCACGCACGTGCATAATATGTAAATTCATGAATTCCGAACTTAGGGGAAGTTTTGTTAATATGTTGTTTACTCAAAATTGGAAAAGAAATATAGTTTTTCAATTTCTCTTTTATTTGCGTTACAAACTTACTAACATGTATAATTATTACTAGCATTATAATCATAATGATTATGTTTTAATTATAGGATAGTATTTGCTTTATACAACTTTTGATTATTGCTTTCTATCAATATCTGAGAACTTGTCTATTTTTAGCGTAGAAAAAAATTCGCTATCGGCGGGATGGTGACTTTTAAATTCTGAAAATTCGCTCAAACTAGGCACCCTAGTACCCATATCCGAGGTCAGTTTCAGACTTTGTGTTTATGTGTCACACCCTTAAATAGCGGATCAATTTTAACGAAACTCATTCATTATAACTTCCCCACACCACACTTCATCAGTTTTGCCAGGTTTTCTCTTGGTCTATTTCTCCCCCTTTTTCTAAGCAAATATGCTTCAAATAGTGCTGCCAGAAAGTTGTTATGTCCATATATATATACCAATATATTTCGCCTTCCTCCTCTTAATAAAAAAAGTATTTTATCTTTTGAATGCTTCATTGATTGTTGTTGCCCTTACTTGCTGAAACTTGTCCATACTACATACAGACTTGGAGACTACTTCTCTGGCTTCACTGTTGGTCTTCGTTGGTGAAGGACGTAGCCAGCGCGTAAGCTAACTGGAGCAAGTGGCCCTTACGAATTTTGGATATTCTAGGATGTTCTTCAACGTTTCTGTGACTATAGTTTCGTTGCTTGACAGCATTCTCAGACAGATTAAAATTGAATTAGTACGAAATCATGACAACTACAAATAAAGATCTGTTGTTATGTTATGATATGATGTTTTGATCAAATTATTTATCAAATTGAAAATAAAAAATGAAACACAGATGACAGATGAGGCTTTCAAAATGTCTACGAAAACCAACAGTGAAGCCAGAGAAGTAGTCTCCAAGTCTGTATGTATTATTTTGAATGCTTGCTTTGCCAGCGCCATCCTCCTCCACAGATCTTTGTTACATTTGCCATTATCTATAATAATACTCCTAAGGTACGTGAACATTTCTATTTGTTTAGTGTTTGGCCGTTTAGCTTTACGTTCATTCATTTGGTAGTTCTGTCCTTACCTATCGTCATTACCTTTGTTTTCGTGATATTGACATTTACTTTGATTCTTTTTCTTTATAAGTGTTAAATCTAAAAGATGTATGAACAGGTGGAGATATCCCGCCTCTACTTCTGACATTTACATTGTGTACATTTTTTCTATATGTGATCTTGTATTCAAAACAGACAAAAATTGAATCATAACTTCCACATAGCTGTGATAATCTACTCTCCGCAGAAAGACATTCTCATGGTATAAATATAGGGTCCATGACTTGACCGCAAAGAAAATATTCCTATTCCTGTACCCTTAAACTTCTAAAACGTTATATTACTTGAGTTTTAACCAATAAAAAATATCAATTTGCACCAAATGATCCTTCATTTATTCCCTACCCCCTGAAGCGATGTTACCCAAAACCAATTGGAAGTGTTCGTTTGTCGGGTGCTAACTGGATACCAAATTGGAAGATGATATCCCAATTCGTTCGACAGTTATTGCGCCTAATAATAGACAGACGTTCCAGAATCAAGTTTTCTATGTTTTGAGATCTTTACGTGATTTTAGCACACAAAAAAAAAAACGTTTCGCAATTCCTGTCACCGATATTCCATCCCCATACATTCAACCCCTAATTTCATTTTAGCAAAGATTGGAAGTTTTCTACTAAACAGACCCCCAGACCTTAAAACGTTACGTTACTCGAGTTTTAACGAAAAAAACGTCAATTTTCACCAAATCATCTCCCATTCATCTCCTACCTCCTGGAGCTATTTTATTTCAAAAACAATTCGAAACGTTCGTTTGTGGGTTCTAACTGTATACCAAATTTGAAGACGATATCTCAATTTGTTCTAAATTTATCGTGGCTACAAACAAACAGAAGAACAGACACAAAAAATTTTCGTTCCCAAATCATGTTTTCTATACGTTTTGATACTTTTTACGACGTGTATGGATTCCTTCATACGTACTATATATATATATATATATATATATATATATATATATATATATATATATATATATATATATATATATATATATATATATATTTATATTTGCTTTCCATAGCTGTGTTATTTTTGAAAATACAAAAATTTTTCGATAAAAAATTTTCGTGCAAAACAAGCTTTCGAAGCCATATTTACAAAAAAAATGCTCCTGCCCAAATTTAAATAAAATCGGTCTATTATTTTTTGAGTTAGTATATCTCACACTAATGACCGCGTAAATCTTTCCGAATATATATATATATATATATATATATATATATATATATATATATATATATATATATATATATATATATATATATATATATGTGTGTGTGTGTGTTCGGAAAGATTTACGAGATATACTAACTCAAAAAATAATAGACCGATTTTATTTAAATTTGGGCAGGAGCATTTTTTTGTAAATATGGATTGGATAAGCTTGTTATGCACGAAAATAGGACCAGTTTTTTTCCCGAACATTTTTGGGGTTTTCTTTCGGAAAATTTTTGTATTTTCAAAAATAACATATCTATGGAAACCAAATTTGGTATGCGAGTTTCTACTATAAGATGTATTGTACGTGCCAAAATTCAGATCTCTAAGTTGAAAATAAAAAAAAAGTTAAAAGAACTGAACGAAAAAATTTGGGTGCCATTGGTTGTCTGAGGAACGCACAAGGTCAAAAAATTTGTTTGGATAACATAATCTATTGAATATTTAAGTTGAAATTTCCTTGACGCAAAATGACAAGAAGTACTAGAAAATTTGCTTCGCGAATTTTATACTTTATACGCGATTTGAAACAAACGTTTTGAAAGGATTGCGGATTATGTAAAAAAATATGGTAGGTAGTAAGAGTTCCTACGTGGCAAGTACGTTAGGATGCGCATTTTCATAAACAATTCTTATAATTTTGATGCCAAATTTTCCAGTAAATTATTATCAAAAGTAATAAAATTATAAATTTGGTACGTAAGTAGCCTATATAAAGATTATTTTATGGATTTTAAGTTCTTTTCTTTACGGAAAACCGAATTTTCAGCATTCAATCACATAAACTAAACTACAATTTCCACGTTTGTGATGATGCCTTGGATTGCAGTTAGACACTCATTCTTTGTTGGTTCAAATCTCCGTAGGGGATCATCCAAAAAAAATCCATTTCTTTTAAATTCTAGTAACTAATCAGATTATGCGAATATTTAGCGAAAATATTAGAATATTCAAATTAACTCCAGTACAAAAAAAGGCAAAAAAAGATAATTTCATAGGACTATCTATGTTGACATTTCCACAAGATATAAGTAATTGTTATATTGTTTTCACAAATGTCAAAGAAAACTTTAAAGTAAGACAAATTCAAACAAAAAGGTTCAATTTATAATGTGCAGAGACTTGTGCATGTTTGTAGTGGCCGTTCTCAGCAAAACATAGACTTACTGCCGTAGAGTATTGCCGAGAATCCAATAATGTCTATTCAACATCGTACTCAACAAGTGCAATTGTCCAAACGCACTGTCCAGCTAATTTTGACGAAAGATCTTCATCTACCCGCCTATAAAATCCAATTGACACAACCATTGAATTCGACCGACCATGCATCGACGTGCTTTTGTAAATTTGGTGTTGGAGCAAGGGAGTATTAATGGGAAATTTGGAAAGAAAATCATTTTCGTCAACAAGCAAAATTGCTGTATTTGTGGTTCTGAAAATCCCCCTTTGTTCTTTGCAAAACCGATGCATCCCCCAAGAGTTATCATTGCTTTTTCTGGACTCTGGTAGTTATAGGACCATAACTTTTCGAAAATGCTGATGTAGTTGCGTTAATCGTCAATGGACGAGCACCTTCACACCGCGATATGATAAACAATTTTCTATGGAACCAATTGAATGGTATTGACTTGGAAGATGTGTTGTTCTAACAAGATGATGCAATCTGTCATACTGCCAATCAAACAATGCAGTTTTACACACAATGTTTCCTAGCCGTGTAATCTCTCTCCTTGGTGACCAGATTTGGCCGCCGCATTCGTGTTATCTGACACCGCTTGATATCTTCCTTTGGGGTTTCTTGAGAGAAGGAGTCTATGTCAATAAACCCCAAATAATTATAATGCTCAAGAACGCGCCATTAATGAGATAGAGCCGCAATTATGCCACAAGGTGATAGAAAATTTCGTCAGAAGCATCTCTGCAACCAAAGCCTTGGTGGACATTTGACCGATATTGCATTCCATAATTGATGGAAGAGTTTATGTATTATGAACCATTAAAAAACAATTATGTTTCAAAAATATTAAACGCGAATTAACAACACTTGTACTTAGGTTGCCTTTAAAAAAATGTATTAAACTATTTAAATTACTTAACAACAAATTGACATAATTACTGCCTAAAATATAACTGAACTAATATTATACAAAACAATGGCTTTATATAGTAATCAAACAAGTGCTCGTTGCAGGTTCTCACAAGAACATGATGATCTAGCTTCTTGCGAACTTGCACTGCTGACACTATCTGCAACGGTCGTATAATTTGTGAAATCTGCTGATGGGAACTGTTGCATAGGAATGTAACTCGATATCATCTACGTGACATCATGGGAAGCTTTGTGTTAACTCCTCCCCCAAATAGAGAACGGATCCCTTGGGTTTCGGAATTCTTAAAGGCTTTTCCGCTTCTACTTTGTTTCTTAAATTCTGCAGGGCACATCTTCTTTTGACAAAAAGTGTAATAAATATTGCTGCTAGAAGGATTAATATCATGTAGAGGAGGATCGTCCAAATACTTGTGTGGTACAACGGGAGTCTAATTTTGTTGGGAATTCTACCTTTGATAGACTGCAGCAGAGCCCTGATATTGCTTACGTCGTGCAGAGGGACGTTTTCCAGTTCCATCGCTGGCAATTCTTCTATGTTTATTTCGCTTTCTGGAACTTCTTCCAACTTTGGTAAGGAGAACAATTGTTGTATCTCCACTAAGCTTTGTACTGCACTGTATCGTTTACCACCAATCGACAACTGACATCTTGGTTTGAGTGTCACCATATACGTGCCTTGTATAATTTGTGTGTTTTCTTCTTCCGAGGATTTGATTGCCATCTTGGTTTCCTTTGGAGCCACCATCATAAACTGTGTGTCGCCATATTTTGAAACGATAGGCTTGGTAATTTTTACCGTCTTTTGTTCACATTTATTAGTAGGCTTTTGGAAATTAATTAGCCTAACTTCACAGGGAGGATCTTCACTGACGTCCTCTATTGTATCTTATGTACAGACATAGAGTTCGTTCGTAACTTCCTGGCAGGGGTTGTTTGTGAAGGCGTATTGTTGCTCATTTAGGAGAAGGTACTTGGATCGAGGTATTATCATAGAGAAGCTGTTAGTATTGGTTTGTATAGGTAGGGAGTACAGTTGGTAGTAAATATAGACAGATTTGTCTTGATTTTAAATATTTTTTCGCACAAAGTCATTCTTTCTTACTAATATAGATTATTAAATGCATTTTTTTATTACAGGAAGCTCTTTAATAATGAATTTTGGTTTGATGATAGAAGTGTGAAAAGTATTTAATTTAGAGAACGTTATAGCGTTTTCAGTTGTTAACATTATCGATTCGGTGACGTTAATTAGGTTAGTGATTTCAGTCAATAGTTCTAGAATATGTGGTCGCTGGAGAACAGGCATAATATTGGTAGCTAAATCTTTGTTAACGTTTTGAAGTGCTAACATTCTTTTGACAATTTCTTTTTGATTATGAGCTAAGGTGTTTACTGATTAAATTCGTTTATTGCATTTATCATAACAGATGTGTGTTCGTCAAATAGCCCATGCATTCTATTTTGATCATCAGATAATAATTGAAGGGCTTTGTTGATTCTTTCGCCATCATCAGCATCTAGGATTGAGTAAACCTCGCTTAAATCTATACTTGTCAGGAAAAATTTTAAGGAAAGTTTCATCTATGTTATCTACAGTATAATCAAGGGCGATTATAAAATTATAGTATTCAAATCTAAAATTATCACTTACAGTATTGGCTATAAGATAATATTTGTATTTAAGTTTACTGTAGTCAGTAAAAGGGGTTCCATATTATATACATGTATAAGGCGCCATACGTCATTTTGGCAATAGCTTCTACCTAACCAAGGGTTGCTCTTTAAATCATCTAGCTGTGGCTGCCCTCCGCATGCCCACCTGAAAGGCGAAGATTTCTTAAATGAGTTACACATTGCTCGTCATTCTTGTGATTTATGAGTAAAGCTTTATTATGTTCTAGGAGGGATATTATTGTGTATGGGCCTATGTAGGGGTTCTTGTGCTTTTTTTGAAATCCAGGGGGTATCTTTTTATAGACTGCTTGACTTTCTTTAAATGGATGATTAATTCTGAGGAGCATTTTTTCTTTCGATTTTTCTATCCGATCTAATACGATATCATAAACTATTTTCATAAAAATTTTATGTTTTTTGTTATACTCTTGGTGGAGTGTAACTTCGGGATCGAAATTAAAATTTCTGGGATGTAGCCGAATATTAACTCAAAAGGTGGTTTGAGAGTGAATCCTTGAATTGTAGGCTAGGATGCAGTAGGGTATTAAGTCGGGAGGTTTTAGATTTGGGTATGTTATTTTGAAAATTCTATAGTGTTCAATCAATGTGCATTGAAATCTCTCTACTGGACTGTTATAGTTGGGATTATGAGGTGTAGTTATGTGCAGTTCAATCTGATATGACTTTAGGAGCTCTTTCACAGTGTCATTTGAAAATTCCGTACCAGAGTCGGAAATGACGCTATCTTGTCTGGATCTTCTAAATTAAATTTAGCAAGAATAAAATTTCTCTTGCCTTTTCTGACTTGCAGAATTTCGGGTTCCTTTGAGCAACTAAAGAATATTTGATTTGATTTGTTATTGATAATTTCCTTTTCCAAAACAAGAATGCCTGGTGCGGCGTATCATTCTTGGTTAGAATTAACCGTATCTAGTTCTTCGATTTCTTCATCATCTTAATTATCTTTCTGCCATTCTGCACCTATTACTAATGGTTAAAGCATCATAATTATGTTTCTGTTTAAGTGTTTAGAGTTCACTTAAAAGACTAGTATCGTATCTTTGGTCGGTGAAGTTTTGCACTATAGCCTGTCCTAGGTCTTGCCAAGTAATAATTATTTTTGTGCTTATTATAAGTCTAGCTTGACAGGTTGATTTTGACTGTATAAAATTAACTAAAAAATGATTTAAATATAACCTTTCATCTTTAGCGTTATTATAAAATGGCTTCACAATGAGGTCGCATGCTTAAGAAAGTTACCAACATTTGCCGGTTCTTCATTGAACTCAGGCATCATCTCTAAATAGAATTGACTAAAGTTGTTTGCCATATTGTTAGCTTGGGCCATGTTGATGTTGTTTTCTGTGGTAGTAATTAAGTTAGTATCAATTTGTTCTACAAGATTAATACTATTATTATTATGAGCTAAATTATTCTGGACTTCCTGTTCAACAATATTATTTTCTGGATTATTTTCTTCACGAATGACTTCCAAGTTCTTTCTCAAATCAAACTGATTAACTCCGCTTATTAGTTCATCAATATCCGACATATATTCACATGCATATGACAAAGGAACAGCGAAAATATAGGAGAGCAACTTACAGTAATAGTAGGAACCAGATGTCCATTTGTTCTTGGAAAACCAAGGAACCAATATTCTTTGATGCCTTAGGTTGCTGGGAGATCCTGCCGACTGTGCTAATTAACAGCACTTGTACTTAGGTTGCTTTTTTTAAAAATATATGAAACTATTTAAACTACTTAACAACAAACTGACATAGGTACTGTCTAAAATAGAACTGAACTAGTATTATACAAAACGATGGCTTTATATAGTAATCGGACAAGTGTTCGTTGCAGGTTCTCACGAGAACATGCTGATCTAGCTTGTTGAGAAATTGCACTGCTGACACTATGTGCAACTGTCGGTATAATTCGTGGAATCTGCTGATGAGAACTGCTGCGTGGGAATGTAACTCAATTTCATCTACGTGACTTGTCGTAGGAAGCTATGTGTTAACTCACGTCTACTTTCAAAGGCACAATTCAAGAGCACATATCTAATATCTACAGCCATGGTGGTCGTTTGGCCGATATTTATTCCATCATTAATGGCAGAATTTATGTACGTACCACCTTACGTACATGAGAAAATAAGATACAGAGCAGATGTGCACAATCTTAACTTGGAATGATATTTTAACCATTCCAAAACATAGAAAACAGTATTTAAACGTTCTTTCAGAAATAATTTTGCACATATAATAAATATGTGTGCCAGTGTTGTTGATGCGTCACCTTCAATTGCAGCTTTCAAACAGAAATATATATTATTAATTTAGTTGCAGTGAGTACAACTTTCATTCATTTTTAACAGACTGCAAAAAACAGGAGGACCAATTAAAAGAAAATTCGTTTGTTTGAAAGAGTCTACTCCTGAGGTGCTCCCATTTTCACCAAGTCAGGATCTGATGATCGATCTAAGGTAAATCGAGGGTAATCGTCTTATAATCCATGTGACTTAAAATTCTACTGTAATACGGCATTTTGTTGATATTATAGCAGTTTTGTAATACCGTACTCACTAGGTACGTATATTTACACTAAAAATGGAAAAGTAAACAAATTTGAAAACAAATTAAACCGACTTCAAAATAGCAATAAAAAGCGAAAAATAACTGGATTACAGGTTTAATTCAAAAGACAAGAATTAATTTAAATTAAATATTCTTATATGCGCTACCTACTTATCTGTTTGAAGTCGGTGCCAAGTATATGCAGCTTAACCTATAAGGGATTATAATTATAATGAAGTACCTAAATATGATGTTAATGATCAAATACCTCACCACATTCACGCATTCCGTCGCGTGCGTGAAGAAACTTGCGATGTGGTGGAACTGGACCTTGCCTATCTACCTACTACCTAATTAGCCGACTGATAAGTAGGTAGCTCATGTAATAATATTTCATTTAAATTAACTTTTGTCTTTTGAATTAAACCTATAATCCCGTAATTTTTCGCTTTTTAGTGCCTATTTTGATGTGGGTTTAATTATTATTATTTTAAATTTGTTTATTCCATTTTGGATTTCCTCGCCGGACAACGACATGAAGTAGCATCGAAGAAGGCTTAGTAGAAGAGCAGAGACCGGACTATTTTGTAGGCTATGCGACTGATCTAGAGTCTTGTTTGCCAATGTTTGCTTTTGCAATGGATGTTATTATTATTGTTATTAATGTACAATACCTTTCTTGGTTTATTGTTTTTTTTTATGTTCTGGCCTCTAGGTGAACACATTCAGCCACGGTCATTTTAGTTAATTTTCTTAGAAAAAATTTCACTAATGGGGAGATCCCGACATTTGAATTTTGAAAAAATTTCTTCAATAGTAGTGGCAATATACTATACAGTCTTAAGGGTTACTAAATAAACTTAGCAGGTTAATGTGTAGTCAGAGAGATAAAAGTAAGTTTCTTTGTGTCTTTCCTTGTGTTAACCTATTTTGACCGCAACCTCCCCAGTATGTTAAAAGTCATCATGACATGCTCCATTGGTGTGAAAAGTGTCCCAGTGTTTCTCCTGTAGCAACTTATAGCGTAGATGTGTACATGCATATGTATGTGTGTGTGTATGTGCACATGAAGAAATAATGTGCATTTTCTGTCATGCACCTAATGCTAAGTACTGGACGTATATATCCTGTTGACGTGAGTGCGTATACCTGAGTGCATTTGCGCTCGCGTATGTGTGTGAGTGGATATGTAAGTATTAATTTTAATATATATTTTTAGTAAACAGCTAGTTTATAGGGAGATAAAAGAAATAAGTTAGAAGAGCTTATTGCCATTGTGAAACGCAAGGTCAAATGCATCTTTGTTCATTTTAAAGATTGACAGTGACTCAATGAGCCAGTTCCCAAAGTCAAAACTAACCTATATATATATATATATATATATATATATATATATATATATATATATATATATATATATATATATATATATATATATATATATATATATATATATATATATGTATGTATATGTATATATATATATATATATATATATATATATATATATATATATATATATATATATATATATATATATATGAGACATACCTGGTTGTCGGGTTGAACCGCGTCCAGAATTTATTAAAACTCGACGTTTCGGCTCCTGTTTTGGAGCCATTTTCAAGAGGTAAAGGAAATCTGTAAGGACACTCTAAGGCCTCAATCTGCCTACTCCTGAGAGCAGTGGACAAAGGTGGGTTGGGTTGTTGTAGCTCGATTACGGGGCCTCATTTTTGGTACTTAAGTTTACGATATTAAAAGGAAAGTATATACAAAAGTTTATATTTCTATGTTAAAAGAAAAAAGTTATAAAAAATACTTGGTGCCTAATCATTTCTATGAAAATTCACTACCATAACGCATTTGCTGCGTCCAGACTTTTAATATTTATTGGGATTTGGTTTATTGTGATGATATATTTTGGTTGTACAGAAATTCTCATTGGCAAATAAAACCGTTTATTATTATTATTATTTATGGTTTATTTTTGTTTGCTTTTTGGTTCTTTTGTTTGTTTTTCGGTTCTTTTTTGTTTGTTTTTCCAAGGTAACTGTCGACAGAGTTTATATATTATGAAAAATAAGTACAATTTGGAGAACTCAATTCATCGCAATACAGTTTTCAGACCTGACGATCGTTTCAGGTCAGGTCTCAAAAACTGTATTGTGATGAATTGGGTTCTTCAAATTCTACTTTCCAGTGCTCATCGCAGGTTTCAATCTTCACTAATTATATTATAAATCAAAAAAATTCAAGTTTTGAAAATATGTGTTTACTTTTAAAGTCACAATTCGACTTCTCGTTGAGACACCTTTATAAAAAGCTCCGTCACAAACGATTTCTAAACCAACAGTACAAAATATAGGTCAGTAAAACATGTGTTCCATAATATCAATGATCATTAAAAATTGGGTTCATAATTTACCCTAGATTATGCATAAAAATTTCGAAATCACGAAAGAATATAAATGATTACCTTTATTGCTGGTTCTTGATCATGTTTTCTGTACCGCACATAGTATACAAGTGTTGTTAAGTATAATGGTGTGAATGGTGTGAACTCTGACGTGCTGGAAACATAAGGCCAGATGGATCGTTGTGTCGTGCTGCGACTTTTCGTGTTCTAGAAATTAGTGAAAAATTAGAGTTGGCAGCTCCACACGCAGTTACATGACGTTTAGTGGCCGCAATTATACATCAGGAAACCGTAAATAATTCACTTTAAATTTGTCACATAAGCTGCAGATTTAAATCAGCTTCAAACGCAGAATGTTTGACTACTTAATGCTAGTTGTGACCACCCACTTTTCACGTTAATCCACATCACAGAAAATAGTGGCTTATGTGTTTTTCTCAAAAGGAAATTTTATACATTCTTTGGGATTAAGCTACGATTATGCTACGAACCTTTTCTGAGATATTGCAATAAACATTTTTTAATGGTTTCTTTAATAATAATATAAATAATAATAGTGATAATAATAGTGGTGTTGTATTTACCCAATAACAAAATAAAACCAAAATATTGGCATGCAGCAAGTGGGTTATAGTAGCGAATTTTTATAAGTTTTGTAATTCTAAACCTAAGTGAAGAGAAGTATTAAAAAACGTAAGTGGTACGAACAAGACCGTAAAAGTATTTGTAAGTAAGAGTTTTCTGAAGAAGCTGCAATTTGAACACTGTTGATATACGGATTCCTAAAGTTTTATACATTTATTTAATCAGGCATTACATGCAAGGTGGTCCAAGTTCAATTTCCCCTTTATTATTTAATTATAAAAAAGCCTGAACGCAGCAAGTGTGTTATGGAAGTGAATTTAAAAATGTTTTTAGTAGCAAATGCGAGCAGGCATCAATCTGATTACCGGTATAGCCTATGTAGCAGAAACAATGTACTATATTTTATCAAAATTACTTATTGTTTGAAAATGTACAAAAATTTTCCGAAACTAAACTTAAATGTTGGTTTCCTGGCCAACAAACCTTACGTTAATAGCAAATTGAGTTATGAAATTTAAATGATTTAATGAAAATTCGCTACCAAAACGCACTTACTGCGTCTAGATTTTTTTCTTACAAACATGCATCATATTTCGATAAAAAATACAAAAATGCATTAACGAATTTGTTCTACGAAAATTAGCTAAAAATTATAGACCGTTTAACCATAAACTTCACTAAACCTACAGCGAAGGCATTAACTTAACTAAACCGACAGGCCAAGGCATCAGAGAAAGGGTTTCTTTAAAATGAATTTTCTGTAAATATTTTAGTAAAATGAAGGGCAGTGACGGTTGTATCTGAAACCCAAGTGTTTGCAGAACACTCTTCTTGCAACATTTCCTTTTTACAATCCGTATTTGTTTCACGTTCTTTGTCTAAACATTGCCAATTTTGACGTCTCAAATTGCGAATTTTTTTAACTGCTCGTAACTGTTTTGTTTTTAAACTTCGAGACCTAAATTTTGATACATGGTATACTCTTTATAATGCAAATACGTGTACCAAATTTGGTTGCACTTACTTTGTTAATTCCGGAGATATATTTTTTTTTAGAAAGAAATACAAAATTTTCCCGGAAAACTTGGGCCGATTTTCCTGGCTAACGAACTTATCCAGGCCACTTGTAAAAGGAAAAAAATTACAAAAAATCCTATGAACTGACTTTTCTGACCAGCCCTGACATCACTTTGCCTAATTAAAAGCTAAAAGGAGAAGGAAAATCAACCCTGCCATATATCAAGGTTATGTGAGCATAATTAACTTTTCCTTTCCCTTTTAACTTTTTTTAGCTTTTGATTAAGAAAACTGATGTCAGAGAAGGTCAGGAACGTCAGTTGGGAGAATTGTGTGTGCACAGCACTGCCAGGGAGGTCTTTTATTTCGTTAAAACGAAGAAAAACTCATCAAAGTTTTTACTGTCGCGGGACGCTCGTCTAATTAAAAGAAAGCAATATTTAATCTATTAATCACATATTATACATACATTTTATCTTTCTGCTCTCTTTGTTTATATGCACTTTAACTATGCCAAATTTCACACTGCTTCGTGGGCGTAATGTGCTTAACAAGGGGTAGGTACGAAGTTTTTCTTCATGTATTATAACCCTATAGTTGAAACCACAGCTAACGAATCAGAAAAAGGGTCTATTTGAAATTCATTGTCTGCGAATATTTAAGTAAAATCAAGGATAATGGTGGCTGAAACTGAAACTTAAGGCTCTATAGAACACACTTCTTACAAAATTGTCTTTTAACCTACAAAGTTAAATTTTAGTATGTAATTTACCTATAACTATATAAACCCGCCTACCAAATTTGGTTGCCCGTATTTTGTAATTTCTGGAGATATATTTTTTTCGAAAGAAAACACAAAATTTTCCGGGAAAACCTGGGCCGATTTTCCTGGCTAACGAACTTATCCAAGCCACTTGCAAAAGGAAGGTATTCTCCAAATTTAATCAAAATCGGCTCATTATTTTTTGAGTTATCAGTTTTATACATACATACATATATATATATATATATATATATATATATATATATATATATATATATATATATATATATATATATATTGCTATGGTCTGGCTTTTTAATTAATGATTTGTCAATTACTAATTAGATGCTGATATTACATAAATTACTTCTAATCATAAATCTAATTTCTAATAAATCTTTATATTAATAATTTATACCGTTGGACGCCAGGCAACTCACTGTTTGCCAATATCATTATCTAATATACTTTTAATAAGCCAAAACCTGCAAATATTACCCCGTCAATTAGAAGATAATTTATTTTACTCACTTACCGTCTTAATTACTTCTAATTTCCATTTGCTCAGCCCTCTCAGGATTTTAAGGATTCAACTTGTTTTTTTTGTGGTAATTTTTTTTTGGATAATTGGTCTTTGCTAATTACTTGGTCTTTTTCTATTTTAATTATGCATTACCAGTTCTATTATGAAGGCCAAATAGGAGATTTAAATGAAAATCTAATTATACAAAGTTAGGCATCTTTAATGGTGATTACCCATTGAAATTAAAATTCACAAATATTAAATAACAAATTAAGGGACAAATTAGTTGCATAATATACCATAATAGGTTATAAATAACAGAAACATATTATTCAGTATCAAATCACTTACATTGTTAGAACCAGAGATTTGGCTTGTTAATTATCGGTCACCTTACACATTCCTGTACACCATGTCCACAAAGATGGTATTTGGATTCTTTGATTGCATTGTTAGAACCAGAGATTTGGCTTGTTAATTATCGGTCACCTTACACATTCCTGTACACCATGTCCACAAAGATGGTATTTGGATTCTTTGATTGCCTACAACACTTAATTGCAGCATGGAACTGTTTTTTTTTCTTCTAATAAGCTACTCTTTTATGAAATTCTGTTGTTTTGGTTGATTAGCTTTAACTGTTTTATTTATTTTCAGTCATTATCTTCTTGCTTAACTACCCCTGGCAACTATATTATTACCAGGCACCTTCTACCTGTTCACTCCTCAACGTTCTCCAGCTGACTTATCTATTGGTAATTGTCGGTACCGACCACGAGCCACTACATTTACTTGTTTACTCTACGACGCTCTCCAACTCAAACCTAATGTTTACTCTCTCCGAGCAGCCCTCGCCTTCTCGGCTGTTTTGCCTTCGACCTCTCCAACCGGTTCTTCCTCACCATAAATCTCACCACAAGTGTCCCTTATCACTAGATAGCAACCCATACAAAAATTGTTTGTTTCACTTTATCTTGCTTTTTATTTCACGATATCTACTGCATTATCAATATATTTTACTTTAACTTAATACTTATTCTTTTAAAATAACAACATAAAACCTCTTTAGATTTCCATTTAAATTATATTCCTTTAGTTCTATTGCACTACTAAAATAACTTGACCATTATTTCTTAATATTATTATTCTAATTTCTATCCTATGTCTATAAATAGCAATATATATATATATATATATATATATATATATATATATATATATATATATATATATATATATATATAAGAAGCTCGGTGGTTCAGAGGTAAGAACGTGTGCCTCTGAACCGAAGGGTACTGGGTTCGATCCTAGGGTACTCCTTTCATTTTTTGAGTACATACTGTACAATTAACATCAACCGAGGTTCTGGCATTGTATTTGAGCAAGTTGAACGTCTGCACGTTCCGCCCTTCAGAGGGGGCGTAAAGCCGTCGGTCCCGTGTCCATGTGATGTTGGGCACGTTAAAGATCCCTACCCCCTTACAGAAAGGCAGCAGTTCGGCAAAATTTCCAGGATGGTGAGGTGAAACTGCTCACTGGCGTCGGTGATTCGCCATAGTCGCAGAAATAGGCCGGCGTTAAAGAAACAAAACACACACACAAGTATATATATATATATATATATATATATATATATATATATATATATATATATATATATATATATATATATATATATATATATATATATATATATATATATATATATATATATATATATATAACATAAAAATGAAACGGATCCTGGATATGTGTTCTAAGGGGCCTAATTAACGCTTATTTGAAGAAATTTTTTTTAAATTCAAAAGCTGGGATCTCATTAGTAAATTTTTTCAAGAAAATTCACTAATACCTACGTACATTTGATAACAGAATCAGTTTCGTATAAATATGATTCTTTATTTGTGTAATTGCTGTTTGGAGGTTTGTTCCATCTACTGAAGATATATTTTATTGGACACTTAATGGAACACGGAACACAAGGTGCATCAAGTTCTGCAGTAGCAAATGGAGAATTTCTATAATGGATGTAGCAGGTTGTCGATGCGGTTAACCTAGGCTGGTATGAAGCACACTCGGGAAATGTTAACAGATATAATACATGTCTCGAGCCGGGGAGAGTCCCAAACCCTTGGCGCAGTGCATTAGATCTATACACGCAAACCTCATGTTGTTCCTTATGACCCTAACACATTGAGAATTGCTGTCTGCATCCTGCCCACCTGGGGAGAACTTCCAAACATTGCCTCTGTACGATCCACATTCATCCTATTTTATTATGTGTGGTGTTCGTGATAATGTTAAATAATCTATGTGCAACAGTACGATGTGCTTGTTTAATAAAAAATATTTAATGATGAGTAAAGTCGTTATCGAAATTTATGTTCCATAATTGAAGGCGGGTTAGTGTGCATTAGGACCGCCTAATCTAATTCTAGATCTTGTTTGTTGTGTATTTCACTTCAGTGGCGCAAGGGAGAGCAAAGAACAAATTATTTTAATCAATAAAAATGAGCCAGGAGTCGTGTTCACACCAAAGTTTCGATTAGGACTACGAATTTATTGACTGTTTCTTACCCATTAATATACTTTCTAATGAAGGATGATATTTTTAACAACGCACATAGGTTTACACATATAGGGTGGCGCATTGAAAACGAAACAGACCGATTTGCGTCCAGATATATATTTTTTAAGAAACGCTGAAATACGTCAATTTTAATATTGAGGGGGACATGTTTTGACATAAAATTCAACTTTGCCACATCAACCACTTAAGGGTGGTGATAACAACCCGTATATTTTTAATAGGGAACATGGGTCGAGTGTTACATCATTTGAAAGCTCTTTCTTTTCTCAATTCAGCACACTAATTTTTTTGGAGGTTTTATCAACTCGTTTAAAAATTATTCACAGTTGAAGATGCAAAAACGCATTTCACTCACTCCGATAAGAAATGTGCTCATAGTCAATGTTTTGTTGGTTTGTAAACAAAAAATTGACTACCAGAACATTTCTTATTGGAATGAGAGAAATGCGGTTTATTATTTCAGTTTATCAGTCGGTTTGATACTTGATGGTACTACCGAAAATTAATTTCACAATGGTGTATTCTGTAGAAGAAAGAGTTGAAATAATTACTATTTTTTTCAAAAACGATGACTGTGCCAACCGTACCGCAAATTTGTTTAATGAACGACATCCGAACAGACATGTTAACAGAAAATACATTTTGGAGTTATTTGCAAAGTTTCGACAAAATGGTTCAGTAGCCAACAAAAAAAACGGGATCCTGTACGTGAATTTCCGGTTAGAAATGAGACTACTGAGATTGAAGTTTTAGGACAAACTGCTGCAGATCCAACTTTGAGCACGAGAAAATTGGCCACTGTTTGAAACATCAAAAGTAAAACTATTCAGCGAATATTGAAGCATCATAAATTTCACCCATATAAAATTCATCTTGTACAACAACTGAATGAAGATGATTTTGATCGGCGGCTGGAGTTTTGTGAAGTTATGACTGCACTAATAGCTAATAACGGGAATTTTCTGTTCAATATCTGTTTTTCAGACGAGTGTACGTTTTTATTAAACTCTAAAGTCAATCGTTACTAATGTCGTTATTGGAGAGATAATAATCCAAGAAATTTTCACGAAATCCACACTCAAACTCCACAGAAATTGGATGTCTGGACTGGCATTTTTGGAGACCGTTTAATCGGACCAATTTTTCTTGATGGAAATTTGAGTGGCGTAACGTATTTGGAGTTACTAGAAGATATCGTTTACCCTCTACTAATTGACATTGTTGAAAATGATGATCGCTATCAAGAAAATCAGGTTTAACAAGATTGAGCTCCTCCGCATTTTTCACAACGTGTTAGGGAGTTTTGAACAGAGAGTTTCCAGGGCAATGGAGCAGGCGTAGAGGTGCTATTGAGTGGCCCCCTAGATCACCAAATTTAACTCCTTTAGACTTCTTTCTATGGGGACATTTAAAGAGTAGAATTTTCGCAACAGAACCGGAGTCTCTAGAAGAATTACGATGACGCATTGTTGAAGAATGCCGTCTAATAACTCCACAAATGCTCCAGAATGTCAGAGCTCGTTTTGAACAAAATTTGTACTTTTGTATGGAAGCTGGTGTTCAACAATTTGAACACTTACTTAACTGAATAAACATTTTTGAACGTTTGGGTTTGTTTTTTAGTTTTTTTTAACGAAAAATTGACTAACTACTGCATTTCTTATCACAATGAATGAAATACGTTCTTGCAACTCCAACTGTGATTAATTTTTAAACGAGTTGATAAAACTTCCAAAAAAATTAGTGTGCTGAATTCAGAAAAGAAACAGCTTTCAAATGATGTAACACTCGAGCCATGTTCCCTATTTAAAATATAAGGGTTGTTATCACCACCCTTAAGGGGTTGATGTGACAAAGTTGAGTTTTATGTCAAAACATGTCCCCATCAATATTAAAATTGACGTAATTCAGTGTTTCTTAAAAAAAAAATTTCCCTGGACGCAAATCGGTCTCTTTCGTTGCGGGAAAATTTTGGGTTTTCTTTCGATAAATTTCAGTATCTCCGGAAATAATAAACATAAAGCAATTTGGTACCCATGTTTCTATCATCAAGAGTATCCTATGTACCAAAATTCAGATCTCTAGGTTAAAAGATAAAAAAGGTATAAGCATTTGATTGAAAAATTTAAAACGTCAAAAGGGATAAGAATTCTGTTAGGTATACTAATGCGCTATGTGAGTAAAAATTATCCCATGAAATGACGGACAAGCTCCTAGAGCTGTGTCTCACCTGTTATCTTCATTTATTTGATTAAAATATGTGCAAAAAATCAATTCTGAATAAAAATTGTTTGCTGTAAATAATAAAGACGGTACAAAATTAACATACGAGGTTATATACCTGTTAGTACACTACATCTGTCATGTTGAGCATAGCCCAGTGGGGAAGCGTTTCGGATCGGATAATATATTCTTCTTTAAAACGAGTTCTAATCCTAGTAGTACTTCACTTTTTTTAGTTTTTTAGTCTTTTATATCATTTTACTGTTATCTCATCAGATTGTGTAATTCCGATGAATTTTTTAGAGAATTTTTATATAAAAAAATTCACTAAATAGGAGATAAAAATTTTTAAGACTGCATTCAGTTTGAGTATCAGATCTGGTTGCTTGTTATTCCCCTAACTTGGTTAAACCGTTCCATACTTAATACAGCCGTAGAGACTTTTCCTGTGGCATCACAGGCGCTTGTTTTATCTCTGCAACCGATTTCGCTTTCTACGGCATCATCAGACAAAAGAAAATTTTCTCTGTGAAGCCACAGAAAAGTCTCTACGTCTTTATTTAGATCAGTTTGTGTGTGTGTGTGTTTTGTTTCTTTAACGTCGGTCTATTTCCGCGACTATGGCCAATCACCGACGCTGGGGAGCATTTTCACCTCACTATCCTGGAAATTTTGCCGAACCCCTGCCTTTCTGTAAGGAGGGTAGGGATCTTTAACGTGTCTAACGTCGCATGGACACGGGACCGACGGCTCTACCCCCCCCCCCCCCCCCCTCGAAGGGCGGAACGCGCAGACATTCAACTTGCTCAAATACAATGCCAGAACCTCAGTTGATGTTAATGTTACACTTTGTACTGAAAAAGTGAAAGGAGTATCCTGGGGTCGAACCCAGTACCCTTCGGTTCAGAGGCACACGTTCTTACCCCTGAACCACCGATGTTCTGTGTATTTAGATCAGATTATAGTACTTTTATTTGTTTTATTAGCGACATTTCATATACAAAACGTTTTTGAAATAGCGGTTTTTTCTACAGAAAAGCTTTAGTGAATTTTACTTACTTGAAAGAAAAATTTGTTTCCCATATTTGTGTTGAAGAATATTTAAGAAATTATTGCTGGAATATTTTTAATAACGGAATTTGTGGAAAACAATGTTTTAATTAATTTTTGTGCTTTGTGTTTAAGGAAATTTTGGTAAAAAATATTTTTGTAGAAGTATTTAGGGAATTATCATGGAAACATTCTTTGGAAAATATTGGAAAATTTTCTTCAGATGAGCGTAAACTAAGACCCGTAGAAACTCTTTTTCGAGGTTAGGGTAATCATACAATTTGGCTCTCTTTACCAGCCAGATTCTCGTGGTACCACTTCCTTCTTTTTATTACTCTGGACTTAATTGAGAAACTAAATTTTAAACTATTCACTCAGCAGGTACGTTATGATAACAGATAAAATATCAATGTGCATTATGTAAGAAATACTGAGGGAATAAGTGCGTTATGGTAAGGAATAAGGTTAGTATTCAATTAAAAACTAAATTACAAAATTCGTACGCAGTGAGTGTGTTATTGTAACGAATAAGATATCAATATGTATTATGAAAAAATACTGACCCAGCAAGCATGTTAAGGTAACGCATAAGCTGAAATATATACTGACACAGCAAATGAATGCGTTATGCTAACGAATTAGGTATCATAACAGACACACACACACACATATATATATATATATATATATATATATATATATATATATATATATATATATATATATATATATATATATATATATATATATCCACACGATAACTCAAAAAGCTATCAAACGATTTTGTTGAAACCCGGCAAGAATTTTTTTTTATTGATGGCTTGGATGAGTTCGTTAACCATCCCTATCGGACCAGTTTTCAAATAATAAAAAAAATTCCGAAAAAAAAATTAGTATCTCAAAAAATAACAAAGTTATTTTGATGAAATTGGTTGGTACGTTGCCCTCGTAAATACATTACCACGTACCAAAACTCAACATTCTAGGTTTATAGGAAATTGAGTTATTCAAATTTGAAGCATTTAAGGAACATTCGCTACCATAACGCAGTTGCTGCGTCCCGAAGTGTTTGTTTTTACGGACTGACTAACTACCTATTTTTAATTAGGAAACTATTTTATAACAATTCGCTATCTTAATGCACTTGCTGTGTCAGGGCTTTTTACTATTGAACCGTTTCCTTTTATTGTAAATCCACTATGTTAATGTTAATTGGGTATTGTACCTTGTTTAACTAAAGAGAGTAAGGCAGTTAGGATGTAAGTTTGACATACATGCCCAAGGAGAGTAGGTAACTCTTGATGTACTGGAAGCATGCACATGAGGATGCTGTCGACTGAGAGTTTAGAATTGTGAACATTCCGCATATCAAGTAGGACAGTCTATCATGCATAATAACATCTGTCTAGTTGCATTTGAGTTCGGTGACGGACCGCCGAATTTAGGAATGTTAAATTATGCAGTTTGGACAAGTATGTCTGTTCCTTCAACATGTTATTATTATGGGGAATCCAAGAATTATCCACACGGAGAGTGCTTTTACCTTTAAAGGGTTTTCGTTCATGCTTCACATAATCATGGTTATACTTTAATCGTCCCACTATGTATACAGAGTATGTAAGCAGTATTACATCAAGTGTAATTATGGTTAAACGGTTTGGCGTTTCAATATGACATTTTGGTGGGTCCAAGACAAGGGGATATGACAAATATGCCAGTCTTTCAGTATATCCTTATAACTCACTAAGTGAAGATTGGAACCTGTGATGATCACTGATAAGTACACTTGGAGAACCCAAAAATAAAGACAATTTAGAATGCGATGTCCATAGGAAGATAACCACCACTCTAGGTTACATTGCGAATAACTAACATCATACGTACGCACAAAAATAGCTACGTTGATTTTTCTAGTAAATAGGTTAATACACTTTATTTTAAGTAAAAAGAGATATGGCAAAGAAACTATGGTATATTAAGAACGTGGCTGAATATAACTGATACACGATACACTATTTGCCTAGTGGAGAAATTAATTAACAAAGATAAAATAAAGCAAACGTTGGCAACGTCGACGACCTTTGGAAAGGAGACAGCAGAACATTTTTGTTAGCCTACCATTTGAACCGCAAATCACGAAGGGTATAGATAGCATTTTTAATAAAGTCAATGTAAAACTAACATTTTTGATAAAAAATACTATTAAAATTTGCTAGGTGATCCAAAAGACAAGGATAGTATCCCTAAAATGTCGGGGATCTATGAGATATGATTGTGATCTCAAATACGTCGGGCAAGCTAAAAAATCTGTTAAAATTAGATTTAAAGAACATTTAGCGCAACTAAGTTACGGTACTATAGAGAGATCATGCGTGGCCCGACATATGTGGGATAACAATCACCACGTACATAAACAGAACCTAAGATTAAACAATAATGTTAGACAACCAGGACAGCTAAACACTTTTGAGAGTATCTAATTATATTATATAAAAGCTGTGTGAATTCGGCACCTCCGCTCCTGTACAGTTTAGTGATTGACCACTTTCCCTGCTGTTGTTATTTTTGGCTCTTGAAGTAAATATATCGCAAATGGTACACGTACCCACCAGTGGTTTTTAATTTCAAACCAGTCTTGTTCAATTCTCTAACATAAATTGGTATTTTCTGTTTGTATACTTTCTGAAATAATGCGAATACGACGTAAACTCGGAGTGATGCTATATGCTGCCCGTCAACATCAAGCCCATTTTTATCTATTTTGTTCGCTGGTTTATCTCCTGCGCCCGTCAGTACTTATAGTACCGGAAATCTGTGACCTTGCTGTTCATCACAGTTTCGATAAATTTTGGGTTTTTGCACAGAATTTTCTCGTGCAAACCTTGTTTGACTTTTTCAAACTGCTACCCCGTACCGTGAATTTATAGTTATATGTCCAGTTTCTAATGAGGAGATCGCGACTTTGGAATTGAAAAAAAAACTCTTCAAATGAGCGCGAACTAGGACTCCTAGAACACATATCCAGAGTCGGTTATATATATATATATATATATATATATATATATATATATATATATATATATATATATATATATATATATATATTTGTGTGTGTGTGTGTGTGTGTATGTATGTATGTATGTATGTATCACACCGATAACTCAAAAAATGATGAGCCGATTTTAATCAAATTCGGTAAGTACCTTCCTTTTTGCACGTGTCTTGAACAAGTTCGTTAGCCAGGAAAATCAGAACAGTTTTTCGGGAAAAACTTTGGATTTTCTTCCGTAAATTAGGAAACTGTGGCAACCAAATTTAATGCGCAGTTTTGTATTATTTAAGGTATCCTACGCACTGAAACTTAGATCTCTGTGCTAAAAGAAACAAAAGTTACGGGCGTTAAAAAAAAAATTGGGTGCCACTGATGACCAGAAACTTTAAGGTCAAGATTTGAAACGTCAAAATAGGCAAATTTTAGCCAAATAACCTGAAGTGAATACGGGTTATGTAGAGAAAATGTCGCAAGAAGTTTGTTTTACAAAGCTTTCAGTTTCAGCTTCAACCGTCATCGAACTTCATTTTACTAAAATATTTGCAGAAAATTCATTTCAAATAGACCCTTTATCTGACTCTTTGGAATTAGTTTTAGGTGTAGTCTGTGGTTTAATACTATACAAATTTTAGGACATTTTTGCAGAATAAATTCGCCATTGCGAGCATCTATTGGCTGCAGTTTTCCCTTGACAATAATTCTACCGCTTTTCAATGATTTGCTCTCACTTGTATTCTTAGAAGTCTTCTTCATATTTCTATTCCCAACATCTTTTCCATGTCCCCGTGTCTCTAATATGTTTGCCTTGAAAGCAAGATTCTTTTCCATATTTTTATTTAGAAATTGAAATTCAAATTTCATGTAGTCTTCAGTAATAACATTGTCATCATTAATCGTATTGCAGGAGCATAGATGTAAAAATTTTTCATTGTTTTTATTAGTAGATATTTAATTTGCGTTTGATAGTAAATAATTCTCTATAATTAAAATATTTCCCTCACTGGTGTAACTGCATCACTGATAGGATATGTAGAAGGTTCAGCAGAAACTAATATTATGAAATTTGCAATGGAAAAATAAGAATTTAAGTGTCAACAAAGATGCATCTTTTGAAGTGATGCTCACTTCTTTGCGCAATGCGCCTTATTCAGTCTTTGCTTCTTTTAAAATAGTGAAAAAAATGTATCGTCATCCTGCCTGACGATGCTGGTTGCACAGAAGAAAAACAACCACTCGCTAGTCAGAGAAGACGTCTCTATATCTATGTTTAGTATGAAACGGTTTCACTAATTAAGGGAAACAACTATTAATGAAATAAGGCCGTATTTATTATCTTCATTTCAAAAATTGTTTCTACGTTACATGTAAGAGAATTCTGCTAAGTTATTTATAAATGATACGACATTCTCATATCTTTAAGATACTTTATATCAGGCGAGTTTGAAAGTTTCATAACGAAAGACTATAAGTGTCTTGGGAAATCAAGTGATAATTTTCAGACACGTTTTTCTGCTCCTGAAACTTTATGAGGCAAATAAAATTGTGGTCACCGATCTTTTATGTGCGCTATATTGCTGTTTTATAATATGTCTCTCTCACTCTAGTTTATATTGCACGATATTATTATTCTAAAGAACATTGAATGCAAAAGTATTTTACAGACTATATTTTAAGTTATACCCTTAAATTAAAATTTCAGATAAGTTTTGTCTTATTTGTTGTATATTATTGTTTCTTTAAGATCGGCCTATTTGTGCGACCATGGCCGATCACCAAAGCCAGGGAGCAGTTTCATCTTATTATTTTGAAAATTTTACCAAACGCCTTCGTTCCTGTAAGGAAGGTATAAATGATTAACGTGCCCGTGAGAGGCCATCACAATTTGGGCTCGTAACTGTTTCAAATTCGCAAAGCGATCGTTGTAAACAACGCTTTTTAAATGACCGCGGAAAAAACTCGAGTGGAGACAAATCCTAAAAAAGACCTAGCCGGCAACTCTTCTGCTTATACATTGGTTAGGATATGTCACATTAAGGTATTCTCTTACTCCTCGACTGAAATGGGGTGGGGCGCCATCTTGTTGGAAGTAGACATTCGGGAAATCATTTTGAAAGAATTATCTCCTACGGGGCACAATAAACTTAGAAGGCATGGACCTGTTAAAGTCCCTTAAAAGAAGAATGACCCAATTATATGATGACTAACAATTCCTGCCCATACGTTCAGTTTTTAAGGTTATTGGATATGAGTTTCTTCCATCCAATGGGGGTTAATGTCAGACCATCATACCAATATCGACAGGTGTGTCTGTTTACACTACCATTAAGGCAAAAGGCAGCCCCATCAGAGAAAACAACGCAGTTTAAAAAATCACCATTTTGTTGAATAATTTGTTCACAAAATTCGATCCTTCTATCAAAACCATATGTAAAAAGTTCTTGCAGGTTATGAACCTAATAGGGATGCAAAATCCGCTGTACTGGGATCTTGTTCGTTTTTAGCAAGTTCCAATGCAGCAGTTTTGGGAGTTTTTTGTGGAGCAAGCAATACGTCAATACATCCAGCGTCTTTTCGTCCGAAGTAGCAGTTACATTGCGGCCTTAGGTGTGGCGAACTTTTAAGCTCCCTGTTTCAGTAAATTTGTGGTTAGGTTTGTATACCGTAGACCTATTAAAGGGGTGGACGGTTAGGGTGAACCTAACTCATTGAATAAATGACAAACGTCATCATAGGTACTTTTACGATTACCATAACGGATCATCATTAAACCTTCGATACGTTCTTGTTCACTAAGGTGAGCCATATCCCAAAAAGTAAAGGAAGAAAATTAACAAGAACGCTGATGTTTTAATTCACAAACCAAAACACTTGACACTGTGGAAGATTAGACTAATAGTTTTGACAAAACTGATCTTCTGGGTGAAACCATTAAAGTGTAGCCTGTACTATCGCTGAAATAAATGCCATGTCTGATAAGGTGATGTATTTTATGCTTTTTTGGACAGAAATAAAATTACTTGATTAGTCTTTATTTTACTTTATTTATTTTCATGAAAAGCCGATTGTTTTCGTTCTTGCCAATACCAACTTTAAGATAATTAATACCATCAAAAAGTACGTTTAATACGTTTTCCAAAAATATGTCTTACGGCCCATATTGCTATTTAGGAAATTAAAGGGTTGTCACCCCCCACCAAGAGGGTGCTTCAAAACTTCGATAATGCCACAAAACAGTATATATATATATATATATATATATATATATATATATATATATATATATATATATATATATATACATATATATATATATATATATATATATATATATATATATATATATATATATATATATATATGTATATATTTAATGCACTCTAGATATAGTGTACCGAAATTACCGTTTCGTTACGATAACTCTAATTTCTGTTTCATAATACAAAACTCTGCAAATATTTATTGTTAAGAATGTTGCCCAAATATCATTTTAAAAACACCTGTATATAAGTAAAAAATCATATAAAATATGTTTCCAAGTAGATTAAATCAACATTGGAATTTTATATCCCTGATATCACTGCTGAAAATGTTTAAATTCGCAAAATTTTCAACCGTGGATAATTAAATCAGTCCATAAGATAAATAAAGAGCCCCAAAACTTCTAGAACTAAAAAAGGATGCATATATTATTTCCATATATAGGCCGGCTCGCTGACCAGTTAAGTTAATTAAGTTTTCGCCGGGCAGTTTTCCGATTGATTAAGTTTTCTGCGCTCCGATTTGAGCTTACCTTAACATCCAAAAGTTGGTTACTAAAACCGTCTTAAAGGATCGTGCACCTGCCGGCACGACGCCCATTTGGATCCTGCGGTAAGAAATATTTTACTAGTTATACATTTTTGCTATTTGCTTTCCTTATTTATTTATATATATATATATATATATATATATATATATATATATATATATATATATATATATATATATATATATATATATATATATATATATATATATATATGGACCGTTGTTCTCGAAACTTACTGCATTAATTTAATAATTTTACTTACTTTGCCGATTCGTTTGTACTGGTGTTCCCTGTTTTCTTTATTTAAACAGTTTTCTTTACAAAGTTTGCAGAGATTTATTAATCGATTTGTTTGTTTCCGTAGCTTACCCACGCGTTTGTCAAATTAACCGAAATATTTTTTTGCTTTGTTTTTTTTTTACATCTCGTTTCAACTATATTTCTCCATTGTGTAAATAAATAGCGATTTTGCTAGCCGAGAGACTTCAAGCTTTCAAGTTAGTGGTACTCTAATATAAACCCATTAGGTGGCCATACTTGAGAAATTAACTTGGGATTTGGAGGTCTATAAATAGTCGACGATATCTCATCTCCCAATAAGACCCCAGGAGCGGTCAGGGAGACGGGATATTGTAGGCTGTCGACATTTCTGTGTAGATAACCTAATCAAAAACCCAAGGGTTCAAAACAGTTGGAACAAGAGTAATTCCGCGATCTAAATCCTCATGCTTGGGCAAAACTAAGACTAAGGGGTAATACGCTTCGTTTTATTTTTCATACCTTATTTCGTCTATCAACCCTGGTGAGAACCTCGAATTGTCTATTGACTTTCCTCTATTGTTTACAGCCCATAAATCTATATTTCACCTGTATATATTTTTATTATTTAATTAATATCTCTTTTATATATATTTCATTTTTACAGTAGTTACAGTAATTTACAGTAGTTTTTCCCCTGTAAGGTTATCCGACCTCTGTACAATACTCATCTCCACTAGAGTATTTCTAGGCATCCTGCTTCCACGGGGTGGTCCGTCTCAAATTCCTTCGCTACTTAGCGGTTTCCACTTTCCCCCAAAATGTTAGATATTTTTAGAAAGTGGTGGTACTCGAGTTAATTTTATTTTTCCGACCACTACACCCCTCGGAAGAAGACGGTTACGATAGGGTGCAACGGTCATAATTGCCGCAAGTCTTACCATCCACAACTCTGTATAAACGATTTGTCCTTACAAGAATTCGCTAAAATATATGTGTTTCATAAAAGAAAGTTTGGTCTCGTATCTAACTAATTGCCGTAGAAGTTTTGTTATTTCCACAAACACTATTTGTTTCATATCGACTTTATAGTTACCTTAAATTTACATCATATCTGACAAATAAGCCCTTAATTCTTCAATGTAATTTTTGTCTGATTTTTAGAAAATAATAACTTTTTAGTATGCGTGAAGTTCCAGACGTTAACCTTCTGAACCGTTAATTAGAAGTTACTGTTGTCTGAATAAGCTTCAGTATCTTTTTGTTGTACCTTATGAGGAAAGCGTTTGCAAATAACTACAAAGCAGTAGCTTGCGATTCGGCTTCGTGGTGTAAAACTTACAGACTGATTCGATTTTACCGTGTTACCTATTATATTTTATAGGTGGCAGTGATAATCAGATTGTGGCCATAAACAACAAAAATAACTATACGTTATAACAAAACCATAGTGCTGTTTATTGCTTTTCATGTTTCATATTAATGAAGTGTTGCATATTACAGTGTTATTGGCGTCCCTGAAAATAATAACCTTCATTCACTGTGACAAATTTCCCTGAGTTTACAGCCACAGTAAACAAACCTATTCGAAATAAACAAATGGCGGCAAAAAATCTCTTAAGAATGCTAATGCGAACTTTCCCCATATATTTATGTTCTACCATTCGAAGCTTTTATTGCGACTCATTTGATTTGAAATATTATCTCGACATTATCGATGATTTCTTAGGACAGGCTTGCTTGCAGCTACCAGCATTATGCTCTCTATCAACGAATACATTATAATAAGTAAATATTTATGAACCCCCTGGAATTTCTTCTGAGGGTGATACAGGATGTGATTCCACATCGAACTTTCGTTTGTCTATAAACATATCCAGCGTCTTTCCGTTTCTTATCCTGATACCGAAAGTTTCTACATTACAGGAGCAAAAACTATGTCTCTTCTCAAAATTTATGACGTTTAAATGTTACGTATAAAAGATAAGCTTATAGATTTTCTAAAATAGATGTTTGATGTTATATTTCATGTTATTTTTTCCACTTTTCCTGCTGCAGTCGCCTTGAGTCTGCCTACGTTACCACTTACGTCCCAGTGGGCATGTGTGTGTGTGGCTGTGTGTTTTGTTTCTTTAACGTCGGTCTATTTCCGCGACTATGGCCAATCACCGACGCCGTGCCCAACATTGCATGGACACGGGAACGACGGATTTACGCCCCCTCCGAAAGGCGGAACGTGCAGACATTCAGCTTGCTCAAATACAATGCCACCACCTCGGTTGATGTTAATGTTACATTATGTACTGAAAAAGTAAAAGAAGAACCCTGAAAGAAAACCCAGTATTCTTCGGTTCAGAGGCACAAGTTCTTCCCACTGAGCCACCGAGGCTCTCCAGTGGACATAAAGTGGTATTTAGCAACGGTGCGACAATATTAAGTGTGATATGACAATTATGTCATTTTACCTAATTTTCGTTAAGAAAATTCTGCTTGATAAGTTACCTTATTTTCATTTTTCTACTTCAAGCAGTGGCTTAATCCACGAGGATGTGATTTCCCCATTTGGAACAAAGGAAGGTACGCCAATTATTTATTTATTTTTTAATTTTTTCGTAATCTGCTGTCAACATGCTAGTGAAAAGTCCCCTTGGAGTGTGTTTTTGGATAATCAATCATTTTACACAAGAACATTTTGTTATAATTCGCTGCATTCTATTACGTTTCCTAGCATAGCGTCCTGTGATATTGTTGTAACTGATTTTTCTTCTAGTAGGCTTCTTTCAAATCTGACATTCTAAAAATTTTGTCTGTCAGTTGATGCCATGTTGTACTTTATTAAAGCTATTTTCTGATATTGTTAGTTTCATAATTATGACATAAGAACATTAGCAAACATTGAATAAGCAGATGTGCATTTCATATGCGGTAGTTATATATATATATATATATATATATATATATATATATATATATATATATATATATATATATATATATATATATATATATATATATTATTTGTACAATACATTATACTATCTATATTCAAAATAAACTATACTATACAAAACGCAAATTACTTTGTCTCGTGGACTTGTTTCGACCTATTTATCTTACATATAAATACATGTTTTTTTAAAGCCAAAGCATCTAAATTTTTCTCCATCAACTCAGTATGAAATGTCACACAAATAGTGACATTATGCTAAGTGAAGATTGAAACCTGCGATGAGCGAAACCTGTGATAAGCACTGGTAAGCACACTTGGAGAAGCCAAATCACCACAATACATTTTCTAAAAACTGACTATCGTTTCACTAACCAAGTTAGCGTCATCAGAGGGTGGATAATTTTAAATATCTTATATCTACACTCCTATTTATATTCTGCTGCAGGTAGTCGGTCACTAACGATTTAGGGAGATTCAACTACACAAAAATTTACAAACTTACGAAATACTTTTGGCGGAAATATTTTAATTCTTTTATTATCTATCAGACGTGGTATTTCTTGTAAAGTAATCTATCAGTAGACTACCCATAGGCGGCGGCGGCAAGTTCATAAACTTTTTTTATTACTATATTTAGCTATATATATATATATATATATATATATATATATATATATATACTTTCGAAAGCGTTTAGGTGTCCTGGTTGTCTAACATTTTTTATTACTTTTAGATTATCCTTATTTACGTAGTGATTGTTACCCCAAATATGTCTCGTAACGGAAGATCTATCTACAGTACCGTATCTTAATTGTGCTAAATGTTCTTTGAATCTAATTTCTAATTTCAATAGATCTTTTTGTTTATCCGACGTATTTGAGATCACAATCTTAACAACTTATTTTATAAATTCCCTACATTTTGGCGGTGCTATCCCTGTCTTTTAGGTAACTTTAAAAAACTTGCTAGGTAACCCAAAAACAAGGGTAGTACCGCCAAGATGTCGGGTATTTATGAAATAAGTTAAAAAGATTATGATCTTAAATACGTCGGACAAACAAAAAGATCTATTGAAATTAGATTTAAAGAACATTTAGCACAACCAAGATATGGTGCTATAGATAGATCTTCCGTTGCCCGACATATTTGTGATAACAACCACCACCTAAATAAGGGAAATCTAAAATTAATACAAAATGTTAGATAACCAGGACACCTAAAGGTCATCTGTTACGTCCACCTGCATTACGCGCTTACGGTAGACCAATGTGTTTATAACACGATCTTGGCAGGCTATGAACCCTTCAGTCTCAAACCTGAGCCCCGCTGATTTTAAGAAAGAGAATGTCAGCCTCGTTAACAAACCGTGTTTTTCTATATGCCGGAAGAACATTTCGTGCAAATGCCTGTCCACATGCTGCCCCAACAGTTTTTGTAGGGCATCTGTAGTTTTAGCTCTTAAGGTGGGAATGTCAAGCTCAGTTACCAAAGGGTGATCACCTTGCCTTCTTCTCGACCAGTGGTCAAAACATAGTCCGAGTTCACCTGCTGATCTGTCTGCTGCCTTGAACAGAAATGCTCGTGTCCTAGCGACTTCGTGAGTCTTATTATTATTATTATTATCGACTTTAGCCTGAGGGGCTTTCACACTCCCTCAAAGGGGAACATTCACTCATCTCAGCTATTATTATTATTATTATTATTATTATTATTATTATTATTATTATTATTATTATTATTATTATTATTATTATTATTATTATTATAATTTCTTTATTATACATGTAATTTTAATATGTTTAATGTTTGTATTTTATATTTTACAATTTTATATACCTATTTATATTTTATTTATACATAGTTTTTTTTTCTATACATGCAATATTAATGTGTTTTTATTTAGATTGATACATGCGCTTTTATATGCGGAGTGGTCTTTATTTACTCGGTAACTCTGTTGGTCTGCACTAGTCTTGGCAAGCATTGTTTGAGACATGTTTTCTCTGTGCACTCAGTTTATATATTCTGTTCATAAATACAGCTTTGTTGTTTCCTTTTTCTATATGTAGGTGTATATATTTGTGAAAACTGGCTCTACGCCCAAGTGGGCATTTGTATCATATTTGAGTCAATAAAGATTATTATTATTATTATTATTATTATTATTATTATTATTATTATTATTATTATTATTATTATTATTATTATTATTATTATTATTATTATTATTATTATTATTATTATTATTATTATTAGAAATAAAAGTACAGTACATACCGTTTACAAGGCACTCTGGGAAGTAGATCAAGCTTTCAACAAAAATGAAGCATCAGTTGGTGTCTTTTTAGACCTAAGGAAGGCCTTTGACTCTATTAAATATGACATCTTATTTGCCAAGTTGGAAAAGTATGGTGTGAGGGGACAACCACTGTCATTGATAAAGTCGTATCTTTCCAACCGTATGCACTGTTTGGTATATATGTGTCCAGAAACAAAAATTGAAATAGTCTGATTACCAAGCAGTCTCAAGGGGTGTGCCACAGGGATCGATAATCGGACATCTGCTATATATAATATATACCAATGACTTACCCAATGCTATAAGAGAAAAATTGTTCATGTATGCTGATGACACCACCATAATTTTACATCACTATAATAAAAACCAATTAGAGCAAAATATCAAAATGGTCATACCTGAGCTCAGAGAATTGTTTCAGGAAAACAACTTTAATATAAATATGAATAAAACTGTAGTGGTAGAATTCAATAAAAGAGCCAAAGAAACAAGTGATAGTGTAATTGCTCTAGATAACACCACAAAAATAAAAGCATCATATGCAGTTAATTTCCTGGGGGTTGAGACTGGAAAAAACATATCGACAAGGTGGTTACAAGGGTTGCCAAATATACTTACATGATAGGCACTTTGGCATTTCTGGTATCGAGACAGGCGGCGCTGGCTGCATACCACGCTTATGTTGAGGCCTCAATACGATATGGCATAATACTGTGGGGAAACTCGGTGGATATGCAGAGGGTGCTGCTAGTACAAAAGCGATGCATAAGGGCGCTTTTCAATTTGCGGGTGATGGACAGCTGCAGAAGATTTTTTAGCGAACACGGTATACTCACCTGCCACTCGATTTATATATTGGAAGCAGTGCTGTTCGTCATAGACAACCCTGGGTTGTTCAAAGCGCACATACAGGAACATGAACACCAGACGAGATCCAAAGATAATTACGCTATACCAGCCTCAAGATTAACAAGACTGCAAAGGAATGCCACACATAGTGTTATCAAGATTTACAACAAGGTACCGGTAGAAATTCGTCAACTCCCTAGGCAACAAGTGAAAAATAGACTGAAAAGGTACCTAGAACTGTCTGCGTTTTATGAGTTGAAGGAATATCTGTTGGACGATATTGCGGGTAAAATTTAGATGGTGTTGACTTGCAGTCAGTGCCCATGACGCCATTAGTGGAATTTTTTATTTGTGCTTGTACTGTTTTGTTTTTACACTTATCTTGTTTATACATTTATTTGTTTTATTTGTTTATCTCTACAAACATTTTATAAATTCTGTCTGTGTATGGACTTTATTTCTATAGCGAAATTTTTTATACTGTTTTTATCCATGGAGTGTTTTATGTGGTGTGTATATTGATTGTCACAAACATATATACGGTTCATTTTTGTTTTATATTTATATTTTATTCGTATAACAGATTTTGACATATTCTTTTATCTGTACAGTGTTTTTTGTGACAACTTACTCTGATTGGCTCTACGCCCTAAAGGGCATTGTATTTATGAGCTAATAAAGTATATTATATTATTATTATTATTATTATTATTATTATTATTATTATTATTATTATTATTATTATTTGCAAATAGAACTGAAGATCAAGCAAGTAATGTAAACGACAAACAAAAAAAAATAAACAGAGTGCTCAAATAAAAATTAATACTAATGGACACACTCAAAAATTAGATAATGGAAATATAAGACAATCTGAAAATATAGATAAGAATATAAACGAAACAGAAGAGGTACAATTAAATATTATGCCAAAGGATAATGAACTTCTAGACAATTGGACAAAAGTAAATGAGAAGAAAAGAAATTATAAACAAAGAATCGTAAATGTTGGTACTAACGAAACATCGGATGCTTTCACTGGAAGAGAAATAAAAAATAGAAGAGCCTGGCTATTTTTGGGCAGAATCAAAGACAATGTCAATAAGGACATTGTAGTTAAATATATATCTGATAAATTAAAAGTTAAAAACGATGAAATAATAATAGACGAAATAGAAACAAAATATGAGAAGAGTGATAACAAGTGCTTTCGCATAGGAGTGGACTTTACTTTTAAAGAAAAGCTGTATGAATCTAATTTTTGGTCAAAAGGTGTGGTTTTTAAAAGATTTCGTTTTGATTTTAATAAAAAAGATGGCCAACAAAAAGAAAATGTTTTAAATGATTTTTTATAAGTACCATAAATGTAAATGGAATTTTATTTTATCAAAATATACAATCACTTAGATCCAAAATAACAGAAATAGAAACTATAATATCAGACAGCACGGAAATGCTCTGTTTTAGTGAACACTGGCTGCATCAAGATGAAAGACCAACAATCACTGGGTATAATCTTTCTTCCATTTCTACAAGACAAGATATGCATCATGGGGGAACTTGCATTTATGTTAAACAGGATAGAAAGTATCAAGACGTGAAACAAAGTACACATTGCATAGATGGGCATTTTGAATACAGTGCTGTACTATTGGAGGAGTATAAGTTAATCACAGTATGCTTGTATCGTCCACCAACAGGTAAACTTGACATCTTCTACAAAAAATTGACTGAGGTGGTTGACGAATTCAACAATAAATTAAATAAGTATAATTTAATTATATGTGGAGATTTTAACTTAAATTACTTGACAAAAAACCCTCACATGACAAATTAGTTTCCTAAATAACCTTTTAAATACGTATGGACTAAGACCTCAAATATCCAAACCTACTCGTGGAGAATCGTTACTAGACAATGTATATATAACTAAAAACTATAAAAGTCTAGCAGAAGTAATCAATACAGCTTTATCTGACCACGAAGGTATAAGGGTTAATTTTGAAATAAAAGGAAACTTAAATGAATATAGGAGATATAAAAGAAACTTTAGCAAAACAAAATTGAAAGCAATAAAAGAAGAAATATTGTCTGTTGATTGGGAATATTTATACAGTATAGAAGATGTAAATGAAGCATATAAAGAATTTCAGAAAATAATTTCAACCAAAGTTCACAGTATCATGCCACTAAAAGTTGTTAAAATCTCAAAGCATACTAAAACATGGATAACACAAGGTATAAAGATATCATGTAAGAAGAAGAGAACTCTATATGAACTGCAAAAGAAAGGTGAGATTGATAAATCAGTATATACAAAGTATAGCAAACTCCTAAGAAAAGTCATCAGCACAGCAAAATTTCTGGAAAATGAAAGAAAAATAAATGGGTCTGATAATAAAACAAAAACAATATGGAAAGTCATAAAACAACAACAACACACAGAAAAAAATGGCACCCAAAATTACAGAGAATAAGACAAACAAAGTAAAGGTCTTAAATGAAGCAAATAATATATTTTTGCACATGTGTCCAAATATCCAAGGTGCAAAACCTTTGCTAGATAAAATAGAAGTCAATGAGAAAAGTTTCTTTTTAACTCCAGTTACAGAAGATGAAATATATCATGTCATTATGGGGCTGAAAAACACAACAGCAGAAGGATGGGATGAAATACCTATTGTGATTTTAAAGAAAAGTGCAGATGTATTGTCGGCTCCATTATGCCATCTAATTAATAAAACTTTTGAGACAGGTATATTTCCAGACAACCTTAAAATAGCCAACGTACTCACCCTATACAAGAAAGGTAATACCAGATGCAATACAGAAGATCTTAAAAACTACAAACAGATAGCAATTTTACCAAACATATCAAAGATTTATGAGAAGGTATTACAAACACGAATTATGAAGTTTTTTGAACAAAACAATCTGCTTACGAAATACCAGTACGGCTTTAGAAGAGGGAAAAATACAATAAAATCAGCCTACGAAATAATATCCGCAGTGTATGATGCTTTTAATGATGCTTATCTGGTATATGGACTTTTCCTTGATTTAAGTAAGGCATTTGACTCGATAAGGCATGATATACTGTTAGCAAAACTAGAAACATATGGTATAAGAGGTATTCCTTTGAAGCTTTTAGAATCTTATTTAGATAACAGAAAACAGAACCTAGTTGAATATGGTGACGATAGCAAGAAAATAAGTTCCACATATGGAATCATAAATAAAGGAGTTCCCCAAGGTTCAATTTTGGGACCTTCCTTGTATATAATTTATACAAACGACCTACCAAACTGGATAGACGAAGGGATCAACATGTATGCTGATGATACCGTAATTGTTTTTTCAGACCATAACATCCCCAGACTTAAGACTGACATACAACAAGTTTTGTCTAAAATACAGTATTGGTTCACGGTGAATAACCTGACACTGAATCTTCATAAAACAACGGTCATTGAGTTCAACACCAAAGCAAAGGAAGAATATTGAACTGGAAGCTTCAAAATCCGTTCCATTGGTATATTCAGCAAAGTTTCTTGGGTTAAAACTAGACGCGAAACTGGACTGGAAGAACCATATAGACGAATTGGCCAAGAAAATTTCAAAAAGCACGTACCTTTTGAGAACGCTCTCTAAAGCATCTTCTAAAGCTACAGTGATTACAGCTTATAATGCATTGGTTGGATATACATTGAGATATGGGATAATACTGTGGGGCGGTTCAGTAAATATGAATAACCTGCTTTTAGCACAGAAAAGATGCATAAGATCAATGTTTAACCTGAAACAAGATCATAGTTGTAGAAGTTATTTTAAAGAAAATAATATACTTACCTGCTATGCCATTTATGTACTGGAGGCTTCACTTTTTGTGAAACAAAACATGGACATATTTTCTATAAATATACAAGATCACGACTACGAGCTACGTGGAAAACAAAATTTAAACCTGCCCAGAGCAAGACTCACTCGGCTACAGAAAAATGCAAAATTTACTTTAATAAAAATTTACAACAAGATTCCAATAACAATCCGATATGGAACAAACAAGCATTTTAAAAAAAGCTTAAAAAATATATTGGAAGAGAATCCCATATATACCATGGAAGAATTTTTCAATATGAACTTTTAATTTTGGATTTACTTTACTAGAAATGTGTTGTATAAAATATGGATGTATTATATGTAGAATTTGTTTTGATTTATTTATATTGTACAAATGATAAGCTCAACACCCAACGGGTAATATAGTTAAATTGACTATATATATTGAGTTAATAAATGATATCTATCTATCTATCTATCTATTATTATTTTTATTTATTATTATTATTACAGTTAGCTTAAGTAAATATCTAAGCTGTCAAGTTAGGAATTACTTTACAATGAGAAAAAATTTATAACGACGTAAATTACAAGTCCATTGATTTATCTACCCACTTTTTGCGAATATGTATGTGAATTGTAACTATTTTTCTTTCTGTTTCAGGTAAGTAGCGGCGTAGATTTTTACACGTTGGTAAGGTAATCAAAATTCTGTTATGTAGCTTTTCACTGCAAAATCCAGGCGCTTATAAATCCAATTTTATATGCATCAACGTACATCATTATAATGATATATACGTAAACAATGCATAATCGTAAAACTTTCCGGCATAGCTACTCATACACTCTTTATATGGTTATAAAATTGTAGTTATAAAACTCATTTGTACGTCCGTTGACGTGACGTTTGTTGAAAACTTTCGTAATAAATCTCGGGCGAGATGAGAAGTTATTGCCTTAGATTGTGTTCAGAGTGAAAACTCTAGAGAAGTGAGTTTAAAATGAAAAAGAAACCCGATTGCTCTCTGTAATGAAGTCGATGAGAGCGCAGTTTGAAATAACGAATTCTGGGGATGAGGACTGCACATTCTGTCTAGTCAGCTGAATCTGTTGACATAAAAGTTCATGTTTTGCTTTTGACTGGAATAGTCGTCCGACATCGTAAAAATAAGGGGCATCTCTAATGAAATGTGACGATCTTACGACTATTACTCGAATAGAAATCTGCTATTGCTACTGTAAGATTCCTGACGTTTCAGGTTTATTATCTTTGATTGTAATTTTCCATTACAAGAAAAGTAACTGACGTCGGAAAAGCGTCTATTTCACTCCTAGCTTGAATTTTTTCCAGTCAACTTTTGCAGAAATAATATTTTTAAGGGAATTTTCGTGGAGAACAGATTATTGTAAGAAAAATTGTTAGCGCATTCGTGGAAAACACTTTTTTACTGAATTTGCGTAGAAACATTTTGCATATTACGAGATCACGACTATGAGACTTTCGTATAAAAAAAAAGTCAGATGAGCGTCAATTAAGACTCCTAGAACACTACCCGAGGTCAGTGTTATTTTTTATAGGTTGATATACAGGGTGATTGATTAGTACGATAAAGTCCAGTATATTCTGTGCCTTTGAGGTATCAAAGTAAAAATTGGGGAGATTGCAGCAAGCATTAAGCTTCATATTCTAAATTTAGGGTCTAATACAGGGTCTTCCATAACGCCGTGCCAGTACAAAGTTATATATTTTCTAACGAAACACACTGTCTTTTAATTTAAATTTGAAAAGATATAGAAAAATAAACAAGTAAATAAAAATCAGAAGATACTGAAAATTAAACAAAAAACACGTCAAGTTTTAGATAATATAGTTACTGCACACTACATATTTTAATTCCATTGTTAAACATTTAGACATCTAACTTCGTGCTAGGAAGTGTTGTTTATCGAAATATATACAGGGTGTTTCAAAAATGATGGTCTATGTTACAGGTTCACATTCACAACAAAAAAATAAGACTATTTTTTCATATAAACATGGGTCCGAAAATGCTTAGTTTTTTAAATACAGCGTGTTAAACTTATTTGTTTTTGTCAGTTTTTTACGAATAAGTCTGAGTCAAATTAAAATTTGGCGTGAAAGTTGGCATGCGGGGGTTTTGGAGGGCAAGAAATTTTAATATGTTATTGTTAATAACACTGCTGATAGAGGGTGCCACCTGTAAGACTATGCTTGCATTCAATTGGCTATAATTTTTTGACACCCAGTAATATCGACCTACCATACAGCTACATTGTAGCCCTTATCAATTGTAAGCAAAAAATGTATATTTGATCCAAATATCTCAAGACATACCATTTTTGAGATATTTTAATTTTTGTATGTCGATGTCGCTCAAAAATTAATTTTTCTCGAGTAATTAATTATATTGTCTGCAAATTTTAACAATAAATAAAACAACAAATAAAAAAGTTTATAACATTTTATAATACCTGACTACAACATTTGCTTCATAAACAATACTTTTGAGATGCCTCCATAAATAAAAGTCCATAGGATTTAAATCAGGGGATTAAGCCGGCTATGGCTGAGGTCCACCACGGCCGAGTCATCTGCTTCCAAAGGTATTGCTTAGGTAATTTCTGACATTTTGGGCGAAATGTGTGTGGAGGGGGCTCTGTCATGCATAAGCCACAGGTTATGTCTTATGTCAAGAGGTACATTTTCTACTAACCCATTTAGTTGGTTTTGCAGGAAATCAAGATAAGTTGTAGCATTAAGTCTGTGAGGTAAAAAAAATGGTCCTATCAAATTATACCCTACAATTCCAGCCCATACATTTAAGGAAAATTGCTGTTCATGATGCCTTTCAAAAACAGCATGGGGATTTTCGTCAGCCCAAATATGGCTGTTACGAAAATTGACGATCACGTAGCGCCTAAATGCAGACTCGTCAGTGAACAATACACAATTCAACAAGTTCTCTACATTATTATGTTGGAGAAACCATTGGCAAAATTGTAGGCGAGGTATAAAATATCTTTCAGGCGATAGTGCATACATTGGATGTGATATGGACGCAATTGTTACTCGTGAAGAACTTGCCATATCGTTGCATTGGATGCTCCCAGATGATTGGCCATTTCCCTATTATTTATATTCGGATTTTGTTCAATTCTATCCAGAACAGCCTCTCCAAAATCGGGATTTTGTGCACTTCGTGGTCTGCCTCGATCAGCAGTAACTTTATTAAGGGTACCTGGTAAAAAAAATACATTCGAAAGAGACAGATCGATTTATTAGATAATGTAAGTTTATACCTGTTTCTCGTAGACGGATGTCAATCCGTTGAAACATCCTTCTGTCTGGAATTCTTCGATTTGGGAAGGCTTCTTCATACAGTCGTTTCGCCTCATAACAGTTACCAAAAGCCCTTGAATACATAACATGCATGTCTGTTAGTTCATTGTTGGTAAAGACTTCCATATTTAATTAGAAAAATTACGGACAATACAATTAATTACTTAACAATAGTGAGTAAAAGTCAAATGTAGTACATGTCACGACGAAAACGCAAAAGTCAAGTCCCGTAACGATGGAAACCACTTCGTTAAATGGTTTGTTCAAAGTTTGTTATCATGGCTTTTTATTTTGTCTTCATGATTGTGTCTTGTCAGTTCTTTTTTCTGGTAAGATTTTAATCTAAACTAGAGAATAAGAAAATTAAGTTTATACATACTGATAGCAATTAAAAGGTGAAAAATGTATTCCTATGATTTGTCGCAGAATTAATTTTTTAGCGACATCGACATACAAAAATTGAAATATCTCGAAAATGGTGTGTCTGTGAGATTTAAATCACGTATACATTTTTTGCTTACAATTGACAAGAGCTGCAACGCAGCTATACGGTAGATCGATATTACTGGGTGTCAAAAAATTATAGCCAATTGAATGCAAGTATAGTTTTACAGATGGCGCCCTCTACAAGTAGTGTTATTAACAATAACATATTTAAATTTCTTGCCCTCGAAAATCCCCACATGCTAATTTTCATGCCAAAATTTTAATTTAACTTGGACTTATTCGTGAAAAACTGACAAAAACAAATAACTTTAACACGCTATAATTAAAAAACTAAGGATTTGCGGACCCATGTTTATAAAAAAAATAGCCTTATTTTTTGTGCTGAATGTGCACCTGTAACATAGACTATCATTTTTGAAACACCCTGTATACCACAAGTCTTATACACCTACCTATCCAAAGATAGACTGACGACGAGAAGTGAAGTATGTTGTTTTTGTTTCATCACAGTAAATTTACCAGTGGTGATAGTGATACCGTAAATGTTTTGATTTGGCGAGTTTATTATGAGGGATACGTGCCATTCGTTATCAAAGTACTTAGAGTGGTAGGATGAAGTTATTCATATATTTTTTTGGTTGTAGTGTCTGTTTAATTTATGACTTCTCACATAGTATATATTGCTGTTTTTAATTGTTCTTGTAGTATACTGCTGTCTTTATACTGTATTTATTGTGTCTTTATATAGCTGTGAAGAAGGCTATACCTATGTAGCTGAAACGTTTGCCAATTGAGGTAACTGTTTTCTTGAAGTCCTGCTTCCTGGAATAATCTGAGGTGCTCACATATTCTAGAATAAGAAAATCAGCCTATATATATATATATATATATATATATATATATATATATATATATATATATATATATATATATATATATATATATATATATATATATATATATATGTATATATATATATATATATATATATATATATATATATGTATATATATATATATATGTATATGTATATATATATATATATATATATATATATATATATATATATATATATGTATATATATATATATATATATATATATATATATATATAATTTTAGTGAAAAAATTAATTAAGTACATAATTTATAATTTTTATGAAAATTCGCTACCATTTGCACTTACTGCATCCAGATTTTTTTTCATATCCTTCTGCTTAATACTCTTATAAAACAATTCAGTAACGCTATATTTCTAAATTAATCCATGATGTTTGCATTTTTAATCTTAGTAATCATTATAATAACTGCTTTTGAAAATTCCGATCGAGAAAAATTATACACCATTAAACGATAAACTCTATAGCTAAGACTACTGCCAAAGCACTAGAGAAAGGGTCTATTTGAAATGAATTTTCTGGAAATATTTTAGTCAAATTAAGGACAATGACGGTTGAAGCTAAGATTTCAGGCTTTATAAAACATTCTTGTTGAGACATTTTCTTTCCATAGCTCGTATTGATTTCAGGTTCTTTGCCTAAATGTTGCAAATTTTGACGTTTTAAATCGCGACTTTGACGTTTTGAGGAAAACCCCAATTTATTGTTCTTTAAATGCCTATAACATGTTTGTCTTTTAACCTACAGAGCTAAATTGTGGTAGGTAATTTACCTATAATGAAGTAAACCCGCGTACCAAATTTGGTTGCCCTTACTTTGTTATTTTCGGATATATATTTTTTTTCGAAAGAAAACACAAAGTTTTCCGGGAAAACATGCGCCTATGTTCCTGGCTAACCAACTTATCCAAGTCACTTGCAAAAGGAAGGTATTCACCAAATTTAATCAGAATCGGCCCATAATATATATATATATATATATATATATATATATATATATATATATATATATATATATATATATATATATATATATATATATATATATATATAAATATATATATATATATATATATATATATATATATATATATATATATATGTGTATGTATAAACATATAAAAATTGAAACTGACTCTGGATATGTGTTCTAGAGGACCTAATTAGCGCTCATTAGAAGAAATTTTTTCAAAATTCAAAAGTCTGGATCTCCTCATTAGGGAATTTTTTTAAAGACAATTCACTAATAAAAGAGAACTTTACCTTTAATCGAAATACAAAACTTAGCTAAAAACAAAGTTGTCAGGTTTGTTGTTAGAATTACTCTTTTATATAATTCTCACTTGTGTTATCCCCTTGTACGTGTTTTTGAGTGTCTTTGGTCGTAATGGTTAACAAGAACAGGATATTCACATCATATCGTTTTTATTCTATTTTCTCCTGTATGCAGACATTAAGTGACAATAACTATATATTATATGAGCTATAAAGCACTATCTCTTCAGTTAATCGATAAACCCAGCCTTGTTCATTACTCCTTCAGAGAGTAATCACCATCCGTAATATTATATACAAGAGACGGTTTATAGAACCCTCCCTTTCAGTGTTTTAATTTACCATCTTCGGTTAGTTATGAAGCCAAGCATCTGATCTTATTTCCATCTAAATTCGACCACCTGTAGGTAATGTGATCCTTTATTAACTTTATCGGATTGTGATCACCAACCAACAACAGCCAGTCGAGAATTAAATGATATCCGATAGCTACATGAAAACCAGATTTTATTAAATTCCTTTCCTTCAAATAAGGAAGTATCTGTTACATTTTCCACAGCGGTGACGGACTAATTAATTTTTTTCACTTGGGAAATACTCTCGTTAGCAAAATTCCGTAGAAAAATGCTTTTAAGGGGATCACGCCTGTGAGACTTAAAAAATGTATCCAATGAGCGCCAACACGAGGTGTTAGAATCAGTTTCCAAAGCCATTTTCTGCTTCACTAATCATTTACTCTTTGGTTAGAAGTTGATTCTTCAAGATTTTATCGTGACAAAATTGTTATATTTTCAGTGAATTTTCTTTAAAACAAAAACCACTTATGAGGAGATCCCGACTTTTTAATTTTGCCAAAATTTCTTAAAATGAGCGCGAACTAGGCCCCCTAGAACCCATATCCAGAGTCAGTTTTAGTTTTAGTGAAGAAAAAATTAACTAATGGGGAGATCGCGACTTTTGAATTTTGAAAAAAGTTCTGCAAATGAGCGCGAATTAGGACCCTTAGAACCTATATCCGGGGTCAGTTTCAATTTTTATATGTTTATATATATATATATATATATATATATATATATATATATATATATATATATATATATATATATATATATATATCGCACCGATAACTCAAAAAATAATGGGCCTATTCTGATCAAATTTTGTGAGTACCTTCCTTTTGCAAGGGGCTTGGATAAGTTCGTTATCCAGGGAAATCAGCTCAGGCGAAAAAGTTATAGTCATTTAAAGAAAAAAAATTGGGATTTTCCACAAAACATCAAAGTCTCGATTTGAAACGTCGAAATTGGCAACATTTAGGTAAAGAACCTGGAACAAATACGGATTATGTCAATAAAATGTCGCAAAAAGAGTGTTTTGCAAACCCTTCAGTTTCAGCATTAACCGTCATTGTCCTTCGTTTTACTAAAATATTTCCAGAAAAAGACCCTTTCTCTGATGCTCTGGCGGTAGTTTTAGTTGTTTATGGCTTAATGGTCTATATGTTTTCTCTATGTTTACGTAGAAAAAATTTGTTAATAAGGAGACCGCGACTTTTGAATTTTAAAAGAGATTTCTTCAAATGAGAGGCCCCCAAGAATCCTCTATACGAACTTTCAAAATCCTCAGGCTACTATTATTTTTCATTTTATAAATGCTTTTTCACAAATCAAAGAATTTAATTTCCAACAGGTCTTCTATTATGAGTTAAAAAAAATTCACATTTAGATTATTACTACAAGTTACTATAAGTTATAATTAAATGTCAGTAAGTTAAAACCTCAGATTAAATGTGAGGCTCTACTACGTCCCCTCCTAAATTTGCGCATTTTTCAATACGGTTTCGGAATTCTCCAAAAGCTACTTCTACGTGTTCTCTAATAATTGACCGCACTGCATGTGTCATTCTGTTTCTAGCGAATTTTTATTAAAAAAAAAAATAGATAGTATATATATATATATATATATATATATATAATATATTATATATATATATATATATATATAAATACGTTTGAATTTTTATGTTTATATATATATATATATATATATATATATATATATATATATATATATATATATATATATATATATATATATATATATATATATATATATATCCAACCGGTAACTCAAAAAGTTATTAACCCATTTTAATGAAACTCGGCAAGAATCTTTCTCTTATTAATAGCTTGGATGAGTTCGTTAGCCAGCCCTATCTGACAAATTTTTCTAAAAAAAGTTGATTTTTCTGAAAAAAAAATTGTATCTCCAAAAATAACCAAGCTTTTTGATGAAATTTGGTGGACATATTGAATTATACAAATTTGCAGCATTTAATGAAAATTCTCTACCATAACGCACTTGCTGCGTTCCGAATTTTTTTTTAATATAACACTATCATTCGGAATGTGTTGTTGATAAATTATTTGTTTTACCGTTCCCCGAATAAAAAAATCGATTATTGTCTGACGATGTAGCGGGCCAGGATGTCACGCTCGTTCTCCTAAACCATCTTTCACCAAACTGATTATTTAGAGATGAGTAATCATTTGTGTAGAATGAGCAGGGCGGCCGTCATGTTGAAAGAAGTGCGCCAATAAATCTTTGCAGACTTTGTATGCTCATTCAATCTTCCTTCAATAAAAAAATGTCTGATGATACCTCGCTCGTATGACATGGCACACCAAACAGTCACTTTTTTAAAATACTGCTTTAATTACGTAATGGGAATTGCCTTCGCATCCAAAATCGACAGTTTTGGGAAGATGCACCACCATTTGTGTTAAAAGTACTTTCGTCAGAAAAAATTATTAGTGTCTGAAATTTTCTGTTTTTCAAAATTTACCTCCCCCAAGACAAACGAGCCGCAATCGCCTTGCTTCTTCACCTTCCTCCAAAGGGTGGCAAAATTTGACTTAGTATTTACTCTTCGATTTCTGAGTGACATTTTGGGATCTGCATATACTGAATCTAAAAAAAAACTAAATTACTTGCATCATTTTCATTAAAAGCCTTGTTTATCTCTCTTCTTCCTGCTGTAAGAAATCTCTTTATTAAACGCCAGGCAGTAGGTACTGTTGTTACTCGCAGTATTTGGATATTTTTCACTAAACAAAGCAATCACCATACGTATCTATCTTTCGCCGGTTCCATAACACTTAATCACATAAACTTTTTCTTTTAATGTTAACATTGTATTTAAAGTGAAATAAAGTCGTGTTTGACTGATAAGTTTGACAGATTGATATTGTTATGGGTACAATGTTGATTTCCATGGCAGTTTTATTTCAAATGCAATTCTTTAAAAGTGGAATATTTAAAAACAGAATAACACACGTAGTTCGATCAATTACTATAAAACATCTAAAGGCAACTTTTGGAGATTTTCGAAACAGTTTTGTCAATTGCGTAAATATACGAGAAAGCTTATTAGAGCCTGACATTTAATCTGAGGTTTTAATTTACTTTCATTTAATTATAACTTAGCAGTGTTAAGCCAGTAAGTTGTAGCATTAATTATACTGTAATTTTTGTATTCATAAAAGGACTGGTAAATAAAATTGTTTGATTTGTGAAATAAACATTTTAAAAATGAAAAATCATAGTTGGCCGATAATTTTGAAATTTGGCATAGAGGCGTTTAAACGCTGATTCTAAAAAACTTTTTTACCTAACATTTTGTAGTATTTGCACTTACACTTCACAGAAAAATAGGTTTTTTGAAAACTTCCAAGGCATAGGTACTTGATTTTTGAAAACTAAAATTATGTTAGAAATTAGTCTTTAACGCCAAAAAATGAAAATTCCAATCGATAATTTTTAATTTTATATTTTTCACAAGAATCGCGGGTGTCGACAAGGAGGAAAGAGGCAACTTGTTAATTCTGGACTTGAAGGTTTGGAGTTTTGGAGGAAAAGGAAAAACATGTGCCGGCAAGGAATTCCACAACTTGGAAGTCCTCGGGAGAAAAGAGCGGATTAACAAGATGTTCTATGTCTGCTGACCTGGACAGTAAAAGAATGCATTCGCTCTGTTTCCCTGGTAGATCTGTTGAGGGCAGCAGGTGGAGGAACTATGGAAGAAAGCTCATCTGAGCAGTGCCCGTGCAGATATCTATAAAAGAGGGAGAGGTCACCAAGAGATTGCAGCCTTTGGGTGAGGGTAGGGTCACTGATGAAACGTATAGCTCTCTTCTAAATGGAGTCCAGGATAGCGAGTGTAGAAGCGGCAGCGGCGCCCTAGATGTGGGAGCAGTATTCGAGGTTTGGCCTTATTGGTGACGTATATAAGGTATAGAGATCAGCTGGTGAAAAGTATTTGCGAGCCTGGAAGAGGTAAGCTAATTTCTTAGCAGCCGCTTATGCAATTGATGTGACATGTTGGTGCCAATTGAGATTTCGATCCACAGAAATGCCAACAAGTGAAAAGGACTCATTACTTTGAATAACTTGGTGGTTCATTGTGATGGGTCTAGGGCTGGTGTATCTCTTTTGAGATAGAAAGCAAGACTGAGATTTGGTGGAGTTGTATTGTACAAGATTTCTACTTCCCCAGTCTAATATTTTTTGGAGATCCACAGAGACAGAACCCTCCATGGGTCTGCGATCCTCATCTAATTTGGCTAAAGAGACAGGCTTAAAATATTGTATATTTGAGTGGAGGGTGCTTTTATCCGCGTAACTGTGAACTGGATTGGATGTACTATAGAGGAGGTCATTGATGTGGAGAAGAAACAAAGTAGGAGCTAAAGCTGAACCTTGAGGGATTCCTGCATTAACTGGATACAGTTTAGATGAATGGCCATCCACGACAACAGAAATGCTCCGGTTGGGGAGGAAATTATTTGTCCAGGTAGAGAGTTTTGGTGGTAGGCGAAAGGCCGGAATTTTATTAAGCAGCGCTGCGTGCCAGACCTGGTCGGATGCTTTGGACATGTCTAGAGCGACAATCTGAGATTCACCGTGTAGTTCCATAGACTTGAGATATCAGAGGGGTCAGGATGAGAGAAGCAGACAGACGCCCATGTAACCTTAATCCAAATATACTTCCTAAGGAAGGTAGAGCCCTTTGAGGATGGCGCTTTCAACAGATCAGTTTTTCTGAGATATCAAATATGCCCCTACCTAAAAATTTAGAACTTGGGAGAATAAATAAACTTTAAACGACAAATTTGGCAGTGTAAATTAAATGTATTGTTAGCAATCACAACCATCTCGTTTGGGGGATACAGGACATTTTAAATTATAACTATTTAATCGTTAATTTTCTGACAGTTTTTGAGTCAACATTAAAAACCCCAGAGTATTTTCTAATAATGATGTGCTCCTGTCTGAAATCGTTATGTAGCATGGTTTCCGAGAAAAATCAATTTAAACTTGTCGATATTTTATGCTACAAACCCCAAGGCGTGGGTATCATAAATTCAAAATAGCGTACGACGCAAGATGGCGCAATGTTTTTTCTCAGCAATCCCCTTGATATGGGTATCAAAGGAAAGGGCTTCACGGTTAAAATACAGTGGTCTGAGAAACGCTAGCATATCTTCAAAATGGCGGAATATATATATATATATATATATATATATATATATATATATATATATATATATATATATATATATATATATATATATATATATATTTCTCAACGACCTTCTTGATGTGGGTATCAAATAAAATGTCTTCACGAGTGGTCTAGTACAGTAGGCTAGCTGGCACTTTCATAAATTCAATATGATTATTTTTCGTTTAAGTACACCTAAATAATAACACCTTGTTTTTAGAAGAAAATTATCTCCTAACTTATTTGTTTAAGCGTGTCAACAAAATAAAGCAGTTTCATAAAATTAAACAAATAAATCATTAACATGCAAAATATGGCCTTAATAAATATCGAGAAGGATATCATTACATTTTCGAAGTTCGGTCCTGCTTTACTGTTTTATTTGACTCTAATTTTGAAAACCCGTTTTAATTATGACATAACGATGGAATATTATCCGCTTCTATTTTGTCCGTAATAAAATGATACAGGTAAAAAAATATAATTACGTGTGTTACGGTAACACGTAAGTGGATATTTTGTGCTCTGTGTGTGGCATTGTTTGGCTGAATGTTGTATGAAGTCGATCCGTCATTGTAATAATGCTGCACAGTGAAATATAGATACATCTTACATATCTTGCAGAGCAAACGTCGAAATATTCTCCTACATTGTAATATAACACAATTGACCTCTAGATCTCTCGAATATATGATCTCGAATATATACGTATATATAGTCTGACAGGTAAGATGTAGACTGCATCCAAGAAAATATTCATAAAAGTATAAAACAACAGTATCTAGACATATAGAGGTGATACTATACGACTGTGTTTGAACACTGTCATTTATTCTTTTGTCTGACAACCATCGAGGTTTTGTAAGCACGAGTATCAGAACTGAATCTAATATTCTGTTAGTGCATCTGTAAATATCAGTACGAGTATTATTATTATTATTTATTATAAAGACGTTCTATATCATAGTTGCTCTCAGTGATTTAACGTCGAAAATGGTTTCTGTAAGCTAAAGCCTTTCTAACTGTACACTGAAGCCTAATTTTCTGAAAGAAATCACATGAAGTGAACAAACAAAAACAAAAAAATCTCTTAAATCATCGCGTTGAAGTGAATCAAGTTTCCTTTTTTTAGCCACTGATGAGGAGATCGCAAAAAACAAATTACTTCATATCTGCGCGAACTAGGCCCTCTAGAACACATAACTTATCCGGGGTCAGTTTCAATATATATATATATATATATATATATATATATATATATATATATATATATATATATATATATATATATATATATATATATATATATATATATATATATTTATATATTGCTATGATAAAGATCTTAGGGCAGTTTGACATTGAGTTTGAAAATTAAAACCTAATTGAAAATTTAAAATGATGTATTTTCGATAGTCACAATGAAATGTTTATTTGTAACAATACTAATGGTACTTATTAGCTTCAATTAGTGATGGGTCGTTATTTAACTGTTAGCTATTTTTAAACGGTTACCGAGCCGTAACGGTAACCACCAGTTATGGATTTGTAAAAATAGCGGCTTAAAAAATAACGCTTTTTACACTAAACTAGATTTCGGAGTCGTGTCTGTTTCAGTTCTACTGCAACTAGTTCGGCTTCGATGAATAAACATCGGTTTTCATCGGCAACTGTTTATTTAACTATTTAACGGGATGAATAGCCTTGAGATTGGGAATGCTAAACACGTTATTTATACTGTGTGCTCGCTCTCGCTAACAGCTTTAGGAACGTGGGATTTTCGGTACAATAAAACGGTTAAATTTTAATTTTAACTTTAACCGGTTGTTGATGGGGATACGGCATACGGACACTACTACACAGAGTTATTCTGTTAAACTGAGAAGCTGTTATTTTTGAAACAGTTGAGTTTCCCACTAGTATGTAAAGCCAAATATTTAATAATAAAAAATGTTGGGTGAAGAGATGAATTTCTGTATAAACGTGTTATTAATTTCACTATAGACAACGCAAAATAGGGTTATTTCACGTGAAATTAAAGTACTTATTTATTTAAATTTATATACATTACCTAAGAAAACAGTTAACACGTCATTTTCGTTTGTCTGATAATAGTTATCAAATTGATACAACATTTTTTAATATCTATATACATTTCAATATAAAAAATTAAATGAATATATATATATATATATATATATATATATATATATATATATATATATATATATATATATATATATATGGTGATTCTTTGGCGAAAAATAAGGGGTGTCTTTTTATTAAGTTTTTCTTGAAACCCCTTCTCCTCCAAGTTACAGCCCTTTGAAATTTTTGAAACTTATTTTAAAACAACGATTATTAAAATAAGTAAATAAACAATTAATACTATATATCTTCCAATTTTTTTTAAAACTCAAACTCAATTTTTTATACTGTTTCTTTACCGAAATTTTATTAGCTGCGTTATGTTATTGAGTTCTTAGAATCACTCCCTGTGTAGCAATAAAAGTTCTAACGTCTAACGTCCCAAGGCGTGATAAATAATGATATTTATTGATTCTTGCTGTGGCATTGACATTTACGTAAAGACCCTGATAAAATAAATTTGTGAGAAATGACTAGTTTATAATTCCTAAAACATCTAAGTAAATTCTTATAGAAGACTCCTTTCTGATTTCTAAAAGGTTCACTTCAGAGTGGCAAAAGATTTACGACACGCTTATTATAATTTCTTAACCCTTTGTTTCCTTTTCATATCGACAAAATTTGAGATTTATACACTACGTGAAATAACGGGGTAAAAATACAATGCATTTATACTAGTGTGCTCGCTCTCGCTCACAGCTTTGGGAATGTAGGATACTATCGATCGACTATCCAGTTTAAAATAACTGAAGCCGTTATTTTCAACGGTTATTATTAAATAACGTTAACGGCTTCAACTGTTAACAGAAAATAACTGTTTTTCCCATCACTAGCTTCAATATGTAAACAAAGACAGTAGCAAGTGTTAAGGTATATAAAAACGAACTAAATCAAGTAATTTTAAGAAAGTGTAAACAATGTTTTAGGTTAAGTTGTAGATAAACAGTGAATAATAGATTTTAAATTTGGCGCTTATGAATATAGTTTTTTGCTCACTTTTTAATCAAGCAGTAGTTTTAAAAATCCATAAACTCCAAAGGAAGTGATTGTTTTTGACTCATGTGTAAAAGGACAGCAACGATTGGACCAGGTGAAATAACTATTTGCACATTTGAAATTAATGCAACGGAATTGGCGGAGGACAATAATGACGACATTCGGCATCTTTGATAACGGGGGAGAACGTTTTAACAGGGCAGAGTGAGCATCACGTTTTTAAACATCTATTGTGTTATTCTCCAAAATTATATTAATACTTGTAATAAATTAAAGTAAAAGTGTTTTAAAAGTACAGTGTCTGGTCGGCATTGTTATTGAACATGTGCTCGCAACAAAGAACAACCTCTCGCAGCAAATAATTGAGTGAAAATAATACGTATCTGATCAGAAGCCGTCACCCACGCCAAGGTATTTATTAATACAGTTGAAATATAAATCTAATTATCGCAACTTCAAACAGAAACAACTCAAACCATAATAACAAATTGTCAATGAGAACTTTTATAACGTAAATGTCATTTACGTCTAAAATCTAAATAGCAGTAAAATTTAGAACGTTAATTAGAGTGACTCAAGTAAATCTCCATAGATGTCGTTACGATACCCTCATACGAATATGAAATAATCAAATATCAACCATTTTGGCATAAAAGCTGTTGCTATAGGAACAGGACAGCAGTTTGCAGAAGAGAGTAGCGGCAAATGTAAAGTCAGTTTGAACTGCAAACTTGTTTTAAAAGTAATTAATAAAATTGAATGGCCAATATTTAAATTAGAGGATCCAGTAAGGTATTAATGTAAATGTCAATGCTAGATTAAATTTTCATATTGTGGTAAGTTTGTTAAAGTATAAAACACTCATTAATAGAAAATAAGATATTTTGTGGTTTCATTTCCTATCAAGGTACAGATTTTTGAGAAAACTATATAGAGAATTTAGGTAAAAGGTTTACGTAAGGATTTTCACTTGATCCCACTACATCCCTGCAGAATAGAGCCTACATAAAGCCGTGGATAAAATTAAGAAGAAAGCAAATTAAATTAAAAAAAAAGTAAATTTATTCAGTTTAATATTATAAAATACATCTTTTTAATATTGGTTATAATTCTTAAAAGTAACAAAAAGTTTACTTACATACATACATATAGGTGTTCTAAAAGTATCAGAAATTGAGCTACAAATTGAATTAAATAATATAGTGAACCCTATAATCAATAAATAAATAAATTTAAAGGCGCCCAACTATAAACATATATAATCTGGGATTCATAAGTATCTGAAATTTTTGAGAGAAGATTAAAATGAAATATATTTAGCCATGGCGGCTCTTGAAAACAAATACCGAAAAACTGGTTTCCCAGCCAACATTAGGTTAATAGCAAATTGAGTGATTGAAATTTGAGAATTTAATGGAAATTCGCTACCAAAACGCACTTACTGAGTCTCGATTTTTTTCTTACAAACATGCGTCATATTTCGATAAAAAATGTAAAAAGCAATAATATAAGGGTGTACGAAAAAATTTTTAGTTATCACCAACGACTTATGGGCCAGCCTGTGATTGTCAGTATAATTTTATAAGATGCAGCTCAAGAGATCCTATAATTCATATACAACTTTTTTCGTATCTTGTATAATAACTAGTGATGGGTCGTTATTTAACTGTCAGCTATTTTTAAACGGTTACCGAGCGGTAACGGTAACCACCAGTTATGGATTTATAAAAATAGCAGCTTAAAAAATAACGCTTTTTACACTAAACTAGATTTCGGAGTTTGTCTGTTTCAGTTCTACTGCAACTAGTTCGGCTTCGATGAATAAACATCGGTTTTCATCGGCAACTGTTTATTTAACTATTTAACGGGATGAATAGCCTTGAGATTGGGAATGCTAAACACGTTATTTATACTGTGTGCTCGCTCTCGCTAACAGCTTTAGGAACGTGGGATTTTCGGTACAATAAAACGGTTAAATTTTAATTTTAACTTTAACCGGTTGTTGATGGGGATACGGCATACGGACACTACTACACAGAGTTATTCTGTTAAACTGAGAAGCTGTTATATTTGAAACAGTTGAGTTTCCCACTAGTATGTAAAGCCAAATATTTAATAATAAAAAATGTTGGCTGAAAAGATGAATTTCTGTAAAAACGTGTTATTACTTTCACTATAGACAACGCAAAATAGGGTTATTTCACATGAAATTAAAGTACTTATTTATTTAAATTTATATACATTACCTAAGAAAACAGTTAACACGTCATTTTCGTTTGTCTGATAATAGTTATCAAATTGATTAAAAAAATATAATGATACAACATTTTTTAATATCTATATACATTTCAATATAAAAAATTAAATGAATATATATATATATATATATATATATATATATATATATATATATATATATATATATATATATATATATATATATATATATATAGGGTGTTTCCAAATTGATGCGAAAAATAAGGGGTGTCTTTTTATTAAGTTTTTCTTGAAACCCCTTCTCCTCCAAGTTACAGCTCTTTGAAATTTTTGAAACTAATTTTAAAACAACGAATATTAAAATAAGTAAATAAACAATTAATACTATATATCTTCCAATTTTTTTTAAAACTCAAACTCAATTTTTTATACTGTTTCTTTACCGAAATTTTATTAGCTGCGTTATGTTATGGAGTTCTTAGAATCACTCCCTGTGTAGCAATAAAAGTTCTAACGTCTAACGTCCCAAGGCGTGATAAATAATGATATTTATTGATTCTTGCTGTGGCATTGACATTTACGTAAAGACCCGGATAAAATAAATTTGTGAGAAATGACTAGTTTATAATTCCTAAAACATCTAAGTAAATTCTTATAGAAGACTCCTTTCTGATTTCTAAAAGTTTCACTTCAGAGTGGTAAAAGATTTACGACACGCTTATTATAATTTCTAAACCCTTTGTTTCCTTTTCATATCGACAAAATTTGAGATTTATACACTACGTGAAATAACGGGGTAAAAATACAATGCATTTATACTAGTGTGCTCGCTCTCGCTCACAGCTTTGGGAATGTAGGATACTATCGATCGACTATCCAGTTTAAAATAACTGAAGCCGTTATTTTCAACGGTTATTATTAAATAACGTTAACGGCTTCAACTGTTTTTCCCATCACTAATAATAACGGATGTATTGAGTTTTACCATATAATATTTCCTGTATATATGTAAACGAATAAAAACTGAAACTAACCCCGGACTTGCGTTCTAGGGGGCCCAAGAAGAATAAATCTCGTATCTTGTATAATAGCAATTATATTAAGCCTTACCGTAGTAATGCGTCACCCTGTATATACGTAAACAGTTAAAAACTGAAACTAAACCCGGATATGTATTCAAGGGGCCTAGTTTGCGCTCATTTGAAGAAATATTTAAAAAAATCAAAAGTCGCGGTTTCCTCATTGACGAATTTTTTCCACGAAAATTAGCTAAAGATTATAGACCGTTAAACCATAAACTTAACTGAGACTATCGCCAAAGCATCAAACAAAGGGTCTATTTGAAATGAAATTTCTGGAAATATTTTGATAAAATAAAGGACAATGACGGTTGAAGCTGAAACTCAAGAGTTTGCAGAACACCCTTCTTGCGACATTTCCTTTACATAATCCATATTTGTTTCAGGTTCTTTGCCTAAATGTTGCCAATTTTGACGTTTCAAATCACGACTGGCGTTTTAAGGAAAACCCAATTTTTTTTTCTTTAAATGCCCATAACTTTTTTATCATTAAACTTACAGACCTAAATTTTGGTGCATGGTTCACTCTTTATAATACAAACACGCGTACCATACTTGGTTGCCCTTACTTGGTTATTTCCGGAGATATAAATTTTTCCGAAAGAAAGTACAAAATTTTCTGGGAAAACCTGAGGCGATTTTCCTGGCTAACGAACTCGTACAATATATATATATATATATATATATATATATATATATATATATATATATATATATATATATATATATATATATATGTTTATGTTTATAAACATATAAAAATTGAAACTGGCCCTGGATATGGGTTTTAGGGGGGCTACTTCGCGCGCATTTGAACAAAATTTTCCGGGAAAACCTGAGGCGATTTTCCTGGCTAACGAACTCGTACAATATATATATATATATATATATATATATATATATATATATATATATATATATATATATATATATATATATATATATATGTATGTATGTTTATGTTTATAAACATATAAAAATTGAAACTGGCCCTGGATATGGGTTTTAGGGGGGCTACTTCGCGCGCATTTGAACAAAATTTTCAAAATTCAAAAGTCCGAATATCCTCATTACTGACTTTTTTAAGGAAAATTCACTAAAAATATAAATGATAGACAGGCCGTGTACCACCCCTGACTCGTCTAATCACTGTTCATAAAAAAAAAGAAAGAAATAGGCTCGTAGAATGACAATCCACGAGCCGTCTATCCGGGTGTTATTACTCATAACTAATTAGAACACAGCTATTCCACATTCGAGTAAACACAAATCGATTGTCTGAATACGGGGTCTAACCCGCGACCTCATATTTTAAACTCTACTGGCTAATAACTTAAGCCAGATAATAATACTGATACGCTTTTATCAAAAACCTAATGGTTAATATTTTACATTTGTCCAACTGAAATTTAAACTCCTTCAGAGATACAAACATAGAAGATTTTCTATTATGATTCTTGAAAGATGAGGAAAGACATTCCAATAAAAATGTTTTATGTCACTCCTTTAGACACATAATAGAATTCAATTTGTTTTGCTTTCAACTTCATATCTTATTTCCATCGCAATGCCAAGACTCTCTATCTACGTTAAATTTATATAGTTTTTCCTTTTTTCAAAATATAGATTCAACCAGTCGCTTCCTGAGACCATTACTGTATTTTTAAGTAAATCGCTTCACTAAAAGCCCTCACATAAATTATAGAAGCTTCTTGAATTTCAAATAAGGCAAGCTGATGTTAAAACCGATAACTGTGGGAGACTGGAGTCCAATAAACGGAATTGATTTGGACTTTTTATTCGAACTTTACAAATTGTATTGAAAGTTTCGAGTAGTCAGCTGAGAGAGATTGAGTGTTAATGGAGCTATCTGTTCCACGGCAAGTAATGTGACATGCGAGTCTGATCCGTTTAGGAATCTGCAAGTTACGAGCTTGCCTCACTGTGCAGCCGTAAGTCTCTAAGATATGGGCCATTTTCATTTGACTGGCAAACCAAAAACATTTTTTCTTGGCATTTCTAACTTCTACACATTGATGTAACGGTTGTTTTATAGTATTACGCTAACGCTAATGAAACAAGTCTGGACGCAGTAAGTGCGTTATAGTAGTGAATTTTTATTAAATGCTTCAAATTTGAATAACTCAATTTTCTATAATCTTATAAAGTTTAATTTTTGTATGTAGTAATGTCTTTCCGAGAGCAAGATATCCACCAAATTTCATTAAAATAACTTCGTAATTTGTAGAGAAAAAAAAATTCGAAAGAAAATTTAAAATTTTAATAACTCAATTTTCTATAAACCTATCAAGTTGAATTTTGCTACGTAGTAAAGTCTCTCCCAAGGCAACATATATAGTAAATTTCATTAAAGCAGCTTTGTTATTTTCGGAGAAAAAAAAATTTTTGAAAGAAAACTTAAAATTTTCCCGGAAAACCTCGTCCGATATTACTGGCTAACGAAATCATCCAAGCCATTAATAAAAGAAAGGCACTTGCCGAGTTTCATTGAAATCAGTTAATTATTTTTTGAGTTATCAGACGGATACATACATATATATATATATATATATATATATATATATATATATATATATATATATATATATATATATATATATATATATATATATATATATAAACATATCAAAATTGAAACTGACCCCGGATATGGGTTCTAGGGGTCCTAGTTCGCGCTCACTTGAAAAAATTTTTGCAAAGTCTCACCATCGATACCTCTCTATTAGTGAATTTTTTTAAATAAAAATTCATTAAAATCCTCGAAAAGTAAACAAATTTAAATATCTCCGAAAACATTGAATTTGGTTCGATGAAATTACGCACACATGTTGCCATTAAAACGTTTTCCTTACGTACCAAAGTTGGATCCTGTTGATTCAGAGAAAATTACTTGACTAAAATTTGAAAAAAGCCGATGAAAACGCGCAACCATAACGCACTTGCTGCATCCTAACTATTACCACTAGTCCATTTATCGATTTATTGACTAAAGAGAGCCACTGTTTCAAATTTATTTTCTTGATTAAAAAATTGTAACACATTTAAGTCACAAATCCTATAATTCAAACTGCTGGTGATGGAGGTATTTATGGCTTTGGAACAGTTATTTTATCAGTCACAGACTTTTGCTATTTTATATTTACAGATGTACATACATATTCATGGATGATCCATCGATCTAAAATAATTGCTTCATTCTGCCACTTCCAGTTATACCGGATGTCGGCATCAACTTTGTTATTTTTAACGGGACCCCTATATATTATTGAATTTTTGAATTCTACAAAAAGTTCTACATTGATTTTGTACAAGGTTAGATATGTCAAAAGGTCATTGTTTTTGAGTTATTGGCGATTTTCCAAAATTTTGACATGTGGAGGTCAAATTTGTAACCATATACCTATCACATAAAATTATATTGGAGTTAGAATTTCTGCATACGATTTCGCAATATGAAAGTGTATGTCGATGCAGAACCTGAAAAATATCCAGGATGTTCACAATTATGCTGTAATTTTCCATAAAGTTAAACTAGAATAACTCAAGAGTTTTGAATGCAATACCCTGTAAATTGTTTAGCAGGTTTTCTATACCTAACGTTGACTGTCTTGATGATATTGGACATTCAAATGTAGGCATCCACATATTTCTTATGGGACTAGAGTTGTGAAGATTTATACACAAAATGATTTGCGTGTTGATGTTGCAAAAACGCATAATACCTACTAACAATAAGCGGACTCGATTGATTTGTGTCAACTGCTTAGGTGTAGGTGTCAGGTAGCTGTATTTATTTAAATATGGGAAATCATTATTATAATTGGATATTGAATAAAATGCTTTTCCTCCAGACACCAAAATTTATTTTAAACTTCACTCCCGACGCGTTTCGACCTGCAAGAGGTAATCCTCAGGGGAGAAATCTACAAACATAACAAGAAGGGTCTGTCATAAAAACATTAGTTTTTCCGGTAGGCTATTGTGCATGTCAGAGCACAATCATGACAAGGTAATCTCTACAGAAAACGTCACAGGCTAAAAATCACAAGTCACGCAGTAAAATTCCAACCAACAATCAAGTCAAAATCTAAGAGCTACAGATACAGTAACACTAGTTAAAAATATGCTAAGTTAAACATGCAATTAAACTAACAAAAACTAACAACATAGCAAATTGAAAAGCGTTAAAAGCCACAAAATTGCAAAAGTCTAATATTTGAACACTTAAAATTCCAGTCTATTGCAGAAACATAAACTGACAGGTTAAACAAGACAAGAGGCAGGCACAATCAAGCAGAAACCCAATGAGAACCGCTGGGGTCAAGAAACTATGAAATATTAAATGAAAAAAGAACAAAATGAGCACTACTGACTTGAACAATTCTTAAAAATTGAACTCGAAACTATAAAAAAGGTTTAACAGGTCACAACTTCATCCATTGGGCCAGGGGCCCTGCACACTAAATCTGCATGTGCCAGAAAATTGTCTTCAAAATAAAAATCAATGTAAAAGATCGGCGATTGTTTTAACGTCGAAACGCGTCGGGAGTGAAGTTTAAAATAAATTTTGGTGCCTGGAGGAAAAGACTTTTATTCAATATCCAATTATGTCAATCCCAGACTGTGTGACGTTCAGAAAGGAAGAAATCATTATTAGGAAAAAAAACATGGTCATTTGTTTTTATCGCAGGAGGTGAACAAGTTATAGAACAAGTACACTTGGAGAACACCCAAATCACCACAACACATATTTCAGAGACCTTACGATCGTTTCGTTGACAAAGTCAACATCTTCAGAGGAAGAAAAATTCTAACATAAAAAAACTAGATTCCGTATATTTATATCGCGTCAAGATAAACGAACTAGTCCGAAGTAAAGTTGTCGTCCAAGAACGATCGTTTGTTTATTGCGCAGTGAAACAGGTCTGAGACCTGCTTTAATCTTTTGGTCGACAAATTTATGACCCTTATCTAATATAGGTATTAAAAGGACCAGAGTTCTTTAAAGAAACGGCACGTTTCTTTTCGATCTAGAAATTTACTATGTGTATATTGGTTCATGCCGATAAAGACATCTGGTGAGATAAACAACATAAACTCAAGTCATCTCTTTTAAAAATAGAAAACTAAAAAACCCAGTTGTCTGTCTCACCGTGTTCACTTTAACAAAGGAAAAATAGTTCAACTAAAATAGTACATAAAAACTATATTTATATTGATTTTATAGTTTTTATGTACTATTTTAGTTGAACTATTTTTCTTTTGTTAAAGTGAACACAGTGAGACAGACATCTGGGTTTTTTAGTTTTCTATTTTTAAAAGAGATGAGTTTATGTTTAGTTTTTTTATGTTAGAATTTTTCTTCCTCTGAAGATGTTGACTTTGTCAACGAAACGATCGTAAGGTCTCTGAAATATGTGTTGTGGTGATTTGGGTGTTCTCCAAGTGTACTTGTTAGTGCTCATCACAGGTTCCAGTTTTTCACATAGTGAAGTTATAGAAAGTAACAGAACGAAACATGAAATGACACATTTATTTTAAATACCTAAATCAATAGGTAGGTAGGCAGATAAGCACTTGGGGATAGGGAAACCCTAGTGTCATGTGGAAGGGACTTACTTTTCTTATAAGATGGATCAACAAAATACAGTGTGTTCCATTTAACATAAACAAGCAAATCTACTTTGAATGTGTTAATAATTGAACATGAATTTATCAACACCCTGTAAATTATTGCGAAATATTGACTACAGTCGTTGTTGGAGCAACAAGTCTATCGTCGCAGGCTAGTGAATTTTTCTTTTGATGTTGTCTTACATGGAATGTTTTTCCGAAGACCTCATATTCATCCAAAAATCCAGATATGAGAAAAGGTAATAGATAGGTATAGGGATCCTTTAAGAAAGTGAGCCTTATTTTTGCTGTACAGTTCAAAGTCGTTATCAAATACATGGTGTTCTATAAGAAAAAACCATAACTTTGAGGTGTCACACTTTATTGGACCCTGTATGTTTGGAAATAATTTTAAATTGTAGCCCTTATTGACTAAGTGAAGATTGGAACCTGTGATGAGCACTGATAAGTACACTTGGAGAACCCAAATCACCACAACACATTTTAAAAGACCTGACGATCGTTTCACTAACCAAGCTAGCGTCATTAGAGGATGAAAAATTATAACTACTTTAAAAACTTACATAACCTTATATACCGGATCTTAGGTACAGAGACCGAACTGAGAAAATAAACGCAGGCAAATTCTGCAGTGTATTGTATTTTTATCGCCGGACGAGGTCTTTGCACTGTCCCTTAACTTATCTAAAATGTGTCCATCTCTAATAATTTTGGGAAGGTTCAACCACAACTAAATTAACATTGTTTCCCTTTGTCGGAACCATCTGTATTATTATGTTATCTTTAGGACGTGTAATACCTTAAAAAATTGTTAGGTAACCCAAAAGACAAGGATAGCACGGACAAAATGTCGGGAGTTTATAAAATAAGTTGTAAAGATTGTAATCTTAAGTAATTAATTTATGAGAGATAAGAGAAATTTTATCAGAAAATTTTTGAAAGATTTTAAGTTATTGCCTTCAGAATAGTAAATATTCATTTAGAGATAATTGAATCCCAAACTCCAAATTATTTTTGATAAATTAAGAAATCTTAGCAAACCATATTAAATATTTACAAAATGTGAACTATCTCAATTAAGTTTTTAGAGTTAAACTTCTATTAGATCAATTTTTATTGTAACATTCTGAAGTTGCCCCGGCGAATATTTACAAGAAAATTTTTAACCCCATTTTAAATGCACCTGTCAATTAGGAGAGTCCAATAATATTTCGGGCTATTTGAATGATAAACTCCTGACCAAGTGATTAATAAGAAATCTGAGAAACAGAACGGCGCAAGTTGTGTCAATTTTCAAACAACCTACTCCCATTGATACACTCTTAAGTTAGCGTGCATAATTTTATTGAAATTTTATCGATAATAACCTTGCGAAAAGCAATCTTACAAAAAGCATCGATATATAGACTAGCAGTGCCAGCGAATTATCTGAAGTAGCACCATCATATTTTCGTAATGGTGTTATTTACTATGTCTCCAGAGACTGGTCCCTCTATTGTGTGAGAGAGTTGCTGTTCTGCGTACTGTCAGTGGCGGATGGTGGAATGAGTGATGGGTCACCAGTTACGCGAATCCCTCACGGACTATCCACGATCCAGTCGCCTCTGGAGGACAATTCAAATGATTAAATCACTAAAGCAATGCCTCAGACTGGGCGGCTGAGGATGACGAGTGAGATAACTATCATAGATGCCCACGAGCAAGTGTTTCAACGCTCGCTGGAAATGAACTCGTACTGGCCATTATATTAAATTTAGTGGAAGGCTTTCGCTAAAATGGCCTGCTAAAATTGTTTATTTCTTGGGAAGCACCACTAAGTCTATAAAGATGAAGAAAACTGGGCTGAAAATGAAAGTAGGGTAAGTAGGCTTTTTTGTTCTCATAAACAGGCAGGCAGTGATGAGTATTAACCTTGCTGAATAAAAGTAATTTAACCTATTATAAGTGCTGTTTTCAGTTTTCAATGTAAATCTATTTTATTTTTAAAAACACAAGTGTCCAGAAAGTAAACCGACTGTGGATAATAGCAGATTCCAGTGATGATTTGACGTAAATCTTCTTATTTAAAAATGATTCCTAACGGAGCTAGAGGTCTTTCAAGATGGCGCTTCAACATCAAGTTTTTTGAAATATCTTTAGAACGTGTCCACCGAATAAGATGAAACTAGGCACGCAAATTTACATTACTATATCTAATACTTCCATGAGCGTCTGGTTTGGGAGGGGGGCATCAGGTATTTTTAACCATACATTTTTAATGAGGAGATCTGTGTATATATATATATATATATATATATATATATATATATATATATATATATATATATATATATATATATATATATATATATATATATATATATATATATATATGATACCGATAACTCAATAAATAACAGGCCGATTGTAATGAAATTTGGTACATACCTTCCTTTTGCTTGCATAACTTCGTTATCCAGGAAAATCGGACCAGTTTTCCAGTTTTTTTGGAAAATGTTGGGTTTTCTTTCGGAAAATGTTTTGTGTCTCCGAAAATAACAGCGGTATGACACCACATTTGGCATATACGTTAATACTATCAAACATACCCTACACGCTAAGATTCAGACCTCTAAGTTAAAAGAAAAAAAAAGCTATAGGCAATTAAAGAAAAAAAAAGGGTGCCACTGCTGATCAGAGGAAAGCACGAGAACAAAATATTTTGTGTGATTAATAAAACCAATTGAATATTACATGCAACGGTTAAGTTTTCTTGACGCAAAAAGGTGAAGAAGTAGCAGAAACAATATTTTTATAATTTTTTAATTTTTTTTTTCTTAAAACGTCAAAGTTGCGATTTGAAACGTCAAAATATGCAATTTTCGGACTACGAATCTGAAAGAAATACGGATTATCTAGAAAAAATGTCTTATTAAGTGTGTCTTGCAAAGTCTTAAGTTTCAGCTTCAACCATCATTGTCCTTCATTTTACTTAAATATTTTCGTAAAAATCTATTTAAAATAGACTATTTTTCTGATGCCTCGGCTTTAGTAATTCCAACTATAGAGTTTATGGTTTAATAGTTTATATTTTAGCAGATTTTCGTAGAAAAAATTCGTTAATGAGAAGACCGCGACTTACGAATTTTAAAAAGATTTTTTCAAATGAGCGCGAACTAGAACCCCTAAAACCCATACGAGGTCAGTTTCAATTTTTGTTTGTTTACACATATACAGGGTGACGCATTTTACGGTAAAGCTCAATATATCCGTTATTATACAAGATATGAGAAACAATTATATACGTTAATTATAGGGTGTCTCCAGCTGCATTTTATAAACATATTTTGACAGTCACAAGGTGGCCTCTAAGTCGTGGGTGATAAACTCTCTTTTTCTTATAGAACACCCCTTATGTCTGTAAGGAAAAAGAGATTGGTATCGTTCATCGTTTTTGACTTATTTCAATTGTTTTGCAACTTTGCACGTTTTTGGCACATATCACAAACACATATCACAAATTGTGAGACGGCGTTTTTACCAATAGATAGTGGAGCCCCATGGAAATGACGCATTCAGAGGCTTTTTTTTTGTATTACTCGTCGAAAAGATCGAGCTGTCGTATACAGGCATTCTAAAATAGTGGCTGAATTTGAAAAGTGTTCGCAGAAATGTTTTTATGGTTTCCGTAGAAATCATTGTTTGTAAGATTTTTGTGATATGTTAGTAATTAGTAACAAATGTTTAGCAACTTATGGTAAAAAAAGTTGTCGAATTTTTGTTAAAAATATAATTTAGTGTAGGAAATTTCAGGAAAAAAAATGGTGAATCTTTGTAAAAGAAAATTTTGTAAATTTTTCTCTTTTAATTTTGGTCCTAAAGCTGTGATGAATAATTATATCTTGGCAGGTGCGAGGCGGTTCGTTGGCCAGGAAACTCGACCAGTTTTTTCTGGAACTTTTAAGTGTATTTTCGGAAAATATTTGTACTTTTTGAAACAACAAAGCTATTTTAATGAAATATGATATATTGTTAGTACTATATATGCTATACTCCCAACCAAATATCCTTCTTTTAAAAACAAGACATTTGTCATTAAAAACATTTTAACGAAAATTCGCTACCATGACGCTCTTGCTGCGTCCAGACTTTTTTTACATTCACATTTTTGATGTCAGATGTAAAAACTTAAGTTTTTCTTAAAATAAAGCACTCTCATCTATTGTCGCCAGTACCCACCGTTTTCGAGAAAAATCGATGCGAACTTTTGAAGTCCTTGTCTAAATTTCTGAATGGTAACCAAATCAACTGCTTGGAATGAAAGCTGGCTTTGGAAAAGTAACAAATTAACACGATAAGTATTGGACATTCATTACAGCTTTTGCTTTGTTATTTTTCTGAAGCTAGCTTTAATTTCAACCAATTAATTTTAATTTTTTGAAAGGTCTAAATTAGCACTTTTTAGACAAAGGACCTGAGACGAATACGAATTATGTGGAATGTCGTAAGAAGTGTGTTTTACAAAGCATTAGGTTTCAGCTTCAGCCGTCTTTGTCCGTCATTTTACTGAAATGTTTCCAGGAAATTAATTTCAAATAGAGGCAACGATGCTCCGACAGTACCTCGTTTCAGTTATAGTGTTTATGGTTTAATAGTCTATAATTTTTCGCAAATTTTAGTAGAAAAGATTCGCTATTGAGGAGACCATGACTTTCAAGTTTTGAAAAGATTTCTTCAAATTGGCACGAATTAGACCCCTATCACCCATATCCGGGGTCAGTTTCAGTTTTTATCTGTTTACGTAATATATACAGGCTGAAGTTTCTCTGTGGTAAAGCTCAATCTATCCGTTATTATACAAGATAGGAGAAAAAATTATGCACGTTAATTATAGGGTGTCTTGAACTGCATCTTATAAAATTATTTTGAGAATCACAGGGTGGTCCATAAGTTGTTGGTGATACAAATTTTCTTGTTTTTAAGAACACCATTTCCATTATTGGATTTTCGGATTTTTCATCAAATTATAATGCATGTTTGTAAGAAAACACAAAATTTATAACGTTCATCGTTTTCGAGTTATTTTAATTGTTTTGCAACTTTTTACGTTTTTGGCACATACCATGAATTGTGCTAGGGCGTTTTTACCAATAAATACCCATGAAAATGACGCGTTTAGCGAAGTTTTCGTTTATATTCTTCGCTGAAAAAAATATAAATGCCATCTACAGGGCGCTTTCAAATGGCTGAATTTCAAAAGATTTAAACTGCCGTAACTTAATTTTTTCAAAGGTAACAACCTGTAATTTGCATTTCAGATGTAAAGGGCATGCCTTCTCCTTCAACTTGTGTAACACACTCCCCATACCTACACACTATACTTTCGGAAATATTTACATTTATAATTGCATACCATGATTCATGTAGTGGTCGGTTTAACATTTTTCTTTTAAGTTTTTTATTCAATTCTAATAACCGATCGGATTGTGAGATTCTTTGGCAAATTTTTGAAGAAAAATATTAAAATATTTAAATTAACTTTTGGTACAAACAAGGTGAGAAATAATAAAGTTTGATAGGATTATCTATGTTTATATTTGCATAATATGTAACTAGTTGATCAATTCTTTTTACAAATGTCAAATGAAACTTCAAAGTGACAGGCTTAAGTAATGTTTTAAGAACCTCGGTGGTTCAGGGGTAAGAACGTGTGCCTCTGTACCGAAGGGTACTGGGTTCGATTCCAGCGTACTCCTTTCACTTTTTCAGTACAATCTGTAACATTAACATCAACCAAGGTTCTGGCATTGTATTTGAGCAAGTTGAATGTCCGCACGTTCCGCCCTTCGGAGTGGGCGTAAAGCTGTCGGTCCCGTGTCCATGCGATGTTGCGCACTTTAAATATCCCTACCCTCCTTACAGAAAGGCAGGGGTTCGGCAAAATTCCCAGGATAGTGAGGTGAAACTGCTTTCTGGCGTCGGTGATTGGCCATAGTCGCCGAAATAGGCCGACGTTAAAGAAACAAAAACACACATACACACACGAGTAATGTTTTTATTTCTGACAGCTTGTGACATGAAAATCGAGTACTTTTCTCCTTGTATTTTTCTTTACTTCCACTGCTTCTAGTTTCCCTGAAAAGTTAAAAAATTCGTTTTACATTTTCTTTTTTTTTTCGATTTTAATTACAGATTAGGCATATAATTGTAATATTATGTATTTTTTTAGCAAATTTTCGTGTAAAAAATATTAGTTATCATTTTTTTGTAGTGTTTTCGTAGAAATCATTTTTGTAAGATTTTTCTGAAAAATTTGGTAATTAATAATAAGTGTAATAAGCTATTGTTAAAAAATAATTTCGAAGCTTCCTGAAAAAAATGTTTAGCATACTTTTGTATAAATATAATTTACGTGTAACATTACTTAAGTCAATTTGTGTAAATAAAATGCTGAATTTTTGCGAAAGAAATTGTTTGCAAATTTTCATGCAAACTTTTTTTTTGATATTTGTTGTCAGAAAGCATTTTGTGCATAATTATAATGTCTTGGCAGGTGTGTAAATAGCTTAAAGAGGTTCGTTGGCCAGGAAAATTGGACAGTTTTTTCGGGAATGTTTTATGTTTATTTTCGGAAAATTTCTGTACTTTTTCAAACAATGAAGTTATTTTGAGGAAATATGGTTCATTGTTTCTACTATATAGGTTATACAAAATTTAATGCCTTTCGTTAAAAAGACATACATGCATTAGAGACTATTTTTGAAAAATCGCTACCACTTGCTGCGTCCAGACTGGTTTTAGTTTTTTGTCTATATCTACTGACATACGGAATTTGTTTTAGATCTGACAAAACCTCTTAGATCTTTTATTGAATTTTTATTTAAAAACATTCACTAATAGGGAGATATCGATGGCGAGAGTTTGCAAAATTTTTTTCAAATGCGCGCGAACTAGGACCCCTAGAACCCATATCCGGGGTCAGTTTTAATTTTTATATGAATATATATATATATATATATATATATATATATATATATATATATATATATATATATATATATAAGGAAAAAGGGTTAAGGGCAAAGCCGCAAGGAGACAACCGCATACACGTGTTTCAAGATTATTAGCCATCATCAGTACGGTATAGCCAGGTAAGATGGGAACACTCTGGATGAAGATGCAAAGATACACGGAGTCACATGGCAACCAGTGCTACATTGGCAGCAACATTTGGAAGACCCTCAATCCTAGGGAAACAACCAAAATAGCCACGGAGGCAAAAGAAATCACCCACGTGAACATCCGAAGCCCAGGAAGTTATACTAACTATACAGGATTTATTACACGGCATTTCTGTACTATACAAATGTTGCTGCAAATGTTGCACTGGTTGCCTGTTGTGACTCCGTGTATTTTTGCATCTTCATTCAGACTGTTCCCATCTTCACCTGGCTATACCGTACTGATGATGGCTAATAATCTTGAAACACGTGTATGCGGTTGTCTCCTTGCGGCTTTGCCCTTAACCCTTTTTCCTGGTATAGTACAGAAATGCCGTGTTATATATATATATATATATATATATATATATATATATATATATATATATATATATATATATATATATATATATATATATATATATATATATATATATATATGTATGTATGTATGTATGTATGTATGTATGTATGTATGTATGTATGTGTGTATCCAAACGATAACTCAAAAAATAATTAACAGATTTCGATCAAACTCGGCAAGTGCCTTTCTTTTATTAATGGCTTGGATGAGTTCGTTAGCCCGAAAAATCGGACAAGGTTTTCCGGGGAAATTTTGAGTTTTCTTTCAAAAAAAGTCCGAAAATTACAAAGCTATTTTAATGAAATTTGGTGGATATGTTGCCTTCGGAAAGACCTTACCACATACCAAAATTGAACTTTCTAAGTTTATAGAGAATAGAGTTTTTCAAATTTTGAATTTTCTTTTGTAAAAATTTTTTCTCCGAAAATTACAAAGCTATTTTAACGACATTTGGTGGATATGTTGCCTTGGGAAAGGCCCTACTACATCCTAAAATTCAACTATTAAAGTTTATAGAAAATTGAGTTATCCAAGTTTGGAATATTTAATAAAAATTCACTACGATAACGCACTTGCTGCGTCCTGAACTTTTAGTGAATTTTTATTTCTAATTTAGCAGCATTGTTTTATCCAACCAACTCTGCATCTCTCATAGTTTTGGAGATCCCAATGGTATCGACAACTAAAATCCGCTACTCTATATACTCATAAAACTGCCAATTTTGTGATACAATTTGTTAGTATCAGATATAAACAAAATAAATCCATGTTATGGCTGCTTTGTGTATCTCATGTTGTGTTCCTAAAGTCAAGTTCTTTTTATGTGAAGTACTTCATTGCGAATTTACATTCTCCATTTCATATAAATTTTAGATCAACTTTGTCGTGCATATAAAACACTAAATCTTCCTCTTATGAAAATACCACTGTGTGCTATATCATTACTTTTATAACATCATAAACGTAATGTTAGGGAAATCTCTTTTTGTATGAGAATGCGATTTAGTTTGGACGCGTTCTTTCTTATCTGCTATTGCTCTAGTCGAAAAACTTTGTTTTGCATTACAGATTTACGGTCAGTTTTTTACAGTTTATCTACGAATATATGTATTTCAATATTTATATTAGCTCTTTGAGAAGTAGAAGTCAGTCCACTTATCGTAATAATGTGCAAATAATAAGCAGGTAACTACAATATTAATTTTCAGCTAATTTGCATAGAAAATTAATGAACTTTCGTAGAAAAAATTAACAAATGGGGAGATCTGACTTCTGAACTTCGAAGACATTTCTTCAAATGAGCGCGAACAAAGAACCCTAGAACCTATATCCGGGCAGAGTTTCAATTTTTATGTATTTATACAGGAGGTTTCTAAATTGATGCGAAAAATTTTACAGGGTGATTTTTTGGCGAAAAATAAGGGGGTCTTTTTTATAAAGTTTTTCTTGAAACCCCTTCTCCTCCAAGTTACACCCCTTTGAAATTTTGGCAAAAACAAGTGTTCATTAAATTTCTCCGTTATGGAATAATTTTAAAAAACAAAATTTTGCAGATGCATAAGGGTAACAAAATGACAGTTTTAAAAGGATTTTATAACCCTATAATGTTATCACAAGAGGGTGAAAAAACCTACCCTTACATTATTTTTTATCAGTCCTTTTTATTGTGTGTACCGTTTTCTATTTTTAAAAAATGGTTTAGAAAGAAGGACCCATTTAGCAACTTTTTTATGTCTTGACATTTTCTCATAAAATTGTTAGTTTCATCACAAAAAAATAAAATATTACTCAGATCGATGTCACATGAATTTACAGAGTGGTTGTTATTTGCTGAAAAATCAAGTATGTGGTAGTCTGTCAAATAACGTCATAATTACACTAATATTAATTGTTCTGGTTGCTGTCAATCTATCGAGAATTTTTTAAACACTTAGAACAAATAAGTGAATAAAATGGTAAATTATACCCATTTCGAAATGGCAGATATGCATTTTCAATATGGCCGTGCTAATGGCAATGGATTAAGAGCACAGCGCTTCTACACTGAGATATCCAAATAAAACTGTACCCCATCACAGCATATTCGCACGCATTCATCAGCGTCTGCAAGAAGAAGGAAAATTTTCCAGAAGTGCCGCCAATCGCGGGCGTTCTAGAGAAGTAAGAACTGTAGCACTTGAAGATGCTGTCCTCAATTTAATTGAAGAATCTCCTGGTACAAGTACAAGAATAATCGCTCAAGTCTGAAATGTCAGCTATTCCACGGTATTTAGAATTTTAAAAGAACAACTACTGTATCCCTACCATATCCAACGAGTTCAAGCGCTCTTACCTCGTGATGTTTTACCTCGTTTAATCTTTTGTCAATGGATGCTTCAAATGATCAGGCAAGTTCCACAGTTCTTATCTCGTATTTTATTTACTGATAAGGCCAACTTTTCACGAGAATCTATTAGAAATTTTCATAATAACCACATATGGTCTGAAGAAAACCCACACGAAATTACGGAATCTCATTTTCAACACCAGTTTTCATTAAATGTATGGCTTGCTGTCATTGGTGATGACTTAATTGGACTATATTTTCCTCCGATAAGACTAAATGGAGAAGTGTACTGTCATCTACTCGAAGAAGAGTTGCCCCTACTTCTTGAAAACATTCCTTTACAAATTAGACAACAAATGTGGTACATGCACGACGGGGCTCCGGCTCATTTTAGTATCAACGCTCGTAACTACTTGAACGAAGTTTACCCAAATCGTTGGATAGGTCGAGGAGGCCCACAGAATTGGCCTGCCCGATCTCCTGAATTGAATCCGTTGGATTTTTGCCTGTGGGGTTTTCTGAAAACCTTAGTTTATTCAAGTCCTGTTGCAAACATCGATGACCTCAGAAATCGTATTATCGCATCATGTGATATTATAAGAAACACACCCGGTATTTTTCATAGAATACGAAGTTCAATGAGAAACAGACTAGAGTTATGCGTTTTCTCCGAAGGGGGGCATTTTCAACATTTATTATGATGATACGTACTGACATTTTGTTAATATTTCTTTTCGTTTCTTAGTTTGTTAATTATTAATTATTAAATAGTAGTACAATACCTAGTTGTTGATTCTTATTATGAATTTTTGGAAATTAGTAAAAGCCAGAACATTACATATTAACATATTAGTGTAATTATGACGTTATTTGACAGCCTACCACGTACTTGTTTTTTCAGCAAATAACAACCACTATAAATACATGTGACATCGATCTGAGTAATATTTTATTTTTTGTGATGGAACTAACAATTTTATGAGAAAATGTCAAGACATAAGAAAGTTGCTAAATGAATCCTTCTTTCTAAATCATTTTTTTTAAATAGAAAACGGTATACACAATAAAAAGTACTGATAAAAAATAATGTAAGGGTAGGTTTTCTCACCCTCTTGTGATAACATTATAGGGTTATAAAATGCTTTTAAAACTGTCATTTTGTTAGCCTTATGCATCTCCAAATTTCGTTTTTTTTTTAAATTATTCCATAACGGAGAAATTAAATGAAAACTTTTTTTTGCCAAAATTTCAAACGGCTGTAACTTGGAGGAGAATGGGTTTCAAGAAAAACTTTATAAGAAAGACACCCCTTATTTTTCGCCAAAGAATCACCCTGTAAAATTTTTCGCATCAATTTAAAAACATCCTGTATATGTATCATACCGATAACTCAAAAATAATAGACCGATTTTAATGGACTTTGGCAGGTACCTTTCTCTTTGTAAATTTTCTTTAAAAAATTCGCTATCAGGAAGATATCGACTTTTGAATTATGAAAAAATGCCTCAAATGAACGCGAACTAGGCCCCCTAGAACACATATCCGAGGTCTGTTTCAGTTTTTATATGTTGAAATATAAGACAACATTGTTAGAAAAACTAAAAAAATTTCGGGACGCATGATGTGCGTTATAGTAGTGAATTTTCATAAGAATTGTACACTATTAGTAAGATATACTATTAAAACTTAATTATTTAAATTTAAATGGACCTTGGAGGTCGGTTTTAGAGTCCCATTTAGCGATTATTTGAAAGAATATTTATTTTTTATGGAGCTAAAAAATTAAAATTTGGTCTTAGATATAATATGCAAGTCCTGAACGTGTCTTAAAAAAAATGTGTTACAAATTTCATTAAAGTTACAAAAGTTTTTCAGAAAAAAAATATTTACAAAGGGAATGTACCTGTCAAATTATAAATATGGCAGGCATTTTTCCTTATTAATTGCTTGGTTGGTTTTGTTTTAGTCAACTCATCCAATTTTTGCAAATAATAAACAACAAAATAGGTTTTTTAAAAAAAAATTGTAGTTATCCGCGAAACTCATTATGTTATTTTTCTTTAATTTAGAACCCACGGTGCGTTTACATAGGTGCTACTATGGTTCAAGATTGAAGATTCTAGCTTAATGGGAACTTTATTGAGCTATCGGATTTGAAATATTTTTACGAAAATTTTCTACCATAACATACTTGCTGCATCCAGACGCTTTCCAAAACTTATTTACGGTTGCTGTATCCATACTTTTTGAAAATGATAAAATATTGCAGCTTACTATGTAAGACAAGCAAACATAAATTGAAAATCTTGGTTTGCTGCTTCGTCGCGGGGGTTCTCCTTCCCCTTCTGCATGCCTACAATCACCCTCAATGCATAAACAAGAACAATGTAAACAAGAAAAATTCCTTTGGAGCAACCCCTAAGAAAGTTACGGAACCTGCGGTGCATATAGAGCTACTGCGCGCGGTAAACAGGATTTTAAGGAGGTATAGCTGCAAAATGGGATAAAGGCAGCTTAAACAAGTCCATCTAAGCTGTTTCTTTCGCACTTTTCGCTAACATTTTCTTTTTATATTTTTATACAATATTAATAATTCAATTTGTTTTTGTATAATAGATGAGAGTTTATTAATTACGAGTTCCATTTAAATAATTACCTAGTGTGTAAACCTAAAGCACACCTTTGTGATAGAGATACTTATGCTCATATAAAATTAAATATCTTAAAAATTTAATCAGTTTCAATAAAAATAAAACATAGAAATATAGATTTTGGTATATAGTTTCCTTTTAATGTTGTAAACTTACGTACCAAATTTGGTTACCATATCTTTGCTATTTTTTGAGATAAAATTTTTTTTCGAAAGAAAACCCAAAATTTTCCTGGCTAACGAACTTATCCAAGCCACTTACAAAAGGAAGGCACATGCTAAATTTTATCAAAATCGGTCCATGATTTTTTGAGTTATCGGTGTGATACACACACACACACACACACACACACACACACACACATATATATATATATATATATATATATATATATATATATATATATATATATATATATATATATATATATATATATATATATATATATATATATACATATAAAAATTCAAACTGTCCCCGGATATGGGTTCTAGGGGTCCTAGATCGCGCTCAATTGAAGACATTTTTTCAAAATTCAAAAGTCGAGATCTCCTCATTAGTGAATTTTTTATAAGAAAATTCACTAAAACAAAATATAGCTAGCCAGGAAATATTTATTCATATTAAAGTGTGTAAAGTGATATAACTGTGTATGACATCAAGATTCTACGAAAAATCGCTAAAAGTGAAGAAATGTGACAAAAATATATGTCATACCATGGAAAAACTCGTTTTTTTTAAACAGGAGTAAAAATATCATTGTATTAACATTGGGCCCTAAGTAACAGCGGTTGTTAATCAATAGAGCAATTGCCATGTACACCGGAGTCTGAGACTGAGCCAGACGAATTTACTAATATAATTCCTGAGAATAAAGTCATATTTAACCGGTTATTCATGGCCTGTAAATTGGAAAATCTTAAGACTGTGGCAATTTATCAGCAAGTACAATAGATGTTTGAATTTCCGCTTTTGAATTCACTTTGGTCCCGCCAGTTTTAATAAAGATTTGTCAGAAAAAAGGCAGAAATGAGTTGGCCGGAGTCCAAACAAAGCCAGTGTGTGTACAGTTGTCATGAATAATTGCCAATAAACGGAGAATTCAAAGAAAAGTAATAAGCAGCAATCACTTGAAACTTCCACTTTTGTTACGACACGGAACTTCTCAGAACTGCTCGCTGAGAATCAATTATGAAACTTTTAATATTTGACAGTGCCTTTTATTTTCGTCCCTATTAAAACTTTCTAAAAAGTATCATAAAATATTAAAGGGAAATTTGTAAGTGGAAAATATGGCGAATTATTCCTGAAGTTGATTTAATATTCTATCGAAACTTAACGATAATTTTCTGGTTCATTATGCAATTTTTAAAGTGAATAAATAAGCCCTATTTAAAACACCCCAAGGCAGCTACGATCCAAAAATAGTATGATTTTAGAATCACCATTAGACCAAAATGATGTTCATAACTTATTTACCCTTTGTTTTTAACCGACTTGAACAATCCTGACCCAGCAAGTGCTGTATGGTAGTGAAGGTTTATACAACCCTAAAGTTCTTAGTTAATTAGTTTATAAAAGTGGTAAGAAATTAATAAAAATCGTATATGAATAAAATATACGCGTTGCATTTGACGTTGCCGAATGCTGAACATATATTTGATCTTTTTAAAACTTATGTGTAGTGGTTGTGGTCTGATGTAAATGACCGTCATTCTGAATTAAGTAGGTTAAGTAAAACTACTCCGCATGAGGCTTTATTCCAGGTTTTAGCGAATTTTTGAAAAAATGTAAGAAGTGTGTTTTACAAAGCCCTATGTTTCTGCTTTAACCGTCATTGCCCTTCATTCTATTAAAATATTTGCAAAAAATAAAATTCAAATAGACCCTTTCTCTGATGCTTTGACAGTCGTTTTAGTTATAAAGTTGATGGTTTAATAGTCCATAATTTTTAGCGAATTTTGGTAGAAAAAAATTAAATTGCAGATTAAATAATTTAAATTTTATGTATTTTATTAGCTAGTTTTCGTTTAAAATATATCACCTAGGGAGTTTTCGCAGATTTGTTTTAATTTAGTTTTTTCGTTAAAATAATTTTTCGTCAAATTGTTGTGAATTCTTGTGAAACGTTAGTAATTAATAAGTAATGTTTAATAACTTATTGTAAAAAAGATGTCTGTGAATTCACAGGAACAACTTGTTTTCGAATTTTCGTGAATGATATTTGTTTAGTGAATTATCCTGTAAAAAACTTTATAGCTAATTTTTGTAAAAAGACTTTTATATGAATTCCGTATAACATTACATAAGCCAATTTTTGTAAGGCCAAATTTTGTGAAAGGAATTTTTTTCGATTTTTTTGTCAAAAGCGATATATATATATATATATATATATATATATATATATATATATATATATATATATATATATATATATATATATATATATATATATATATATAAGGTAGTTTTGATGTAGAAATGGTCTAAAGATCCCGCTTGGATGCTGCTCGAGAGCGGGATTTCATGATACCGCGTCGAGTCAATCAAACACTGGCGGGGGTCTGGTCTTGCCTTGAGGGTGGCGGATATCTCTGGGGAGTGATATGCACCCGGATTTTGAGGCCTTCACTGTGCGCTTAGAAATGGGCAATTGACTCTGCTTGGTTGTGACTCGGGAGTGGGGTTCCAGATGATACCGCCTTGGGTTGAGCGCTGACTGTGTCGTGTGCCCAGATGACCCGGAGGGGGCTGAGATCTCTAGTAAGTGGTATACCCGGAGTTTGAGGCCCCTACTGTCTGCTTCCAAACGGACGCACAACCTCGTTTGGGTGGTGCTTGGGAGCGGGATTCAATGGGACCTTGCCTTGAGTCTAGGACTGGTGGGTGTCGCGTCTAGACGAACCCGGAGGTGAGCTGAGATCTCTAACGGTGGATTACAATTGGAGATTGGATGCCGCTCGGGACTGGGACTTCATGATATCCGTCAAATACTGACGGATGTCGGGCCCAGACGAACTCGGAGAAAGGCTATATTGGGCTTCAAAACGGGCAAGCGACTTCACTTAAATGGAAGTACACCTGTCAAACTTTCACCTTGAAAAAAGTTTGACTCCCGCAAGGAGCTGGAAATGGGTGAAATTTAAGCAATTAGACGTAAACCACAATAGACCTAAGGTCGCGGTGGAGCCACTGGAATGGCCCACTCACAGAGAATCTAATATAATCTAGTTTTTGTGTAAGTAAATTGGTTCTTTGGCCAGGAAAATCGGACCAGTTTTTTCGGAACAAATTTGTTTATTTTCAGACAGTTTATATATTTTTTCAAACAATACAGTTTTTTTATTAAATAGGGTCATATGGTTTCTACTACAGTGACTATCAAAAGACACTGTGGTCATACGTTCGTCACAATGTAAATTGGTCAAAGATCACGTGATCAGCAACACCATGTTTCATTATTTTTTGTACAGAGCCTTATGGGAGAAACAGAGAAATCGAAACATTTCTGTGTTAATCGGTACATCAGTGAGGAAAAATGGACAGGGCTCACAAGTAATAATGATGAATAAATTACTCATATGAGATTATATTGCTAGAGTGTCTTTTTTAATTAGAAACTGGCAAATTAAAGTCTCGTTCCGGATTTCCGCAAAGTTTCAAATCGACTGTAATGTCAATTGTCATAATAGTATAAGTATTTTTATCACCTGAAAAGTATCCAGTAAGAGGACTCCTGGCAGAATTTTTTCGATATGCCAGGAGAAATGTCTGAAATTGTGAATACTGAATGTTGACGAGAACATTGGCCGAAATCACCAGGCGCCAGTAGCTGCCGGCAGTTAAATTTTTATGTCAAAAAAGTTGATAAACGTCAACATTTTGTCAACATTTATTTATGTTAATTTGTCAATTTGCTGATAATGTTATCTTACTTTCATTGTCCAAGCTTCTTATACTTCATATAATTGTGTAAGGTTTCAGTTTTGAGCTGGTAATCAATAAAATTATTACAACCAAACTTCAAACAACGGCCGAGTTCACCAGGCTCCAGCAGAAAAAAAAAGTTGACAAATGTTGTCATCATTTTTTGACATAACAATTTAACTGCTAGCAGCTGCTGGAGCCTGGTGAACTCGGCCGTTGTTTGAAGTTTTGTTGTGATTGTTTTTGAGCTTGGAATCGTTCATTAGTGCTCCATATTTAGATCTGTTCATTTGATTGATTACCTGCTCAAAATTGCAAACCTATTCAATTATATGAAGTATAAAGAAGATATTACATATTCTTGACTGAATAATTATCACTACTTATTACAAGTGTGAGACATACATGGGTTTTCGCTGCTATAAATTTTCAACTATTCACTACCGAATGCTACTTTCATCCATCACACAGCGAGGAGAAGAGAAACTTCTCTTATGTTTAAAATACAGCTAGAATGAACTATTTGCCTCTCAGAATATTTTCTAATGTTTCTAAGAAGGCATCACTACCGAATGTTCAGTTGTTTTGTCCACTCTGCAACCCTATATCAACCTGTCTTCATGAAACATATAATAATCAGTAATGGGGGGGGGGGGGTCTGTTAAATAAAAAAGAAGCCTACAATACTTCTTGTCAAGAAAAAATATTGCAGTAGGTTACTAATTATGTATATGTGTTATCTGCACTCTACATTCACAGTTTTGGAAAAACTAACTTCTAACTAAGGGAAGGTACAGTAGACCACCAATTTTGTTTGGTTATAACACATATTGGAAAATTTTCAGGTAAGCTCACCAAGGGTTTTTAGAATTGTTTTTAGAAACATGCTTAGAACTCCCTTGGATTAACAAACCACAAATTTTTTTTTACAAACAACCCACCAGGTCCAATAACTCTCCTGGGAGCTATTCCCAAGAACTTTTTCTTGTGGTTTATGAATTGCGGGTGATGGTATGCATGCATAGGGGAAAGGAAAACCCCCAGGACGAACCATCCTTGGAAAATAACCGAAGAGATTTTAAACACAAGGAAAATTGCTCTACTCATTGTGTGGTAGATGAAACTGACATTCGGTAGTGAATAGTTGAAAATTCATAGCTCAGAAAACCCATGCATGTTAAGCACTTTTAATGAGTAATGACAATTATTCAGTCACGAATATGTAATAATAACGCTATCTAACTTTCCTTGTCCAAGCAAATTAATTTGGCTTCTCTACACATCATATACTTAAATAGGTTTTCAATTTTGAACAGGTAATCAATAAAATTAACTGATCTAAATATGGAGAATTTATGAACTATTCCAAGCTCTAAAAGTATCACAACAAAACTACAAATTATGTTCTTGTCAACATTCTGTAAAATATTCACAATTACATACATTTCTCCACGTAATTTGCAAGAATTCTGCCAGGGTTCCTCTTAGCGATTACTTTGCAGGTGATGGAAACTCTCAAACGAATATGACAATTGACGTTACAGCCGATTTAAAATGTTGCGGGAATCGAGAACGAGATCTTAATTTACATTTTCGAATTAAAAAAGACAACTAAGTGAAGATTGGAACCTGTGATGAGCACTGATAAGTACACTTGGAGAGCCCAAATCACCACAACACATTTTAAAAAGACCTGACGATCGTTTCACTAACCAAGTTAGCGTCATCAGAGGATGAAACATTCTAAATACTTAGACGATCGTTTCACTAACCAAGTTAGCGTCATTAGAGGATGAAACATTCTGAATGTTTCATCCTCTGATGACGCTAACTTGGTTAGTGAAACGATCGTCAGGTCTTTTTAAAATGTGTTGTGGTGATTTGGGCTCTCCAAGTGTACTTAAAAAAGACAATCCGACAATGAAATATCACATGAATAATTTTTTCATTATTATTACTGGTAACCCCTGCCCATATTTTTTCACTGATACATCGATTAACACAGACATGCTTAGATTTCCCTGTTTATTCCATAAGGCTCTGTACAAAAAAAATATGGCGGGCACGAACGCATGGCCACATTGTCTCAACCTTTAACCGCTAACGTGCGGTCTGTGAGACTCGCATACCTATGGTTTGTGGTGTAACTTTTATGCACAGCTCATCTCAGTGGTGGGGAGCTAGGTACCTTTCAGTCATTGGATGGTCTATCTCTCAGTCGGTTTGTGTCACAGAGTTGTGTACCGTTCCGTAGTTAGTGCGAACTTAAATCGTCAGCGGTCCCCAGGACCGCACGTTAGTGATTGAGTCCCTAAATTACGTACATTTGGTATTAGTGATCTCGACTTACAAGATGGAAAGAAAGAACGGATAGTATGGCACAAAGGATGCGTCCTGATGAGCCTGCGTTTTCGGAATGGGCTCAACGCTTTTCTGATGCGGATGACGAGGACCTTCAGTTTTAAGAAAGTGATGAAGACATAGAAGACACTGTTGACATCGAAGAGATAATAGAAGAAGGTTCAACTTCAGATTATTCTGTCGATGATATTTGCGAAGAAGAGACTCAAAATTATAATTCAGGAGAAAAGTGAGATGACGATTCCAACTATTACTTCGGAAAAAATATTTATAAGTGGTGAGTAATAAACGAACATGCAATATTTGATTTTACATTTATTTTACAGGCGTAAAGAACAACCCCCTGTGAATGTTAGGACCCGACAGCATAAAATTGTGTTGACTTTACCAGGCTTGCGTGCAAATTCAAAGCAACTTGGTAATAATCCGAAAATTGAAGATGTAACTTCTCTTTTCGCCAAATATAACGGCCCAGAAATGTACGCCATCCTGCACTGTGTGCCGGAGAACAAGAGGAGGGGCTACACCAACAAGTGGATCCTCATAGCCACAGACAGCCAGGCAGCCCTTAAGGTACTAAGTAGCCCACGGGTAAATTCCTGGTTGGTGAGTGAATGCCGAAACGAGACGAGCGACCTGGCTGGGCAGACTGGGGTGACCCTCTTCTAGGTGCCGGGTCACTCGGGGGTCAAAGGCAATGAAGAAGCTGACAGTTTCGCAAAGAGGGGGTCAGCAGAACCATTTATGGGACCAGAACCGGCTCTGGGCGTGACAAAGAGCACTGCCAGGGGAGCCATTAAGTCCTGGGTTAGAAACAAACACAAGGTGTACTAGGCAGACTGTCCAGGGCTCAGACATGGGAAGTCAATAATTGACGAACCCCTTTCAAAGGGAGCTGTGGAGCTGCTAAATCTTAGTAGAGGACAGCTCAGAAACACAACAGGTCTCTTGACGGGACACATGGCCGTCAAGAAACGCCTGCATAAAATGGGGCGGTTCGAAGGGGACCTCGCATGCAGACTCTGCGGCGAGGGGTAGGAATCAGCCCCGCACATCTTGTGCGAGTGTAAAGCTCTGGACCGCAAAAGACAACTGATCTACGGTCAGTCTATACCGGAGACAGAGCAATATAAAACTTCACCCTACCAATCGCTGTGCAGACTAGTTCAAGGCAGTGATTTTGGAATGGGTGGAGTAAGACTAAGGGTATGCACAATCAACCAAAGGTTGCAGTGTTATCGGGGCGGCAAGACCGCGGACGAGTCTTAAGGAAAAAATATATATAACGGCCGAAATTATTGGATGGACGAACGTCAAAATTACGGAAGTTCGGAAAAAATACAAGAATCCAAGTAGCCCAATATTATCCACCGTTGATGAAATTGAAATTATGGCATTCTTTGGAATGCTGATTTACACTTCTGTTTTCAAGTCGGGAAATGAGAACATCGATTGCTTGTTTGCAACAGATGGCACTGGACGAGAGGTTTTCCGTTGTACAATGCCAAAGCGACGTTTTGAATTGTTGGTTACTATGCTTCGATTTGACGATTCGACGAAGCAGATACAACGGAAAATTGCAGGAGATCCTGTACCGCAAATTTCTAGCATATTCAACGAATTTATTAAAAAATCACAGAATGCTTTCTCTGCTCGACACGGCATTAAAACCATGTGTCTGACGGATGCAAGAAACAATTACCTCCCCAATTCGTACATCTACACTGGCAAGTGTTTAGACTCTATTTCCTTAGTACCACTTGAAAAGATGTTGAAAATTCCCACTCAAGTTGTCATAAGGTTATCGAAGCCCATCCAGAAGACCAATAGGAGTATTACAGCTGACAATTGGTTCAGTTCTTTGCAAGTTGTACAAGAGCCGAAATCAAGAGGCCTCACCTATGTGGGAACTTTAAGAAAAAATCAGGCAGATATTCCTACGAGCTTTCAAGCAAACAAGAAGCGTGAAATTCACAGCAGCTTGTATGGGTTTAGCAACGACGTTACGTTACTACCATATGTTCCTAAGCAAGGAAAATCCGTGCTGTTGCTCTTATTTATGCATCACGCAAAGTCATGTGACTCCATATCTGGAAAACCTGAGATCATTGAGTTCTATAATTCGTCCAAAGGTGGAGTAGATACTCTAGACAAACAGGCAGCAAATTATAGCCCCAGTCGCAGAACACGTAGGTGGCCATCATAACCTGACCTGACCATTAATGCATTTGTTCTGATACCAGTTACAGGGATGTTCCACATATTGAGAGAAAAGACTTTTTAAAACATTTGGCTAGATATTTAGTCGTTCCTCAGTGGGCAAGAAGGTGTGAAAATACAAAATGCAAAGATCCCAAAAGAACTTAGACTTAATATCTCAAGTTTGATTGGAAAAGATCAAATCGGCGTGTCTGAATTAAATCTTGACGACCGTCTTGAAAAAAAATCTGCTTGCTATAAGCGCCCCCACAAAATTGAAAGTAAAGACCCAGTATGCGTGTTCATTGTGTAGGAAGCCGATATGTCTGCAGTGTTCGAAGAAAATATGTATAGATTGTGTTTCGGGCAAGGTGCGAAGATTTTTTTCATGTTAATTGACTACTCATCAGATGTACTGAGAAATTGTCTATTTTTTGTGTTTTGAGTTTATTATATGAATTTTCATTTTTAGTAAGCTTTATTCAATATATTATTCTAATTTTATAAGTTGTGTGATTCAGATTTTCATCTCGACATACATAGAAATACTGCGGTCTGACAGACCACACGTTAGTGGTTATGTTCGATGTTTCGACGTTAGCGGTTGAAGTTCATTGATTGTTGTTGCCCTTACTTGGTGAAATTTGTCCATACTGCATACAGACTTGGAGAATACTTCTCTGGCTTCACCGTTGGTTTTTAGTGGCCTTGACTGGCCTTGACGAGATCCCAGCAATTGTTCTCAAAAAATGCGCACCAGAACTTGCTCCTGTCCTGACTCGTCTGTTTCAGATATCTTATAATAAAGGCATATTCCCTAGTAACTGGAAAACTGCTCGAGTACAACCCATCCCCAAGAAAGGATCCAAAGCGCTTCCTAGCAACTACATGCCTATTTCTCTCCTTTCAGTCGTCTCTAAAGTGATGGAAAAGTATATAAACACCGAATTACTAAAATTTATTGAAAAATACAGTCTAATCCACGACAGGCAGAATGGATTCCGTCAGCGCAGATCGACTGCCGACCTCCTTTCCTTTGTCACCCATTCTTGGAACAAGTCTATGGAACAACACGGTGAATCCCAGATTGTTGCTCTATACATATCAAAAGCATTCGACCAGGTCTGGCACGCAGCGCTGCTTAAGAAACTTCCGGCCTATGGCCTACCACAAAAACTTTGTACCTGGACAGCAAATTTCCTCTCCAACAGGAGCATATCTGTTGTTGTGGATGGCCATTCCTCTAAACTGTATCCAATTAATGCAGGAGTTCCTCAAGGTTCAGCTTTAGCCCCTACTTTGTTTCTTCTCCACATCAATGACCTCCTCTCTAGCACATCCAACCCAGTTCACAGGTACGCGGACGACAGCACCCTCTATTCAAATATACAATATTCTAAGCATGTCTCTTTAGCCCAATTAGATGAGGATCGCAGACTCATGGAGGGTTCTGTCTCCGTGGATCTCCAAAAAATATTAGACTGGGGAAGTAGATATCTTGTACAATTCAACCCCACCAAAACTAAGTCTTGCTTTCTTTCTCACAAGAGATACACCAGCCCTAGACCCATCACAATGAACAACCAAGTTATTCAAAGTAATGAGTCCTTTTCTCTTGTTGGCATTTCTGTGGATCGAAATCTTAATTGGCACCAACACGTCACATCAATTGCAGAAGCGGCTGCTAAGAAATTAGGTTTCCTCTTCCGGGCTCGCAAATACTTTTCACCAGCTTATCTCTATACCTTATATACTTCACAAATAAGGCCAAACCTTGAATACTGCTCCCACATCTGGGGTGCCGCTGCCGCTTCTACACTAGCTATCCTGGACTCCATTCAAAAGAGAGCTATACGTCTCATCGGTGACCCTACCCTCACCCAAAGGCTGCCATCCCTTGCCCACCGACGTGCCGTTGGTGACCTCTCTCTCTTTTATAGATATCTGCACGGGCACTGCTCAGGGGAGCTTTCCTCCATAGTTCCGCCACCTGCTGCCCCCAACAGATCTACCAGGGCAACAGAGCGAATGCACCCTTTTACTGTCCAGGTCACCAAACTTATAGCATCTTGTTATGCCCGCTCTTTTGTCCCGAGGACTTCCAAGTTGTGGAATTCCTTGCCGGCACATGTTTTTCCTTCTCCTCCGAACCTTCAAGTCCAGAATTAACAAGCTGCCTCTTTCCTCCTTGTCAACACCCACGGTACGATAGTATTTAGGCTGTAAGCCCTCGTGGTGTGTTGTTGAAATTAAAAAAAACACACACACACACACGTGAATTCGCAAAGATCTTTTTACAATAACTTTTTATACAAAAATTTGCTGAAAAATACATAAAATTCAAATTATGCACCTAATGTGTAATTATAATTGAAAAAAGCAAATTTGAACCAGTGTAAGTAAGGAAAATATAAGCGGAAAATGTCATTTTAATGTCTAATTGACAGTTTACTTTATAGTTGTAAAGTGGGTCCGTGAATAAAGGCGATTATTATTACTATTATTATTATTATTATTATTATTATTATTATTATTATTATTATTATTATTATTATTATTATTATTATTATTATTATTATTATTATTATTATTATTATTATTATTATTATCATCATCATCATTAAATACCCATATTTTCAAGTCGCAAGTTGTCAGAAATAACAAGGGTATTTAAGTCGGTCACTTTAAAGTTTCGTTTGACATTCGTGAAAACAATTTATGAAAATGTAAATATGTATAGATAATCAAATTAATTATTTCCAACATTTTCTGTACCAAAGTTTAAGATTTTAATATTTTTCCTAAAAAAATCCGCTAAATAATCCCCTAATCTGATCGGTTAATAGAACTAAATAAAACCCGAAAAAATGTGTTAAACTGATCACCACATGGTATGAGATTATAAATGTATATATTTCCAAAACTATAGTGTTGAGGTACAGGGGGTATAATACAAGAGTTGGAGCAAAAGACATGCCGTTCACTTCTAAATCATAAACTGTTGCATTTGAAAAAAAATGAGTTACGGTAATTTAATTTTTTTTCAAATTCAGTCACAATTTAAGACCGCCTGTATATGGCATCTCGGTTTTTTTTACGAATAATACAAGCGAGAACCTCCCTAAATGCGTCATTTTCACAGGTCTCCGATTTCTATTGGTACAAACTGCTGTATCCCAATATTTGATATGTGACAAATATGTGAAAAGTTGCAAAATGAATGAAATAACTTGAAAACGATGGACGATATCATTCTTTTACAAACATGCATTATAATTTGATGGATAATGCAATAGCATTCTAATCCCTTCAAAAAATTATTTATCTTAGTCTTCAAATTACTCCTCAACGGCACATATGACTTTGTTGTCGAAAATCAAATGTTTTTTGAGTTTTGGGAATAAATAATAGCTTGATGGTGCTAAATGCGGGGAATCCAAACCAATTGTCTCAAATGACCCAATTCAGAGAGAGGCGGGGGTAGGCAGAGAGATATGTTATATATATATATATATATATATATATATATATATATATATATATATATATATATATATATATATATATATATATATATATATATATATATAACCAATATTTAAAATTGATATCTTAAATTTGTTGATAGATACATAATTTCGAACTATTGCTAATTCAAAACATTTCAGTAACTTAACTATCGTAATTCTTGCTATTGAGGCGATCGCGAATTTTGCATTTTAAAATAAATTCATCAAATAGGCCTGTACTGGGCCATTTAGACCCCATATCTAAATTATCAATTAATTGTATAAAATTGTATAAAATTAGATATAATCCTAAGTATTTGTAGTGAGCTGAAGGGATCAACTAGTTGCTCAGCAAAAATCGTTCATTAACTTTGATGGTATTAGAAATATCAACTTTTGGACGAGGCAGTGTATTTTTAGCGAATTTTTATTAAAAAAAGTGGCAGCAATTGTAAGTGTACGTGCGTGCGTGGGTGCGTGTGTGCGCGTGTGTGTGCGCGCGTGTGTGTTGTGTGTGTGTGCGCGCACGTGCGGGCGTGCATACGTATGTGCGCACGTATGTGTGTGTATATCCAATCGATAACTCAAAAAGTAAATAAATGATTTTAATGAAGCTCGGCAGGTACCTTTATTTTATTAATATCTTCGATGAGTTCGTTAGCCAGCCGATCGGACCAGTTTTTCTAAAAAAAAATGTTCAAAAGTAAATAATTAATAAAAATAATCTCAAAAAATAACAAAGCTATTTTAATAAAATTGGCAGATATGTTGCCCTAGTAACAACCTTATTATGTACCGAATTTCAACTCTCTAGGTTTATAGAAAATTGAGATACAAATTTGAAGCATTCAGTGAAAACTCGCTACCACAACGCATTTGCTGCGTCCCGAACTTTTTATTTATTTTTTAACCAAAATATCTGAAGAATAATTAATCTTAGGTATCGGGAAAGTCCAATTAAAGTCTCAGAAAATGACGCGTAAAATGTAAAAATATATAGTGTTCTATTTAAAATAACAAAGTTGACGTGGACTTCCGGTGTAACCGAAAGTGTCAGCGGTTTGAAAGGTTTTTGTTTAAAAGAAATTCGGGTACCAAATTTCACTCTACCCACCTAAACGTTTTGGTAACCAGTTGTGTGAAAGACCGTGTATATCATATACTAAATTGCATCCAAGTACCTTTCTTATTTTCGTAGATACAAATATTTTCAAATTATTCCCTTAAAAATTAGTCCAATTGTGTTAGCTAACACACTTATCAACGACAATAAATAATATTATAATACAAAATAAAAGTTCCACGTGCAAAATATGTAGCCAATCGAGTTGAAAAAATCCTTCGTGAGATATTTCATATTTTGATATGGCCTTTTAATGAATTTTCTTTAGAAAAATTCACTAATGAGGAGATCGAGACTTTTCAATTTTGAAAAAATTTCTACATTTCTACAAATGAGCACTATTTAGGATCCCTGGAACCCAAATCCGAGGTCGATTTCAGACTTCATATGTTTGATATATTTATATTTATATATATATATATATATATATATATATATATATATATATATATATATATATATATATATATATATATATTCAGAAAGATTTCCGCGGTCTTTAATGTGAGACATGCTTGGTTCTCGGGTTAAACCGCGTCCAGAATTTATGGAAACTCGACGTTTCGGCTCCTGTTTTGGAGCCATTTTCAAGAGGTAAAGGAAATATGTAAGGACACTCTAAGGCCTCAATCTGCCTACTCCTTAGAGTGATGGACAAAGGTGGGTAAAGGAAATATGTAAGGACACTCTAAGGCCTCAATCTGCCTACTCCTTAGAGTGGTGGACAAATGTGGGTAAAGGAAATATGTAAGGACACTCTAAGGCATCAATCTGCCTACTCCTTAGAGTGATGGACAAAGGTGGGTAAAGGAAATATGTAAGGACACTCTAAGGCCTCAATCTGCCTACTCCTTAGAGTGGTGGACAAAGGTAGGTAAAGGAAATATGTAAGGACACTCTAAGGCCTCAATCTGCCTACTCCTTAGAGTGGTGGATAAAGGTAGGTTGGGTTGTTGTAGCTCGATTACGGGGCCTCAATCTGCCTACTCCCCAAATCTCGCTGGAGATCGTCTGTGAGGTCTTAGTGTGTTCAACCCTAGGCCTCAGAGAGATCTGGCAGTTCGTTGCAAGTCTTGTCTTATATAGGTCGTTTCGTCTACCTGTTGCGTCATCAGTGAAAGTAGTGGGGTCACCGTCAATTAAGTGGGGGGATAATGATGCAACAAAATTGTCTGTGGAATTCATTTCCCTTTTGTGTGTTTGCAAAGAAGCTATAATAGGTTTCCAAGTAGTCGGAAGGCGAAGACCATCATCTCTCTTATTTAAACAATCGGGACGTTTTTCAATCTCGATTGCTTCGCGGATAATTCTCGTTTTGAAATTGTAAACCGGTGCTATTGTTTTGGCATTATCGAAGTCTATTTTGTGCCCTGTATGAATATGATGCATGGCCAGCGCCGATGAGGGGTCGGATTTTCTAACTGCGAGGGTGTGTTCGTATATTCTATAGCTGACCTTTAATTATTCAAATTCCGACCACGTAATTATAATGCATGTTTGTAAGAAAAGAAATTCGGGACGCAGCAAGTGCGTTATGGTAGCGGATTTTTATTAAACGCTTCAAATTTGAATAGCTCAATTTGCTATTAACCTATAAGGTTCGTTGGCCAGGAAACCAGTTTTTTTCGGGAACCTTTTAAGTTTCTTTTCTAAAAATGTTTTTTTACATTTTCAAACAACAAAGTTATTTTGATGATATATGGTACATTGTTCCTACTATAGAGGTCGTATAATATATAACGCACTTGCTGCGCCCAGACTTTTTTATGTTTGTTTTGAAATAAACTTTTTCAATATAATAACTACCATATAATTATTTGGTTTAAAAGAAAGCCGTTCTTCCTTTAGGTCGCTTCATAATTAGAAACAGTCCAATTGTGCAAAATGTAGATTAAACAACGGTTGGCTAAGAAGCCGAAAACTCAACTCAATGTGATATGATGCATTTCCTTTATAGAATTAGTGCCGGTAAATTTTCCAAAGTCTCTCCCAGCTGTTAGATAAATTAATGGTATTTCGAAACAATAAAGTAATCGGCGTGAATGAAATATATACCTTCCTGAGACATTCGTTCTCTATAGCCTAGCGTTCCACTCGTTTTCTGTATAATTTAGTAACCTGCGTTCCTATAAATAAAATCTCTGTTCAAAACAGATATATCAACCATAAAAGGAGGTTGGAGGTTGACTTCACATGGACCTTACTCAAACACTCATCTATGAAAAGTTATCATATTAAATTATTTGATTTAACGGCATTCAAAATGCAGTGTCTTGCAGTTCTCGCAGCGACCTGTTGAAACGGATGACAGTTTAGTATTTATTATCTCGACGTCATACAGACTTTCGGGTAGAATTACCCTTTGAAAGATTCAATTTAAAATTCGGCCGGCTAAACAAGATAGCATAATACGTACGAAAATTTAATAACTTTCATTTTCGGTCATTAATATTCTGAATCCTTTTTTAATGTTGAGTCTTATTTTTATTGCTATAAACTATGTGGTAATGAATGGTGATCGCCTGTTAGGCGTTTGCAGCAAACACGTTAAAAATTCGCTGAAATAATTTTAATTTTCTATGTTTGTTTGTATGTAGTTATATTACATCAAGCACTTTGTATATTTTATTTGAGGCAAGAAATATATGCAAAATGCAAACCTGCTTTTTACTTTACTTGTTGGCCATTGTTATTTTAAAAGGTTGACGCAGATTCGTGAAATTATTGGAAAAAATGACATTAACTTAACACTAGATAAAACAACAGATACGTCTGGTCTTTATATATATATATATATATATATATATATATATATATATATATATATATATATATATATATATATATATATATATATATATATATATATATATACTGTGTCTATAAGTCTATAAAGTAACGCATAAATTCAATAAAATTGAAAGTGACCATTATTAAGGAAAATTAAAAATTCTGGACGCAGCAAGTGCGTTATGGTAGTGAATTTTCATTAAAATGTTTTTAATAACAAATATGTGTGTTTTTTTAAGAAAGCAGGCATCAAATTTGGTTACCAGTATAATCTATATATTAGAAACAATGTGCCATGTTTCATCAAAATAACTTTATTGTGTGAAAATGTACAAAAATTTCCAAAAGTAAACTTTAAGTGTTCCCGGAAAAACTCGTTTCTTGGTCAACCGTATAGGTTAATAGCAAATTGGGCTATTCAAATATGAAGCATTTGATCAAAATTCGCTACCATAACGCACTTGCTGTATCCAGAATTTCTTTTCTTACAAACATGCATTATATTTCGATGGAAAATGCAAAAACATAAGGTGTGTTTGATTAAAAAAAAATGTATCAACAATGACTTATGGGCCACTCTGTGATTGTAAAAATATTTTTTAAGATGTAGCTCAAGACACCCTATAATTAATATATATATAATTTTTTTTCATATCTTGCATAATAAGGAATATATTGAGCTTTATTGATTTTTTACGAAAATTCGAGAAAAATTATATACCATTAAACGATAAACTCTATAGCTAAAACTACTGCCAAGCATCAGAGAAAGGGTCTATTTGAAATGAATTTTCTGGAAACATTTTAGTAAAATGAAGGACAATAACGGTTGAAACTAAGACTTCAGGGTTTGTAAAACATCCTTCTTGGGACATTTGTCGCTATCTCCCCATTAGTGACTTTTTTACGAAAATTAACTAATTATACACCAAATGCAAGAATAATTGTTCAAAATTGCTCTGTATTAAAGCAGCCTTTACCTTGTTACTTTTTTATTGCTGATTTCTTCTGCTTTTCCTTACGGTAGATTTGAAATATTAAATGTTAGCACTCGTCACAAAGTTACGACTGACAAATTTGCAACAAATGAACAATAAATAAACACTTCCCCTCCACTCTACTTACGGAAACATTTTTCAAATACTGACACAGTGTTCAATATTGAATTCTGTGATTTTTCACTCTAAATTGTAGCAGCACTTATTTTAATTTTATTCTGATATGTGCTGGACCCATACACCAAAGAAACAGTAAAGACTGTCACTATTTAGTACACAGCTAAAAATGAGAGTTTATGACAGCACAGTTGACAGTTTTTGCTTTTTTTATTTCTTTCTTTCAAAAGACATTTCCAAATACATTTCTTATCCTATTTTTATGACAGTCTAGGTCGTAGCAGGCTGGTTTATTTTTATTATGGGCCCTAACAAACCATGTCTGCATTAATAGAAGCCCTTCAGGAAGTTGAAAATATTACCGGAAGTCTCCGTGCCGAGCACTGAGAACATTGCTATATACGTTTCGACCTGCCAGGGACGAGCGGCATGTTGTAATGTCGAAAATAAATTGAATTCGTTATTTTCGAAGGTAAAAGTCAAAGTGTCCCAGATTCACAATTATCATAATTGAAGAACGGTATCTTCATTCACATTCACTGAAGGAGTGGCGTCCACATGTTATTATTGTTATGACCTGTTACTTATTATCGACATTGTAGCACGGCCAGCACAGCATAGGGACTAACCTACCCTATTAATACTCCTATACTATACTATTGTTTATTGTTATATCATGCCACGAACAGGGGTTTTAATATTGTTATTAAAATATAGAAGTCGCATAACTCCCGACCGACACATTTAATGGATTAAAATAAATAGTTCCAAGCTTTTGAAAATCGCTCTCATTCACTTCAGTTTGTTTTGTATGATAGTAGTAAAGTCACAAGTAAAACAGTATATTAGTATTTACTAGTTACTTAATTAAAGGAAATTAAAGGCTTTTACTACCAGACAACTGATTTATTCTTAAAACCCTACTCGTTTCAACACATTATCGTGCCATCTTCAGGAGTTTAGACCTAGAATGTAAAAAGGTGGTTGTCAGAAACTATGTTTCTGGTAGGTCTACCATGCGAGTGACTAACACTACAACTACAAAAAAAAATACAAAGTCCAGCAAAGCTAAATGTCAAATACAGATTAGCCCTAACGGCCATGCAATATTTAAACTGACATTAGTGTCAGGAGTTATAAACATATCTATAAAAATGTACAATTTAAAATTTAAAAACTTAAAACAGGACTGGGGTCCCAAAAATATGAACAACACTCTTATGGAGTCACAAGCAATAAGTTAAAATTCAAACTAGTCAACTACATAGAAAGCTACAGACAAGCACAAACATAAAAGCAAAGTAGGTCGCACAGCCGAGCAGAACTCCTCGAGAACACCTGAACATGTGAAATTCAGAAAGAAAAGAAGGACATGAATGCCATATTTGGGTTAATACTTACAAATTTTCTGTCTCAATAACAGATTCAGGATACCAAACAGAAGCTGCGTAAAACAGGAAGGCAGAAACATCACAAGACTTGAAGAACTCAGAGGATGAATGCAAACGACGCTTATTTTTTTGACCTAATTTTATCAAACGAACAAAATGGAGTCCTATGGATCTCTAGATATTTAACTTAAAAATGCAAACTGAAGGTGAGAAGTGACAAGTGACATGATAACCAAAAGTGACATGTAAACTACGGCTGGCGCAGAAAATGTCAATGGCGCTGAGATAGAACCAAAGAAATAACCGATCTTTGCTCTATGACTGGAATCGATCACACGTCATTCGGAGCACTACCATTGAAGTTCAACCAGTCAGGTTTCTGCAAATGAAAGTCTATTCACTCAGGTTTTTCTGTATGTGAAAAGAGGGTTATTCTTGAATTTGGTACCAAAAGAAGCACTTTAATTATATAGAGCTAGAGAACTACCGTTGAAAGTTTATTCAATAAGGTTTCTGTAAATGGAAGGAAAGTTCATGCTGCTGGTGTTTAAAACATTAAGAACATTACTATTGGAGCCATTTATGTACTTGTAGATCTCCATTTCTTCTAGGACAAACTGTTCCATGCCAAAACTAGATGGGTGAAGGATTCTAGCGTCGTTCTCCTTGTCAAAGGTGTGGCCGCTATCTCTGAGGTAGCAACCGACGACAGAAGTGGCGTTATCGACGCTATTTCTGCTTCTAAGATGTTCAGAGACCTTGGTACCTAGTGCCCTTCATGTTTTTCCTATATAAGCAGTGTTACATTGGGGGTCCCCACAGGTGAGACACTATACCCCCGACTTCTTGAGGTGAGGAATAGAATCCTTATTATGAACCATAATTTTCTTAACAGTATCTCTTGACCTGTATGCGAACTTGATATTGTCTCTCTTTAAGACACGAGAGACTGCAGCAGTGATCGGGCCACTGTATGTAAAAGGAAAATATGAGGGACTCCCTGGTTGGGCTGGCGAGAGATTGGAACTTGTCTCTCTCAAGAGCTGACGGCTCTTTTTTCTTATTAGTCTGTCTATTAAGTCGACAGGGTATTCGTTATTTACTGCTAGTTGTTTAATAATATTGAGCTCGTTATTAAAGTTCGTCCCCCACAGTGGGACTCGAAACAGTCTATCAATTAGATATCTTATGGACGCTAATTTGTGGGACATATGGTGGCAAGATCTATATGAAATTAGGTGGTCTGTTTGTGTTGGTTTTCTATATATGTCGAATTCAATTGAGTTGTCTTTTCTTGTTAACTTCAGATCCAGAAAACTGATGGACATGTTCTCTTCAAGTTCCATGGTGAAGTTAATATTGACATGTAGATTGTTCAACCAACCGAGAAACAGGTAAAGCTGCTCTAAGGTACCCGACCACAACACCAACACGTCATCCACAAACCGTGTCCAGGACGAAATGAAGTCCCTATATGGATTAAAATTATTGTAAACAAGTTCTTTCTCAAAGAACGCCATGAAAACCTCTGCACACAAGGCAGACAGTGAGATATTCATTAGAAGACCGTCTTTTTGGATATAAATTCTGTCATTAAAGGAAAAGAAATTATGTGCCAAACATACCTTGACCAGGGCGTTGAGCGCTCCTTGTACTACACGATTGAGTGAAGACGAAACAAGGAGATTTCTCAATAGAAGAAGTGTCTGATTGACCGGGACACTAGTAAACAAATTGGAAACGTCCAAAGACACTAAGATCGTACCACCATCCACCGGTACTCCTCGAGGCCTCTCTACTAATGTGACTGAGTTCTTTATCGAGTAAGGGGACCCCAAGTCCACTCTAGACATCAGGAAAGACGAAAGGAAACCAGACAACTTGTACGCGAGACAACCCACGAACGAAACGACTAGTCTAATGGGACAACCTTCTTTGTGTATTTTTGGTAAACCATACAGACGGAGAACAATGTGATTCATTGGATCTAAAGGTTTGTAATCTTCTAACAGAACAGGTGCAAATCGATCGAAGGCTTTCTTAAACTTTGAAACGAAAGAATGTAAGGGATTAAAATCTACTGGTAAGATTCTATGTCATTCAAGGTGTCAGGTGGGTTGTGCATGCTCAAGTACGACACTTTCCTTTAATCATGTCAAACCCAGACGTTATGACGTTCAGAAATAATATAATTACTAGGTACTTATTGCATCTACTGATACCAGTTCAATACTTCCTGTTCCAACATTTAGAAAATGTATATACCTATTTCCTACTCTTATTATGACAATTCGATTATTTTATTGGGCGGGTAATTACCTAAACCTTATCTACCCGCTTGGCAACCCAATAAATATTATTGTATTATGTTTCAGAGCTAATTTAAACTAAATTTTTATAAAACGTATGTGTGGTTTAAGTTACGCTCATAACTTCGATAATGTTAATGATAATTGAAATGTAAAATGTCACAGTCACAACTACGCTTAACTTATTTTCCAAAATTGAACCTATTGTTTTTAATTGGGCTAATAATAATAACTTTAGGTAATGGTGATTAACAATCGACAACCATATTTCTACCTATTAACCACGATTAACACCATAATTGTTATGATGTGCAACAAATCATCTCGCACGACGTATGGGCATAAATTGTATATCAGCTATCTCACACGACAGTCTATTTGCCTTCAACAATGGCGCTAATGCACGTTACATGTGAAGCAATCAGTCATCGATCAAATATGATCATTGTATTGTAACAGGTCTCCGAGATCTAATTTAGTTTCCTTCCACTTCCACCACGAGATCCCAATAGACTAGGAGTTGTCTGCATTGGGTGATTCACATATTGTGCATATCTGCAGGCAGCGGGAGATGATCGGAAGAATGCCCGTCCGAGTCGGGAAAAACACATATGTTTAATGTAATGCAGGGGTCGCTGCAAGCTGACAATAGAAGTACACGATCCACTCTACTATAACGACTCATATTAACATTACCAATGTAAAGTTATGTGATAAATGGATGCAGCGGGATTATGTTTCTGACTCATGCTCATAGGTGACGATGGTTTTCTAGTGCGAGCATTTGAATTAGAAAAGAGGGTAACAGTTTTATGTCTGATAAAGGGAAGTTATCAGAGGGGAACTGTCGATGTGGACACTGTGGATGTTTTAAAAATATTTTACGTTAATTAAGTAAGAAATAGTTCAGGGATTTATAGATTTAAAGCCCCTATAGTTAAATTGAAGATATGTTAGTAACGAAAAAAAAAATATAATTACAGTGAGACCTGAACAAAATTTTTGAATTGATATACAAGGCACTTTATTTTTGGCACTTTTACATAGAATATGTCGTTTACAAATTGTGTCTTGTAAATGATCGAATGAGTGAAGTTTGGAACCTGTGATGAGAATTGATAAGTGCAATTTGGAGAACCCAATTCATCACAATACAGTTTTTAGACCTGATGATCGTTTCGCTAACAAAGTTAGCGTCATCAGATGGATGAATAGACTATGCGAATAAAAACCAGAACTACTATTTAGATGTTAGTTGCCAAGCAGTAGCGAACAGCGCCCTCTAGGAAGTATACAGACCGAGCCCCACTGTTGAGTCTTAAATTCCTGTAATTAAAATTACATGCCTACTTTTGTGAAACTATGTCGTTATCAAATATTCTTTCTAAGAAGGACACACTGAATCTTAATATAACAGGTCGAACAATGGACTGCACAGAACGGGACCTACTCTATTCATCAAAGCATTTTTGTTGAAATTTCTAACGATATATATATATATATATATATATATATATATATATATATATATATATATATATATATATATATATATCGGTTGTATGGATATCATATATGCAGAAAAAAGATATGAAAAAGGGAGACTAAGGGTTGACAAAATGAACTATATTGAGTGTAGGATATGCTGTTGATTCTCCTACTAAGCTTAACACTATGAAATTTCTGGTATTTGGAAGTGTTTAGAATCTTAAGTTCTGTGTATGATCACCTGTATCGGTGGATTGAATAAATTATATATATATATATATATATATATATATATATATATATATATATATATATATATATATATATATATATATATACTTTCGTAAGCATCTAACTGACGTGACTGCCTGACATTTAGCTTTAGATTTTGTCTATCTACATGATTATTATCCCAAATATGCTGAGCAGTGCATAACTTATCGATAGTGCCATATCTCAGTTGCGCTAAATAATAATAAAATCAATCTACTTTGCATACATTTGTATTAAATACTGCAAAAATATCGTCCACATAACAAAACTATACTTTAGGAAAATAGTAATTTTCATTTGCTAGGTCTGTTTCAAATCTACTCATGAAAAGGTCTGCAATGAGTGAAATCTACGACTTTCAGAAAAGATAAAACAGACACAAGCGTTGCCTATTTACGATTTGAACCGTGAATCACGAGAGGTTTTAATAGCATTTTTTAAAAAGCCAATTTACAACTAACATTTTCTACCAAAAAAATACGTTATAATTTTTTTGGGAAACTCAAAGGTTAAAGATAAAACCACATAAGTGTCGGGAATCTATGAGATGGGTTATAAGGATTGTGAACTTAAAGATACTTAAAGATGTTGGGAAAACTTAAAGAACTATTCAAACTATATTTAAAGAATATTTAGCGTAACTAAGATATGACATTATCGATCAATTATGTATTTCTCAGCATATTTGTGATAATAATCATTATGTAAATAAAGAAAATCTAAAGCTAATCACAAATGTTAGGCAATTGCGTCAGTTAGATGCTTATAAAAGTATATATATATATATATATATATATATATATATATATATATATATATATATATATCGTTTAAATTTGAACAAAATGTATCCATGAATATAGTAGGCCCGGTTCTGTGTAGTCCATTGTTATCTTAATATTCATTGGTTCCCTATTATATTTGATCACAAAACACAGTTTAAAAAAACAGGTATGTAATTTTAAATACAGGGATTTATAGCACAACAGTGGGGTCGGTCTGTATACCTTCCTAGAGGACGCCGTTCGCTACTACTTGGCAATTAACATATTGAAACGGGTCAATTTCGGGATAAGGTTATTTTTCTCTAATATGGGGAATTCCTGCGGTAACCGTATCAATACGGCTTTCCTGCAAGATTATGTTCAGGCGCCAGCAGCGATTGGGTTTTACAGGAAGTCGCTGTGCTTCCTCAGGACTATGCCTCTTTTCTATGTCATTCTCTACAGCTACCCAGACTCGGGATAAGCTACAGTGAAGACAGGGTTCAGCTAAGTCTTCAGGCAAAGTCACTCGTGACTTCTAGTTATGGCCTATATAAATTAGGGAGCAGAATGTTATATAATATGTTGGGGTGGATTTATTAGGAAGTGTCGAATGACATGCCGTGTAAAATAAATAATCTATTTACAAAAGATAATTCTAGAAACTGTTTACAAAGTTTGTACAAAGAGTGGAAACAGGCTATTATATTCGCGATTAGTATCCTTCAATAACAATTTATTGAACGTGGCTTATTTCAGAATAAAGTTAAATTCATTCCCTTAAAATTCAATACGATACCAGGGACAGAGACAATCGGAGTGAATGAAGCTAGTACATCACGTGCAAAGCAAGCGGCTCTATTAATACTGTTACAGCGGGGATATAATATGCGTTAGAAAGCGACGGGGCGATGCGGGAGGTGATATCAAGAAAACGACGGCGTAACGGGCATGCGACTCAAACTAAAGCAAAAAAATCAGCATCAGAAAAACGTTCCTGCACACAAATACTACTATTATTACAGACAAACTAATAAACCACGACTTCTTGTCCACACTTCACACTCACACACCTGGGGGACACTACCTCATGAAAAAGACGGGCATCCCTTGCAAAGAATCTGCCCCTAAGGCAGCTGGGCGCGTCAGAACGCCCCCGCACGACGCTTCCGGCCAGGCCGGAAGACCGGCGGCCGCCTGACTATTTCGGTTGTGCCGAGCCCAGGGCTCTATCCCGACCTACTGTAGCCAAAAAATATCCCGGCTCCGTTCCCTTGTCGAGAACGAGAGGGCGACTTCGACACCCCCCCCCCCCGTTACTTAATCACTGCTGGCCCTATCGCTCAGTTGGTGATTCGCGTGCAAGTGTCTGCTCTCCCTGGTTCACTAACGGTCTCGAGGGGACCAAAACCTGGAAATGCGATCACAGACTTCTCCAGGCCATCCCAAGAGCATCGACGGCAGCGAACGGCTCCCAGGCACCGGTGCTAACCTCCAAACCTGAAATCCTACGGAGAAACTACCAATCCTCGTTCAGCCCTCTGTCGGTGACGGGAGGGTGACCTCGCAAACGTCCACTATGTGAATGTTCCTGGCCCTATCGATTACGTTGCGCTTCACAGGCGGATAGCTCGCTCAGCCCTGATCCCTACTGCCTCCGAAAAAACCAAAGGTCCGAATTGCAACCAGAGGCTCCTCCAGGCGGGCCTGAAGGCATCTGTGGCAGCGTCTCCTGGCCCAACTGTGTCCCAGCGAGGCTACCTAAACAAAAACGAGCTGCACCAGGTGTCCTTTCCTCGGCAACACCTGTAAACTTCAATTAATAAAAGAGAAAGCAACTACCAGATAACACTATGCACACACACAAATATATATATATATATATATATATATATATATATATATATATATATATATATATATATATATATATATATATATATATATATATATATATATATATATATATATATATATATATATATATATATATATATATATATATATATATATATATATATTAAGGTCTCTAAGGCCTCGTCAAACAGAATGGGATTTGCCCGCGCGGGCGCTGTGTGTTGAAATATTATATCGCTTCAGTCAAACAGACCTCGGACAGGCTCGGCGAGACGACCGAGATCGCGGCGGTCAGTATAGAAGTTGTAATTTGTTACAACGTTCGCGGCGATCGCTACCACAATTGATGTTGAAAAACTCATTGATCTTGTCCGTACAAATAAACACTTGTCCGACACACGGCACCCACATTACAATGATGTGTCCAGCGGTAACATGTAAAGAAATAAGTGTAAGTCTCACTGAACCAAGTAGTAAGTATATTATTTTATAATATTGCGCAAACGTTTATTATACTTATAAATAGATGACATTATATAGTATATTGGTAACTGGTGGATAACCTTATTTACAAACAATATATAGATTGAATATTATTATAACAATGATCCCTTATCATTTCTGCAATTTTGTTAGGAGGTACTAGTAAAATAATTAACAAATAGTTCTCGGACAGCATAGGCCGCTTCGCTAGACCTTTCCCTGGATGCGTTTGTGTTTGCAATCGCCGCCACCGGAAGATTTTCGACCTGTTCCTCTTGCTGTTCACCTGCACTAGAACCAGTCCGAATGTAGTTATGCAAACAACACGCTGGTTTAACATATGTACAATACTGTCAGGGTTCAACTCTATTGGCCTAAGAAACACCCGCCATTTTTGTGTTAAAATGCCGAACGCATTTTCCACAACACGCCGAGCTCTGCAGAGTCGTTTGTTGTAAACTGTTTTCCTATCATTTCGTGCAGCCACCAACTTCGGAAACGGGCGCATCAAAAATGTTTGCAACTTAAAACCTTCATCACCTATCAATACGTGAGGGACTGGATTGTCTGTTCCAGGGGAAGGTTTTGGGGGTAAAATTGTTCTTCCTTCTAGATACTCATGATAGAACTATGAATTTTCAAAGATGCTACTGTCACTGTGTCGGCCATAACTACCAATATCACCTAAGATAAACTTGTAATCCGGATCTACGATTGCAAGCAAAACTAATGAAAAAAAATTGTAGCAGAAATAACTTGAGCCACTATTACCAGGACATTTTATTTCAACATGTTTGCCGTCTATGCTGCCTACGCAGTTAGGAAAGTTCCAACGAACCCTAAATCCCATTTCAGAATTAATCCAAATTTCTTCTGACGGTTGTGATATGTACAATGGCTGTAAAACTTTCCACAGTTCTATACATACATCATTCATAATGTTAGTTACAGTTAAGCGCCCGACTCGGAACGAAAAGGCATTAGTTTGGTGTCACCCGTAGCCAAATACCTTAAACAAAAGAAACAACTAAAAAAACTATACAGAATAAATAAACAAAGCAAATTAAAAACAAAACAGTTCTTATCAGCTAATATTCTGACAATTTCATAGTTCTCAATGTACTTGATCAACTTCAACTTATTTAGTTGTGCGATTTTAAAGAAAAAATGTGCTACAATTTTACATTATTTTTCACGAATTTCGTTAAAAGAAGTCTGCTATCAAAACTTAGCTAAACATTCTTTCTTCCACAAAAATTCGAAAAAAAAAATTCAAAAAAATGCGAACCAAATTTTTTTCTAGAAAATCTCTAAAGCTTTTTGTAAAAAACTTCGCTATTTCAAGAACATTTTCTACATAAAATTCACTAAAAAAATGGATTAAAAATTATACAATCTGATCTAAATCCAGAAGTAGATACCTTTTATGTGGCTTCATAAATAAAATGTTGTTTTGCCTGACATGGCGTAAAAAGCAATGTTGTTTTGCCTGACGATGGCGTAAAAAGCAAAATCGGTTGCAGCGACAAAAACAAGTACTTGTAAAGCTACAGAAAAAATCTTACGGCTGGATTAAGTATGGAACGGTTTCACCAAGTTAGGGCAACAACAAACAGATCCGCTATTAACTTTGAACTAAAAGCCCTAAAAGACATCATCTTCTTATTATAGAATTATTGTTTCTATAAAGACTCACCAAAAATGATTTGCAATTACATAATCTACTCAGATGACGCACAAATGAAATAAAACCTTCATAAAACAGAAAAAAAATCGGTCGTCACTAGGATTTGAACACGCATTAGAAGATTGTGTCCTAATAGGTATTCGTCTTCCCACTGGGCTAATGAGTATAATATGACAGATGCATGTAATTTGAACTAGAATGTGAACTTTTTACGGTTTGGGTTGTTTATAGCAAATAATTTCTATTTCTATTTTTTACACATATTTTAACCAAATGAAGGAAAGTAACACCTGAAACATATTCTTGACCTTTTTACACCAAGAAAAGGTAATTTTTGTTGGTAATATTTAATAGAGTTTGTTTACCACACACAATATTTTGGTCTTATACAGTGTTCTAAAATTCCAGCTGTCCCAAAATGTTTGGAAAGAACACTCTAACTTTTCCCGGCAAAGCAGGTTCGATTTTCTTAACTAACTTTTCCAAGCCACTTATAAAGGGAAAGTACTTGCCAAATTTAATTAAAATTGAACCATTATGTTTTGAGCAGTCATCTCCACGTGGTGAGGTCCGTGTTATGTTGATATAAAATATTGAAAAGTATAAATATGTCGAATTTAATTATTTTTAAATCCCATGATTGTTTCTATTTCAAACAGTTTGGGGCAGCTGAAGATATTGTTTTTAATTAGAATTTTTTGTGTCTATTCAAGATAACTAAAGGCAACTTTCACCCGCTATTAGAATACAGAATTAGAATAAAAACATTTTTGCCAATTTAAGTTCCACCCTAATACCTACACCTTTTCTTACTATTCTGTTTACCTCAATGTTTCTCAAATATTTGCAAACTAGTTTCTATACGAACCTTACAATAGAGTGTAGATGCTAGGTATACTCAAGAAGTGCTCAATTGGGATCCATCTCAAGTATTATCTACGTATAGTTGAAGCATCAGTATTAACATTTTGAGTTTTGAAACTGCGAAATGAAACTTTCCCACTCAACTAATACAGTCTGCTTAAAGGCATTATAAAGTTAGTTTAACTCCACTGTTCGCTATGAACTAAATAGGAGAATTTCCATGGAAATCTGATGATATCTAGCATAGAACTAGATAACGTACCGCGTTGATATGTTGGATAATTCTTCGATATAATAAATCAGTATGTTTATCTTGATAATCCGTTTCAGTGAACAATGATATTACATTTCATGCCTGACTTGGCGATTATGTTATATGACAAATTATTCGTTCGTGAGTATTCAGTTGAGCCATGTGAACCAACTGTTTTGTCTAGCTGTCGTGTCAAGTGTCTTTTTGAATCACATAATTTGAATTTATTTGACTGGAACATCGTATTATTCTGTAACACATAGAATATTCAAATTTTGTTATAGGAAATTCCTAGCGCAGGCTAAAATATTTGGTATTGCCAGTTGGCGTTGAAAATTAAAACAGATAATAATGATAATAATAATCAGAGGATCAAACGAACTTACCTTAAGTGATGTTTGATCTTATTTATTCCGGTTACGATCCACACATTTTTAAAGAATAATAAACGTATCCTCTTATTTAGATCATGCAATTAAGTATAGCTTGAAAATGTTGTTGCAACGTGTAACATGTGGCAGGTTTTAACAACTTATATCCACATTATAAGGTTCATCAGTCCACGATTGTATTATTTACTCACTCAATAATCACATTATTTTGTTATCCGATGAGATTTGTTACTCTCACTAGTCAATGGAAACCCGCTGCTTTCATTAATCCATTTAAGCCGTGCCCATGGAAAACAAACACAGTCAATGATATATATTTTGAATTTCGTAGTATTTTTCGTACAAAGAAGTGACAGCCAGTAGTTCATTTGTTCTTTGTCAGATGACAGAAGTCTTTATAAGTCGCTGCAAGAACTCGAAAGCTCCTTTTCTCAACAAGGCTTTAACAAACGCATTTAAAAATGTGGAGAACAGCCAGCTAGGCAACGAAAAACACAGCACGCCAATATGAGGTGAGATAAAAGTAAACATTCTTGTCATATTAACGCTCGCTTGTTTGGTAAAATAATCGTTTTTATAAATTGCTTTTTTTAATGCTTATGTTCTTGTCTTGTGGTAGCTTGTAGCGATGTTCTCGTACAGTTTCAATATTAGTAAAGAATTACGTTTTTTATTATTGTCGTGCAGATAAACCTTGTATTTAGCGTGAACACGCCGCAAGCTACCGCATGTAAATAACTTCAAACTCAACAGTGCACTTAGCCAACCTTAATTATTTCTAGCTGTCCCGTTTCTTCCCATGGAAAGAAACACGTTTAATAATGGGACATTCGTCCATACTTTAAAATCAACATCCAACAACATGGCTAGAAAAACACATCTAACACCTTCAAAACTACAAACTATTAAAAAAAAACAACGCCCCACGTTGGGCGCCAGTTTTATAACCTTCATGGTTATTTTATTTAAAATTTAATGACAAATAAACCAGTTTCAGAGCCAGTTCTTGATGAAGCATTTTTGCAACTGAGTCGTGCCTCTCCTTATACTCTGTTGCAGCAAATGCTTGACATCCTCCGGTGACGTGATGGATAGTCTCTGATGACTGACACCCAAATCTACATTTGTCATCTTGGACCGAATTATCTCCAACTATATACTTCAGGTAGTGTCTTGTTGGGATGACCTGGTCTTGTATGGCCAGAAAAACCGCTCTGTCTCTGGAAACATCTGTCCGGACACCAACCAGTAGTTCGACGCCAATTTGTCGACATGTACCTGAGAGTTCTCATTTAGATGACGCCCATGGAGAGGATTCTGCATTCAAGATTGCAGCTTGTCCTAATCAGTCCGATGGTGACTTTGTATTTCGCTTTCTTTTCATTGTAGCGGTGTTGAATCATCTGCCTCGCATATGGCAAGGTGAAGTTCAGAAGTAACCGCCCGCTGGTGATAGGCACGTAGGTTCAATATCTGCTGGTCAAACTGTTTACCAATATCCAACGCTCCTCTTCCACCTTGGTGTCTAGGTAGGGTTACTCGTTCGGTAGCACTGCTGGGGTGATTTTTTGGTTTTCGTTAGGAGTGTTCGCACCTTCCGTTGTGGATTTTCGATGTCCGTTTTACTCCAGTTCACAATCTCAAATGAATAGCAAAGTGCAGAACATGCATATGTATTAAGAGCTTTAGTCAGGTTCTTGCCGTTAACATGTGATTGCACCACCTGAATTACTCGTTTCGTAAACTCATTTGTCAGATCGTTCTTCATTACCGAGTGGTTTATTTTCCTCGCTTGCTGTATTCCCAGGTATTTATAACAACCCTCCACACCCATCAAGGCAATTTGCTGACCGTTCTGCATTTGATATACACCTGGTTGTATCTTCCCTCTGACTAAACATAAGGTGCGACATTTGTCAAGCCCAAACTACATATAGATATCTCTGGAAAACCCTTCCAATATCTTACGGAGTTGTTCCAGGTGGTTCTTTGTGGAGGCCATTACCTTAAGATCATCCATATACAGCAGATGATTTAGCCTGATTTGCTCCCTGCCATTGCTTTTTATACTGAAGCCATATCTGGTGGAGTTCAGGTGGTTTGATAGTGGATTAAATGCGAGGCAGAACCACAATGGGCTTAGTGAGTCACCTTGAAATATACCTCTTCTAACTGGTATCGTGCTGGTTACGATGTTATCACCCGTTTGTACCCGTAACTGAATTTTTGTTTTCCAGGTAGACAACTGTGTGTTCAAGGAACCTCAGGATATAAATATCGATCTTGTAGATCTTCAGCACACTTATAAGCCATTCTTGTGGAACGGAAACAAATGCCTTTTTGTAATCCACGTAGGCAGCAAAGAGATTTCTTCGTGCATTGTAAGCTTGATTGCACACAACCGAATCAATTATTAGCTGCTCTTTGGATCACGTATATCCTTTGGCACACCCATGGTCTGCAGAATACTGTTGATCCTTTGACACAAGATTCGTATCACATTGGGTGAAAAACAACGACATCTTCTTTGGGTCCAATATAACATCATTTGTGTACACCCAAATTTCTTGAGCCAAAAGTTTTGGGTGCTATCAGGCTCGGGTGCCTTCCAATTATGAAGCTCTTTAATAACCTCGGAGACTTCATCTGTGGTAAACGGCTCATAATGCATCTGTTCATAACTCTGACAAGCTCGCTGTTCTTCGTTAACCCAGCTGGCGTCAACATTGCAGCGGGCTGTTGTGTCTAGCTGACTTATCCAGAACTCTTCAATTTGTTCCTTATTTGGAAAGGTATTAGTGGCTGCATTCGTATCTGAAATAAGCTGACGGTAGAAAGTCCTTTCAGAGCGTTCAAACCTTGTATTGCCGCACTTCCTATTGTTGCTCGCTCTATATCTTCTCAACCTTTCGGCATATATAGAAAGATTGTGTTCTAAGGCATCCAAATAATCGTGTGCAGTGTAGTTACCTGGATCTTGTGCTGAGTGTTGTCGAACTCTGCCTACTATTTCCTCTTCTCGTTTCTGCAATTTTCTTGTCTGTACTTCCCCAATGTATTGCGTCAGTTGTCCAATTTCTTTTCGAAGTGTTTCCACTTTATTTATCAACCTTTTTTCCCACGGGGCACTCTTTGACGATAATCTCTGTCATTGGACCTTCGATCAGAAATCTTAATGCCTAAAGTTTAAATTGCTGCAGTTACTGCACACTAAATCAGTGTATGCATGTGACACAATATGTCTTGATTTCTAGAAGGTGCGATGGCAAAATTATTCTGTTCAAAGTTCCAATATAGTTGTCAGCTTTCTGAATGATCTTAGCCTAGGTAATGGTGGTCTAGTAAGATGATTCGTTTCTTCATACTTCGCGACTGTACGACTCCTTTCTGTGGATGATTTGTCGATGGGTTCCTCATTTTCTTGCATACCTCGATGTGTTCTTGCTCAGTATGTACAAATTGCAGATTACGACCAACAAACAGGATCTCGTTTATTATTATTATTATTATTATTATTATTATTATTATTATTATTATTATTATTATTATTATTATTATTATTATTATTATTATTATTATTATTATTATTATTATTATTATTATTATTATTATTATTATTATTATTATTATTATTATTAATATTATTATATTTATTCATTTAAAGACATTTTTTAAAGTCTCTCAATTGTTCTCTCGTTATAAGTGAATTTATACTACAAAAATTTGCTAGAGATGCACGAGAACTGCAAGAAGAAATGTTCTGGAAAATCTGACCCAATTAATGAAATGCCGGTGTCACAATGAAACGAAGAAAGCTGCTGATCTGACATCGCCTTTTACTTTCATGGTGAGGTATAAACAATATTGGAACCTGTCCTTTTCCATTTCAGTCATGTAAAACGGTTAGTTTACACGAGAGCAGTTTTGTGTAAAATAAAAAAAGTCCTCTTGTTGCAATTAAAATAGCGTAGGCAGGTACGTACATAAATTTTGTTTGGTCTAATATTTTCCAACTGTTTTAAATTTCCAGACCGCACAATATAAATTTTCGTTACGCCACATAATATGTGCCGACATGCATGTGAATCCACGCCCAGAAACGGCTTTAATAACACTTGCATAGCCGCAGTTGAATCCTTAAATCATTACGGTGTCCCCAGGTCTCTTGATATACATTTTATTACCTGCTCCTTTGTCTTTCACAACGTAACGAAACGTAAAGCTTTGCTCAATTATTAGTAGGGCATGCATTAGAATGAACCCGGGAACTCTTGACACAGACGATTGAAAACACCCCTTAAAGAATACATTTAAACATATTTCACGCATAACTGCATATACATAAAATAAGGCTTACTGGAGTGTACAATATCGTCAGCTTTGTCATTTGTACAATTCAACGCTCAACCCTATGAGAGTATGTGCCAGTTTCCCCTCCCTATTTGACGTTCGGCTTTAGCTTAGGTCCGTGAAATGCCCTAGAATGGATTGTAATTTTTTCGTACAGTGTTTCACGCCTAACTAGAACGAAACAAAAGAACATTATCGCTAAAAGATCCTTATTGATCCGCTCAGGTGTAAAAAAAGTGATAGAATAGCTTTTGTTTGAACCGAAAATTGCTTTTATATTTTCACAAGATTGTAGGAACATAATTGACTAAGAGAATAAAAGTCTGGACGCAGCAAGTGCGTTATGGTAGCGAATTTTCATATAAATGTTTTTAATAGTAAATCTGTATGTTTTTTTAAGAAACAAGCATCAAATTTGGTTACCAGTATAACCTATATAGTAAAAACAATGTTCCATGTTTCATCAAAATAACTTTATTCTTTGAAAATCTACAAAAATTTCCGAAAGTAAACTTAAAGTGTTCTCGAAAAAACTCGTTGCTTGGTCAACCTTATAGGTTAATAGCAAATTGAACTATTCAAATATGAAGCATTTAATAAAAATTTGGTACCATAACGCACTTGCTGCGTCCCGATTTTCTTTTCTTACAAACATGCATTACATTTCGATGGAAAATGCAAAAATGTAATAACATAAGGCGTGTTCGACTAAAAAAATAGTCTGGACGCAGCAAGTGCGTTATGGTAGTGAATTTTCATAAATATGTTTTTAATAGCAAATATGTGTGTTTTTTTTTTAAGAAAGCAGGCATCAGATTTGGTTACCAGTATAACCTATATAGTAAAAACAATCTGCCATGTTTCATCAAAATAACTTTATTGTTTGAAAGTAAACTTAAAGTGTTCCCGAAAAAACACGTTTCTTGGTCGACCTTATAGGTTAATAGCAAATCGAGCTATTCAAATTTGAAGCATATGATCAAAATTCGCTACCATAACGCACTTGCTGCGTTCAGCATTTATTTTCTTACAGACATGCACTATATTTCAATGGAAAATGCAAAAATGCAATAACATACGGCGTGTTCGACTAAAAAAAAAAAATTGTACCACCAACGACTTAAGGGCCAGCCTCTGATTGTAGAAATAGAAATAGAAAGACGTTGCTCAAGACACCCTATAATTAATGTATATATATTTTTTCATATCTTGTATAATAACGGATATATTGAGCTTTATTGATTTTTTACGAAAATTCGACAAAAATTATATACCATTAAAAGATAAACTCTATAGCTAAGGATACTGCCCAGCATCAAAGAAAGGGTCTATTTGAAATGAATTTTCTGGAAATGGACAATGACTGTTGAAACTAAGACTTTAGGGTTTGTAAAACATTCTTCTTGAGACATTTTCATTTCATAGACCATATTAGATTCAAGTTCTTTGCCTAAATGTTGCCAATTTTGACGTTTTAAATCGCAACTTTGACGTTTTGAGGAAAATCTAAATTTATTTTTCTTTAAATGCCTATAACAACTTTTGTGTCTTTTAACCTACATGGCTAAATTTTGGTAGGTAATTTACCTATAATTGTATAAATCCGTGTACCAAATCTGGTTTCCCTTACTTTGTTATTTCCGGAAATATATATTTTTTTCGAAAGATGCAAATCCAGTGTTTGGCGTACAAAAAAATGAGTCAGAACAATATTTAATATGAAAAAAAAAACAGAATCATGCAAAACAACGTACTCACTTGGCCACCACTGTGTATATATATATATATATATATATATATATATATATATATATATATATATATATATATATATATATATATATATATATATATATATATATATATATATATATATATATATAAGTCTACCAAAGTGTGGCATGTACGGTAAAAAAATATTATAAATTTGCAAACAAATGTCAATACCAGAGTTACTTTGATCCAAAAAAATATCAATTATTGGTCCCTACTTTCCTGATGGAAATATAAAGGGAAAACGATATCTTCAATTTTTACAGAAATTTCACTCCGAAGTTATTGAACTTATTTCCTGATGGACACAATGCTGGTATGCTAAATCATAACTTGTGGTATCAACAAGATGGTGCCCCCGCGCATTATGACGTTAATATTCGACAATTCCCAACAGATGGATTGGCAGGTGTGGTGCAATCGAGTCGCCAGCAAGATCACCTGACCTACCTCTCTTAGATTTTTTCTGTGGGGCCATTTGAAGAATGTGGTTTTCAAAAGTAAACAAGATACTATCGACGAATTAAAACCAAGAATTGGAACTGAATGCACATACATTTCTCCAGAGATTATAAATAGATTTCAACAAGAATGTGTTGACCGTTTGGGTTATTGTGAGCACAAGAAGGCGAGCATTTCGAACATTTGATTAGATAGTCTTATCTAATCAAATGGTATTCAGTCTTGAATACGCGCTCATTTGAAGAATTTTTTCGAAAGTGTTACCATCGATTCTCTCTATTATCAAAATATATCCAAATCTTGTATGCAAGCTCCTTTTGAGAAAAAACTTTAAATGCCCAAAACCCAATTTTCTATAAGGCTAGAAAATTAAAATTTGTTATACCTAGATACCGTAAGTCTCTTTGAAAGCTTTAAAAGCTTTCAGAAGAAAACTCAATCAAAACTCGGTAAATGAATGTATCTGCCAAATTATAAACGTCGAAGGTATTTTTCCTTGTTAATCGATGATTTCGTTTTAGTCAACCTAATCGAATCGTTTTTTGCAACACCAAAAAAAGTCTTTTAAAGACAAATTCTCTATTAGTGATTTTTAAAATAAAAATTCACTAATACGTATCAACAATAAAAAATGTCTGCTCAAAAATATAATTTTAGACATAACGGTAACAAAGTTATCCAGACGTTTTAAAGAAAAATGAGATCTTGGTCCAAACGTATCAAATCTGGACACTGTTGTTTCTACAAAATATTAAAATTAGCGAAACTAAACAAAATGTTACATGCATCGGGCAGAAATTGTACCCGGGCCGCCTGCGTGTGTACCATTGGACCATGAATGTTAGGTAATAAATTATTTGTCTACGTGGTACCTATAGAGACGCCAACTTGCTGCCCCAGAAAATTTTATATTATATCCTAAAAGAAAATACATCTAAACATGTATATATATATATATATATATATATATATATATATATATATATATATATATATATATATATATATATATATATATACAATATTTAGAAAATGCGTAGATGATCTCTATGAAAATTTACTGCCACAATGCACATGCTGCGTCCAAATTTTTTTGTGGATATATTTAACACATAGTTTCATTTTATGTAATCAATAAAGTAACAGATGCCTTAGGGACATATTTTTAAGTTTTTAAAGTGTATTTAAATGTTATATTTTTCTTCTATTTTCATCATTTTCTGAAAAAGTAATATTCGGACTTAACTCAGACCAAAAAGGCCTTCGTAACTTCCGGAAAAAAACTTATTTTCGCAGTTTCAGTAAATTGAAGATTCTTCAAGCATTTTATGAAATCCAATTTTATCTTCCCTTCTAACTTATATGTGAACAGGATTTGATGGAATAGTTGAAAGTCGCATCATGTGACAGAGTTCATTGAAGGAGAATCAGACAAAACACAGAATCGCCTAAGGACTTTCAGGACACTTCGGTGAACATCAACAAGAAACAGACGACCGAAGGCATTAACTCAAGTTTCGCTTCACTTGCCTCAAGTTTCTCATGATACTCGTCCATTTATCGCACTTCTACATGGAATTCATAATTCAATCTGCCTTCATCTTGTTCTACACAAATTATGTAAAAGATGGAGAAAATTAAAATGAATATTTCAAACTTCAACATTTTATGGTACATTTTTAGTGTAGCATAATCTTGTTTTAACACCTTCCTTGTTTTTTTTTATCGTGAAAATAAATTGTTTAGGCTCAGTAAACAGTAACTGTTTACTAAATAAAGCGTATTCATAAAAATCCAATCGCAGCAGGTGCGTTATGGTAGCGATTAAATATATATATATATATATATATATATATATATATATATATATATATATATATATATATATATATATATATATATACAAATGTAACCTGTGTACCAAGTTTTAAATAACTTCACTATTTTCCCAGATACAAGAATTTTTCGAAATAAGTTGCACTTTTCCTCCAAAACCCGAGCGGACGTGTATGGGTGGTGCATGTACGCCTGCGCGTTGACGTGTTAAGCATAATTATAGATATTTTTACTGGCTTTTTAGTGAATTTTCTTTAAAAAAATTCACTAATGAGGAGGTCCTGACTTTTGAATTTTGAAAAAATTTCTTCAATTGAGCGCTAATTAGGCCCACTAGAACACATATCCGGGGTCAGTTTCTATATATATATATATATATATATATATATATATATATATATATATATATATATATATATATATAAACATATATATATATATATATATATATATATATATATATATATATATATATATATGTATGTATGTATGTATTTATGTATGTATGTATGTATCACACCGATAACTAAAAAAAATAATGGGCCGATTTTGAATAAATTTGATAAATACCTTTTGGAAGTGGCTTGGATAAGTTCGTTAGCCAGGAAAATCGGTCCATGTTTTTTCGGAAAATTTTGTGTTTCTTTCGAAAAAAATTATGTATCCGGAAATAACAAAGTAAGGGCAACCCAATTTGGTACACGAGTTTATACAATTATAGGTGAGTCACCTACCAAAACTTAGCTCTGTAGATCAAAAGACAAAAAAGTTATAGGCATTTAAGGAAAAATAAATTGGGGCTTTCCTCAAAACGTCAAAGTTGCGATTTAAAAGTCAAAATTAGCAACATTTAGGCAAAGAACTTGAATCTAATACAGGCTATGGAATGAAAATGTCTGAAGAAGAATGTGTTACAAACCCTGAAGTCTCAGTTTCAACCGTCATTGTCCTTCATTTTACTAAAATGTTCCCACAAAATTAATTTCCAATATACCCTTTCTCTGATGCTCGGCAGTAGCCTTAGCTATAGAGTTTATCGTTTAATGGTATATAATTTTTGTTGAATTTTCTTAAAAAATCAATAAAGCTCAATATATCCGTTATTATACAAGATATGAAAAAAGTTTGTATACATTAATTATAGGGTGTCTTGAGCTACATCCTAAAAATATTTCTACAATCACAGGTGGCCCATAAAACGTTGGTGATACAAATTTCCTTTTTTTTTTAGTCGAACACACCTTATGTTATTGCATTTTTACATTTTCCATCGAAATATAATGCATATTTGTAAGAAAAGAAATTCTGGACGCAGCAAGTGCGTTATGGTAGCGAATTTTGATCATATGCTTCATATTTGAATAGCTCAATTTGCTATTAACCTATAAGGTTGACCAAGAAACGAGTTTTTTCGGGAACACTTTAAGTTTACTTTCGGAAATTTTTGTACATTTTCAAACAATAAATTTATTTTGATGAAACATGGCAGATTGTTTTTAATATATAGGTTATACTGGTAACCAAATTTAATGCCTGCTTTCTTAAAAAAAACACACATATTTGCTATTAAAAACATTTTTATAAAAAATCACTACCACAAGGCACTTGCTGCGTCCAGACTTTAAGATAGATTCAAGACATGCCCTGATGAGCCACCGGCAGCGGCATTTCTCCGAGGCGTCTGTTTTACTCAATTTTCGTGAGTATGCCCCCAAATAACTCTGGTGGCCCAGGTAGATATGAATCAAGGAAGGAGTTCGGAAAGGAATAAGGTAATTTGGACAAAGGAATAGATGACACCAGTTAGAAAAGGAAGTGAATAGCTGTACACCCACCCACTTCTAACAGTTTTAACATTTATTATTATTATTTATTTACTATTTAAATTTTACATTGTTATATACAAGACAACCAATACTTGTGTTTGCACCAAAGTTTATATTTCTGCACTTCGAATTCTTGGAAATCCTTCTTTTTAAATAGTTATATGAACGGAACATCTAATTGTATTAAACATGGTTGTAATAATATAAATAAGTTGATACTTGTCCCTATTTTCATTATATACAACCTACTTCTGTTACTGTTAGTTAGTTAGTTATTTGATTATTTTAGTTGCTGTTGTGGTTACTATTGTTATAATCTGACTTTATTTTCAAGTTTAATATTAGCATATATCACATAGACATTTTAAACACGTCATCTGTCATTTTTGATTAATTTAATTTTCATATGATTTTTTGATCAAAATTCCCTAACTTAGCAACGGATCTGTATTTATAATGTAACGGAGTTACTGCTTTTAGTTAGGCTGTAATTAGATTTGAATTCAATTGTAATATGTATATAGAAACTAGCCCCCGCTGGTCAGAGAATATTGGTCGTCTATGTAAATAGACAACGCATTATTAACCCTCACCAGCCCCGTCCATAGGATTAGCTGCCTAAGGCAGATCGACATAAAGAAAACCGGGCCAACTAAGAAAGTGGAAAGTTCCATTCTGACCTTAGGCTCAGTTGGATTCAAATATCTCCACTGAAGTCTACCTTGGCCTAAGCTGCACTACACCTAGCAGTTTAGTAAGGAAGTGTAACCATTAGGTAAACCTCTCTGGCAGAGCTCCGACTGCGTTTGATAATAATAATTCGGTAGTGGCGCTCGAACATTAGATAGGAATTAGAAAGCAAATAGAAATTATAACCGCTCCCTTCATAATAGTTGTCATGAATGTGTATAAAGAAGTCAATTCTGAAGCCACTACATCTGCATTTAGTATGAAACGGTTTCACCAAGTAAAGTCAACGACAACTAATGAATCAAACTTCTATATCTTACAAATGGCTCGACCAAATATCTCATTGGTATATATTAGCAAAATCTGAAAAAACCACAAATACCAAAAAACTAATAATAAATAGAGTGCTCAATTTCAAAGACAATATTTAGTTTGTATATCAGAAATACTCCGATCAATTGTTTTTTCAGAAACATACATTGAATTTAAAAAAATTCTATAGTTTTAACAGTAGCAGGGCTGACGATTTAGAAATCGTTTGTTGGTTGTACACAATCTCTACATAATGTATAACATTTTGTGTTTATTAGAGCTGCCAAGACAATGTAGTATATCTACCTAGCTACGCACCGGGCGGACTATCTTTAACAGTTATTTTGGATATGTTTTAATTGTCATTGGTATAGCACTGTGATGAACTCGACTGAGTGCAAAACCAGTGTATCTAGCCTTGCATACATTGTTCTCTGTATTGTGGAAGAAATTTACATGGCTGGCGATTTAAAAATCGTGGGTTAGTTGTACACAGTTTATATGTATAACGTTTTGTGCTTACCAGAGTTACCGAGATAATATAGTATACCTAGTTACGCACCCGCCGGGCTATCCTCAGCCCAGTTAATTTGGATATGTTTTAATTCCCATTGGTATAGCACTCTGACGAGCTATTATAAGACCGAAACCGGTATATATTTGTAATGGTGGTCAGAATGCATACATTGTACTTTGTATTGTGTACGAAATTTACATGGCTGACGATTTAAAAATCGTTGGTTGGTTGTACATGGTTTATATGTATAACGTTTTTGTGTGTTACTAGAGCTACCGAGAGAATATAGTGTACCTAGTTACTCATCCGGCGGGCTATCTTTAGGCTATTAATTTTGGATATGTTTTGATTCCCATTGGTATAGTACTCTGACGAGCTATTATAAGACCGAAACCGGTATATGTTTGTAATGATGGTCAGAATGCATACATTGTTCCCTATATTGTAGAAGAAATTTACATGGCTGAATATTTAAAATCGTTGGTTGGTTGTACACAGTTTATATGTGTAACGTTTTGTGCTTACCAGAGCTACCGAGAGAATATAGTGTACCTAGTTACGCACCCGCCGAGCTATCTTTAGCCCAGTTAATTTGGATGTGTTTTGATTGCCATTGGTATAGCACTCTGACGAGCTATATTAAGACCGAAACATGCATACATTGTACTCTGTATTGTGGACGAAAGTAACGTCGCTGACGATTTAAAAATCGTTGGTTGGTTGTACATGGTTTATATGTATAACGTTTTGTGTGTTACTAGAGCTACCGAGAGAATATAGTATACCTAGTTACGCATTCGGCGGGCTACCTTTAGCCTATTTATTTTGGATATGTTCTGATTGCCATTAGTATAGTATTTTGACGAGCTATATTGAGATCGAAACCGGTATATGTTTGTAATGATGATCAGAATGCATACATTGTTCACTGTATCGTGGAAGAAAGTAACATGGCTGACCATTTAAAAATAATTTGTTGGTTGTACACAGTTTATATGTGTAACGTTTTGTGCATACCAAAGCTACCGAGAAAATATAGTATACCTAGTTACGCACCCGCCGGGCTATCTTCAGCCCAGTTAATTTGGATATGTTTTGATTCCCATTGGTATAGCACTCTGACGAGCTATTATAAGACCGAAACTAGTATATGTTTGTAATGATGGTCAGAATGCATACATTGTTCCCTATATTGTAGAAGAAATTTTCATGGCTGAAGATTTAAAATCGTTGGTTGGTTGTACACAGTTTATATGTGTAACGTTTTGTGCTTACCAGAGCTACCGAGAGAATATAGTATACCTAGTTACGCACCCGCCGGGCTATCTTCAGCCCAGTTAATTTGGATGTGTTTTGATTCCCATTGGTATAGCACTCTTGACGAGCTATTATAAGACCGAAACTGGTATATGTTTGTAATGATGGTCAGAATGCATACATTATTCCTTATATTTTAGAAGAAATTTACATGACTGAAGATTTAAAATCGTTGGTTGGTTGTACACAGTTTATATGTGTAACGTTTTGTGCTTACTAGTGCTACCGAGAGAATATAGTATGCCTAATTACGCACCCGGCGGGATATCTTCAGCCCGGTTAAGTTGGATAACCTAGTTACGTACCGGTGTGGTTATTTTTAATTAAACTAGGTGATAATTTATTATCTTGTAAAGAAGCAAAAAATTATAATAATCACACCCGTACACGATTATTTATTTACATGCTTCAAACTAAATTTTACGTGTACGTTTTAATGTTTACAAATGTTTAGTAACAAAAGTACATTACAACCAAAGTTAAAAAAAACGTAATAAAAGAGGTAACATAACATGTGAATTATTTTATAAGAAAATAATATACTGTGTCTGTGATTACAAAATTGAATAATAGTTAGGTATCGTGTACCAACTCTGACACGCAAGAAGTTACGCTGGTGGTCCCAAACTAGCACAGAGTACACAATACAAGTTTTTATAATAATTAGAATTCCCAAAGTAATTCTCTCTCCAGGATAACAAGTTACTAATATAGAAATAATAATATTTACAGTAATCACATAAAAAAATCCTCATGTTTCCTCTCTCTTAGATTATTAGGATATTGTGTTTAGTGAACTCAAAAAGCGCACTGATATTAAATAACTATTATGGGCTGTGGCAAAGAAGTGCAGTAACAATGTATAACGACAAATGACTAAAAAACTTAACAATCTTTTTAGTTATTTTATGAACCTCTAGATTTTCTTCATGACACCACCCCCCCCCTTTCCCCCGCGGTTTCCTATTACTTTTACTTTAGCAAATTTTCAAAACATCTAGAGGTTCATCATATAACTAAAAAAGATTCTTAAGTTTTTTAGTCATTTGTTATTATATATATATATATATATATATATATATATATATATATATATATATATATATATATATATATATATATATATATATATATATATATATATATATATATATATATGTATGTATGTATGTATGTATCAATTATCCGAGAGAAAAGGTGAAGAACCATTTATCGATTTTGATCAAACTTGATAAGAAAATTTATTTTGTACATTCCTTGCGCGACTTCGTTAATCAGGCTAATCCGACAAATTTTTGGCAAAAAAATCCGAAAAAAGTCTGGACGCAGCAAGTGCGTTATGGAAGTGAATTTTCTGAAAATGTTTTGAATAGAAAATATGTCTTTAATGCAAGCAGGAATCAATTTGGTCACCGGTATAACCTATATAGGAGGAACAATGTACCATATTCTACGAACATAACTTGTTTGAAAATGTACAAACATTTTCCGAAAATAAATTTTAAACATTGCCGAGAAAACTCGTTTCCTAGCTGACGAACCTTAGGTTAATAGCAAATTGCGTTATTGAATTTTGAAGCGTTTAATGAAAATTCGCTACTAAAACGCACTTACTGCGTCTCGATTTTTTTACAAACATGCATTATATTTCGATGAAAAATGCAATAAGGAATGTTCAAAAAAAATTAGGTATCAACAACGACTTATGGGCAATCCTGTGGTTGTTAAAATAATTTTATAAGATTCAGCTCAAAACACCCTATAGGTAACGTATACAATTTTTTCTCGTAACTTGCATAATAACAATTATATTGAGCTTTACCGTAGAAATGCGTCACAGTCTATATATGTAAACAGAAAGTAAACCCAGATATGGATTCTAGGGGGCCTACTTTGCGCTCATGTGAAGAAATCTTTTTTTTTAATATTTCAACAACACACCACGAGGGCTTACAGCCTAAATACTATCGACAATGAGGAAATAGGCAACTTGTTAATTCTGGACTTGAAGGTTTGGAGGTTCGGAGGAGAAGGAAAACATGTGCCTGCAAGGAATTCCACAACTTGGAAGTCCTCGTGACCAAAGAGCGGGCATAACAAGATGTTTTATGTCTGGTGGCTGGACAGTAAAATGGTGCATTCGGTCTGTTCCCCTGGTAGATCTGTTGGGGGCAGCAGGTGGAGGAACTATGGAAGAAAGCTCCTTTGAGCAGTGCCCGTGCAGATATCTATAAAAGTGAGAGAGGTTACCAACGGCACGTCGGTGGGCAAGGAATGGCAGCTTTTGAGTAAATTCAAAAGCCGCGGTCTCCTCATTAACAAATTTTTTCTGTAAAAATTAGCTAAAAATGATAGAACGTTATACCATAAACTTAACTAAAACTACTTCCAAACCATCAGAGAAAATGTCTATTTGAAATGAATTTTCTGGAAATATTTTATTAAAATGAAGGGCAATGATGGTTTAAGCTGAAACTTAAGAGTTTGCAGAACACTCTTTACATAATCCGAATTTCTTTGCCTAAATGTTGCCAATTTTGACGTTTCAAATTGCGACTTTTTACGTTTTGAGGAAAACCCCAATTTTTTTTCTTTAAATGCCTCCAGCTTTTTTGTCTTTAAACTTACAGACCTAAATTTTGGTAAATTATTCACCCTCTATATATATATATATATATATATATATATATATATATATATATATATATATATATATATATTTAAACTTACAGACCTAAATTTTGGTAAATTATTCACCCTATATATATATATATATATATATATATATATATATATATATATATATATATATATATATATATATATATATATATAATTGAAACTGACCCTGGATATGGGTTCAGGGGGAATAGTTCGCGCTCATTTGAAGAAATTTTTTCTAAATTCAAAAGTCGGGATCTCCTCCTTAGTGATTTATTTTTAAGAAAATTCCCTAAAACAAGCACTTGTGAAGCCACGGGAAAAATCTACGACTGTATTAAATATGGAACGGTATCGCTAAGTTATGGCAAGAACAAACAACCAGATATGCTATTCAAATTGAATTAAGTCTCAAAACTTTCATCTCCTCTTTATCAAATTATTTTTTATACAAAAACTCGCTAATAAATTCATCAGAATAACAACAATCAGATTAGGTAATTGTAAAGCGAAATGAGTGTAAAAAAAAATTGATAAAAAGCGAAGTCACTAACCAGGATTAGAACTCGTCATCTGGGAGTCGATTATACGATGTATAGCAACCACTGTACACCTAACCCACTGAGCTACGCACTATGTGCATTTACCAGCAGGAATATCCTATTGTTCAAGGTTTTACAATTTACATTTAACCATTTTGATTTACAATGGATTTTTTGCTTATATTTGAACGAAATCAAGAAAAATAACAACTTAGACACATATCTAGGAGCTTGTTAGTCATTTCTTGTTGTATTTTTCACTCACATTCTGATCAATCAATTTTTACGTTTTTAACTTTCTTGAATCAGATTTAATGAATAAAAAATTAATTTACCTCTAACTTTTTGTCTTTTGAGATAGAGATCTGAATGTTGGTACATAGGATACTCTTTATGGCAGAAACCAACGCAACAAATTTGATTGCCCTTGCGTTGTTATTTCCAGAGATATAAATTTTTTTCTAAAGAAAACACACAAAATTTTCCGGAAAAACCTGTGCCGATTTTCCTGAATAACGAACTTATCCAAGCCACTTGCAGGAGGAAGGTATTTGCCAAATTTGATCAAAATCGGACTATTATTTTTTTAGTTATCGGTGTGATACATATATATATATATATATATATATATATATATATATATATATATATATATATATATATATATATATATATATATATATATATATATATATATATATATATATATATATATATATATACATCTAAACACATAAAAACCGAAACTGACCCTGGATGTGGGTTCTAGGGGGCCTAGTTCGCGGTCATTTGAAGAAATTTTTTCAAAATTCAAAAATCGGGATCTCTTCATTAGTGATTTTTTTAAAGAAAATACACTAAAAAACATATTGTTCAAAATAATAACGGTATTTTAATAAAATTTGGTACATATGTGGCCTTAATAGATACTTATGCATGCCAGAATTGAAGCTGACATGTTATTAGAAGATTTACTTATTTAAGTTTAAAATAAATTCTTTACCATAAAGGACTTACTATATTTGCACTTTCTTTAAACAATATTTCACAAGGTAAAAACGATTATTGCTTGTCTTGGCCAATCACAAGAGAAGAAGAACATATTTATTTTGTCCCAATTAAATGCCAAAATTGGCGGTTTTCAACAAGAATTCTGGAGAAGGTGTACTTTGTGAAGAACAAATGTTGCCTTAAACCTGTTTCACAAAGTCCTGCACTTCTGTTTCCACAGATACTTTACTCCATTTAGTTAAAACGTTTGCAGCAAATTTATTCCTGGAGTGGTTACCGGTACCTAATATCGGATTCAGTTATATCTAAACCAAGATTTTGAAACAAATACCGCTCCTGGATGGCAAAATATTGGGTGACGTGTGTTTCATAAGTTCTTTCATTTATGCTTGAATCGTTACCTTGTTTCATTTATCTAACATATTTTATAAATATGTTTAATAGTTGGCTGGTGTGGTATACTTGCAATATGGTATGTGGTAGTGGAATTTTCCTTTACGTGATAGTAAAGGATTTTTTCACGCCAGAGCAACCTACTTACTTTCCTGGCATCCCAACACACAGCTCAAATCCCTTGGATCTCCTTCTTACTACAAATCCTGACTGCTATAAGATATCAGTCACCGCCCCACTGGGTCGCTCAGACCACGGCATGGTCACTGCTTCCTACGCAATGCAACCCGAGGTCACACAGTCATCACACCCACGTATCGTTTGGCACTAAAACTCCGCGAACTGGGACGAAATGCGAGATTACTTTTCCTCATTTCCATGGGCATCTGTCTGCTTATCTCATCCTGACCCCTCTGATATCTCACAAAACGTCACCGAAATTATCCAAGCTGGCATGGAATTATTTATTCCACATACACAACCTCTGCAGCCACTCAAAAGCCCTGGTTCTCTAAATCCTGTGACAAGGCCAGATTTGAAAAGGACAAAGCTCACAAAAAGCTTCTACACAATCCCAGTCAAGAAAACCGTCAAGCATTTAACGACGCAAGAAACCGCTATGTCCGCATTCTTTCTGAGGCAAAAAACTCGTTTAATAGCCACATCAAAAACAAAGTCCTCTTAAGCTCCAGCGGCAGAAAACCGTTCTGGACTCTTTCTAAATCTATTGGGAATAATTTCTGCAAGAGGACGTTCCCACCTCTTGTCTCAGGGGATGAAATTGTTTCTACCGCCCTGGGCAAGGCTGAACTTTTTGCCTCGTTGTTCGCCGGCAATTCTACTCTCAACCCACCTCCAAATGTTCTACCACCAACAGTCCCCATTGTCGCGCATAAAATGACGGATATCATTTTCAAAACTAAAAAGGTACGAAAGATGCTCTCTTCTCTTAATACCAGGAAAGCCTTTGGCCTTGACGAGATCCCAGCAATTGTTCTCAAACAATGCGCACCCGAACTTGCTCCTGTCCTGACTCGTCTGTTTCAGACATCTTACAATAGAGGCATATTCCCTAGTAACTGCAAAACTGTTCGAGTACAACCCGTCCCCAAGAAAGGATCGAAAGCGCTTCCTAGCAACTACAGACCTATTTATCTCCTTTCAGTCATCTCTAAAGTGATGGAAAAGTATATAAACACCGAATTACTAAAATTTCTTGAAAAACAAAGTCTACTCCACGACAGCGCATATCAACTGCCGACCTCCTTTCCTTTGTCACCCATTCTTGGAACAAGTCTACGTAACTACACGGCGAATCCCAGATTGTCGCTCTAGACACATCCAAAGCATTCGACCAGGTCTGGCACGCAGCGCTGCTTAATAAACTACCGGCCTATGGCCTACCACCAAAACTCTGTACGTGGACAGCAAATTTCCTCTCCAAGCGGAGCATTTCTGTTGTCGTGGATGGCCATTCCTCTAAACTGTATCCAATTAATGCAGGAGTTCCTCAAGGTTTAGCTTTAGCCCCTACTTTGTTTCTTCTCCACATCAATGACCTCCTCTAGCACATCCAACCCAGTTCACAGTTACCCTCCACTCAAATATACAATATTCTAAGCCTGTCTCTTTAGCCCAATTAAATGAGGATCGCAGACTCATGGAGGGTTCTATCACCGTGGATCTTAAAAAAATATTGGACTAGGGAAGTAGAAATCTTGTACAATTCAACCCCACCAAATCACAGTCTTGCTTTCTTTCTCATAAGAGATACACCAGCCTTAGACCCATCACAATAAACAACCAAGTTATTTAAAGTAATGAGTCCTTTTCACTTGTTGGCATCTCTGTGGATCGAAATCTCAATTGGCACCAACATGTCACATCAATTAGGTTTCCTCTTCCGGGCTCGCAAATGCTTTTTACCAGCTAATCTCTATACTTTATATACTTCACAAATAAGACCAAACCTCGAATACTGCTCCCACATCTGGGGTGCGGCTGCCGCTTCTACACTCGCTATCCTGGACTCCATTTAGAAGAGAGCTATACGTCTCATCGGTGACACTACCTTCACCCAAAGGCTGCCATCCCTTACCCACCGCCGTTGGTGACCTCTGTCTCTCTCTCTTTTATAGATATCTGCACGGGCACTGCTCAGAGGAGCTTTCTTCCATAGGTTCTCCACCTGCTGCCCCTAACAGATCTACCAGGAGAACAGTGCGAATGCACTCTGTTACTGTCCAGGTCACCAGACATCGAACATCTTGTTATGCCCGCTCTTTTGTCCCGAGGACTTCCAAGTTGTGGAATTCCTTGCCGGCACATGTTTTTCCTTCTCCCCGGAAACTCCAAACCTTCAAGTCCAGGATTAACAAGTTGCCTCTTTCTTCCTTGTCGACACCCACGGTACGATAGTATTTAGGCTGTAAGCCCTCGTGGTGTGTTGTTGAAATTAAAAAAAAAGGATTTGAAGTAAATCTTGTTTACCAGTCTCACATGGCGAGCTACTGTACTTTATCAGTCTCAAAACTAACGCAGCAAGTTATCTTTGGTAGCGCATTTTCATTAAATAAAATTGTTTTCATCACAAATTTGTCAGTTAAATAGTAAATAAAATAAGTGCTGGAAAAAAATTATCTATGCTTCAATGATATCAGATTATCATAAAAATATTTTAAGCTAGAATACTCAATCTTAATGCATACTAAAACGTGTATAAATGCAGCATGGGCGCTAACTTTTATAAAAATAATATAATAAGGTTCGGAGATATACTTTTATTTTTAGACCTTTCTTTGTTGTTAAAAAACTGGTTCGATTAGGTTGGAAAATATATGCTTCGTTTATAGTTTGGCAGGTAGCTTCCTTTTGTAAATAAAAATTACATTTTATTCTGGAAAACTTTTGTAATGATTTCCTTTAAAACGGCTACACTACCTACATGCACCAAATTTTAACTCTTTAACTAAAAAACTGAGCTTTAGACATTAAAAGTTTTTTCCTCGAAAGGAGAGCACCAATTTAAAAAATGTTATATGACCCAAACAATTTATCCAACTTCATTGACAAGAGAGGGATAAGGGTTGAGGTATTTAAATATACGAAAAGTATAAAAATTAAATCTTTTACCAAAAGAAAAGACGAAAAGACGAGAAGCTAAAACGTAAAATATTTATATATATATATATATATATATATATATATATATATATATATATATATATATATATATATATATATATATATATGTATGTATGTATGTATGTAGTTACATAGCTTGCGTATAATTCCCAAATACCAGATCTAGCTACAAACTGACAGATTTAATAACCCTCTGACATATCGTGAAATGGACGCTTTTCTTTATATATTTATGTTTAGCTGTTTACCACGAATTTTTTTTAACTTTTATTAATTAATTATTTAACTAAAAATTTTTTGTTCGAACCCCATTCTTATGAAAATTCGCTACCATAACGCATTTGCTGTCCCGGACTTTTTTCTACTTAGGACTATATTTGTATGGCTGATTTAAACGTAACTTCCTTTAGTTTAGAAAAAAATATGTTAAACTAGTATGCGATGTTTTCTTATGTCATAATTATTTGAAACTTTTGGTTTTTAAATAAAACACTACAAGAGGATTTTATAAAAGAAATGGTCACCTAAGTGGCTATGTCAAGATTGGAACTTGTGATGGACACTGATACACTTGGAGAACCCAAATCATCACAACACATTAAACACATTAAAAAAACCTGAAAGCGGATTTTTTATTTTTTTACAATCCCCCTTAAAAAGTATCAAACTGAAGGGTTTTACGAGATAAACACAGTGGCTGGGTAACACTTCCGTGAATTTAAAATGGTGGATGACGCAAGCTGGCGGAATATATAATTGTCAGCAAGAGTAAAATACAGTAGGCTAGTGATGCTTTCACACTTTCAATATGGCGGTCGACGCAAGATGGGAGAATATATTTTTTTCACAACCCCCTTGAGATAGGTATTAAAAGAAAGAGCTTTACGAGTAAATTACAGTGGGCTAGGTGGAGCTTTTGTATATTCAATATAACGACCGACGCAAGATGTACACTTAAATAATAAAAGCTTGTTTTCAAAGGCAATAAACCAAAACAACTGTTCTTTAATTGATAATTAAATTAACTAATTAATACTTAGTGATGCACCAATTTAAATAACTAAATCATTTTGTCCGTCGTTGTTGAAACAAGAGACAAAGGGTTAACGTAGCCTTGTAGTAAATAAATGCTTGCATGGTTGGAATGCAGGTACTAATGAATTGATGTCATTATTTGATTAAAGTTATTTATCTCATTGCGCCTTAAAAATGCGGACTTTCTCACGGTTTTCTATCTACACAGATACATAAAAGAGGTTTGATAATCAGAACATTTTTGTTTTAATGAATATATACATACCACTAAATTTACTTATCTAATTATAGCTTTCTGTACGTAAAGCATTTTATGATCTGAACATCAGGATATTGTGTGTTTTAGTCGCTAGTAAGAACTTAAAGAGGGTCTCTTAAGAGCGGAAAGCTTTTTGATTTATATTTTAATAGAGGAAACTTAACAAATAGGTAGTTATTAGAGTCATCACAACAACAACAAAATTTCGTAGTGAAGATGTTTTCACAGCAATGGGATCATGGCACTTTCTTAACATTTATTTAATAGAGTCAGAATTTGAGCATTCAAAAACCCCATTATTACTACCTTTATAACAAAACAAAAAGTCTGGGTGCAGCAAGTGCGTTATGGTAGTGAATTTTCATAAAAATGTTTTTAACCGCAAATATGTCTTTTTGTAATGAAATCAGTCCTCAAATTGGTTACACTGCTAGTATTTATTTTTACTTAAGTTATAATCTGTAGTTGTTTGCAATAATTTCTGTAATTAAATATCTTTTTTATAGCTAACATTAATGATTTAAGAAGTGCTGCCCATAAAAATCTGAAATCCGTCCTTTAATTGTTTTTTTACTTTTAAAATTTTCATTATAGATACATATACATTATTTTGTCTAAATAACGTCTAAAATACTTTTGTCTTTTGGTTATTTCAAATTTAAATAATATATTCGAGTATATTAAGGAGCATTAGGCGTCAGTTTAATTTATTTTGGAGCAGGGCATGCAGCATCGCCAAATAAAGTAACCTATGTGGCCAGAAACATAAATTAATATTTAACTTTTCATATAAGACCAATTTTTGAAGCTCAGTTAGTAATGAGTGATTTATTGTCAACACGGCCCATTATTACAAATGATATTTTACATTACAACATTAACCTTAAAAAAATTTATATTTTAATTAAATAGGTAAACCTAGTAAATAACTAAATTTACTAACAGAACTCAATAAAAATCAGATTAATGATTTACAAAGATGCCTTTGAAAATTCTTTGATTTTTAAACGTAAGTCAACTGAAAAACCACAGAAGAAAGGTTGCTATGGATATAACACTATCGCGACAATTAGAATACTGTCATTCCTAATTATCTGAACAATTTGAGGTGTCTTGAACACGTTGCTTAAAATTTTGTACCAAATAGTTTGTTTCCTGTTTATTTTAAATATTATTCAACAATATCTTCAGTAATAAAGAATATTTTGACATGTTGGAATGTTATATTCGTTCTAACCGAAATACTGAGGTAGCTGAAAATTCATATCAAAACAACTACCCAGAAAGACGATAACCAAACACCAAAATATTTCGCAGGGTAATGACCAATCTATTAAACGACGGTAGCTGCCACTGAAAGAAACTACCAACGCCTAGAAATGAAGAGAGAAATAATGCCGTCTTACAGGTTTCAAACGAAAACCCTCCGCAATCTGTTCGGTTTTATGGTGAACAAATTGACGTTCCAAAAAGTACGGTATACCGTGTATTAAAACAAAGTCATTACCATCCATACAAACCTACAATCGTTAAATGTTGACGATTACCCTAAGCGACTTCTGCAGATGGTGTCAAGGACAATGTCAGCAAGATAAAAAAAATCATTTGAAAATAATATGGACTGATGAATCCAGATTTACAAATTGTGGTGTGTATAATCGCCATAATAGGCATTATTGGGCAAATGAAAATGTCCATCTAAAGGAAGCAAGAGGATTGCAAGACATATTTGGTATTAATGTTTGGTGCGACTTATTAGGTAAAAAACTGTTGTTTTTATTTGTAGATTAGACAGTTAATTTTAAAAAGCCTGGACGCAGCAAGTGCGTTATGGTAGTGAATTTTCATAAAAATGTTTTTAATAGCAAATATGTGTGTGTTTTTTAAGAAAGCAGGCATCAAATTTGGTTACCAGTATAACCTATATAGTGAGAACAATGTGCCATGTTGCATCAAAATAACTTTAAAGATGTAGCTTAAGACACCCTATAATTAAGATATACATTTTTTTTCATATCTTGTATAATAACGGATATATTGAGCTTTATTGATTTTTTACGAAAATTCGACAAAAATTATATACACAATAAACTCTATAGCTAAGACTACTGCCAAACATCAGAGAAATGGTCTATTTGAAATGAATTTTCTGGAAATATTTTAGTAAAATGAAGGACAATGACGGTTGAAACTGTTGTTGTTGTTGTTGTTGTTGTTGTTGTTTTGTTTCTTTACGTCGGCCTATTTCCGCGACTATGGCAAATCACCGACGCCAGGGAGCAGTTTCACCCCACTATCCTGAAAATTTTGCCGAACCCCTGCCTTTCTGTAAGGAGGGTAGGGATCTTTAACGTGCCCAACATCGCATGGGCACGGGACCGACGGCTTTACGCCCCCTCCGAAGGGCGGAACGTTCAGACATTCAACTTGCTCAAATAGAATGCCAGAACCTCGGTTGATGTTAATTTTACAGTATGTACTGAACAAGTGAAAGGAACACCCTGGGATCGAACCCAGTACCCTCGGTTCAGAGGCACACGTTCTTACCCCTGAACCACGAAGGTTCTTACGGTTGAAACTAAGACTTCAGGGTTTGTAAAACATTATTCTTGAGACATTTTCTTTCCATAGCCCGTATTAGATTTAAGTTCTTTGCCTAAATGTTGCCAATTTTTGACGTTTTAAATCGCAACTTTGACGTTTTGAGGAAAACCCCAATCTTTATTTAGTTAAATGCCTATAACTTTTTTGTCTTTTGGCCTACAGAGCTAAATTTTGGTAGGTTACTTGCCTATAATGATATAAACCCGTGCACCAAATTGGTTGCCCTTAGTTTGTTAATTCGGGAGATATAATTTTTTTTTTTTGAAACAAAACATGTTAATGGAAAACCTGGGCCGATTTTGCTGGCTAACGAACTTATCCAAACCATTTTCAAAAGGAAGGTATTCACCAAATTTAATCAAAATCAGCCCATTATTTTTTGAGTTATCGGTGTGATATATATATATATATATATATATATATATATATATATATATATATATATATATATATATATATATATAAACATATAAAAATTATAACTGACCCCGGATATGTGTTCTGAGGGGCCTAATTAGCGCTCATTTGAAGAAATTTTTCCAAAATTCAAAAGTCGGGATCTCTTCATTAGTGATTTTTTTTTAAAGAAAATTCACTAAAAATTGCAGGTAACTTCATTGTTGGTCCGTTCTTTTTTGAAAATAATTTAACTGGGGAAAGGTATCTTAATCTATTGAGAAATGATATCTTACCAACAATTAGAAGAGTTCATGAAAATTTAGACGAGATTTGGTCCCAACAAGACGGTTGTCCAGCTCACAATGTTAGGATCGTCAAAGAATTTTTGTACCAAAATTTTAATAATCTTGTCATTTGTAACAATGGGTCGGTTCATTGGTGTGCTCGAAGTCCTGATATAACACCCATGGATTTCGATCCACCACAAAATATCAATGAATTACGAAACAGAATCACGGAAGCTATAAATCATATTAACCAAAACACCCTCACCAGACTTTGCAGGCATGTTTCAAAAAGGTGTATAAAGTGAATTGAACAAAACATGACCATATTGAACAATTTTCTATTTAGTGTATTTTTGAACACTTTTTTCTTTGTCATTTGTTTTCTGGTATTGGATTTCATAGCTTACTATCCTCAAAACGGTTTTTCTCAAAATTGTCAGTTCAATTACAAGATTTCTCAAGCATGTTGTACATCATTGGAAAGCTCTTTTCCCAAGCTATACATGAGCAAAAAATCCAATATGGCTGCCATAATAAAAACAAATGTTGATACCTGTAGCTCAAAAACAAACGACAAAGTTAAGATTAGCAGAAAAAGATTACCCTGTAAAAAGTGTCCTGATAATGTGCAAGTCTTAGACATGTCAGATCAATGCCTACTTAGATATTGAAGAAAAAAGAAATCGGCAATTTTCTTTTCAAAATAACTCGAAAACGAAAAGAGACAGGGCGAAATACAAGTCATATTTGGAACGAGCGTGATATTCTACAAAACATTACTGATTTAACCGTCTCCCTATCTCTAATAATAACGGAGATAGCGATACATTCCCATCCAGTTTGGGCCACGCTGTATACATTCTTTAGTAACGTCTAAATTTATCTTTTGGTTCTTTTAAATTTAAATAATATATTAAAGTATAACAAGGAGCATATGGTCCAATTTAATTTATTTTGGAGCGGGGCATGCAGCATCGACAAATAAAGTAACCTATCTGGCCAGATAAATAATTTATTATTTAACTTTTTCATATAAGACCAATTTTTGAAGCTCGGTTCATAATGAGTGATTTATTGTCAACATTGACTCGTTAACATTTATGTCACAATTTATGTCTTGGATAATTAATAAAAACTATTGTTGTGTTTTACTTCTGTTCATTATTTACTTATTTACTCATTTATTAGTGCTCAAAATTATACATTATGTCTTACAAAGAAGACATGCTTGTGCTTGTATTAACATAATTTTGTAAAAATCCTCAAATAATTAAATTGTAAAAAGTTTAGTTAACGTCACCTTCTGAATTTTGCTCGATCTTGCCTTCTCTTCTCTTCCCTCTTCCCCAAACATTTCTATAGCGGTTGCAAAATAGAGAAATTAGGTAAATACACCAAATGAATTCTTGTCACACCTTTATTAAATCATTGGTATCGTGCTCTCAAGACTGGATTCTGTCATGGCTATTACTTGAATTTGTTATTGAAAAAAACTTATAAATTTCCTAACCACGTTTAGTCAAGCTCAACAGCAATATAATTATAGTTATCGAGATAACGAATTAATCAGTTATCGATGTTAAGTGTCAGAATTTTTTACTGAAGGTCTGAAAAATTTAAGCTTTTGGTCAAAATCAACCCAAAAAGAGTAAGTATCCACTTTAATTAACCTTTTTATTTTCTCAAGTGTAACATCATTGTTTGGACTAGTCTAGACAACCATAAAAATATCATAAAAATCTGCTACAAAATCTTTGTTTAAAACTACACTATATTGACATAAATTTTAAATTATCATAATTAGCAGGTTTTCTTTAAAATAATTGAAGTTGGGAACTATATTGAAAAGGGCGTCGGGATATACTATAACGCACTTGCTGCGTGCAGACTTCTTATTTAGTCTCCTCATGCTGTTAACAGCATTATACTTTTTTTTACAGTTATTAGATCATGATATACTATAATAGCATTATTACGTAAGATTGTATGATTACCCTATCGCATGATCACTGTGAGGCTGTAATTTTGGACTATTTGGTGCTGCTAAATTTGCCTATTAGTATTGTTTTCGTTTAACATTATTTCCCAATCATTAAATTATTATATAATCACAGGTAGGAGGCATCGTTTAAAATTAAGTGGTAACTTTATTACTGTCTATTATAAAATTACTGAAAGGTCATAATTTATGACGAATAATTTTCTAAGGGTTCTTATAATTTTCTTGTCTAATTTTATTGTCTTCGAGATGCCATGTTAGATAAGAGTACAAGTTATGTGGATGAGGAATTGTCTAACTCACGAGACGAGTTTTTATAATGTTTTAGTAGGTGCACGAAACAAGGAACACACCCCCGCCGTGGGTCGTGGTGAACAAAACTGTAGATGGTATACTGATTTATATAGAAAATGCAAAATCACCATTTGTTATGATGTACTAAACCTTTATAGTTAGTTTTGTCTGTCAAAAAATTAACTAGGTAAATTTTGTAAACTCTATTTGTGGTTACTTCATCATAATTATCATCACAGTGTAAAGGTGATGCTGCATGTTGTCGCAACCATGACTCTCTGTCCCAATCAGCGCTTTCTATTTCATTGCAGCTTCCCCACTTTGAGCCAAGTTTTTCAGATTTTTCTCATTATATCTAGATGTCCAGCTCATTTTTTCTAAGTACATATATTTCAAATAGTGTTGTTAGAAAGTTATTATGTGTTAAAACATGTCAAACAAATTTTGTCTTATCTCGATCTCTTTGAGCAAACATATTTACGCTCTGACCTATTCTAGCCCATTTTTATTGGTCTTTCTATCGGTGTATCTTGTTTTTTTTAATCCACATTTTAAATGCTTCTATTCTTTTCTTATGCTGCTTATCAAAGTCGAGACATTATAACACTCCATACGTATGACTTGATGACCCTCTTTAGTAAGTCTAAGTTATAATGTTTACTAGTGTAAGAGTGGTTAGGAACAGTTCGTCTGTTGAATGCTTGCTCGCTATCTCTTTCAGCAAACATATTTCTCCTATCTATTATTCCTGAATTTTTTATTGGTCTTTCTATCGGTGTATCTTGTATTTTGTTTGTCGGTTTTTTTATGTTCACATTTTAAACATTATATTCGATTTTTGTGCTGCTTACTTGAAGTTCATATTTGCGCCTATACATTAGAAAAGTCCGTACGTATGACTTGGTGACCCTCCTTCTTGAGTCTAAGTTAAAACGTTTATTAACGACAGAGTGGTTAAGAACATTTTGTCTGCCAAATACTATCTCTTGATCTCTTTCAGCAAACATATGTCTTCTCCTTACTGTTCCAAGCACATTTTTAGTGTTTGTCGTTTTGTTTGTCGTTTTTTTTGTCGTTTTTTTTTCTAAATTTTAACAGGTTTTATTCTTTTCTGCTGCTTGTTCAAAGTTCAGCTTTACACCCATAAGTTACAACACTAGACTCTCTCCCAGACTTTTTGTCTGTTTAATAGGCATTTAATATACAAAACATTTTAACTTGGACCCAAGAAAAGGTCTGGGAGAGAATCTAGTGTTATAACATATGGGTGTTTTGATTCTTATTCTATTTTTCACAATGATTTGCAGAATCTTCGCCACATGAATCTGTAATAAGTGTGCTGGTTGCCTTTTCGCGCGCTTACTATGTTTGCAATGGTAATACTTTTTCGCTTCATAAAGTCACTGGGCAGTTCTCCCGATTGATATAATTTCGGACTCAGCTGATAAAGTCATTCAACATTTTGTTCACTACTTATTAAGGCTTTATTCTATCTTGCTTATCATTATAATTAATTATGTCCTGGCCTCTGTTACATTCAGAAATTCGGCGCCGCCGCAATTAAAAAATGTAAACATTGACAGGAGTTTTTGGCATTTTGCTATGGCAGTGACGGATTGTCATACTGTGTGCTTTTTTGTGGTTACCATATTTAATGTGGCTATCCCGGCATCGTGTAGTTTGATTTGTCATTTTTTTAGCAAATTATTATTTTAAAAACTTCGCTAATAGGGAGGTATCGATGGTGAGATTTTTGAAAACTTTTTTTTTAATGACCGCAAATTAGGGCCCCTAGAACTCGACCAAAGTCGGTTACAATATATATATATATATATATATATATATATATATATATATATATATATATATATATATATATATATATATATATATATATATATATATATATATATATATAAATAAATACGAGCGATAACTCAAAAAATACTAACCTGATTTTAACAAAACTTGGCACATATCTCCATTTTATTAAGACCGCGGGCGAGTTCGGTCGGACCAGTTTTTCTAAAAAAAAATTTGCTCAAAAAATAACAAAATTATTGTGATAAAATTTGGTGGGTGTCTGTAAAGACCTTACTATATACCAAAATTCAACTTTCTAGGCTTATAGCAAATTCAATTCAGTTATTCAACTTTGAAGCATTTAATGTTGAATGTTGAATGTTATACATCTTTACATACTACACACTAAAACAAAATACTATTGGCTCTTGTATCTTAGTTTTATGATAAGGTAATAAATGTATTTCATATTAAAGTGATTAAATGTTATTGGTAAGTATGTTAATTTGTGTAACGCTGCCTGAAAACAAATATTCTATAGCGATTTTGCTATATTCATATCCAGTTCTGAGAAATGTCGTAATAAGCACCAAAATACATAAAATTATAGTGTTCTCTGAAACGGAAAAACATATTCGTTTTGTGTTTTTACTGAGTTCTTTCTAACTTTATCCACTTTTTGATATATATATATCATAATACTATGCTGCTATTTAAAAAAAAATCATAAAATTTGATAAAACTAGACTCCACTACTCCAACGCCTTTTTCTATTTTGTGCATGTGTGACTGTGGATTTAAAATACTAATACGTCGAATTTCTTATGAAATCCCTTTCCAACAAGCTAAAATTATTGAAATTATGTCTGCTGGTTAACAAGTTATATGTATTTGTTTATAAAAAAATCCTCGCCCCCTGCCTCCGCCACTGGTCCATAAGGAAACATTTTTTTCACAAAAGTGGTAGATAAGTGAACGTTGATTACAAAATACCTAGAACCAACTTATGTTGTGCATGAAGATTTTCGAGAAATTAAAGATTTTAGGTAAGCCATGACATTTTCGCCACCCAGCGGCAGATTTAGAAAGCTGAAAATAATTTCCAACATTTTCTCATGGCCGATTTACTTATGCAAATTTTCTTCCGAAAGCTGCAGCTGTGACGGTTTTCGAGATATAGCCAGTCCGTGCTCTTATTTGAACAGCCTGTATATATATATATATATATATATATATATATATATATATATATATATATATATATATATATATATATATATATATATATATATAGGGAAAAGGGTTAAGGGCAAAGCCGCAAGGAGACAACCGTATACACGTGTTTCAAGCTTATTAGCCACCATCAGTACGGTATAGCCAGGTGAAGATGGGAACACTCGGGATGAAGATGCAAAAATACACGGAGTCACAACAGGCAACCAGTGCACATTTGCAGCAACATTTGGAAGACCCTCAATCCGAGGGAAACAACCAAAATCAGCCACGGAGGCAAAAAAATCACCTGCAGTGAACATCCGAAGCCCAGGAAGTTATACTAACTTTAACAGGATTTATAACACGGCATTTCTGTACTATACAAGTACTTGAGACTCCGTGCGTTTTTGCATCTTCATCCAGAGTGTCCCCATCTTCACCTGGCTATACCGTACTGATGATGGCTAATAAGCTTGAAACACGTGTATACGGTTGTCTCCTTGCGGCTTTGCCCTTAACCCTTTTTCCTTGTATAGTACAGAAATGCCGTGTTATAAATTCTGTTATAGTTAGTATATATATATATATATATATATATATATATATATATATATATATATATATATATATATATATATATATATATCTGTATCATACCGATAAGTGAAGAAATAATTGGCCGATTTTGATAAAATTTGGCAGGTACCTTCCCTTTAGAAGCGGCTTGGAGAAGTTCGTTATCTGGGAAAATCAAACCAGGTTTTCCGGGAAAACTTTGGGTTTTGTTTAGGAATAAATGTATATCTCCGAAAAGAAAAAAGGTATGGAAACCAAATTTAGTAAGTAGGTTTGGGATATAAAATGTCAAATATACAAAATTTAGATCTTTACGTTACAAGAAAAAAGGACTAGGTGTTTAGTAAAAAAATGCTTGGTGCTAGATTATTTCTATGAGAATGCACTACCATAACGCACTGTGTCCCGATTTTTATTATGTTGATTTCAACCATTTGCTGTATCCTCTAATCTAATAAATAGATAAATCATGAGAGTTATTACATTTTCGTTTAGAGCGAACTGCGTGCGTAATTTTTATTCAAGGGAGTATACGTTTGTAAAGTAAGCGCCACTTCCCTTATACGTTCGGGCCGACTGACTCCTTGGAAAGGAATAATTTCTTATTAAGACACTGAAGTACACTGTAACGAAGATAAATGTTACATCGTCGATTAACAGACCGTTTAAATTTTGGAACTTGGTTGAAAGCTTTAGAAAACAATCCAGGTGTAAAGCAGCTTTTATTTCTAAGTTAAATTTTGTTAATTGTTTCAGTTCTCACACCTTTAGACTAACTAGTAGAAAGTAAAACAGTGAAAGTCATTTGTTCCAACATTTACTATAGTAATTTACTTCATCTTTACACTTGTTTAGAGTAGTCAACCAGAAATCAAGACTAACAAAAAAATTCTCTTCAAGTGCTTCATTTTTACTTAACGATTTGAACATATGATGAGCATTGATAAGTACACTTTTGAAGAACCCAAGTCACCACAACACATTTTTAAAGACCTTACAATCGTTTCACTAACAATGTTAGTGTCATCAGAGGATGAAATATTCTAATATTTCATCTATGACGTATCCAACTGCTATTTGTATTTACCGAGAAGTGTTCAGCCATGCGCAGGGAAAACCTTTTATCTCAAGTTATTTTATTTTGCAAATTGACCATATACAAGAATATCGTTGTAAATAAAGTATTGTCATGTATATAACGTAAGAAGTATATATATATATATATATATATATATATATATATATATATATATATATATATATATATATATATATATATATATATATATATATATATATATATATATATATATATATATATATATATATATATATTATTATTATTATTATTATTATTATTATGGTTTTAATATTATTATGCCCCCGGTCCGACCGGAAGTGCCATGTAATTCCGGATAATTTTACTGGATTCCTCATAACCGCTTCTGGCCAAACCCAATTACTTACAAATCGTCAATACGTGCGAAAGTATGGCATCGACGACAAAAATTTCAAAATATTTCTTCGCATAAACTGGTAAAAATCGTCAAAACATATAGAAAACATAATTTGGGAACGAAATTTTTTTCATCGGTCTGTAGCCACGATAACTTTAGGACGAATTCATTCATTCATCTGTTGAATTTACCGGTCACCTTCTGGCAACAACTTTGTCCAGCTCTTCGACTACTTTTCTGAAAAAACCGACCATCTGATTTCTGAATAACCTTCCTCCGAGGTCACTATTCTTGGTGACTTCAATGTGCATAATAAGGAATGGCTAGGATCTTCAAAAACCGATCCGCAAGGAAGAGCAGCGGTGGCCTTCGCAGTCAGCAATTCTTTAGCCCATATGGTTCATCAACCTACTTACTTTCCTCGAATCCCAACACACAGCTCAAATCCCTTGGATTTCCTTCTTAGTACAAAACCTGAATGCTATAAGACATCAGTCACCGCCCCCCTTGGTCGCTCAGACCACAGCATGGTCACTGCTTCCGACGCAATGCAACCCGAGGTCACACAGTCATCACACCCAGGTATCATTTGGCACTACAACTCTGTGAACTGGGACGAAATGCAGGATTACTTTTCCTCATTCCCATGGGCGTCTGTCTGCTTCTCTCATCCTGACCCCTCTGATATCTCACAAAACGTCACCGAAATCATCCAAGCTGGCATGTAATTATTTATTCCACGTACACAGAAAACCTCTTCAGCCACTCAAAAGCCCTGGTTCTCTAAATCCTGTAACAAGTCCAGACTTCAAAAGGTCAAAGCTCACAAAACGCTTCTACACAATCCCAGTAAAGAAAACCGTCAAGTATTTAACGACGCAAGAAACTGCTATGTCCGCATTATTTCTGAGGCAAAAAAACTCGTTTAATAACCACATCAAAAACAAAGTCCTCTCAAGCTCCAACGGCAGCAAACCCTTCTGGGCTCTTGCTAAATCTATAGGGAATAATTTCTGCAAGAGCACGTTCCCACCTCTTGTTTCAGGGGACGAAATTGTTTCTATCGCTCTGGGCAAGGCTGAAATTTTTGCCTCGTTGTTCGCCGGCAATTCTACTCTCAACCCACCTCCAAATGTTCAACCACCAACAGTCCCCAATGTCGTGCATAAAATAACGGATATCATTTTCAAAACTAAAAATGTACGAAAGATGCTCTCTTCTCGTAATACCAGGAAAGCCTCTGGCCTTGACGAGATCCCAGCAATTGTTCTCAAAAAATGCGCACCAGAACTTGCTCCTGTCCTGACTCGTCTGTTTCAGACATCTTACAATAGAAGCATATTCCCTAGTAACTGGAAAACTGCTCGAGTAGAACCCTTCCCCAAAAAAGGATCCAAAGCGCTTCCTAGCAACTACAGGCACATTTCTCTCCTTTCAGTCGTCTCTAAAGTGATGAAAAAGTATGTAAACATCGAATTACTAAAATTTCTTTAGAAACACAGTATAATCGACGACAGGCAGTATGGATTCCGTCAGCGCAGATCAACTGCCGACCTCCTTTCCTTTGTCACCCATTCTTGGAACCAGTCTATGGAACTACACGTCAGATTGTCGTTCTAGACATATCCAAAGCATTTGACGAGGTCTGGCACGCAGCGCTGCTTAATAAACTTCCGGCCTATGGCCTACCACCAAAACTCTGTACCTGGATAGCAAATTTACTCTCCAACCGGAGTATTTCTGTTGTCGTGGATGGGCATTCCTCTAAACTGTATCCAATTAATGCAGGAGTTCCTCAAGGTTCAGCTTTAGCCCCTACTTTGTTTCTTCTCCTCATCAATGACCTCATCTCTAGCACATCCAACCCAGTTCACAGTTACGCGGACGACAGCACCCTCCACTAAAATATACAATATTATAAGTCTGCCTCTTTGACCTAATTAGGTGAGGATCGCTGACTCATGGAGGGTTCTGTCTCTGTGGATCTCCAAAAAAATATTAGACTGGGGAAGTAGAAATCTTGTACAATTCAACTCCACCAAATGTCAGTCTTGCTTTATCTCATAAGAGATACACCAGCCCTAGACCCATCACAATGAACAACCAAGTTATTCAAATTAATGAGTCATTTTCACTTGTTGGTATTTCTGTGGATCGAAACCTCAATTGGCACCAACATGTCACACCAATTGCAGAAGCGGCTGCTAAGAAATTAGGTTTCCTCTTCCAGGCTCGCAAATACTTTTTACCAGCTAATCTCTATACCTTATATACTTCACAAATAAGACCAAACCTCGAATACTGCTTCCACATCTGGGGTGCCGCTGCCGCTGTCGCTTCTACACTTGCTATCCTGGACTCCATTCAGAAGAGAGCTATACATCTCATCGGTGACCCTACCCTCACTCAAAGGCTGCCATCACTTGCCCACCGACGTGCCATTGGTGACCTCTCTCTCTCTCTCTCTCTCTCTCTCTCTCTCTATCTCTCTCTCTCTCTCTCTTATAGATATCTGCACGGGCACTGCTCAGATCAGCTTTCTTCCATAGTTCCTCCACCTGCTGCCCCCAACAGATCTACCAGGGTAACAGAGCGAATGCACCCTTTTACCGTCCAGGTTACCAGACATAGAACATCTTGTTATGCCCCCTCTGTTGTCCCGAGGACTTCCAAGGTGTGGAATTCCTTGCCGGCACATGTTTTCCTTCTGCTCCGAACTTTCAAGTCCAGAATTAACAAGTTGCCTTTTTCCTCCTTGTCGACACCCACGGTACGATAGTATTTAGACTGTGAGCCCTCGTGGTGTGTTGTTGAAAAAGAAAAGAGAATTGACCTATCGTCTTTAAATTTGGTATACAGTTAGCACCCAACAAACAAACTGCTCGGACTGTTTTTCGGGCTGGGGGTAGGGGATGAATGACGGGTGATTTGGTGAAAATTTACATTTTTTCGTTAAAACTCGAGTAATATAACGTTTCAGAAGTTTATGGGTATAAGAATGCGAATGTTCTCTTTGTGGTTAAGTCATGGACCCTAAATTCATTTCATGTGAATGTCTCTGAAGAGAGTAGATTATCACAGCTATGTGGAGGTTATGATTCAATTTGCTGCACTATTTTTTTTTCGAGTTGGGACTAGAAGGTCATAAACTTCTAATGAACGCGACTCGCCAAACGTCCTGTATATAAAATCGCAAAACGCACGCGTTTACACTTGTTATTTTTGTAAATAATTGTACTTCAGTTCTCTATCTGTTTGCAGTGAAGCATAAAATTATACCTGTAATGTTATACTGCCTCACATTAAACCCACAATATTATCTTTTGCCCACTGAAATCACGTATAATGGAGGAAAGAAGGAACAGCAATATAAAAATGATTATACCACAAGGAGAGTCAAAGGCAGAACAGAGGGTATAACATAAAGGAGACAGCGACGATCTTAATTGTCTATTAGCTGACTTCCCGAGTAGTTTTGGTCACGAACCACGGACTATTAGAAGATGTAATGGTGCACTCTGGGACCGTCTACACGTCTCCACTCATTGAAAGAATCTCTGCTCGCATGATGGCAGGAAATGTCGTGTGCAATTATCTGCTGAGTGCTCCTGCTTTGAGGGTCTGCCACACTATGATCATTTCGAGCAAAGTAACCACCCGCCATCCAAGCTCTTTTCTATATATCTGTAAGACTGCTCCTAGAGATATGACTTCGTAAGTGGCCCTCGTTACCGGGCCATTCTTTTAAATGAGGAACACAAGGAGCTGTATGCCTGCATTTACCTTACCACTGAATTCAGTCTTGAATAAATAAAAAAGTCTGGATAGCAAGTGCGTTATGGTAGCAAATATTCATAAAGATGTTTTTAATGTTAAATAATATGTCTTTTTCTGAATAAGACATAAAATTTGGTAGATAGTTTCGTAGAAATCGTGTGCCATGTTTCATCAAAATTACTTATTTGAAAGAGTAAAAATTTCTTCGATAATAAACTTTAAATTTTCCCGAGAAAAGCAAGTCCGATTTTCCTAGCCAACGGACCTATTCAAGCTATTTACACAAAGCTACACTTTTCAATATATATTTATTCACAAAAAGCTTTTTGACAAAAATTACCAAAAAAAATTTGCATGAAAATTTGTAAAAAAAAATTCGCCATTTTTTTACAAGAATTGACTTAAGTAATGTTACACGAAAATTATCTAAAAATATCTTTTTACCAAAATATCTTAAAGCTTTTTTACACAAGAATTTGCTAAGGAAGTTTTTTTAACGAAAATTAAAAAATAATTTTTTCACCTAATTCCCAAACATTTTTAGTGAATTTTCTCTACAAAAATTCACCAATGAGGAGATCTCGACTTTTGAATTTTGAAAAAATGTCTTCAAGTGAGCGCGATTTAGGACCCCTGGAACCCAAATCCGAGGTCGGTTTGAATTTTTATATGTTTATATATATATATATATATATATATATATATATATATATATATATATATATATATATATATATATATATATATATATATATATCACACCGATAACCCAAAAAATAAGATTTTGATTACATTTGGTGAGTACCTTCCTTTTGTAAATGGCTTGGACAAGTTCGTTAGTCAGAAAAATCTGCTCAGTTCAAATAGATTAAACAATGCTTTGTTTTGATTAGATAGTCGGATTCCCCCAGTCCGTGCCACATCTGAGCTGACCTTTAATGTATCGAATTTCGACCACGAAATTATAATGCATGTTTGCAGGAAATAAAATTCTGAACGCAGCAAGTGCGTTATAGTATCGAATTTAATTAAATGCTTCAAATTTAAATAGCTCAATTTGCTATTAACCTATCAGGTTCGTTGGCCAGAAAATATGGGACGTTCTATGTAGGTTATACTGGTAACCAAATTTGATGCCTGCTTTCTGTAAAGAAAATACATTTTTGCTATTTAAAACATTTTTATGAAAACTCACTACCATAACGCACTTGATTTTTCAAGTTGCTTAATAAATATTATTCATTAGCCGCTAACATTTCACAAGAATTCGACAAAAAATTATTTCTACAGAAACACAAAAAGATCTTCTGTGAAAACCACTAAATATTTTTATACGAAAATTTGCTGATAAAATACGTTGCATTCAAGTTTTATTGTTAATTAGCTTTTCACAAAAACCCGTTGAGGTAAAGATAAATATAACCGGAAGAATATTAATATTTTCATGTTACAAGCTGTGAGAAATAAGAAGGTTATATATTATGAAAATCAAAACATAGATAATACTATCAAATTAATTATTTCTTCCCTTTGTTTGTACCAAAGTTAATTTAAATATTTTAATATTTTTCTCCGAGGAGTCGCTAAATAATCACATAGTCTGATCGGTTATTAAAACTAAATTAAAAAACTGACAAAAATTAACTGAAATGTTTTGTTAAACTAACATCCTTGATGGTGTGTCTTAAATGAAACTCAAAGCACCACCACGTACGTGGAGAATTGTATTTTAATCTCTGTGATATTTATACACTTTTGTTGGGGCATACTATAGTCTGTATATAGGCTTCTTACGTATTAACTTTCTAACTTTATTTTTTTTTTCAATTACCTAATAGAAAGTAGCCATTCAAGTTTAAAAAAATTATTTATGAGAATGCGCTACCAGTGAATTTGAAACTGAAAAAGTTTTGTTTGATAGGCAAGCCGTTAAATTCGTTTGTTAACCATTTCGCTATATTGTATATCCGGGGGTATATAGCTGAAACAATAGATCTCACCGATTTTCCGGGTTTATGGATTTCCGGGAGACAATACTTTTTAGGAACTTTATGATTCGAAACTTGTAACTTTTTTCTTAAAGATAGATTAACTTAAAATTTAAGTGAAAATGAGTTTATTAATACCAAAAACGTTGATCAAGTAAATATAGTCAAACGACTGCGAGAGAAAGAATGTTTTTATGTTAAAGCAAACAAACGTAACAAGGTTTTGATTTTAGACAAAAGCAATTATAAAGATAGAGTATATAACGCAATAGACTCAGGACCGTATAAAAAACTAAATAGAAACCCTCTCCGGAAAAAGATTTCCGAAATTAAAAACAAAATTAAAAGAGGCCATAACTTAAAACAAAAGATTTAGGAAAAAAGTTACAAGTTTCAAATACTAAAGTTTCTAAAAAGTATTGTCTCCCGAAAATCCATGAACCTGTAAAATCGGCGAGACCTATTGTTTCAGCTATAGATTCCCCGACATACAATATAGCGAAATAGTTAACAAACGAATTTAAAGGCTTGCCTATCAAACAAAAAAGTTTTTAAGTTTCAAATTCACTTGAGTTTATTAATAAAGTTGAAAATATTAAATTGGTTGAAGGCGAGGTGTTAATATCGTTTTATGTGACCTCGTTGTTAACCAGTGTTCCCATAAAAGAGGCGTTAACGTATTTAGACCATTTGTTAAAAATAAACAACATAGATAAAGAGGTCTGCAAAGAATATATAAATTTAACAAATCATTGCATGAATCGGAATATTTTTCAACTTAATAAAGAATTTTTTGAACAAACCCATGGCACAGCAATGGGCAACCCCCTTTCCCCATTAATTACAGACCTTTTGATGAGTAGATTTGAAACAGACCTAGCAAACGAAAATGACTATTTTCCTAGATTATGGCTTTGATATCTGGACATCCACAGAAAAAAAACCACTACTCTGAGTTACATTTCGATTGACTCACACCATATTTTTCCACACAAAAAAAACAGCTAGTTTGAATTTTCTGGTTCATAGATTAAAAGTCTGGACGCAGCAAGTGCGTTATGGTAGTGAATTTTCATAGAAATGATCTGGCACGAAATATTTTTTTATAACTTTTTTTCTTTTAACATAAAAATATAGATCTTGGTATATAGTTTCCTTTTAATATCGTAAACTTACGTACCAAATTTGGTTACCATAGCTTTCCTATTTTTTGAGATAAAACTTTTTTTCGAAAGAAAACTCAAAATTTTCCTGGAAAACCTGGTCTGATTTTTCTGGCTAACGAACTTATCCAAGCCACTTACAAAAGGAAGGCACATGCTAAATTTTATCAAAATCGGTTCATGATTTTTTGAGTTATCGGTGTGATACACACACACACACACACACACACACACACACACACATACATATATATATATATATATATATATATATATATATATATATATATATATATATATATATATATATATACATATAAAAATTAAAACTGACCCCGGATATGGGTTGTAGGGGTCCTAGATCGCGCTCATTTGAAGAAATTTTTTCAAAATTCAAAAGTCGAGATCTCCTCAATAGTGAATTTTTTCTAAGAAAATTCACTAATACAGTTTCCCTTAAATAAAGAAATATACAACAGAGAACTTGAATATATTAGAAATGTGGCCAGGTATAATGGTTACTCTGTCTGTTTAGTGGAGAAACTGGTCAATAAACATAAAACAAAGAAAATGTTAGCGGAATCTACGACTTTCAGAAAAGATAAAGCAGAGAAAACCGTTGACTGCTTACCATTTGAACCGCGACTTACGAGAGGTTTTAATAGCATTTTCAAGAAAGCCAATTAACAGCTAACATTTTCTACAAAAAATATACATTAAGAAATTTTTTGGGTAACCCAGAAGATAAAGATAAAACCACATAAGTGTCGGGAATCTATGAAATAGGTTGTAAGGATTGTGAACTTAAATATGTTGGGCAAACCAAAAGAACTATTAAAACTAGATTTAAAGAACATTTAGCGCCAATGAGATATGGCACTATTGAGAAGTCATGTATTGCTCAGCATATTTGGGATAATGCTCATCATGTAGATAAAGAAAATCTCAAGCTAATCAAAAATGTCAGGCGTTCTCGTCATCTATATGCTTACGAAAGTATATATCTCGTTAGAAATTTCAAAAAAAAAATGTTTCGATGAATAGAGTAGGTCCCGTTCTATGTAGCTCATTGTTCTGTTATCTTAGTAACCAGCGTGCCCTTCTTAGAGGGAAAATTTGATAACGACACGCAGTATTACAAAGGCAGGTATGCAGTGTTAATTACAGCGATTTAGGCTCAACAGTGGGGGCTCTCTGTATACCTTCCTAGAGGACGCTGTGCGCAACTGCGTGGCAACTAACGTATAAATCGTAGTTATAGTCTTTATTCACTTAGTTTATTCATCCCTCTGATGACGCTAACTTCGTTAGCGAAACGATAGTCAAGCCTAAAAACTGTATTGTGATGAATTGGGTTCTCCAAATTGTAATTTACTATGCTCATCACAGGTTTCAATCTTCACCTATTTAACGACATAACATATTTTGGCCTTGTGCCCTTCTCTGAGCACCAGTGGCACTCGAACTTTTTTTCTTTAAATGCTTATAACTTTTTATTTTCATGTAGAGATCTGAATTTTGATGTGTATGATACGTTTTAGGGTAGAAACTTGTATGCCAAATTTGGTTGCCACGGCTTTGTTATTTTTGAAGATAGCAATTTTATCGAAAACACAACATCTTCCAGAAGAAAACTGGTCTGATTTCCCTGGCCAACGAACATATCCATGCAAATTAGACAGGCAAGGTACTTTCAAAATTTTATTAAAATCGAACCATAATTTTTTTGAGTTCACGGTGCGATATATACCATATAAAACTTGAAACTGACTGATATGTGTTTTAGGGTGCCTACTTCCCACTCATTTGAACAAATTATATCGAAATTCGCGATCTCTACATTAGCAAATTTTTTCTTTAAAAATAGCTTAGTGCAAACAGAATGAACAAGTGGAATGTCTAGAGTAAATTTTACTGGTCGATGTTTCGACCTTGTCACTTAGGTTAAAGGGTTTTTAATTAAAACAGTCACTTGCAGCTACAAAGGAATTTGTATAATGATTGAATTGGGTAAATTAATATTTAAGGAACAAATACAACTTTTCAGCACTCTCGTTTTCACGTGGAGTTTATTTTTTAAGTAATTTGTGCCTTATTTATTTGACGCTTTACTAATTATGTGACTTTTACAGAATTTTTTATACCAGATCGTTATTTCAGGTCTCTTTAGTTATAAAAACGTACAGGTTTTTGAAGTGGTTGTAGTGACGTACGTGATCTAAGGTGTCGCCTTCATCTAAGTATTGGGTTCTTCAAAAAATTTAAAAAATTTATGGTGTATTCCGATATTGTTTTTCCTGGGCATTTTCTTACATGCCATTTAAAGTGTTCTATAACTTGCAATCAGCAACATACATATAATATACAGAGTCGTCCAAAATAATAGTACACCGAGCAGCAGTACATTTTTGACATTAAAATGTTACGATTCAGTAAAACTTACTTTAACCCAAAAGTCAAAATTAAGAGATACAGGATGTTAAAGTGAGAAATTGAATTTCCAAATGTCCCTAATATGTAAAAAAGTATTTTACATATTGTCTTAAACATTGGGGTGGATGAGCTTTTTATAGTTATAAAAAATAGTGATGCAAATTGAATCGTAACTTTCACATAGCTGTGATAATCTACTCTCCTCAGGAAGCCATTCTCATGACATTTATTTAGAGTCCATGACTTGGCCACAAAGAAAATATTCATATTTCTGTACTCATAAACTTCTATAACGTTAGGTTGCTCGAGTTTTAACGAAAAACTGTGAATTTTTACCAAATCACCCCTCATTTATTCCCTGTCCAATGAAGCGATCTCACCCAAAAACAATTCGAAGCGTTTCTTTGTCGAGTGCTAACTGGATACCAAATTTGAAGACGATATCCGAATTTGTTCGAAAGTTATTGCGCCTACTAACAAACAGACGTACAGGTAGACCGACAAACAAATTTTCGTTTCAGAATCAAGTTTTCTATATGTTTTAAGACTTTTTACGTCGTTCTAGCAAAAAAGAGATTTCGAAACTTCAGTCACCGATATTCCACACCTAATTTAATTGCAGCACAGAATACGAGTACCAGGTGTTTGATGAAGTTAAAAGTTTTCTAATAAATAAACCGTAAAACGTTATATTACTCGAGTTTTAATGAAAAAATGTCAATTTTCACCAAATCACCGCCTATTCATTCCCTACCCCCTAAAGCTATTTTACCAAAAAACAATCCGAACCGTTCGTTTGTCGAGTGCTTACTGTAAACCAAATTTGAAGACGATATCTCAATTAGTTCTAAAGTTATTGTGACTACAAACAGACAGACATACAGACCTACAGACAAAAAAATTTCGTTCCCAAATAATGTTTTATATATGTTTTGATACTTCTTACGACGTTTAAGCGAAAAAAAATATATAAATTTTTATTGCCGATGCGATACTTCCACACGTTGTGACCATGTGAAAGTAACTTCTGCGAAAACTGACTAAATATTTTTTACACTAAAAAATTTGCAAAAATAATACATACAATTTTAATTGTAGATATACCTAATCTGTAATTAAAATTGAAAAAAAAAGAAAATTTAAACGTATTTCTTTAACTTTTCAAAAAAATTTGAACCAATGGAAGTAAAGAAAAATTTGAGAGGAAAAATACTCAGGTGTCATATCACAAGCTACGAGTAATAAGAACGTTATTTAATCTGTCACTCTGACGTTTCATTTGACATTTGTGAAAACGATTTATCAACAACTTATATATTATAAAGTCAGGACGCAGCAAGGGCGTTATGGTAGTGAATTTCGTAAAAATGTTTTTAATAGCAAATATATCTTCTTTTTTTGAGAAAGCTGGCATCCAATTTGGTCATATATAGAGGAAACAGTGTACCATATTTCATCAAAATAACTTTATGTTTGAAAATGTCCGAAAATAAACTTTAAATGTTCCCAAAAAAACTAGTTTCCTGGCCAACGAACCTTAGGTTAATAGCAAATTAAGCTATCGAAAAAAACATTTTATGAAAAATCGCTACCATAACGCACTTGCTTAGGCCCGAATTTATTTTCTTACAAACATGCATTACATTTCGATGAAAAATGCAAAAAATTCAATAAGATAAGGCGTGTTCGATTAAGAAAAAACTGTATCACTATCGACTTATGGGCCATCATGTGATTGTAAAAATAATTTTATAAGATGCAGCTCCAGACACCGTATAATGAAGATACCTATACAATTTTTCTCGTGTCTTGTATAATAATGGATATATTGAGCTTTACCCTAGAAATGCGTCACCCTGTGTATATGACAACAGATAAAAATTTAAACTAACTCGGATATGACTTCTATGGGGCCTAGTTCGCAGTCATTTGAAGAAATCTTTTCAAAATTCAAAAGTCCGTAAAATTATATCCCACTCTATGTGTAAAATTGTGATGCCCAGAAATAAAGATGAATGTAAGAAGAAGAGCATGCCTATATTTCACGAGCTTCTCTTCACAGTAAAACTTGGATGCATTAATCATGCGCACTTCGCAAAATATTTTAAGTAACGAAATAAAAGACCTCTCTGACCTGCTGTTTACACACAATCCTCCCAACTGACCTTCCTGACTTGCCCTGACATCAGTTTGCCTAATTAAAAGCTAAGAAGGAAACAACAATTAACCCTGCCATTTATGTGAACATATGTACTTTTCCTTCCCTTTTTTCCTTCTTTTAGCTTTTGATTGGGCAAACTGATGTCAGGGCAGGTCAGGAAGGTCAGTAGGGATGATTGTATGTAAACAGCACGTCAGTGGAGTCTTTTATTTCGTTACTTAAAATATTCTGCGAAGTGCGCATGATCAATGCAACTGTGCACATTTCTATTACACATGTCAGAGAAGAAACTATTTATTTACATGTCACTTTGAAAGTAGATCTGTTTTTTTTTTGTCTATAAAGTTACATCAATTGTGTTTATCATAGCAAAATATTGCGTCGTGTGTCCTCATTTGGCTTACAGAGTTACCGAAATTTTTTGGATAAAATGCCTATAACTTTTTTCCTTTTAACTTATAAATCTAAATAAATCTAAGTTTCGGTACATAGTTTAGCTTTAATAATATAAACCCGCCTACCAAATTTTAATACTATAGCTTTGTTATTTCCAGTTATATAAAAATTTTCTGAGAGAAAAGACAACATTTTCCGGGAAAAACTGGTTAGATTTTCTTGGCTAACGAACTTATCCAAGCCATTTACAAAAAGAAGGTACCCACCAAATTTTATCAAAATGGGTTTATTATTTTTAAGTTATCGGTGTGATACATAAATATTCCAAAACTAGACTGTTTAGTTATAAGGGGTGTTTTACGAAATCTGAAGCATGCCCTTCACTGTTGAAACACAAAATACAGGCTGTTCGATCGGAAAAAGAATTTAGTTACGACAGTTTAAAAATTTTCAAATTCAGTCACTATTTGAATACGGCATATCGCTTTTTTCGACTAATAATAATAATAATGAAAACCTCTCTAAATGCGTCATTTTCTTGGCATTCCGCTATCTGCTGGTAAAAGGCCGCATCGTAATTTTTGATATGGGCCAAAAATGTGAAACGTTGCAAAACAATTTAAATAATTTGAAATGATGAACACTATCAAATTTATTTCCCTACAAAAATGAAATATTATAAAGACTGTTCGTTATCGTCATCAATGACTTATGAGACACCCTATGATTGTGAAAATAATTTTATAATACAAAAATTCGCTAAAAATTATAGACTTTTGTTTTTTGTTTCTTTATCGCCGGCCTATTTCGACGACTTTGGCCAATCACCGACGCCAGGCGGCAATTACACTTCACTATCCTGGAAATTTTGCCGAACCCCTGCCTTTCTGTAAGGAGGATAGGGATCTTTAACGGGCCCAACATCACATGGATACGGGTCCGACAGCTTTGCGCTCCTTCCGAAGGGCGGAACGTGCAGACATTCAACTTGGTCAAATACAATGCCACAACCTCGGTCGATATTAATATTACAGTTGGTACTGAAAAAGTGAAAGGACAACCCTGAGATCGAACCCAGTACCCTTCGGTTCAGAGGCACACGTTCTTACCACTGAACCACAGACGCTCTAATTATGGACTATTAAACCATATTAAACTCCATAAGTAAAACTACTGCCAATACGTCAGAGAAAGGGTCTATTTGATGAGGGACAATGACGGTTGAAGCTGAAACTTAAACCTGTACTCGATTCTGTTTCTTTGCCAATTTTGACGTTTTAAATCGCGACTTTGACGTTTTAAGGAGAAAACTATAAAATTCTTAAAGTAGTTTTTGTGGCATTTCTTGACCTTTTTGCATAAAAAACTTAATCTCTGTCTGAAATATACAATAGAGTTTGTTATCCACACAAAATAGTTTGGTTTTCTGCGTTTCTCTTTTCATCAGTGGCACCCAAAACGTTTTTCTTTAAATGCCAATAACTTTTTTCCTTTAACCAGAGATCTAAGTTTTGGTATATATATATATATATATATATATATATATATATATATATATATATATATATATATATATATATATATATATATATATATATATATATATATATATATATATATATATATATATATATATATATATAAAGATATAAAAATTTAAAATTGACCCCGGATCTGTGTTCTAGGGGGACTAGTTCGCGGTTATTTGAAGAATTTTTTTTTAATTCAAAAGTCGTTATCTCATTAGTCATTTCTTCTACTAAAATCCACTAATGAATTCTTTCACAAAAAAAATAAGGTCATAATTTGTTGTTCTGTGTAATAAACAAGATTATTCAAAAATTACATAATACTGCTGCAAATCAAGCTTCAATTTAATTAAAATAGTTAAAATCTAGCATCGTGAACGGGCTATTAATATGGTAATATTCACGATGTGAGTATATTCAGTAATTATTTTAACCATACAGATAAAGTATATCCACAAGAGAGCTCAAAAGCCCATCTCTCTTAGTAGGTACATGTACGTATATATATAGTAGACTGTAAAAGAGAATGCCTTCATAACTTATTCAACAAGTTGTAAGAGCACGAGTTTAACATCGTCTTCATATTGTTGACGGTAGAATATCAAGTCCCTACATGGCCACTCGCGTGACCGCTAGCTATATCCACAAGATAATATAGGGTCACATTACAGCGACCCCGACCACCAAATGAAGGGGGGTACCGATTATTATTTCAAGGAAATTATAGGTAAATTTATACCTGTTCCTATGTTAAGTACTCACGATCATATTATCTGACTATTTCAAAACTATTATAGACAAGGTACGCTTAAGGAAAGATACTAAATGTCTGCCTCAAGTTTTTCTTGTGTTTCTGCAAGTGCTTAATGCATGTCTTTACGGCATAATAAAATTATATGGGTTGTGCTGTTAGAGTTGGCCGTTTAGTGACCACTTTGACAAATTATTTATTTCTCATTTGTTGTTAGTGAATTCTCATTAAGATAATTGATTAATACAAAGGTCAGGGTGGTGGGACTTGAAGTAAATTTCTTCATTTGAGCGCGAATTATGGCCCCTAAAACCAATATTTAGTTTTCATTAAATGTTGATATGTTTATATATAAATATATATATATATATATATATATATATATATATATATATATATATATATACTCAGGGTGTCCCACGTAAACCTTCCATTAGCCGTTTCTGGAGTACGACTCACAATTGAATTCTGAAAATTCACGCACGCCGGTTTCTCAAAATTTCCAGTTTACTGAAAATATTGACATTAGTATGGGACTTCCGGTTATACCGGAAGTAGACGTCAACTTTCTTACTTCAAATGGAAGATGGTGTTTTTTATTACGGATCTAGATTGCTTGTCAAATTTTTTGGTAGGCTTCACTAACATGTTATGTCATTTTTCTCAACCATTTTCCGGATATTTCACTTTTTTCAAAAATGTCTTAAAAAACATTGTCACATTTACACACCTGTATCTCTCTTATTTTTCAATCTGAAGAGTTGAAATTTTAAAGTTCAAATTTTAAAATGCCACAAAATATTTGGAATTTACTAAAGCTAGTACAAGTAAGACAGAGTGTCCGAAATAGACCGGCCAATCGTGACAACTTTAAAACCTAATAACTCTCTTATTTGAAATAGAACATCCTATATTTTATAACGTTAGTTTATGTACTTTTTATTGTTCTTTCGATCGGTATCAGCATTCCCTATACCTAAGTCCCACCGATTTGAAGATATTTAAACATTATTAGTCAGTTTATCAGGTTGTCTAGGAGATGAAAATTTTAAACGTCATCTTCCGACATAAGTAAAATATGCGACGACTTTTGAATATAAATTTTATTTACGAGGAGTATAATCGAATTATTAAGAGAGGATGTCGTGTGGTTGCAGAGAGATTTACACATAAACACAGATTAACTCGTTATATGATCAGAATACTACTAAAAAAATTCTAAGAATGGAGTGTTTGGTCCAAAATTTCATAAGACTAAAGAATTATTAGGGAACAAAGAGATTTGTGTGTTATCATTTCACATTAAATGTTTGAAATTTGCACCGTTCACTTCGAGGCATTTGATGGCTCTTTTAATGATGGTACCCGGCGCTCGAGAAAGGTAATCTTGCGACAATATGTATGTATGTATGTATGTATGTATGTATATATATATATATATATATATATATATATATATATATATATATATATATATATATATATATAGGGTGTTTCATAACATGTGGGTCACATATTGTGAGGTGATTGGGGACCTGAAAATAATAAAAAAGGTCCTTTAAATATATGTCCGAAACCCTGTTGTTTCCGAGATACATAGTGTTGAAAGTTTGGAAAAAAATTGATTCTTTTGGATATTTTGTGATAAAATTGAGATAGACAACCCAAATTTGGTACACGACATACACTTAAAAGTTTCCATATTGCACATAAAAATTTTAAGCCTCTTAAGCAACCATTGGTGGAGTTATATGGGTTCTTCATCATTTAATTGAATTAAAAAATGTTAGTACGCCTTTGAAATTGGTTGTTGCAAATTTTCAATAGAGCATTTAATTTTCTACAAAAAGTGTTTTTCAACTTGTTTCCATATTTGTCTTGGTTTGTTAGTGAAAAATGACTAGGCGCTTCTGCTCCTTTAATAAATTAGATACATTTTACTTTTTAGAGTAAGTAGGCTTATGTCAAGGTAAGTAGGCTTATGTCAACATTTTAAATCGTTATTTGAAATGTCACAGGATATTTTATCAAACTGTCACTAGCTTGTTTTGTTTGAAAACATTGATATCATTAACATTACCCTTATTGTTGTACTAAAAACTTTTGTTACGTGTTCTTGGTTGTTAAAGAATTTGTGACATTGTTTTTAAATGGATACTTATACAGATAATGAAATGGCAGACATGCATTCGATGTATGGATTGGCTCAATGGACTGCAGCAGAGGCAAGAAGATTATACGCTGGTCGTTTTCCTAATCGACATCTACCTGATAAAAAACCCTTCCAAAAAATAGGTGAACATTTAAGAAATAAAGGTTTGTTACAAAACAATCAAGACATAATGGCAGACCTGTTAATAAGAGAACCATTGAGACTGAAGAACGTAATTGAAATGAATCCAAACATCAGTATCAGACGTATAGCTGCTCAACTAAATATCGGACAGGGTACATGTGGAGATTTTTGCGTCAGCAGCTTCTACGTTCTTTCCACATACAGCAGGTGTAGGCTTTAGAAGACAATAATCATCCCCACGGATGGAATTTTGCGGTTGGTTCTTAGAAATAGTTAATCGGAATCCTAATTTTCTGCCATCCATTTTGTTTACTGATGAAGCTGGTTTTACAAGTGATGACATTTTCAATGTCCACAATTCGCACTATTGGACTGAAGAAAATCCTCATGCTGTTCATCAGTCACAATGCAAATGATAACATACGAAACGTACTTCTCCCTGCTGCACTGCCATACCTACGAGGGTTAATTCAATCCCTTTTCCAATGAGGCAACGCAAGTCCCCATACAACAAGGGTTTCTACAAGGTTCTTACAAGAAAGTTACGTGACCCTGGTTCCATGGCCTTCTCGCTCACAAGACTTGTCAGCAACCTAACATATGGGGGATATGAATGGCAATGGACCGGGTAATTTACCCCGACCACCAAATAATTTTGTTGACCTTCGTCGCCGAATTGAAGACATGACATTCCTTAGGATACCATATATCATTTAATTTTAAGCACGCCTCAAATAGTTATCGAATGCTTATAAACCCACTCGGTGGACCCACTCACTATTAATTTATTTTACTTGCTTCCTTTTTTATAAAAAAAAAGGAAAAAAAGAAATGTAATTTTGACGTTGAGAACAGGCTCATTTAGTCACTGTCAGTTTTTTAAATATATAGAGATGGATTTGACCTTGCTCTAACCTAACTAGCTCATTATTTTTAATTTATTTCTTTTATCTCCCCATGAAATTGTTGTTTATGTACTAAGAATGAGTGGTAAAATTAAAACCATATGTAGACTTATACACATACCTTACGACCTTACATATGTATATTATATATATACGCCACATACTAAAGGAGGAATACTGGGACACTTTTCACACCAATGGAGCCTGCCATGATGACTTTCTAACACACTGGAAAGGCTGCGGACAAAATTGGTAAACACAAGATTGGGGGGGGGGGGTGGGGGGTTACAAAAAGGATCTTAGTTTTTTTTTATAATCTAAATAAACTTTAACCTACTAGTACAACATTTACTGAAACAGTTCTAATCTTAGAACGATAACGATCTATATACATAAGAGCTATACAAGCCTATACAACTTAGAGTCTTTCACAAAGTACATTAAAGCCACCATAAAGTTTTTATTAGGAACGTCTTTGTACATTAGTGATGTCACATCGAGTGGGAAAGGAACTCTGCATTCTATCAGCTTGCACAAGAATATTTTTCTTAGTTCATGATGCATACTACAGTCGAAAATCAAACGATTTAAATCATCTGGGCTGGTGTTGTTACGTGAACAGAATGGACTGTCTTCAACATATATTTTGTATAAATGAGACTTAAAAGCGCCATGACCTATAATGATTCTGTTATGAGTCGTTGACCAGTATCTAGGAAGGTATATCTCTTTGTAGATCGGCTGCTTTCTTAGGTTAGGGATAATACAACTACAGTGCTTGTTGCAGCTACTTTTCATCTTATTCCAATGATCCTGCCATCTTACATTACGCACATGCTTTAATTGCGGAAGAAGATCGCCGTTACTATAAAAGTCATGTTTACAACCTCTTTTTGTTGTTTTTTTAGCAAAATAGTCAGCCTTCTCATTGCCCTCAAGCATTGAATGTCCTTTTACCCACATGAAGGTACTCTTTTGTTCTGTTGTTCTTATACTTCTAATTGATGAGCAATATCACATATGACCTTGGACTGGGACCGAGATACAGCACTTTGAAGATCTGATAGAGATTTTAGCACTGAAAGGGGAGTCGGTCAAGACTACCAAGCTACTTGTATCTTGGTTACAGGCTAGTACTAAAGTTTTGGTATGGCAACAGCTTCAGCAGTATAAATTGAAGAAAACTTTGGCAGACTAAATAGCTCAACATGATCTAATTGTTTAATATACAGTGCACAACCCACTAAATCTTGAATTATTGACCCATCAGTATAAAATTTCAGAGCTTCTTTAATTGGTTGCAAACGCTTGTTTCAATATGCAAGTGTTTATCTCTTGTATGTCTGTAAAGATGGGTGTGATAATGTGAGGTTTTATCAGTTGAATGCTGTAGGAATAATTAAATAATATTGTTATTTTTTCATATTTTAGTTTGAAAATGTAATTATTGTTGAAGTTTGATTAACACATATGTATGAATTTTATTAAAATTTTCCAACTCTTACTGTGTGTTCGGCTTCTTTTCAAAGTCAGTATATATGGCTGTTCCACACCGTATAGACTTTATTTTGTACCAAAATTGAAGTTTCTGCGTTAATGGAAAGGTAAGTTATTAGAATCTAGAAAAGCCATTGCTGCGTCCGGCCTTTTTTTTCTGGTGTATTTTAATTAATGAAATATTTTGATGAGTGTATCTGGCTCTATCACGTATGATGCTGGATCAACGCATTATATTTCCACAAGATTTTTAGAATCCACTTTTAAATTAGCATAAACGAGGCTAACGAGCTTCTTGTTAACACAAATCTTTTGTTAGCATTATTAGAAACGAATAATGACTAAGCTTCGACCTGTCATATGAAACCTCATTATGTCAAATTACCATCAAATCTGAAATCGCTTTACATATTTAGTAAACTCGTTATCAATTGCAGAGAGTGTAGGTTGGCGCATTTATTATTTAAATTTGTCCGGGTATCGAATTATATATAAATGCTGGTGGGAGTCTGATGCCCAATCAATGGCGATTACGCCATGAATTATTGTCAGGTGTACGTTACGGAATACAAGGCGGAACGTAATTACGAAATAAATTCTGTAATTAAAGGAAATACATGCATAACTAATTAGAAATAAATTAAAATTAACGATTTTGCGGTTAAGGCACTTTGTGTTCCATAAAGCTTTTCTCTACTGTAAATATAATACGTTCACTTTTGGTTTATCATAATTTTACAAACGGTACTAATCTAGGTAAAGAATATTAATTTAACAGTTTGTTCAGAGATTATAATTATTTCTCTTGCTTACGCTTTTCCGGAAAGAACTAAAACAATCACAAACAATAATAAGTTGGTTTGGCTCAAAGAAGAGTCTTGACCTGATCGAGAGTTATTGCATTTTTTGCGAGACTTTCAAACGTCGAATTCTAGTTCTTTTCATGAAAACCTTATTAAATTGCATAATTGCAAATATATTGGGTTATCACAAAACAGTCAAATGCTAATTTGATAAAGAAACCGAACTACATACAACAACACGGTAAAGCACTGATCAAATGGCCCTAACGAACGATTCCATAGTACTATAATATAACATTATCGATTATTCAAAGCTAAATTCAAAGAAATGAAACCAATAGACTTAATACCTAATTGCATCTTTGCATACAATTCCACTATACACTCGCACACACTGAAACCTGATTTTGAATTAATGTTTGGCTATATACCCGAAATGTTTAACTATGACCCGGAAGTAATAATTACTCAGGAGTATAACATTAAGCACAAGGGATTGATGAAAATTATTTACGAAATAGTACGAAGTCTTGTCGAAAATCCCAAATAAAAATACGAATCAATCTTTTAAGGGGGGGGGGGGCATTGTGTACAAAGAGATTCCTCCCGGATTTCATTTTAAAAAAACATAAAAATAAATTATCAGGGCCTTACTCAATAGTTTCACTTTTACAGCATAATAAAGCAATTTTACTAAACCACAAAAATGACGAACAGACCATAATACATTAAGGAAAAAATCGCATTTCAGGTTCCTCGCCGCAGGAATAAACTCCCAAATATAAAACTTGACGGGTAATCCAGGCATCCTACCCAGGAAAATAGCAACAGCTTATTCCGAAACCAACATACATACACCTACATGGTCCACAACAATTACATGACGTTTATGGCAAAATAAGGCAATATTATGCCGAAGCAGTAAAATTGATGACTGAGGACTACCAACTAGAATACCAAAACCTTATATTAACCCTTAATTTGACGATAAGTAGCATAGACGCTATATTTTATCGGATCTTCCCGAATACAGCTAATAATAATAATAATAATAATATATATATATATATATATATATATATATATATATATATATATATATATATATATATATATATCAACAGTAATAATAACAGAAAACGACGCGGAATTACAAACGGGTTGGAATGAATTTTCAAATCAATTACAGGTAATCCCGATCAGAAGACGGTAAACACATATATCAGGCATTAGTAATATTGACTAAAGGTCAAAATAAACGTCTTTAATGATAGAAGCAATTTCACAATCTTATCAAACCATATAAAAATTGAATCATAATCAGGATACAATAATAGCCTGAATAAATGAATTAGAATACACTATTGGTGGCCTCAAGAGCGAACAGTTAACACACTACTATAGAATAAAACACTTAGAATTATTGAGGCAGATAGGGTACTTGTTAAATACAGTCTAAGAAATAATTTTCACAAAATAAAGTGCAATTACCTTTTCAAAATTAGGAATATTTTACACGTCCATATTGAACCCTTAAGTTTCAGATTCAACCGTCATTGACCTTCTTTTTACAGAAATATTTACAGAAAATTTATTCCAAATAGACCCTTTCTCTGGTGCTTTGGCTGTCGGTTTAGTTAAGTTGATGCTTTCGCTGTAGGTTTAGTGAAGTTTATGGTGTAACGGTCTATAATTTGTAGCTAATTTTTGTAGAACAAATTCGTTACTGCATTTTAGCTTTTTTTATCGAAATATGATGCATGTTTGAGAGAAATAAATCTGGACGCAGTAAGTGCGTTTTGGTAGCGAATTTTCATTAAATCCTTCAAATTTCAATAACTCAATTTGCTTTTAACGTAAGTTTTGTTGGTTAGGAAATTAACATTTAACTGTATTTTCGCAAAATTTTTGTATAAACGCGGCAAGGGCGTTTTGGTAGCGAATTTTCATTAAATGTTTCAAATTTCAATAACTCAATTTGCTGTTAACCTAAGGTTCATTGTCTAGGAGACCAGTTTTCTCAGAAACATTTAAAGTTTATTTTCGGAACATTTTTGTACATTTTCAAATAATTATTTTGATAAAATATGGTACATTGTTCCTACTATATAGGTTATACCGGTAACCAAATTGATTTTTATGAAAATTCACTTCCATAACGCACTTGCTGCGTCCAGAGTTTTATTTTACTTACCCAGAGGCCCAGTATCTATATTGTGCAATATGGCACAAAACTCTCCATAAATAATTTACTTTGCAGGATTTAAGTCGATCTAAGCAGTTAATCTACAGCAATAGTTTTTTATTTTATAAACGTTATGCTTTTTCCTTGACATGCTCATTATGCAATAGCATAAAGCGCAGAGAAGAGAAGAAAATTAATTCAAAAGCTAAGATTACAAGAATAAACATAATTAATCAAGATTATCCCATGCAGGAGGCACGGGTCAATAACTCACAGTCCAGAAGAGAGGAAACGCTCTTTAATTATCCAGAGTGTAACTTGTAAACACCCTCATAAAAACTAAAGATTAAGTGAACTGCTTAGAAAACCAATGTTGCCATTCCCTTGGTGTCCTTTAAGTTTGGGATTGAGTACCGTACATTTATAAGTTGAAGAAAATATACAACGTTCGAAACATAAAAAACTACTAATACAAATTGAATTCGATAAGTAGCATTTCTTATATCACATGTTTTAAATTAACAAACCTCATCAATTAATTGAAAGAAATAATGTAAAGAGATGAGTTAACGGTTGCAGTCTTAAAATAATTACAGAAATTAAGCATTTTAGAGGTAATGAATTTATCAAATGGTAGGTAGGTCACCCATGTTAAATGCTACATACTTCGTGAGATCATTCCTTACTAAATACAAACGCAGCGCATATTTCTTGTGTGATCAAATGCAAGGATGGCAACGGAATGATCCTCCACTAGCCACACTTTTACAAATTTATATTTCTTCTTGTAAGCGTTTTCGCATCATCAGGCAAGAGAAAATTTAATTCATTTACACAAATTCATGACAACTGCAAGTAAAAATACGTTGCCAAGTTATGATGGTTTGTTCGAAAAATTCTTTAAAAAATGAAATAAAAATGATAGATGGCGTCTTCAAAATGTCTTCGTGATGTGCGTCAATATTTAATATGAAACTGAAATCAACCTGTAACAATAATAACTATAACAATAATTACAATAAAATATCTAAACAATAACAACAGACTCTATACAACGAAAACATCCACACTTATCAATCTATTATCTTATTACAAAATGGAATCATTTAGATCAATTTGCCAATTTAAAACAAAGTGGCTATTGTCGTGTATGTGCTTTTTTACTTCTAAAGATTCGAAACAGTCAAGCTTGCGCTTGTCATTACAAAAATGTAGTGGCTCTATGCGGTTATTTACTGTGAGCCTATGTTGAATATCAATAATATGTTTTGCAAATGTAAATTTGACAGCGTGGTAATATCTAACTGCAGAAATATTGAAATTATAGACGTTTGACAAAAGCAACAAAAATTTGAAAAAAGATCGGTCTTTGAAAAAAAAAATGAACGTGTTATTTATCTAACGACCAGAGAAATAAATACGATGAAAAAGTGAGAGGCGGGGGTAGTTTACACCCTTGCAGGGGTGCAATTGCACTAGTTCTCATAACGACTAAGCCACTTGCTCATTACAATATTTCTGTGAAATTTGAATATGATCGGATTACCTGTTTGGGAGATAGGTAAAAAAATAGAATGTTTTTTAATAACTTTGATGCCCTCTGGCGGCTAAACGGTGCAACTTTTTATAGAGGTGAGTTGATTTTAATCGACCTAATTTTGGCTGAAAAATGTGTGGTAGGTCGGTTGTACATTGGATTCCAGGACTCCCTATATATATATATATATATATATATATATATATATATATATATATATATATATATATATATATATATATATATATATATATGTATATATATATACGCGTGACGTTTTTCCGGCTCATGCGCGCGGCTTCCTCATGTTTTTTATTCTATTAAAAACAAACTGTAAAAAATATTACATTCTACGTTTTTCCGGCTCATGCTCGCGGCTTCCTCATGTTTTTTATTCTATTAAAAACAAAGTGTAAAAAACAGTACATTCTACACCTATGTTGAGAGCTGTTTGCGTCACACCATCACCCAACTATATTTGTTAGAAAATATATTATAATTATCTATAATTTGTTGGAAATATAACATTTAATAATTATCATTTAATAATTCCAACGAATAAAGTTGGGTAATGGTGTGACGAACACAGCGTTCAACATAAATGTAGAATGTACTGTTTTTTTACACTTTGTTTTTAATAGAATAAAAAAACCTGATGAAACCGCGCATGGGGTGGCGAAACGTCGTTGACCCAAACCCACAAATGTTGTTTTAATTTTTTTGTTTATAAATGAAGAAGTTTCCACAAAACCAAATCCAATAATATATATATATATATATATATATATATATATATATATATATATATATATATATATATATATATATATAGATTTGTGTGTGTGTATGTATGTATCCGAGCGAGAACTCGAAAAATACACAACTGGTTTGAACCAAACTCGGCTCATCCCTTCATTTTGTTAATATCTTGGACAAGTTCGTAAATCAGCTATAACGGATCCCCCCCCCCCCCCCCTCTCAAAAATACATCCAGCTTATTCAACATATTTTTGAATAAACTGGAATGACACTTTACATGTAGCTAGAAATGATGTAAATATACTTCTTATGAATTTTAAGTAATTTGGTTCATCTGAACTTTTTTCCAAATTAAAAATAAAATCTGAAAGGCATGAATTGAAGCGAGTTACTGTTTATGCTGTTTATACTATTAATAGGTGTAATTTATACAGTACCCTAATACAATAAGTGATAATAATACTTAAGTGGTTAACGTCCAGTGTCTGACAACGACAGAGTAGTCAGCTGCCATGCGTAGATTGATACATTCTACAGGCATAAATCATAATTCAACGATAATCAAACAATACAAATAACACGCATAAAACGTACTACCCGAACTAGCAATCGTGAAATCTCAACAAGTAAAATCCCGAAAACCGATTAAATCGTTTTTTAACAACTACGACATTAGAATGACAAATGACGTGAAGTTACAAATTTGTAAAGTGATTGTTTTTTAAGTGGGGATTCAATAAAATGTTTAAAATACATTATATTTGTTGATACCGACCCAATTAAAAGAAAATATAGTGGAAAGATCACGGTTCAAGGAAGGCAATAAAGAAAATTTTAAAGAATTGTAACTTTTATACAAAAAATATGAGGTATGGCAATTTTTCTCTTTGGAAATGGTGGGTTACTGTAGCATGTGGATTACATCCGAATATTCGTGGCAGCTGTGCACATTCGTAATCCCTTTCCTTGTAAAGCAAGCTACATCCGTAAAAACAATGGTCTTGGGAAAATCAATGATCTGATGTAAGGTGAGATTACAAAAAAAAACTGTCTTGCCGCTAAATCCTGCGGTAGCAGCTTGCACTTTTTGATGGTGATAGGTATGCAGAAGATTGTGTCGGATAATTCTATGGACCGTCGGCTGTGTTATATGAAACAGCCTAAATAGTCGTCTGGTGCTGGTTTGAGGCTCACTTTCAACACTGTCTAGAAGACGCTCCTCAGTTCGTGCGTTCACTGCATGTACGCGTACTCCAGCTTTTTTTTTATGAAAAAGGAACCCGTTTCCCGACCTCTACGTTAAACACTGGCAAACGTTTGACGATGTGGTATATTACGATTAGAAAATCTTATTTGATATACCTCTACACTTCTGCGGCAATTACCCTCGCAAAACCCTAATACCATAAGCATGTTAACTTGTTCATTAACCGAGAATTTTCTAGCCATTTTGAGCAACAAATTATCATCACAAAAGAAAACATGAAACACAAGACAATAATTATTGTAAAACTTAATAAATTTAAGTAATGTTAGATTTGACTATAACCTAGCAACAGATGACTTATAGAGCGCCCAAAGCATCCCCCATGAGACTTTAATGTTTAATAAAATATTCAAGGGATATAATTTTGTTTTGATCTCAACTCTAAAAAGCTCAATTTTCTCAAAAATGGGTGGTTTGTCGAAAAGGTGGCAAGAAGAGAAAAAGGTAGAACATCTAATTTTCTATAAAATTAGTGGACATTAACTTTTAATTAGTTTAGGGTTTAAAAAAACAAATCATTAAAAGGATGGCCCACCCCTAATTCACACCCCTTTTTCAGTTTATATCCACTTCAAATTTTTGGCCAATAACGATGTTGACAAAAGAAAACCATCTACCAAGTTTGGTTGATATATGTTAGGGCACTGCTGCAATACAGCTGTTTCTTGTAATTATTAAAAAATCTTCAGAGGTCAATATCTCACCAACCATGGACGTCAGAGGAAATTGTATATAACAAATCGCCATGTTTTGAAGTCCTCTACACGCACACATTCTGTGTTCATTGCGTTGTGAATCACCCTGTATATAATTTGGCAACATTCCTTTTCTAAATATGAATTAAATTTTCTCTGGGAAGCTTTTGTAACTCTAATGAAATTTGTAATTTTTGAAGACTTACAGTAAGTTTTAAAGATTGACAGTACCTAAATATACCAAATCTTAATTTTCTGGCTTTATAGAAAAGTTTTTTTTTTCAAAGGGAATTAGAACAATATTAAAATATTTTTTACGATAATAGAGAACAAAATTTTCTAATGAGCGCGTATCGGCCTCTAAAACCGATCTTCAAGATCTGTTTTAAATTTAAAGTATCTATTTTAGTAGTATGCCGTACTAGTATTGTACAATTCTTATGGAAATTGGGTCCAGAATTTTGTAAAAACAGTATCGCAAAAGCAAAGGAAGGAGCTTTGCACTCAATCTTTTTTCTTTAATTTTCAGGTTATTAAAGTATTATCTGAACTAAAATAGTACCACAAAACATATTAGCAATAAAGACATTGACACCAGTCATTAACTTCGAAGTTGAACTAAAGTTACTTTGATAATGTCACAAAGAAATAAAGTCTGGAAATATTAGATTGCTACTAAGTCAGTAGTTATAAAAAACTAAATATCAAGTCGTTTCATGGCATCGTTTACTGTCTCTTACATCCACTTAGTGTATCAAATTCCCTGAGTTTAGTATGTCAATGTGAAATTTGTCTCTATTAAGAAACACAAGTAGATGGTATATAACGAGGTTGTAAAATGGTACATAATGGACCACCCATTAACATGTCTATAACAGAAGAAGGCAAGTATGTAAAATGATAAAGGAGACTCGAGCCGCTCCATTCAGACACAAGACGATTAAAACAATGGGCTAAGACGATCTTCAAGAAATGCATGGGGCGTGAATCTTACCTATAAATCAGTTTCAGATAAACGTATTGGTCGTCTAAGAGTAATCACTTTATCGGTGAGGATAAAACTGACTATAAAAATATCACTAATGACTACTCAGACCCTGCTGAATTTACATATAATGGTAAGGATTTAAATAAGATTACTTTTTTGTTGAGTACACTTGGAGAACCCAAATTACCACAACACATATTTTTAAGAACCTGACCATCGTTTCACTAACAAAGTTAGCGTCATCAGAGGATGAAATTCTACGAATTTTTCATCCTCCGCGTCATCGGAGGATGAAAAATTCGTAGAATTTCATCCTCTGATGACGCTAACTTTGTTAGTGAAACGATCGTCAGGTCTTTAGAAGGATGTGTTATGGTGATTTGGGTTCCCCAAGTGTACTTATCAGTGCTCATCACAGGTTCCAATCTCCACTTAGTACTTTTAGTGACTTTTTACTTTAAAAAAAATCGGGACGCTGCAAGTGCGTTATAGTAGTGAAGTTTCATAAGAATTGTACACTATTAGTAAGATATATTATTAGAACTAATTCTTTAAATTTTAATGGACCTTGGAAATCCGTTCTAGTCCCAGTTAGCGATTATTTGAAAAAAATGATATTTTATATGGAGCTAAAAAAAAAAAAATTTGGTCATAGGCATAATATGTAAGTAGTGCAAGTGTCTTTAAAAAGATTGTGTTGCAAATTTCATTTAAGTCACAAAGATTTTTCAAAAACAAAATAATTATTTACAAAGGGAATGTACCTGTCAAATTATAAAAATGGCAGGTATTTTTCCTTATTAATTGCTTGGATGGTTTGTTTTAGTCAACCCATCCAGTTTTGGCAAACAATAAACAACAAAAAAGGTTTTTTTTAAACAAATTTGTAGTTATCCGCGAAGCCCATTATGTTATTTTTCTTTAATTTAGTACCCACGGTGCGTTTACATAGGTGTTACTATGGTTCAAGATTGAAGATTCAAACTTAATGGGAAATTTATTGAGCTGCCGTAATTGAAATATTTTTACGAAAATTTTCTACCATAACATACTTGCTGCATCCAGACCCTTTCCAACACTTATTTACGGTTGCTGCATCCATACTTTTTGAAAATGATAAAATATTACAGCTTACTATGTAAGACTGATAAACAAGGCAACCTCAAAATCATTTTTGGAAAATAAAAATAAAAAAATTAAATGACATAACAATTTAAACATAAATTGAAAATCTTGGTTCGCTGCTTCGTGGCGGGGGTATTCCTACCCCTTCTGCATGCCTACAGTTACCCTCAATGCATAAGCAAGAACAATGTAAACCAAAAAAATTCCTTTGGAGCAACCCCTAACAAGTACTGGGCGGACTGTCCAGGGCTCAGACATGGGAAGTCAATAATTGACGGACCCAGTTCAAAGAGAGCTGTGGAGCTGCTAAACCTTAGCAGAGGACAGCTCAGAAACACAACAGGTCTCTTGACGGGACACATGGCCGTCCAGAAACACCTGCATAAAATGGGGCGGTTCGAAGGGGACCTCGCATGCAGACTCTGCGGCGAGGGGGAGTAATCAGCCCAGCACATCTTGTGTGAGTGTATAGCTCTGGACCGGAAAAGACAACTGATCTATGGTCACTCTAGACCGGAGACAGAGCAATATAAAACTTCACCCTACCAATCGCTGTGCAGACTAGTTCAAGGCACAGTGATTTTGGAATGGGTGGAGTAAGACTAAGGGTATGCACAATCAACCAAGGCCGCGGACGAGCCCTGAGGGAACAAAAAAAAACCCTAACAAAGTTACGGGACCTGCGGTGAATATAGAGGTTCTGCGTGCGGTAAACAGGATTTTAAGGAGGTATGGCTGCAAAATGGGATAAAAGCAGCTTAAAAAAGTCCAACTACGCTGTTTTTTTCGCACTTTCCGCTCACATTCCTTTTTATATTCTTTTCCGCCTAGTACCCCTATTCACTCTTGGTCCTGTAACTTTCTTGTGGGCTATTTGCAAGAAATTCTTCTTGTGGTTTGGAATCTAGAAGCGGTTCTAAGCATATTTCTTAAAAGATTTTTCTAAACACATCCCATGTGTTAATCTGAAAATTTATAGAAATTTTAATTTTTATTTACAAACGAAATGCATCTATGAAATTATGGGTGACAGGTAAGTATTTTTCCATATTAATCGCTTGAATGATCGGTTTTAATCAACTCAATCGAACCAGTTTCTGCAAACAAAAAAACAAAAAAGTTTTTTTTTGAACAAATTTGTAATTATCTGTGAAACTCATTGTGTTATTTTTAAAATTTAGTATCCACGCTGCTTTTATATAGGTTTTACTATGTATCAAAACTGAGGATTCTAATTTAATGGGAAATTGGGTTATCACCATTTGAAATATTTTTATTAAAATTCGCTACCATAACGCACTTAAACTTTTTTCAACACCTATTTACTATTGTTGTATCCACACTTTTTGAAAATGAAATAAATATAAATACAAAATTTTAAAGTTAAAATTTTAATAATTTAACCTAAACATCTATTTATAGGTATAATTTTAACTATGTATGTATTTTGTAGTACCTACCTAGATATTATGAGTACGTACTGTATTATTTTGAGGTAAGTATATTTTTTGTAATACCTACCAGTGAATTCTGTATAGAGTTTACATATCTACAATTTACATGCAGTTTACCTATCACTTTCATATTTGTTTGATTGAATGTTACAATCATAATATACTACTAGAGTCATTTTGTTCAAGTTAAGTTAAAATTAAAAGTTGGGTTATTCTTTACCTAGTATTTATATTAACCTTAGAATATAGGTACCTAGTTGTTTTATATCATAAGATCCTAATAAGGTATTAGCATTAGCAATTACTACCAGCTGAGTCGATTTCCAGGTTATGCGATGCGCAGAGCGCGCACGCTACTCTGTAACAAATAGCTACGTATGGTCAGATTAAACTAGGAGAGAGAGAGAGAGAGAGATAGAGAGAGAGAGAGAGAGAGATGGCTTTTAATTTTAAATACCGTGAACGTGAGGAATGGAAAGCTTAATATTTATACATAATAAAACGTCGTTCTACATTGCTTTTAAACAAATTGAATCGCTGTCATTAAATTTTTTATTTATTAGTATACATTTGTCTGTTAATATTTAGCGCTTTCGAATGCAAATTTTTTCCCGGTATTAGGAAATAAATGGTCTAAGGCTGTCAATTTACAAAATTGTTACTTACTCAGCTCTATCTATAAAGTTTTGTGTAAACTAGAGTTGTTTACATTTACGATTTATTTAAATAGCATAACAGTACAGATAACGTCATCTGTCTTTGTCCAACATTGTATATATTGCATTACAGAATCTGAAGTGATGTCGAGGATTATTTTATTATTAATTTCGAATAACTTTATTTTACTTTGATCAAACTACTTAAAAATTGGTACACATCCACGTCTGTCTATGTTCTTTTAAGTTGCAAATTTTTGTTTGAATCGGTTTGGTGGAATTGTGTGTGAAATTCCCCCAGAAGATTACTCCGTACCGAAGCCTTGACATTACATATGCGTAGTACGCCTCGAGGCCAGAATAATACTATTAGAATCAGACAGATCACGCAACTCATAACTAAAGGCTGACATTTTATTTGCTAGATAGCCAACATGAGCCCTCCAGTTCAACTGAGAATCAATCTTCAAGCCTAAAAACTTAACATGATCCTCCGTGCTCATCAATTCTGAGTTAAATTTCAGCGATAACTGGTTACCCCTAAAATAGTTAAATGAGATCAAATTTGTTTTAGTTACATTCAATTGTAAGTTCATCCCATTGTACCACTGTTCCAGAATTCTCAGTGATTGTGATGTCTCATAACCTGAAGTAGCCCGTAAAACCAAAGATGTCTCGTCAGCAAACAGGGTTGTCTTATGGGGCAATACTTCAGATAGTTCGTTAATATAAAGTAAGAACAAGACTGGCCCACGGATTGAGCCCTGCGGCCCACCTCGTTCTATAACCTTCCACTCAGATGACAGAAATAATCATGTCCTATGATCATTAAAATCCACACATTGTTTCGTGTCTGATAGGTGTGATTTCATTAAATTTAGCGAAACTCCCCTGAAACCCAGCAATTCCAACTTAACTAACAGTGTGTTGTGGGATACGCTGTCAAAAGCTTTTGATAAATCCAGCATCATACACGCTTATTTAGTCCCTCTGTAAGCGGTTCTAATTATGGTGAGAATACATCTAGCCTCACATACATTGTCCCTATATTAGGGAAGGGATGGGCCAGGGCTGACAATTTTCAAAATTGTTAGTTGGTTGTACAAAGTGTCTATTTTATAACATTTTGGAGCTGTCATGACAACATACTACCTGGTTCCGCACCGAGATGGCGACCCTGTCGTACATCTCACAAGGCTCATTCATAACTTGAAATATTGCCCTGTTAGTTGATCTTTTCTTAATATAGCCATTTTGATTGTCGCTAAATATTTTGTGTTTCTCTAAAAATGTCATTATTCGCTTACATAGAATTTTTTCTATTATTTTTGCAATGTTTCAAATTAGTGAGAATACTCTTATAATTAGTAAGTAGAGATATGTCCCCAATCTTGTATATCAGAATCACTAGTCAGTTTTTTAGGTCATCTGGAAACAATCCCTGATCCAGAGATAAGCTAATGATATGTGTCAATGGCTTGACTAAAACATCAGCATACTGTTTCAGCAGCCTTACTGAAATCTCGTCAATGCCTACTGAATTGGTGTTTCTAAGTTCAAAAATTGTATTTTACACTTCACTTTCATGGGTGGGGTAAGAAAATATTGTGTCATTGATATATTTAATTTTATTTGTTGCTGAAGTATTTTTGGTGTTGATGTTATTACAAACGTCGATTATGTATTTATGTATGTATGTTAACCGTTCCTGATCCGTACCCCCATCTATAGTCAAATTTCTCGGTTAAATGTCTGGCTTCTTGGGCATCCAGTTACCTGCCTTACTAGTTGCCACGTAGCTTTAGTCTTGTTTGTCGCTGCTTTAATGAAGTTGGTATTGTATGCTTGCTTAGCTTGCCTACAATCACTCTTCAAATTCTTAACAAAGTCGTTATATACTTCTTTAGAAACAGTGTTGTTCAATACTCCCTCATATGGTTGTCTTTTGATGCCACACTTCGCTTTAAGTCTATCATTTATCCATGAACCCCTGTTCTTGTCATTCACAACGTCTCAACTATATATATATATATATATATATATATATATATATATATATATATATATATATATATATATATATATATATATATATATATATATATATATATATATATATATATATATTGATTTGTTAAGATTTTACAAGATGTGTTTACAAAGGAGTTAATACTTGTGCTTCTATTTTTACACGATTTTAATAATATTGTCTCTCCAAAATGGATAACTGCCAAACTACATTCAGTCACAAATCTCCGTCCAGTTTATTTGTTTCTTGTAATTTAGTTTGCCACCAAGTACTCTACAAACGTCATGGCTGTTAATTTTACTTGCGGTTTAAAAATATATTTTTAAATTCAGACCTTCCTAAAAAACTTCAATTATTCATATATATATATATATATATATATATATATATATATATATATATATATATATATATATATATATATATATATATATATACAGTGTGGAACAGCCAAATGGAATAAATTCGATAACGGATAAATGAGGGCGTGTTGGGAAAAACGCTTGGACACGTCGATTTGTATTTTTAACTGCGCATCTTTTTCAAGAAAAAAAAATTATATAGGGTGCGTCATGTGACAGTGGCCAATACCAACTTTCTTATTTTAAATACAAGCCCCTGTATATTATAAATTTTTTGGATTCTTCAGAAAATTCTAGACATAATTCATGTACAATGTTCTATACCTATCTTCAACTGTTTCGGAAATATTTAGTATTTTCAGATTTATTACAAAAATTAACATTAAAAATAGAAAATTATTTTATTTCACAAATTCTAATAAGAAATACTGATTATTTCTTAATAATTTAAAAAAACAAAAAAAAATTAATGTCAATGTAGTAAATGTTCAAAATGCTCGCCACGAACATCTTGGCAACATGCTAATCTGGTATAGAAATGTCTTCTAACATTACTCAACATCTCAGGCGTGACTGATCTAATCGCAAGCGTGATTCGTCTTTTTAAGTCATCTAAGTTGAGGGGCTTAGTTTTGTATACAATACTTTTGACATATCCCCACAAAAAGTAGTCTAATAGCGACAGATCAGGAGATCGTGCTGGCCATTCTATCGATCCGCGCCTCCCTATCCACCGATTTGGAAAAATTTGGTTCAGGTACTGCCGGACATTGATTTGGTAATGGGGCGGTGCTCCATCTTGCTGAAACCATATTTTATTGGCAGGAACTTGTGGGTTTGCTGGATCTGGATATAAGTTTGTCAAAGTTGGCACGACATTATTTTGGAGCAGTTCTAAATATTTATCCCCATTCAAGTTGCCATCAATGAAAAAGGGACCTACGATATGATTTCCAACAATTCCTGCCCAAACATTAACTTTTTCAGGATATTGCGTATGTTCCTCTCTCATCCAATGAGGATTCTCATTAGACCAATAGCGGCAATTTTGACGATTAACATGACCGTGAAGTGTAAATGTGCTCTCATCAGAAAACAAAACATCTTCTAATTGGATCACATTGTTATCTAACATTGCCATCATTTGTTCACAAAAATACGTTCTCCTTTCGAAATCGTCCTCCATGAGCTCCTGAGTTGGTATCATTTTATAGGGATGCATTTTACTTTCCTTTAATGTTCGAAAAATTGCTGTGTGGCTAACGTTGAATAGTTGGGCTGCTTGTCGACCAGAAGTATGTGGGTTTTCTTGAAACTCAAGCGTAATATCCAATTTCGTATCATCACTTACTGCATTGGCAGCTACTTTTTTTATCTGTCTCACATGACCAAGCTCGCGAAACTGCTTTTCTATTTTGCTAATTGTTCCTTGGGATACAGGCGGCAAATTTGGAAATTTTTCGTGAAATAAGCGAGACACTTCCATCTGTGTCCGTGTGTTATCTCCATAACCAATCATTTGTAGAATGGTTATTTTGTGCATTTCTGTTAAATGAACCATTTTTCTGATATTATTACGTACAGTTAACGAAATTCAAACGACAATAGCACTGACACTAATCACTACTGTCATGCAGGCAGACAACAAGTTGCTAAGGCTACGAGTTTTATACGAACAGAAAGAAAACTGTTTTTGTTTTTGTTTCATTTCATATCAGTAAAAAGAAACGCAGGAATGGTTTTTGTTTACTTTCTCATTATCAAGAGCTGAATGGGAAATAAGTATTGAATGCAATGTAGCGAATTTGTGAAATAAAATAATTTTCTATTTTTAATGTTAATTTTTGTAATAAATCTGAAAATACTTAATATTTCCGAAACAGTTGAAGATAGGTATAGAACATTGTACATGAATTATGTCTAGAATTTTCTGAAGAATCCAAAAAATTTATAATATACAGGGGCTTGTGTTTAAAATAAGAAAGTTGGTATTGGCCACTGTCACATGACGCACCCTATATAATTTTTTTTTCTTGAAAAAGATGCGCAGTTAAAAATACAAATCGACGTGTCCAAGCGTTTTTCCCAACACGCCCTCATTTATCCGTTATCGAATTTATTCCATTTGGCTGTTCCACACTGTATATAGAGAGAGAGAGAGAGAACGTAGCTTGCGTTCATTTAAAGAAATTTTTTCAAAGGTTAAAAGTTAAGATCTCCTCATTAACAAATTTATTCTGTGAAAATTGGTTAAAAACAAAAACCGCACCACGCAGAGCGGTTCTTATACGAACTAAATTATAAGTGAGAACTAATTGCGGTTTACGTTCACAGAAACAACTGCTGCTACCTATTGGGTGTTTGTACGTCAAAAACTCTTTAAATTACATACAAAACTCAATATTTATATTTTAATTAGACACTCTGTATTTTAAGTTTCCTTAATTTTAATAGTTCTGGATAAACAAATTTAATGTTTTCCAACAAAGCTCTTCAGCTAGTTTACTTAAATCGTATCTGACGTCATAAATCTCCTGCTGCTCCGTGCTCCATCAATTATGGGACACTGTAGATTTGTGTTGGCGTGTGTGTGTGTGTGTGTGTGTGTGTGTGTGTGTGTGTGTGTGTGTGTGTTTTATTTCTTTAACGTGAAAATCCCTGCGTTTCTCCGATGAGGAGGTTTACGCCCCCTCCGAAGTGCGGAACGTGCAGACACTCAACTTGCTCAAATACAATGCCACAATCTCGGTTGATGCTAATGTTAGAGTATGTATTGAAAAAGTGAAGGGAGAACCTTGTGATCGAACCCAGTACGCTTCGGTTCAGAGGTACACGTTCTTACCACTGAACTACCGAGGCTCTATGGACACGGTAGATCTTTGGGTCAATTATAAAAATAGTTAAACGATTATTCGTAGTACTCCATCAAAGTGGTTTTTAATAGCAGCACAATCTGGAAATTGCTTTTTATTGGTATAAAAAGCAATTGCCAGATTGTGCTACTACCGCTAGGATACATGCTGAGTGTTTTATCTTTGCTTTTAATAGTTCACTTATTTATTATTTCATTATTCGTAGTACTCCATCAAAGTGGTTCTTAATAGCAGCATAATCTGGAAATTGCTTTTGATTTGTATAAAAAGCAATTGCGAGATTGTGCTACTACCGCTATGACAAATGCTGAGTGTTTTAGATTTGCTTTTAATAGTTCACGATTAGCGTAAATTAATTTGACACATGTCTTTGCCTTCATATTGCATCTTTTATGTTAATGTCATAAAAACTTTGTAAGCTAGAAGGTGAACGGAATGACTCAGAGAAGTTCTAACGACTTTTCAGTTTGCCAAACATACATCTGAAGTTAACGTAATATATTTCTTGATTACTTTCGCAACACTTACTGCACTACAGCTTGACGAACTCAAGAGTAGTTGCAGTAGAATCTAGTCGTAAATGTTGAGGGTGTCTGCCCACCCTTGAAATTAGAATTCAACATACTACTATTTTTAATTGCATTTAGTTCATCCCCATACATTATCTGATGCAATAAAACGCGTATAATTCTAGTAAAGTATATGAAATCCCTTATGTGTTTTTACTCTTGATTATTTAACGTTTACAGGCTATATTTATGTAAAACATACTGACCATTCACTTTATTTTGTAATGTCGTGTAACTTAGAAGTTCCCATTATAGTTGTTTACACATTTAGTAAAAATTTAAAAAGTGAATATGGATCGTTATCAAGGTCGACCACCCCTTGGGCGTTTATAGACGATAAATTATAAAAAGTTCTAATATGTTTCTGTTAAAAGATTGTTAGAAACGGTTAACGCAAAAGTTGAAAAAAATAGTGCTGCAAATTGAATCATAACTTCCACATTGCTAAGTGAGGAATGGAACTTGTGATGAGCACAGAGAAGTACAATTTGGAGAACCCAATTCACTACAACACTGTTTTCAGAGCTGAATGGATGAATAAGTACATGATATACTTGGCTAAATATGTGTTCAACCAGCATTGACTTATTTACACATTGCAGCTTTTTCTTATTTTATTTCAGCACTTATGAAGTCTGGATTTTCACGAGAGAATGATAAATGAGTCAATTATTTACAAATTATCTGATTGCGCCTGTTGAAAACCTTTGTCTCACATTTTATTACGCACACTTTACACTATTTAACTAGAAGAAACACCATAAACCAATAAAATTCATCACGATGTTGAGCAAGAAACGACCATACTTATCATACCTTGAGGCAAATGTAAACACGATATTTATTTACTATACAAGTACGTCACGACCAATAGCAGAAAGTTCGCAGTCACCTCATAATAAATCGAATTTTTTTGATTTTAAAAGTATTTTTCTGTCCACTATATATATATATATATATATATATATATATATATATATATATATATATATATATATATATATATATATATATATATATATATATGTTTGGGTATCTTCATGCATGTAATAATGTTCTATGTATGAAAAACTATTAGGTTAATGTTAAACTCATGTAATGGAAAATTCATTCAAATTGTCTATGATCAATGATCATAACGATTTGCCTTTAAGCCATTATAAGTTAGATTGACACTTTTTGGTACATAATTTAGCCAAAAACTTAATCGCCTGACTTTTAGAAGACTCTTTCAATATTTTAATATATTATGTTACTTTTACTGATGTTCTTCTTTTGTTTCAGGTAAGTTTTTAAGATCGTCTGGAGAATTTCTGTATACGTAAGTTAATAAAATGATAGATAATACTATAAGAATAAAACAAGTATAGGTAGCTTTTTCAATCTTAATCAGTTTACATTTACATTTTTTTATATTTAAGGCACGAACTATAAGTGATGTAGTTTTTATGGCACTACAGAAAAATTAGCTATTTGTATTGCGTACAATAAATTCTTAGCTAATTAATTCTTGCTTGTCCCAATTATACGGTAGAAGTAAAATTATTTATAGCTATAAAATGAAGCAGTTAAAAAGTGTTCCAAAAACGTACTGTGCAAATTCTCGTTTTCTTTATTTTTGCTATGCGTAATTTAGATTAGATTGATTGGGGCTGAAGGAAGGGTGGTGGAGGGGGGCATTCGGCCTTTTTACCGCGACGTTCAAGACCTATGGAGACGCTTGCATGTAAATATCTACAACACTCTGTCCAGTTTTATCTCTTTTATGATGACTTTTTTATGAGTCCACAACCCAGACAGAGAACCATTCATGCAGCTTTCTACCTTCGCCATTTTCCCCAGGTGACTGAAACTTCAACCTAGTTTGGTCTTCGCATTTGCCTAATACATGACGTGACGTTCTTCTTGGCAGGGGTTCTTGTAGTGGGACTACATCGATGCATCCCTTCTCGAACATCCGACACACTATAGACGAAACAACGTTCGTATAATGAAGATTCGCTTGCAGGAGTTTGTACCTCTGTTTGTTGAGGCGGAGTTATCCTGCTTTGGGCTATCTGCCGTTTCAACAGACTTGTCTCGCTTTAGTCTGAGAAGCACATGTCACTGCAAGCATCCGTCCCTCCTGTGTTACATTCATTTCAGAAGTCCATCCTTTTGTTTTTCTGTGATCCAGTGCTTATGGACTCTGGTGTCCTCTATTACCACAGCCCTGCTTGCCAGAATTGCAGCGACGTACCTCCCTGCGAGTGGTGTTAACATTTCCACATTGCCACTAGTCCGCTTTTTGGGGCTTCTGACTTCTGGTATTTTGCAGTGCCCACTAGTAGCAAGGGAATATAGGTCCACTGGAACAGAGCCCGACTGTTTAAGTAGGACACTAATACAGAGGGGGTCCTCCTGGTTCCTTAGTGAAAGGTGCACGGCTACTTATACCCTTAAGACAATTCAACCTTCGATACGTTGTCTTATACCCTGGTTTAATTTTTTGGAAAACGAAAGAACACGTCAGTGCCGAGAAGGGATAAGATATAGACGATAGTACAAAAGTTGAAAGAGTATCCAAATAGTAAAAGAGTTGCCGAGACTAGTTTAAATAAAGCCAGGCAAAAGAAAAGATCTTTCCCCTTTTTCCGATTTTGGGACCGGCACTGTCCTTAAAAAAAGGAACTCCACTCACGCAGAGTTAGACCTGCTCAGTTAGAAACAATTTTTCAACATATTTTGGTTTTTAGTGATCATGTCTATTTCTCAAATATCAGTTCTTCTCTTTCTCCTTAATGCAAAATGTTAATGAGGAAGCTAGACGCCATCCTGAAAATTGATGTATAATCTTATAATGCAATAAATGTGTTCTATTTACGTAAGTAACAAAAATGTCATCGACTTATGGTAGAACCAGCAACTGTAGAAAAGTAATTGAAATAGTTTAGATAAGCTCAAGACTTGGCAGTTTGAACAGAGCATTACGTTCATAAAATTTAACTTATATTCAATGTAGAATATGAAAATAACATAATATAATATAGGCTGTTCTATTTAACATGACAAAAATTGTGGCCACTTCGAAAGTTCAAACACATCTTACGTAAGTGAAGAACTTATAAAACAAAATTTTAGAACTCTAAATTTATTGTTTTCTGGAAAGGGCCACCCTAGACTTCATAAAAAGAAGCAAGTCATTTTTTTCACTGACCTTAACTAAGATCTGTTTGGACACAGTTGTTTGTTTAAACTAAATGTATACTTAATTCCAAGCTTTTAGGTAATGAATTCCTTGTATATGTAAGATATATTAAAGCCACTTTAAAGAGTTTTAAAAAATCGACATGATTGAAATATCAATATCCGGTATCAGACATGCACACCGCACATGATATCTCACTAAAACCGAAGCGCATACATCGTATTGTAATGGTGTGCAATATCGTAATCAAATATGCATCTTGGGGGTGATCGAAGCTTGTCGGAGCACTAGGGACTTTTATCGATTGTATATGTCATTCTGCTCATATTGGCTACATACATCACTGTCGCCACTAATACAAGGGGTGGTATACCACCCACAGACCAAAACCCACCCCCTGCTTGCACATGTACGCAATTAAGAGGGTGACTCTCTTGTTAAGCGATACTCTTTTTCACTCTGTGTTGGCATTTTAATCAATCAGATTTAATGATATGTATGACGTACACTGTTTTGTAAACTGCGATAAATAAGATTTTTGTTAAGGATGAATTTTATTATGTAAAAGCACGTACGATGTCACAGTTTTGTGGTTCCTGGTAGATGTAAAAAATAATTACTTATATCGTGTAAAAAAAGCTTAAAAAAAGAGAAACAATAATTGTATGGTTTCGTCAACAGTTTTAGACTCAGACCTAATTTTATAGCGCAACATTTTTTAAACTACTATGTGCAAACCAGAAATCAAAATCTGGAACATAAAAAAATAACCTAATGCCTTTAAGATGTATTTATATAAAAATTAGACTTGGAATGTGATCTTCTCATGAAATTAATTTAGGGTCCATGACTTGACCACAAAGAAACAGATTCGTATTCCTGTACCCATAAAGTTCTAAAACGTTATATTACTCGAGTTTCAACGAAAAAATCCAAATTTCACCAATTCGCCGTCGGGGTGAAGACTATTTTTTTTAGTTCATAAAATACACATTTTTTGTATGACTTCTTGGTTAGTGCATCGTTAGTGCTTTCGAGAGAGAAAAATGTTTTTGTTAGTGCTCTAATACAAAAGGAGATATGCCAGAAAAACGGGGGGGGGGGTGGTCTGGTCAACTTGACGCATGATTTTTTCCAAATAAGGTGTGAATGATATCAATCGATACCAAATCGTTAGTGCTTCTGAGAAACACAAAAATGTTTGTTAGTGCTCAAATACTTTAGAAAAAACAGTCGATGTCCCGTGAACTTGAAAACTTTTTTTTTCGTTGATAAAATACACATTTTCTCTATGACTCGCTGGTTAGTGCATCGTTAGTGCTTTCAAGAAAAACAAACATATTTCTTAGTGCTCTAATACGAAAGAAGATATACGAGAAAAACCGTGGGGGGCAACTTGACGCATGATTTTTTTCAAAATAAGGTGTGAATGATATTAATCGATAGCAAATCGTTAGTGCTTCACAGAAACACAACATTTTTTGTTAGTGGTCAAATACTTATATGAAAAACAAATGTAGTTCCGTCGGCTGAAAACTATCTTTTTTGGTTCATAAAATACACATTTTTTGTAAGATTCGTTGATTAGTGCATCGTAGGTGCTTTCAAGAACAGCAAACATTTTCATTAGTACTCTAATACAAAAGGAGATATAACAGGAAACCGGGGGGTGGGGGGAGGTGGGTGGTCAACTTGACCTTTTTTTGCAAATTAAGTGTTAGTGGTATCATTCCATTTCAAATCGTTTATACTTAGCTTAAACAGAACATTTTTTGTTAGTGCTCGAATACCTTAGAAAAAACAAACGTATTTCTGTCTGGGTAAACACTATCTAAACTAAGGTTTATTATAATAAACATTATAATTTCTCAGCCTGCTGAAAATGGCTTTAAAACAGGACCCAAAACGTCGAGTTTTAACTGATTCTGGCTTTATCATAAATCAGAATAAAAACCTTAAAAGATCGGTTTATTCTAAAGCACTTACAATAAAATAAAACACATAATTATTTATCACCGTGATTAATGATATTTTAGCGAATATTTATTTTTAAAAATTCGGTAATAGAGAGGTGTCGATGGTGAGACTTAGAAAGATATGCTCTCACCAATTGTTAACATTGAGCTGGTGCCATTTTCTAAGAATGAAAGTTCTCCATCACCACTTAGGCAGCTTATCCTTTGTCGAGTATCTGTCCCGCTCATTTCCGAAACTGGTTAACTTGCAGGTTTCACATTTTATTACTTCCGACAAAATACACCTTGTTATGCCCGCTCTTTTGTCCCGACGACTTTCAAGTTGTGGAATTCCTTGCCTGCACATGTTTTTCCTTCTCCCCCGAACCTCCAAACCTTCAAGTCCAGAATGAACAAGTTGCCTCTTTCCTCCTTGTCGACACCCACAGTACGATAGTATTTAGGCTGTAAGCCCTCTTGGTGTGTTGTTGAAATAAAAAAAATAAAAAAACACACAGAACAACAATACATGAACCACTAAGCTACGTATAAGTCCAAATCAAATAAACTGAAATATGATAAGTGGGGAGCGTATATGGAGAATAGGTACAATAGGTGGTTTCATGCAGAGCCCACTGGGAATGTAGCTAAAAAATCTTAAATTTGTGGTTTCACCATGAAACCACTAGGAAATAAAGTGTTAAGAAACTTCGCTACCATAACGCATTTGCTTTGTTAGAAAATTTTTGCATAATTGGCAGGCAAGTTTCAATTTCACAACATTTTTTTTTTTGGTTTCTGTGGTAATAATTCACAACTTGCTTATGATAAATGACATTGTTTCTGATAAATGACATTGATTTCCGTATATTTAACAAAATTACTAGCTAACGTTTCCTTTGCTTGCGCGATCAGTTAAGCCACTCATTGGTCTAAACGCACAAACATTTATTTCATTCAAGAAATAAAACCGCATTGTACAATTACTGTATCTAAATGAGTCACATTAAGACGCTAACAGCATATCCATTTTAATTGCATTGTTTCATTCCGAGACATGCGTGGCTAGCGCGGGTGTTTTGATTAAGATTTGTTATGATGAGAGCGCGAGCCGTCACGGATATCTGACGGCACGTGCCGCACGTGACTGAACCACCCTCAACATCACATGTGCTTTACCCGACAACGCCTCCACCTCAGTTTCATAGTTGAAAATGTCATTAAAGTGCACATGTTGATTATTACATTTCGTCTATTAGAAGTAGTTCCTATCTTCTACTATATAAACCGCGATTTAACTTTACAGTTAAGACATTAAGCTTTTTTAAACAATATTTATTCAACTATTACACAACTGGTATATAAAATACAAAAATAAAAATATAAGATATCAACATAAGTGTGATGCTAATAAAATACAATACTGCAGCACGCGATGTGGGAAGTACTAAGATAGGAACAAGAATGAACGCCCCGCTGAAGGCGAGTCGTCTATTTATAATGTTTACCTCGGGAGTAGCTTTAGAGGTGACTTCTACTCTGCTGACTCAGCTTCTCACGCTTTACGGCGTAGTTTCCCAAGGTGCCTTCTGGTCCGCTGACTCTGGTGTCTGCATACTTGGGTTGCTACATTGTTGTAATAATGGCTCGTTGTTATGGGTCCATTTATCTCCTCCCCCCTTTGAGGAACGAAGCTACGGTTCGTTACGGATCTTCATGTGAAGTCCGGTCTCGATATTTTTTGGAGTTGTTTCCCTGGTCTTCTTCAATTTTTTCATTGTGAATTTCGTTATGGAAGCTATGATGGCTATGGCTACCGCTACATATAACAGGATGGTCCATATACTTAGGTGATGGATTGGTATGTTGATCTGGCCTGGTATATTCTTTTTAATTGATTGAAGATGATTTTGGATGTGATTAATATCGTGTAGCTGTGCGTTGTCTAATTTCAACTCTGTTAGTTCTTCGTGAATTTTGGGTTCCTCTTCCGCCGTGACTTCTTATTTTGGTAGACTAAATATTTGTTGACATTCCGATGTTGTTTGAGTATTTTTATAAATTCTGTTCCCTATCTGTAAATTACAATTTGGTTTAAGTGTTATTATTTTTGTTCCCTTAATTATATTGGTGTCTTCTTGTTCCTCGCAAATTACTTTGATTTCTGTTTCTTCTGGTGCTAGTATGATACAGTGACTGTTTCCATATTTTGATATTGTTGTTTTATTAATTTTGACTGTTTCTTGTTTACAATTATCTATAGGCTTCTAAAAGTTGATTAGTTTAATTTCGCATGGATTTTGGTCGCTGAGCGTTGTTGGATTATTGTTTTCGCAAAAATACAGTTGTTTTTTAAATTTTGACATTATTCGTTTTGGGTAAACATATTGTTTGCTTCTAAGGATGAGGTATTTTGTTCTTGGAATTATCATTGTGAATGTATAAAGATGTTTGGGTATTGGTAGAGTGTACAACTGGTAGTATGCATAATCTGACTCTACTACTACTAATGGTATTTCTAATTGAAAAATAATTTTGAAGTCAAATTGGGTCGTTTTTATTTTAAATATTTTTTCAGCAGTAGTTGTTCTTTTATTCAAATTAAATTGAAATTTTATTAAATATGTATTGTAAGCCTGTTTTATAGCCATTTGTACACATTCTCACGAGCGGGAAAGCCTTACTTTTGTTGATAATTTAAAGACAAGCAGAAAGAATAATTCAGCCCATATAAAATCATATATATATATATATATATATATATATATATATATATATATATATATATATATATATATATATATATATATATATATATATATGTATGTATGTATGTATGTATATAAACACGGATCTCCCCATTTTTTAAAGAAAATTCACTAAAAAAGAAAACTTGAATCACCAACGACTTATGGGCCACCCTGTAATTGTAGAAATATTTTTTAAGATGTAGCTCAAGACACCCTATAATGAATGTATACAATATTTTTTTTCGTATCGTGCATAACAATGGATATATTGAACTTTTTTTTACGAAAATTCGACAAAAAAGATATACCATCAACCGATAAACTCTATAGCCAACACTACTGCCAAATCATCAGAGAAAGGGTCTATTTGAAATGAATTTTCTGGGAATATTTTAGTAAAATGAAAGACAATGACGATTGAAACTAAGACTTCGGGCTTTGTAAAACATTCTTCATTGCCTAAATATTACCAATTTTGACGTTTAAAATCGCGACTTTGACGTTTTGAGGAAACCCCAAATTATTATTTTTTAATGCCTGTAACTTTTTTCTCCTTTCACCTACAGAGGTAACTTACCTATAATGATGTAAACGCGCGTATGAAATTTGGTTGCCCTTACTTTGTTAATTCCGGCGATATACATTTTTTCGATTTTTTTCGAAAGAAAACACAAAAATTTCCCGGAAAACCTTAGCGAATTTTCCTGGCTAACGAACTTATCAAAGCCACTTGCGAAAGGAATGTATTCACCAAGTTTTATCAAAATCGGTCCATAATTTTTTTTTAGTTATAGGTGTGACATATATATATATATATATATATATATATATATATATATATATATATATATATATATATATATGAGACATGCTTGGTTCTCGGGTTAAACCGCGTCCAGAATTTATGGAAACTCGACGTTTCGGCTCCTGTTTTGGAGCCATTTTCAAGAGGTAAAGGAAATATGTAAGGACACTCTAAGGCCTCAATCTGCCTACTCCTTAGAGTGGTGGACAAAGCTAGGTAAAGGAAATATGTAAGGACACTCTAAGGCCTCAATCTGCCTATTCATTAGAGCGGTGGATAAAGGTAGGTTGGGTTGTTGTAGCTCGATTACGGGGCCTCAATCTGCCTACTCCCCAAATCTCGCCGGAGATCGTCTGTGAGGTATCAGTGTGTTCAACCCTAGGCCTCAGAGAGATCTAAGGTCGAACATATACAAAACCGACCTCGGATTTGGGTTCCAGCGGTCCTAAATAGCGCTCATTTGAAGGAATTTTTTCAGAATTCAAAAGTCGGGATCTCCTCATTAGTTAATTTTTTTAATGAAAATTCGCTAAAATGCTTTCTCAAATTGTTAACCTATTATCCGAGTACCTCACCACGAACCGAAATTGATGAAATACCAAAAAAATGTAATTGGCAACATTTTTCAGACACCCAGTTTCTTTGATTTAACTTCTCACTACAAATCCATTGACACTGTTGTATCTGCAATAGGTTACAAATTGATCACAGGATTCGGATATTTCCGCAACTGTTTTTAAAAAGTAGCTTATGTCTTGAACAAAAACACTAAACTAGCGTCAGTTTTAAAGGCCTTTTGATACCAAAATTTTCCAAACAAAAAATATTCCATACAAAAATAAAATATGTTTCTAATTTAAGAAATGTTCGAGGTGCATAGCACCTTCTTCACGGCATTTCCTAGTTCGAATAATTTGTATTTCTCATAACATTCGGCAAGGTTGCAGGAATTATACTCATAAAAGCCTCTTGAAATAGGATTTCGTAATATTTCAATATTCCCAGGCGGTATGTTAAATACAGGATTTTTGACATAAATAACGAAATAATCGTTAATGTTCAGCTCAGGTGATCTCGCGGGCCAACGTTTGTTGTCATTAAGTAAATCACCTCGCACGTAAACATATAAGAATTTCATTCATCGATTTGTTAAAATTTTAAAGTCATGCCTTACTGATTTGAAAAGTAGCATTTTTTTTCAAATTATATAAAAAGTGGATACCTGCGTTAACGTGGGTACTATTAAGACCTTGCTGGGCATTAATTAGACTCTTTAAAAGCTTCTTGTGCGATATATATCATGTCGTGTCACCAGGCTTGTTGGAGAGAGTAAGTATGGTATTACTAACAAATTACAACATATCTCAGTGGCATTAGAATTTCGTTCCCAACGCTTCTAAAAAATGTTAATTAATTCTGTATTGTTAATCGGATCATATCGTATATTTGAGCGACAGGAACATGATAACTTAATCGGTTCCTATTCAATTAATATAGAGCGCCAACATGATTGCAAATTAATTACAAATGTTGAGCCAAATTAAGTTATGCTTGTTAAAGTTTGACAAGTGATAAATTGGAACTGTTAGTTAAATTTGATAAGTGACCACTGGAGTTGTTGGATCCAGTTGTGAGGAACGAGTTCTGGTTCAGAGTTCGTAATTAGGACATTAAATAGCGTCACGTGGAAAATCGTTTAATTAAATTAAACCTGAATCAGTCTTGTTCTACAATGGAGTTTGAATAATTCAGATGCTGTCGCTCTAAATTGTATTATGAAAGGAACTTTCTATTCATACTCAATAAACTGAGCTCGTATTGTAATTCTGTCTCCCTTGACCACAGTTTACATTTTGTTCGGAGACCTGTTTGGAAATTGCTTTACATTTTAACGAAAATACAGATGTAGAGACTTCTTCTAACCAAAAGTTAGTATCATCCAAATTTACATAATAAAAGCTTTTATTTTATCTTGTTTAAATATATAAACCTCATCATCGTTGTCATCACAGTCTAATGGCGATGTCACTTTAACATAACAACCATGACTGTCTCCAGTAGTACCTTTCTTCTTCTATTGTAGTTTCCACACTTGATCAATGGAGAGGTTTTTGTAAAGTTTTCCTTTTGACCTCCTGGTCCCATTTTTAAAAGTTTGCGTCCTTTAACTAATGTTGTCAGAAAATTATTGTGTCTTAGGAAATGTCCAACAAAGTATGCTTCCTCCTCTCAATATCTTTAAGTAAGTATATGTCCCCTGTCTCCTCTTGTAGCGCACTTTTATTCGTCTTTCTATCGATATGCCTTGTCTTTGTGTCATGTTCCCCATGCTGGACTGAATAGACTACTTATTTAAAAAAATATACAGGCTGGTCACAAAAATCGAAATTTATAATTTTTTTGGGTCTAAGGATGATATCACAATCCCTACGCCACTGGGCGTTTTATTTTTTGAAAATAATATTAAATTGAGTCTTCTAGTGACCTTTATTACACCTGCAGATTTCAAGTTTTTATTCGGAACCATTTCAGAATTATCATAGAATTTCTAATTTTTCTTAAGAATTTTCCAGGGCCGTATCTCTGTAAATAGATTGAACTGATCAAAAGTGCGTTAAGAAAAGTTTCATATTTTTTCATGCTTATTACCGTGATGCACTTTGCGACATACAATTATGGACCACCCTGGATATATATATATATATATATATATATATATATATATATATATATATATATATATTATGTGTAATATTTTGTACAATTTTTAAGATATATGCATGTGTCCTTGTTTGTCTTCTATAAGAAACACAGAAAATACACATAACAGGACATAAAAATATACCACTGGATAGACTACTACACATAATGAATGCACCACATGTAAATACTATAAGAGGCGATATACATAACAAAGAAACTTATATAAATATATAAAAAAAATTGTTTCGGTAAAATAAATACTATTATAGAAGATATATATATATATATATATATATATATATATATATATATATATATATATATATATATATATATATATATATATATATATATATATATATATATATATATATAAATGTCAATTTTCACCAAATTATCCCCTATTCATCTCCTACCTTCTGGGCCGATTTTACCTAAAAACAATCCAAAACATTCGTTTGTCAGGTGCTAACTGTATACCAAATTAGAAAACAATATCTCGATTTGTTCTAAAGTTATCGTGGCTACAAACAGACAGTGCACGTTCCGCCTTTCGGAGGGGGAGTAAAGCCGTCGGTCCCGTGTCCATGCGTTGGGCACGTTAAAAATCACTACCCTCCTTACAGAAAGGCAGGGGCTCGGCAAAATTTCTAGGATAGTGAGGTGAAACTGCTCCCTGGCGTCGGTGATTGGCCATAGTCGCGGAAATAGGCCGACGTTAAAGAAACAAAACACACACACACAAACAGACAGACATATAAACCGACATAACAGCAGACAAAAAAGTTTTCGTTCCCAAATCATGTTTTCTATATGTTTTAACACTTTTTATGACGCCTAAGCGAAAAAAAATTTCTTACAATTTTTTTGCCGGTGCAATACTTCCACACGTATTGACGATGAGAAAGTAATTTACGTATATTTATTCATCATCCCTTTTAAAGTTTTCAAAAAAATCGCAATTAGTCTATTCCCCATTATTTATTTATTTACTAAAACGCCCAACAGCAACAATTTCCTTTTACACGATACACAATATCATCCAAATATCAATACACAATAATCTATACAAACGTTAAATACATAATCATTTGTGAGAAACAACAGCATAATTTACTAAAAATATAACATTAAAAAATACAAAATCTAACAACTGTTTTTTTTTTTACAAAATATGAGATAATATAGTGTTTACTTTTAAAGAACCCAAAAATTGTGTATGTGATACAAAAGACAGGATATGATTTATAGACTCCGCGTTTATGTTTTGGCAAATCCTATGAAAGTTCGTTAAAATAAAGTACCTTCATTAACTTGAACCTAGCCTGAGGACAAAATAAACAAAACGAATGAGCAGTTTGCCGAGGCACGAGGAAGTTAATATGGGATAAAATGTTTGGAGAATCCACCCTGTTATGTAACAGGCTGTATAAGAATTTCGGTGGCAGAGTTACTCTACGATCAAATAATTACATCTCATAAAAGTACAATAGCAAGTTTTGTTGCTCGACTCCACTAGGCGGGTACGAACCAGCAACTCAGAGATGTTCAATACTAAGAACATTCCGATCAGACCACGCATACACCCTGCCAATGTCTGCCTGAAGGACAGAACAGCCCTGAATAGAATGTCGATGTATACAATTTAAGGTCAACAGCCAACAGGAGCCAACAACACCGAAGATCATGGGGCAGGTCGTTGATAATTATTAGAAACACAAGAGGCCCCAGATTTGTCCCCTGAGGTACACCCGAGGTGGTAGTATACTCATCGCAACAACGCCCCCCATACAGAACATATGTCTTTCTGCTGGGCAGATATCACCCAAAAAGTTGAACAGTTGAGAGAAACAGCTCAGTATAGCCAACTTGGACAAAGTGATATTATGGCTGGCCGTATCAAAAGCCTTTGAGAAATCGGTATAAATCACATCCACCTGCCCCTTTTTATCAAGAATATCCAAGATGTATTGTGTAATCTCCAGAAGGTTAGTACAAGTGGGGCTCTTCGGTATGAACGTATACACAGTCCCGTACTAAGAAATCCGAAATATCATCAGTGCCTGATTAACGTTTCGGCTTGATTTTCTTAATTGCACTAAGGACCATCGCATTCGTGGCCTTTCGAAAATCTATGATTGGATTGTTACCCCCAAGGTCAGATATTATATCAATACAATTGTTTGTCTCACTTGCAAAGGATTTCTGAAAAAGTCTGCGAATGCATTGACCATAGAAAGTGGCTCAATCAGGGTGTAGCCCTCGTCTGACAACGAAGTTTGAGGTATTAAATGATTTCTCTTGAGATTAATCAGCTTCCAGAAACTAGAAGGATTAGACTAGATATTCTGCTCAACCTGTTGGGAGAAATATTTTTCTTTCGCTTCTGAAGCTACTTTGATGGCACGTCAGAGCTGCTGAAATTTTTAAAAATTTCGGGACGCAGCAAGTGCGTTATGGTAGTGAATTTTCATAAGAATAATATATTAGTAGCCTTATATTAAAAGTTATCAAAAATTATTTTATTTAATTGGGAACAGTAAAACCTAAGGTAAAGAAGGGCAAGCAAAAACATGATCTCTATCATAAATATTTATACAGTAATTTGGATACAAAACTCAATAAGTACACTTGGAGAACCCAAATCACCACAACACATATTTTTAAAGACCTGACGATCGTTTTACTAACAAAGTTAGCGTCATCAGAGCATGAAAAATTCTAAGTACTTACTTCTAACATCACCTTTTATACTGAATCTTAGGAAAAGAACGATACCGTTTTTATTTTATATTTTATTTACTTCCCTTATCACTTTATCTGGCAGGTTTCGGTATGTTTATCTGCATCAAGGACAGAGCGCAGACAGACGACTACAAACCAGTGGTGGAGCTCGGTTTATTGTGCTGAAATTAAATTAGGTGTTGAATGTGTGGGGGTGGAATATCGGTGACAAAAATTTCGACTTTTTTTTTTGCTAAAACGGGGTGAAAAGTCTCAAACCATATAGAAAACTTGATTCTGGAACGAAAGTTTTTTGTCTGTCGGTCGATCGGTCTGTCGGCCTGTACGTCTGTCTGTTAGTAGGTGCAATAACTGTTGAACGAATTGATGTATTATCTTCAAATCCAGTTAGCACACGACAAAGGAACGCTTCGAATTGTTTTTAGGTAAGATCGCTCCAGAGGTCAGGGGATAAATGAGGTGTGATTTATTGAAAATTTGCATTTTTTTAGTTAAAACTCGAGTCAGATAACGTTTGAGAAGTTTAGGACTGCAGGAATATGGATATTTTCTTTGTTGTCAACTCATGGACCCCAAATTCATTTCATGAGAATGTATTTCTTAGAAGAGTAGGTTATTAGAGCTATGTGGAAGTTATGAATCAATTTGCAGCACTATTTTTTTTTCGTTTTAGTACACCTAAATATTAAACGCTTGTTTTAAAAGAATTTTTAACTCTAATCCAAACTTTCCTGCTATAGCACATTTGTGTGTTTACTTACTACTGTATTAAAATAGTTCATTATAATTGTTTGATATTTATAAAAGTTATTTGCCAACGCCCTGTACTTTTATAATGTTAAATAGATTTATCCTTTCAAATTTCAGTTACTGAAACAACGATTTGCGAAAATCGAAGAGTGTAACAAATAAATTATATCAAAAGACAATAAAACGCATTTTTTTGTAACTCACGCTGTACCTAGTGATAGTTTCGAAACTATGTATCCGAGATAATGAAAATTGCGCTTCGAAAGCTGAAACTATGAAAATATTTTCACCGGTTTTCATTAAGCTAGTCAATAAACTGGAGTGAGGAAATTTCATATTAAATTTCTCGAACACACTTTAGGAGCACATTTTCAAGTATCACTTGAACTCGACGCAACAGTTAAAATACCTGAAAATCTGCGGTAAACCAGAGTAATCTCTCTCAGACTGCACATTACATGCATTCGAATGCGGTAATTGGCGAGAGAACCCTTGAAACGTTTGGCTTCGGGCTGGGTTTCAGCAGAGGGAGAACAGCAGCTCCTAATTAATAATATTCTGGTCGGGTAGAGCCAGTGATAGGGTAAGTCGCGCTTATTAAAAACGGCATGCATATTGCATACGTCAGTGCTGCGGGAAGCGGCAGCTATCGCCAATCTGGTGCCTGCTTTATGAATGCACCACTCCGGGCTTAATCAAATAAATGTGTGGATTCAGAAACAACGGTTTAGCCACAACAAAAGGAAGATACATGGGCGGTTGCTGTGTGTTAGTTTTGCCGGTCAAAACGAAATGCATTTAGATTGTTAAAATCTGCGATGTGAAAATTAATATGTTTTCAACTAAACCCTAGAAATTAACACATAAATTATATGTATCTCATCTGATTTGCAAGAAGTTTATTAAAACTTGTACTGACAAGATTTCAAAAGTCATCAATTTATACTTACTTTTAAAATCTTACTAGACAGAATACCCGACAGATTTTTTAGAGTACCCTGTTTAGCATGCACACTACAGGAGAGAAGACAAAAAAATGTCATTTAAGATATCTCGGTAAATGAATCTCGTAAAAGGTACCGCGTTAAAGGTATCTCGATACAGATACAGATATGCCACTACCTCTAAAAATTCATTATTTATTATTTTACAAAATGCAGCAGGTAGTCTGTACTTAAATTTTTGGCTTGGTTCCGCAGATAGGTGGCGGCACGTTCACCACTCACTTAGTGTTGGAAGGCTGGCTACCATAGCCGTATTAATTTATAGGTGTATTTTCGCAGCAATTAGTATGCCGTACTGACGAGCTCTAATTAGAGCGAAACCGGTCTACGGTTCTAATTGTTGTGCGAATGCATATAGCCTTACATACTTTGTCCCTATATTAAGGTAGAAATGGGCCAGGGCTGATAATTTACTAAAATTGTTAGTTGGTTGTATACCGTCTCTATTATTTAGCACTTGGTGTTAGTTGGAGCTGGCGTGACAACATACTACTTGGTTCCGCAAGTAGGTGGCGGCACGTTCACCACTCAGTGTTGGAAGGCTGGCTACCATAGCCGTATTACTTTATATGTGTATTTTCGCAGCAATTAGTAATTTTTGTGAGAATGCATCTAGCCTTACATACTTTGTCCCTATATTAAGGTAGAAATGGGCCAGGGCTGACAATTTACTAAAATTGTTAGTTGGTTGTATACCGTCTCTATTATTTAGCACTTAGTGTTATTTGGAGCTGGCGTGACAACATACTACTTGGTTTCGCAACTAGGTGGCGGCACGTTCACCACTCAGTGTTGGAAGGCTGGCTATTTATAGGTGTATTGACGACCTCTAATTAGAGCGAAACCGGTCTACGGTTCTAATTGTTGTGAGAATGCATCTAGCCTTACATCATGATTTATATTATAATGTTGTTGACGAGAGAAAACTTGTTAAATTCCGTTGGCGGTAGCGGTCCTAATCTATAAAGAAGGAAAAATTCCTCACTATTTACATATTATTTAAAATAGCTTTGGAGAGAAAAAAGATATCAATGTCGGGTTTTCACTAGCTTCTTGCTAATTTAGTCTACTTTTATAAGGTGTGGTCCAACTTACATGTTTCCATTTGACATTTTCACGAAAAAACACGATTGGTCAAAAAATTAACCAGTCAACTAGTTTGGCTGCGGCAAAATGCCATTCGCACAAGTGACCATGTTTTATCTTTATCTCCACCATTATTAATATTTTTTTACCCTAAACTCCAAGTCAGAAGTCAGTTTACATCATACCTAATTTTCTTTTTATTAGCCAAAATATTACTTACATTCTTTACGTTAATTTTATACCTTACTCAATTTAATTATTTTTTTCTGTTAGTTGTTTTGTTTTCTCTATTTTTATTATTTTATTTTTTTATTATTTTTTATTATCATATTTTTTGTATATGTATGTAATAGGTGCAAATAGTCTTATACCTTCATCTTCATTTCTTTGAGCTTTGCCACAAGAATTTGTTATACTGTTTTATTACTTCCACATCGTCAATATGTGTGGAAGTAAGTCATCGGCGACAAAAATTTAAAAAAAAATGTTTCGCCGTAACGTCGAAAAAGGTACCAAAACATATAGAAAACATGATTTGGGAACGATTTTTTGTGTGTCGGTCTGTATGTCTGTCTGTTTGTAGACACCATAACTTTAGAACGAATCGAGATATCGTCTTCAAACTTAGTACACAGTTAGCAACCGACAAACGAACGGTTTGAATTTTTTTGCTCAAACGGCGTAAAATGCATTTAAATACTTATTAATAACACTTTTATTCTTTACACAACCCAATAATAAATGCTCGGCGTCCCGGAACTGGCCACACTCACAAAAAGAATCTTGAAATGTCGCTATTGGTCTAAAGAAAATCCACACTGGATGAGAAAAGAACACACGTAGTACCCTGAAAAGGTTAATGTTTGGGTAGAAACAGTTGGAAATCATGTCACTTGTCCCTTTTTCATTCATACAAAATAATGCCGTACCAACTTTGGCAAACTGATATCCTGATCAAGCAAACCAACAACTTCCAGCGAATGTGATGTGTTTCCAGCAGGATGGAGCAATAGCACATTACGAAATCAATATCTAGCAGGACCTCGACTTAATATTTTCAAATCGGTGGATAGAGAGGCTAGGATCGTTAGAATGGCCAACACGATTTTCGATATTACGTCATTAGACTCAGGCTACATGTGAAATGTATGGTATACAAAACTAAATCACGCGATTTAACTGACTTAAGAAGATTAACGATTGCGGTTAGGTCGGTCACGCGTCAGGTGTTGATTAATGTTAGAAGAGATTTTTATTTACAATTAAGATGCTGCCAAGACTCTAGGCATGCATTTTGAATATCTCCTACATTAAAAGTGATGTGTTTTTTAATTTATTTTTTCTCATTATCAAGAATTAGACGCGATTAGTTATTAATTTTTTGGCGTTTTGTAGCGAAGCTCGTTAATCAGACCAATTTCTTTTTTCTGCTGGTAATTTTTGTAATAAATTTTAAAACGATAACGTTTTTGAATAAAGAATAAAGAGTATATCAAATGAGGTATCTCAAGCCTCTACTTCCTGTTTAAAAGTGTGGGGGTTGGAACTGTAACTGGCGGTTGAATGTAGGGGTGAAGTTTCCACCTTGCAGGATGTCGTTTTTTAATCTAAAATTGACGTGTTTCTGGATTTTTTTTAATGTGCACAATAACTGAGGAACTGAATTCATGTGCAAATCCAGTGACTTGAAAAAACCATCTTTAATGTAGAAAAAAACACTTCTGAGATGTCCGTGTAATTGTGCATCTTTTGTGCAATTTAAACAATTTTGTATCGATTTAGAGATCTCAAAGATATCGACAATCAAAATCTTTCACCCTGTATAGTTATCAACCATTGTCCTTATTATCTCAAGAACCCAATCTGAAACACTATGCCTGACTTAAATATTCTGATCGTACGATCTGTAATGTGCATTTTTGATGTTTTATCGAGGTAACATGAGTATCGAAGATGCAAGTCAGGTCAATAATGTGTTATATGCAATTATTCCTAAGAATCACATTTAAAACAGAGTCAATAATAGCTAAAAGTGATATAAGATGGTTGATAAATGATATAATCCACATATTACATGAAATATGAGTACAAATATGTCATCATAACCAACAGAAATGATATTCATCTGCGGAGACGTGTCGGATCCATCTTGTAGACGAGACCTAGAACTGAAGCGACAGGAACATGCGGGACGGTCCTAATAAAGAATCCTGTCAAAAAGATAACTCACACTCCATCAGGCGAACACCAGCTCAGCGGGTCCGAAATCCCGATCTCGACTTGCTTCAGATTCCACAAAAACCCTTCTAAAAACTCGCATTATGAGAGACATGGCCCGGACACGAAACGTATTGGGAGCTAAAGTGGGATAACCGCTCTGAACTCTTGAAATGCGAGCCTGCAAATTTAACCAATTTAAACTTAAGTGGATTTATCGCCGACTGAACTCTTGAATATGTCAAACACTTCGAGCATTCTTGTGGGGAAATTGATAGCAGCGTGTGAACGAATGTAAAGGCTTTATTGATATCGAATTGATTAAGGTGTCCAATAAGATGTCAACACCAACTTTTTAAGATGTCACACGCACTAACAGAAATAATAAGAATATTAGAAGAGAACACTTTTCACGCAATGGTAGACCTCACACTGTAATTGGTAACGAATTCTTTGGCGTTAACTGAATTCTTATGTATATGTTTTTAGCGATATACTAAATTGTTTGGACAAACCGGGAGGTGATAGAATTCAAGAAATTAAGGTGGTTAAGTCCTATCAAAAACATTCGAAAAGCGCTTCGTTACCGCGATACAGGGCGTTAAAATTTACACACAAAAAAAAAAGGTTTTAATTCATAGATTAAAAATTGTTTCTACGCATTTCTTCAATCTTGTGTCCAAGACTGTAGTAAATATCGCTCATTAGTTGGAGTTATCGATCGTAAATTATTACATACATATAAATTATTACAATCTCAGTCAAGAAAACCGTCAAGCATTTAACGACGCAAGAAACCGCTATGTCCGCATTTTTGCTGAGGCAAAAAACTCGTTTAATAACCACATCAAAAACAAAGTCTTCTCAAGTTCCAACGGCAGCAAACCCTTCTGGACTCTTGCTAAACCTATTGGGAATAATTTCTGCAAGAGCACGTTCCCACCTCTTGTTTCAGGGAATGAAATTGTTTCTACCGCCCTGCGCAAGGTTGAACTTTTTGCCTCGTTGTTCGCCGGCAATTCTACTCTCAACCCACCTCCAAATGTTCAACCACCAACAGTCCCCAATGGCGCGCATAAAATGACGGATATTATTTTCAAGACTAAAAAGATACTTCTCTTAATACCAGGAAAGCTCCTGGCCTTGAAGAGATCCCAGCAATTGTTCTCAAAAAATGCGCACCAGAACTTGCCCCTGTCCTGACTTGTCTATTTCAGACATCTTACAATAGAGGCATATTCCCTAGTAACTGGAAAACTGCCAGAGTACAACCCGTCCCCAATAAAGGATCCAAAGCGCTTCCTAGCAACTACAGGCTTATTTCTCTCATTTCAGTCGTCTCTAAAGTGATGGAAAAGTATGTAAACGCCGAATTTTTAAAATTTCTTGAAAAACAAAGTCTAATCCACGACAGGCAGTATGGATTCCGTCAGCGCAGATCAACTGCCGACCTCCTTTCCTTTGTCACCTATTCTTGGAACAAGTCTATGGAACTACACGGTGAATCCCAGATTGGCGCTCTAGACATATCCAAAGCATTCGACGAGGTCTGGCCCGCAGCGTTGCTTAATAAACTTTCGGTCTATGGCCTACCACCAAAACTCTGTACCTGGACAGCAAATTTCCTCTCCAACCGAAGCATTTCTGTTGTCGTGGATGGCCATTCCTCTAAACTGTATCCAATTAATGCAGGAGTCCCTCAAGGTTCAGCTTTAGTCCCTACTTTGTTTCTTCTCCACATAAATGACCTCCTCTCTAGCACATCCAACCCAATTCACAGTTACGCGGACCACAGCACCCTCCACTCAAATTTACAATATTCTAAGTCTCTTTAGCCCAATTAGACGAGGATCGCAGACGCACGGACGGTTCTGTCTCTGTGGATCTCCAAAAAATATTGGACTGGGGAAGTAGACATCTTGTACAATTCAACTCCAACAAATCTCAGTCTTGCCTTCTATCCCATAAAAGATACACCAGCCCTAGACCCATCACAATGAACAACCAAGTTATTCCAAGAAATGAGTGCTTTTCACTTGCTGGCATTTCTGTGGATCGAAATCGCAATTGGCACCAACATGTCACATAGGTTGCAGAAGCGGCTGTTAAGAAATTAGGTTTCCTCTTCCGGGCTCGCAAATACTTTTCACCAGCTAATCTCTATACCTTATATACTTCACAAATAAGGCCAAACCTCGAATACTGCTCCCACATCTGGGGTGCCGCTGTCGCTTCTACGCTCGCTATCCTAGACTCCATTTACAAGAGAGCTATACGTCTCATCGGTGACCCTACCCTCACCCAAAGGCTGCCATCCTTGCCCACCGACGTGCCATTGGTGACCTCTCTATCTTTTATAGATATCTGCACGGGAACTGCTCAGAGGAGCTTTCTTCCATAGTTCCTCCACCTGCTGCCCCCAACAGATCTACCAGGGGAACATAACGAATGCACTCTTTTACTGTCCAGGTCACCAGACATAGAACATCTTGTTATGCCCGCTCTTTTGTCCCGAGGACTTTCAACTTTTTTTCTAACTTACGGATCTGAATTTGAGCATGTAGGGTAAGTTTGATTATAGAAACGAGCGTGCCAAAGTTGGTTGTCATAGCGTTGTTATTTTAGGAGATACAAAAATTTTCCGAAAGAAAACCCAAAATTTTCCCGGAAAGATTTGTCCGATTTCCCTGGCTAACGCACTTCTCCAAGCCACTTACAAAAGGAAGGCACCTACCGAATTTCATCAAAATCGGTCTACATATCTCTTCATTAGTCAATTTTACGTTTCACGAAAAATTCGCTCAAAATACTGACACGCGTCAATTCTACATTAAAAGTGACATATGCAACGTGATGTGATAGTTACAACCCCCAAATTTTCAAATAACAAGTGGGGTCTTCTGACACCTCATTTAAAAGATCTTTTCATTTCCTATTCAAAAATGCTTTGGTTTTAAAATTCATTGCAATAGTTAACAGAAGAAAAAAGGAATTTATCTTATTGACGAACTTAGCTACACGCTTAAAAATTAATAGCCATTATTGATAATGAGAAGGGAAGCAAAAAAAATGTAGCCTCTTTTTTGGACGGTATCATTTAAAAAGAAGATATAAAAATCTATCAACATTCTTGGCAATGTTAGTTTTGTTTAAAACATCTTAGCAACTTGAGGTGTGATTGCAACCGCATGACGGTAGTTGTCAGTAGTTAACATCAATTAATAAAGATGGTTTATGTTACAGAAGTGCATAAAATAACAATTCTGTAGATGATTGGTTACGGAGATAAAACACGATCACAGATCGAAATTGCTCACATATTTTAAGAAACAATTCCAGATTTGCTGCCTATATCCCAAGGTACAAGTATTAAAATTAAAAACCTATTTCGCCAGCTTGAACATGTAAAGCAGGTACAAAGCAAACCTTATAATGCACTGAGTAATGATACCAAATTGGATGTGACATTTGAGTTTGGGGAAAACCCACATACTTCGAGTCGACAAGCAGCCACAACATTGTATCTTAACTATTCATCGATTATTCGAATATTAAAAGAAAATAAAACGCATCCCTAATAAATTGATATAAACTCAGGAACTCATGGAAGACGATGTTGATAGAAGAACAAATTATGGAAATGTTAGATAACAATGTTATCCAACTAAAACATGTTTTGTATTCTGATAAGTGCAGTTTTACACTTCACGACCGTGCAATCGTCAAAATTTTCACTACTGGTTTAAAGAAAATCTACACTGGATGAGAGAAGAACATATGCAATACCCTGAAAAAGTTAATGTTTGAAAACCATGCCATTAGTCTCTTTTTTATTAGTTTCAATTTGAATGGACCTAATTATTTAGCACTGCCCCAAAATAATGTCGTGCCAACTTTGGCAAACTTTAATCGTCATCGAGTAAACCCACAAGTTGCAGAGAAGGTGATATGGTTCCAGCAGGATTGAGCACCAGCACCTTACCAAATCAATGTCCGGCAGTACCTTGACTTAATGTTTTCACAGTGGTGGATAGAGACGAGGATCGTTAGAATGGCCAGCACCATCACCCAATATTACGCTATTAGACTTTTTTTATAGGGATATTCGAAAAGTATGATACACAAAACTGAACCATGCTGCCTTGATAATAAAAACAACGATTGCGATTAGGTCGGTCACGCCTCAGGTGTTGATTAACGAGAAGACATTTTTATTTACTTTTGGGATGCTGCCAACATGTTCCATTGATTTTGAACATCTCCTACATTAAGATTGATGTATTTTTTTTTATCATTATCAATGGAACGCGATTTTAAACAACAACAAGCAAAGACGGGTTTTCGACAATAAACGTTGCAAGAAGTGTGCTTAACATAGTCTTACATTTCTGTTTTAATAGCTGTTGTTCTTGATTTGACTAAAATATTTGCAGACAATTCATTTGAAATAGACCCTTTCTAAGATTTTATAGCCTCAGTTTGAATTATAAAGTTTTTTATATTTTTTGTTTAACAAAATAAATTTGGAACCATTCCCCTCATTTTTCAAAAAATGGATAAACGGACAAACTATGTATATACAACTGGTAGTAATGGTGCAGATGCAGCAAGTGCGTAATGGTAGCGCATTTTCACAAACTTTTACCAAATTTTAGTAAACTAATTTTCTCTCAATCAATAGAATCCATGTTTGGTATGTAACAAAAACTTTTTAAATGAAACATGCGGAGGGAATTTCATTTAACCAAATTTATTGTTTTTGGAGATACAATACAAAATTCACTAATAGAGATGTATCGATGGTGAGACTTTGCAAACATGTTTTCAAATGAGCGCGAACTAGGACCCCTAGAACCCATATCCGGGAACAGTTTCAATTTTTATATGTATATATATATATATATATATATATATATATATATATATATATATATATATATATATATATATATATATACATATATATATATATATATATATATATATATATATATATATATATATATAAGGAGAATGGGTTAAGGGCAAAGCCGCAAGGAGACAACCGCATACACGTGTTTCAAGCTTATTAGTCATCATCAGTACGGTATAGCCAGGTGAAGATGAGAACACTCTGGATGAAGATTCAAAAATACACGGAGTCACAACAGGCAACCATATATATATATATATATATATATATATTATATATATATATATATATATATATATATATATATATATATATATATCCAGCCGAACAACCGATAATTAAAAAAACATTAACCGATTTGGATGAAACTCGGCAAGTACCTTTTTTTTACTGGTCGCTTGGATAAGTTCGTTAGCCAGCAAAATCGGACAAGGTTTTCGTGGAAAATGTTGAGTTTTATTACGAAAAAAAGTTTTTTTTCAGAAAATTACAAAGGTATTTTAATGAAAATGGTGGATATGTTGCCTTGGAAAGGACCTTACTACGTACCAAAATTCAACTTTCTAAGTTTATAGAAAATTGAGATATTCGAATTTGAAGCATTTAATGAAAATTCACTACCATAACGCACTTGCTGCGTCCCGAACTTTTTTATTATTATAAAGATAAAGTGGTGGAGCATAGGGATATGCTCTAGTAAATTTTAAACGTATCATTTCGTAAATACACTGCTAAATCCTAAGCTAGTAAATATAGAGTTCTGTTTGTGAGAGGCGTACTAGTAGTCGATACCGAAGTTGCTTTTCTACTTCATGTTAACAAACATAAACCGTAGTGGGTTTAAGCTTTATTATGGAGTTATTCGCTATAACATTTTAAAAATATGTGCGCAATTTCAGAATGCAGCGCACACTACATGCGAATTGGTAATTCATGGTAAAGGGTTTTCTAAGAAACCGCTAGTCAACCGTAAAATAGGGATTTTATATTGAAAAATTATTGTGCTGTAAAACTGAATCGGCTTAGTAAATTCCGAAACTCTGTACATTAATTCAGTTTTACCGTTAAAGACGTGAAAGGCTTGAGCCCATTTCCGCAGAATAAATTCGCGCATGGTGATTTTTAGACTTTCAAAAAATTTCTTTCAACGACACAAATAGAGGCCGTGTGCCTCATATCCAGGATCGGTTTTTCTTTTTATGTACTTATACATATACATTCACAAACTGGATGGGAATGTATTGCTATCTCTGTTATTATTAGAGATAGGGAGACGGTTAAATTAGCAATGTTTTGTAGAATTTGATGCTCGTTCCAAATATGACTTGGATTTTGCCCTGCCTCTTTTCGTTTTCGGGTTATTTTGAAGAAAAAAAACTTGTCGATTTCTTTTTTCTTCAATATCTAAGTAGGCGTTGATCTGACATGTCTCAGACTTGCACATTATCAGGGCACTTTTTACAGAGTAATCTTTTTGTGCTATTCTCAACTTTGGATTGCCATTTGTTTTTTAGCTACAAGTATTAACGTTTGTTTTTATTATGGCAGCCATATTAGATTTTTTGCAGCCAATTTTGAAAAAAACCGTTTTGAGGATAGTAGGCTATGAAATCCAAAACCAGAAAACAAATGACAAAAAATAAGTGCTCAAAAAGCAGTAGGCCATGGAGTCTAATAATAGACTTCTACTTATAACATAACTTTCCGTAATGATTCACGATAAAAAAAATGAACTTTGAGCACACCAATGAATCGGCTCATTATTACAAATGATATTTTACATTACATTTTCCTAAAAAATTGTTATAATTTAATTAAATAAGTAAACCTAGTAAACAACTAAATTTAGTAACAGAACTCAATAAAAAGCAGATTAATGATTTACGAAGACGCATTTGAAAATTGTGTGATTTTTAAATGTAAGTCAACTGAAAAACAACAGAAGAAAGGTTGCTGTGGATATAACACTATCGCGACAATTAAGAATACTGTCATTCTTAATCATCTGAACAATTTGAGGTGTATTTAACAAGTTGCTTAAAATTTTGTACTAAATAGTTTGTTTCCTGTTTATTTTAAATATCATTCAACAATATGTTTAGTAATAAAGAATATTTTGACATGTTGGAATGTTATATTCGTTCTAACCGAAATACAGAGGCAGCTGCAAATTCATATTAAAACAACTACCCAGAAAGACTACAACCAAACACCAAGATATTTCGCAGGATAGTGACCAATCTATTGAACGACGGTAGCTTCCACGCAAAGAAACTACCAATGCCTAGAAATAAAGAAATAAATAATGCCGTCTTACAGGTTTCAAACGAAAACCCTCCGCAATCTGTTCGGTTTTATGGTGAACAAATTGACGTTCCAAAAAGTACAGTACACCGTGTATTAAAACAAAGTTATTACCATCCATACAAACCTGCAATCGTACAAGGCTTAAATGTTGACGATTACCTTAAGCAACTTCGATTCTGGTATCAAGAATAATGTCAGCAAGATGAAAATTTTCATTTGAAAATAATATGGACTGATGAATCCAGATTTACAAACTGTGGTGTGTATAATCGCCATAATTGGCATTATTGGGCAAATGAAAATCCCCATCTGAAGGAAGAAATAATATTGCTAGTCATATTTGGTATTATGTTTGGTGCGGTTTATTAGGTAAAAAAACTGTTATTAGTGAATTTTCTTAGAAAAAATTCACTAATGAGGAGATCTCGACTTTTGAATTTTGAAAAAATTTCTTCAAATGAGCGCGATCTAGGTCCCCTAGAACCCATATCCGGGGTCAGTTTCAATTTTTATATGTTTATATATATATATATATATATATATATATATATATATATATATATATATATATATATATATATATATATATATATATATATATATATATGTATCACACCGATAACTCAAAAAATAATGGGCCGATTTTGATAAAATTTGGCATGTACCTTTCTTTTGTAAATGGCTTGGATAAGTTCGTTAGCTAGGAAAATCGGACGAGGTTTTCCGGGAAAATTTTGAGTTTTCATTCGAAAAAAATTCTTATCTCAAAAAATAATAAGCCGATTTTAATAAAATTTGGCATGTACCTTTCTTTTGTAAATGGCTTTGACAAGTTTGTTAGTCAAGGAAATCGGACGAGGTATTCCGGGAAAATTTTGAGTTTTCATTCGAAAAAAATTCTTATCTCAAAAAGTAATAAGCGGATTTTAATAAAATTTGGCATGTACCTTTCTTTTGTAAATGGCTTTGACAAGTTTGTTAGTCAAGAAAATCGGACGAGGTTTTCCGGGAAAATTTTGAGTTTTCATTCGAAAAAATTTTTTATTTCAAAGAATAATAGGCCGATTTTGATAAAATTTGGCAATTACCTTCCTTTTGTAAATGACTTTGACAAGTTCTTTAATCAAAAAAATCGGACGAGGTTTTCTGGAAAAATTTTGAGTTTTAATTTGAAAAAAAATGTTATCTTAAAAAATAAGAAATCTATGATAACCAAATTTGGTAGGTAGGTTTACGATATAAAAAGTAAACTATACACCAAAATTTAGGTTTCTATGTTACAAGAAAAAAAGTTATAATAAAATATTTTGTGCCAGATCATTTCTATGAAAATTCACTACCATAACGCACTTGCTGCGTCCAGACTTTTTTTTTATTTGTATATTAGACAGTTAAAATTTCATTGTTGGTCCGTTCTTTTTTGAAAATAATTTAACTGGGGAAAGGTTATCTTAATCTATTGAGAAATGATGTCTTACCAACAATTAGAAGAGTTCATGATAATTTAGACGATATTTGGTACCAACAAGACGGTTGTCCAGCTCACAATGCTAGGACCGTCAAAGAATTTTTGTACCAAAAATTTAATAATCGTGTCATTTGTAACAATGGGCAGGTTCATTGGTGTGCTCGAAGTCCTGATATAACACCCATGGATTTTTATTTTTTGGATACTCTGAAGAATGATGTGTATAAATTCGACCCGCCACAAGATATCAATAAATTACGAAACAGAATCACGGAAGCTATAAATCATATTAACCAAAACACCCTCACAAGAGTTTCCAGGCATGTTTGAAAAAGGTGTATAAAATACATTGAACAAAACGGTGGCCATATTGAACAATTTTCTATTTATTTTAGTGAATTTTCTTTAAAAAAAATCACTAATGAAGATATCCCGACTTTCGAATTTTGAAAAAATTCCTCCAAATGAGCACTAATTAGGCCCCCGAGAACACATATCCGGGGTCAGTTTCAATTTTTATATGTTATATATATATATATATATATATATATATATATATATATATATATATATATATATATATATATATATATATATATATATATATATATATATATGTGTGTGTGTGTGTATGTATGTATGTATGTATGTATCACACCGATAACTCAAAAAATAATGGGCCGATTTCGATGAAATTTGGTGAGTACCTTCCTTTTGCCAATGGCTTGGATAAGTTCGTTAGCCAGGGAAATCTGCTCAGTTGAAATAGATTAAACAATGATTTGTTTTAATTAGACAGACGGATTCCCCCTCTCGGTATCAGTTCTGAGCTGACCTTAAATGTATGGAATTTCGACCACGAAATTATAATGCATGTTTGCAAGAAAATAAATTCGGGACTCAGCAAGTGCGTTATGGTAGCGAATTTTTATTGAATGCCTCAAATTTGAATAGCTCAATTTGCTATTAACCTATAAGATTCCTTGGCCAGGAAACTAGTTTTTGCGGGAACATTTAAAGTTTATTTTTGTACATTTTCAAAGAGTAAAGTTATTTTGTTGAAATATGGTACATTGAATCTACTATATATGTTTTACTGGTAACCAAATTTGATGTCTGCTTTCTTTAAAAAAAACTCATATTTGCTATTTAAAACATTTTTATGAAAATTCACTATCATAACGCATTTGCTGCCTCCAAACTTTTATTATTTGTTGAGTTCCGTTTCTAATTGTGTTGTTTTGTGGAGTTGTGGAGTTTAAGTTTCTATTTGTTATTGCCGGGTTTCGTTATTAAACTGTTTCACTTAAAATTACCTAGCATAATTACCTAATTAAGTAGTGTAAATTTTTATTGTGCATCATTACGGAAAATTATGTTAAAAGTAGAAGTCTATTGTTAGGCTCCATGGCCTACTGCTTTTTGAACACTTTTTTAGTCATTTGTTTTCTGGTATTGGATTTCATAGTCTACTATCCTCAAAACGATTTTTCTCAAAATTGTCAGTGCAATTACAAGATTTTTCAGGCATGTTGTACATCATTGGAAAGCTCTTTGCACAGACTATGACATGAGCAAAAAATCTTATATATATATATATATATATATATATATATATATATATATATATATATATATATATATATATATATATATATATATATATATTTATTTATTTATTTATTTATTTACTACACACCCTACAGTCACAAGCATATATGTAGCAAATCTATCTAAATATTTGCTAAGACATCTAAATCTATCGACTTGTGTACGCCTTTTACATTATTTTACAGAAAACTAATACTTAAATAAAAACATATATAAAAACAAACTACCTTTATTTCTTAAAGTTCAACACTTCTACGGCTATAAGCATTAAGTTAATTTAAACTGACCAAGCCAAAAGTAAGCCAGTATCACAAAGTAAAGTATACAGTACATTGATCGCCTGGCTCTATAATACAAACATGGAACATTACATTCCCATCCGTACCGAAGCACATTTAGAAGTTAACGCAAAATGTTTCTCAGAGCAAAGGTAGGTTTCCCCATCACACCTCACCCGCAAACCACTAACATTTCACCCCTTATCAATAAGTCATCCATTCACTCATATAAATAAGACAAAAATAAAAAAAAGCAAATAAAAAGCAAATAAAAAGCAAAAAAAAACAAATAAATAACCAGTCATACTCACTCGCGTCCATATGCAACCCAGATCCATGTCCTCCAATGTATATATCCCAACACTCTCCCAGCCACATACTCAAACTCATACACAGGCATATACAGACCTCTACACACAAGCACTTTGCCAACTAGATACTCACGTGCGCGCTCACACATGCCCAATCTTAACAATCGCCAAGGATGTATCTTTTCTTTGTATTAGGTAATCTTTAGCCTTTTTTGGAACTTTTAATGTATCAGTCCTTTTAATTCTCCAGGTATTAAACTATAAAACTTTGGACCGTAGTACCACAAGGATCGCAGAGAAGCATTTTTGATTATTAATGGAACTGACAAGATATCAGTTACACGATTTTTCGTCGGATAACCAGCTGTCATTCTTGCCTGTTTTGTACTGTGTACATGCATATATTTTAGTGCTTTTAGCACAAATAGGCTTCTCAGGTCAAATATTTTTCTGTCACAGTTGTGCAGCAATTTAGTTGGCTATTGTACATCTTTTTATAAATAAAATATATTATAGTATGACATTTTGTGTGATCTGCAGGGAGGAAAAAGCATTCTCATAACATACACCCCAGGACAATATGCCATACAAAAATAACGACTCAACTAGTGTTCTATATAACATAAGTCGATATTTTTTTATTGAAAGTACACTCCCCAGTGAGTAGAATTTGTTGATTAAGTTTCTGATTCTTTTGTTAATATAATCATTATGACCATGCCACTTGAGCTGCTGGCACAGCAATAGTTCTTTATTATGCTGTGCTGCTGGTCAGCAACAGCACCAAGATACCTAATACTTTTTCTTTTTTCAATGGGTTTCATGCTCCCCATTAGATTTAAATCTCCAATATATATATATATATATATATATATATATATATATATATATATATATATATATATATATATATATATATATATATATATATATATATATATATATATATATATATATATGTTCTGGGACCCTTGCTGTTCAATCTGTTTATCAACGATATTTCGGTTGTTATCGAATTACCCCATCTTCTGTATGCGGATGATGTAAAAATCTTCTCATCCGTTGCTGGTCTCTGCGATTGTTCAGTGCTTGAGAGATGTTTGCGTAGAGTTCAACACTGGTGCTCCATTAACAACCTCCCACTGAATATTAAAAAATGTGTTGTAAAATCTTATACGCTCAACCGCCGTGTAATCGAGTTCCCATACTCCATAGATGGACAGCCTCTTTTAAGACCTGCAACCTTTAAAGACTTGGGTGTCGTCTTTGACTCGAAACTCTCATTCGTGGAGAACTGTGAACATGCTATTGCTAGGGCATCGAAGACACTCGGATTTCTTATTAGCAATTCCGGTTCGTTTCATAATGCAGACACCTTGAGGCTCCTGTTCTGTGCCTATGTGCGGCCGCATCTGGAATATGCCTGTGTGGTCTGGTCTCCTCTGTATGGCGTCCATATGGGGGCTCTTGAGGGTGTCCAACGGAGATTTGTAAAGTTCCTTGCATACAGAGCGGATCGGGTGTATCCCGCTACCGGTACACCACAGGCCGATTTACTGTCGAGGTTCTCATTGCAATCTCTGCAGGCTAGGCGTATTTACTCTGCTCTCTCCCTGATACATAATTTACTGCACAGTAGGATCGTCTGTCCTGAACTGTTGCGCACTCTGCTTTTTCACACCCCTAGAGTCAACTCTAGAAGACACGACTTCTTTTATCTACCGCCACCTAGGACCAATGTTAGGCTTAACTCACCGATTTACAGATCGTGCTCCATTTATAACAGCGTGCATCAGTCAATAGACATATTGTGTTGTGGTGAGTCTGAGATGAGACACGTTGCATCGCTGCTTGGTAATTAGTAGAACTTTACTATGTTAATTTTTATAGTGTATGATATGTATTGTATTCATACTCTTAATTTGGGATAATTCCCGTTGAGTGTTTGTAGTAAATATATATATATATATATATATATATATATATATATATATATATATATATATATATATATATATATATATATATATATATATATATATAGGGTGTTTGGAGATTCGCGTTCAGTTAGAACCTGTTTCAAGCTAATAAAAAAACTATGTTATTCCTATCACTCCTGGGCTCCGGATGCCAGGCAGGTGATTTCTGTTGCCTCCGTGTCGATTTTGGTTGTTGCTCTCGATTGGTGGTGGTAATAAAGATGGTATGGCCTCGACGGAATTGTCATGTTGCTCTCGAATGAAGCTACAAATGTGCACTGGTTGCCTGTTGTGACTCCGTGTGTTTTTGTTATTTCTTCCAGCGCCTTTCCATCTCCACCTGGCTATACTGCACTGATGAGAGCTAATAAACTTGAAACACGTGTATGCGGTTGTCTCCTTGCAGCGATGCCCTTAACCTTTCTCCTTGTATATAGTATACAATTGGCCGCGTTTTATATATATATATATATATATATATATATATATATATATATATATATATATATATATATATTGGTCTGTGTTACAAGTTAAAACAGATAAAGACAGACCAAGTAATGACATGATTGCAAGATTATTAAATAACTGTTCTAAGTATGGAATGTTTAAACAGATAATGGACAAAAGTAAGACACTAGTGGACAACGAAGAAACCGAAATAAATGGCATTTTTCAATGCATGTATTTTGTATATATATATATATATATATATATATATATATATATATATATATATATATATATATATATATATATATATATATATTCAACTTTTATCATTTCTTTAACATTGGAAAATATTTTGGTTAAAACACCCACCACAACACACTTGCTGCGTCATGACTTTTTATATTACAAAGTTCGTACTTTCCATTAAAGGTTTATTTGAGCATTTTCACATTTTAGACAGAAATTTAAGTATTTTTGGGAATTACTTTGATTTTAGCACGTTATACACTTCATTAACTTTTAATTAGTCTGCTTCATTCATTCATCTTAGAATCGACTGGGGGAAGTAAACATCGGTTTGGATTAATTAAACCTTATAAGTAATTTGCAGATGCGGAACACCGGATTATTGAGTATTCTGAAGGGAGAGTGAAAAGGCTTGCAATGTTGACAAACGTCGCGAGTGTACCCTTTGCTCCCGAGTTGTAACCCAGCTTCTAGTCATCCAATCAGCTTTTATTGTAGGTTTTAGGAAAATTATTTTACGCAAATGAAGTGTTTGATCTTGTGCTCAGTTGATAATATTTTCCTTGCTTAAGAAATTAGTTTCCAGTTTTCATTGTTACCGTAGTAGCCTCAATAAGAGAGATTATTAGGTTTATTTTCTGGATCATTTAATTATTAAAGATTAATCTTTATACATACTAACACACAAAATTTAAGGTAGAATAAAATGCAGCAGTGAATAAAAATGAACGTGTGCCTCTGAACCGAAGGGTACTGGGTCCGATACCCAGGGTTCCCCTTTTATTTTTTCAGTACATACTGTAAAAATTAACATCAACCGAGGTTTTGGCGTTGTATTTGCGCAAGTTAAATGTCTACACGTTCCGTCCTTCAGAGGGGGTGTTAATTCGTGATTTCCGTGTACCATGCGATGTTGGGTACGTTAAATTTCCCTACCCTCTTCACAGAAAGGAACAAATTTGGCAAAATTTCCAAGACAGTCAGGTAAAACTGTTCCCTGGTGTCCGTAATTGGGCGTAGTCACGGAAATAGACCAACGTCAAAGAAAGAAAAAGAAAAATGTTTTTAATTGCCAATAACTTTATCTCTACCTTAAAAACATTGAACTGGTACATGGTATACTCTATAGTAAAAATGTGTGCACAATTTTATGAAAACATTCTTACTATTTTCAAAGAAACGAAAAGTTTCCAAAAAAAGTTTATATTTCCTGAAAAAAGAAGCCCCGATTAGACTGATCAACGCAGTTGTCCGAGCTATTAACAAAACAAAAACGCGTGCAAAATTTTATCAAAATGAGTGGGGTGTTTTGTAGATTCTTATTTCGCGTAGATACATCTACAGATTTGGACATATCTGCGGAATTACTCGTAACTTGAATTTCGTGGATTTCTCGACAGCATAATATTGACCTCTCGATGGAGTCTTTCGTTCTACTCTCATATTGTTGGAGCATACCGTCTCACAACTCTTCCACCTTGCTATTATACAAGGTGTTTCAAAAGATGTGTCGGAAAATGAAGGGTGCGGTTCGTTGTCCCTTTCTAAGAAAAAAGTTTCTATTAACATGGATCTGCAAACGTGCCGTTTCCAAATACAGAGTGTCAAAAAATATTAGTTAACTGTAACTGTCAATAATATTACAGTCACAGAATCCAATAAATTGCAAAGGGCCTATCAACGGATTGTGCTGGGCGATGCCGAGCGATGCCGAGGTGATCGTTCCCGTCAGAGCGGCAGTGGATGACTTGATCAAAACCAAATGTTTGATCATCAACAGAACATGATAATTATTTCCATGTTTCTTATCATAAAATACATTTTTTCTCGAAAACAGTTCACGTTAGAGCATTTGATTTACAGTACCTTTTTTGTGTACAAAACATTGGCGGTTTAAAGTAGGATTTTAAAATGGTAATTCCTCAGTGCCGTAGAAATCAGGGGGAAAAACCTCACGTATCATTAAGATCTCCGCCACTGGCATAGGGAAACAATTGAATTGGCACTGAGCAAGTATGTAATATTAATGATCAGCTGTGAACAAAATACGAATTCTGCATCTTAAACGGTTTCTGAAATATCGCAAAAAACTGCATGAGGAGTTCGAATCCTAGTTAGTGACTTTACTTTTTTCAATTTTTTTTTTTTTAGTCTCATTTCACTTTACCGTTATCTAATCAGATTGTCGTTAGTCGGATCAATTTTTTAGCGAGTTTTTGTATAAGAAACAATTATACAAAGAGGAGATGGACTTAATTCAATTTGAATAGTATATCTGGTTGCTTGTCTTGCCCTAACTTAGTGAAACCGTTCCATATTTAATACAGTCGTAGACTTTTCCCGTGGCTTCATTCACAAGTGCTTGTTTTAGTTAATTTTCTTTTAGAAAAATTTACTAACGAGGACATCCCGACTTTTAAATTTAAAAAAAATTCTTCAAATGAGCGCCAACTAGGCCTCCTAGAACCCATATCCAGGGTCAGTTTCAGTTATATATATATATATATATATATATATATATATATATATATATATATATATATATATATATATATATATATATATATATATATATATATGAGACATGCTTGGTTCTCGGGTTAAACCGCGTCCAGAATTTATGGAAACTCGACGTTTCGGCTCCTGTTTTGGAGCCATTTTCAAGAGGTAAAGGAAATATGTAAGGACACTCTAAGGCCTCAATCTGCCTACTCCTTAGAGTGATGGACAAAGGTGGGTAAAGGAAATATGTAAGGACACTCTAAGGCCTCAATCTGCCTACTCCTTAGAGTGGTGGACAAAGGTAGGTAAAGGAAATATGTAAGGACACTCTAAGGCCTCAATCTGCCTACTCCTTAGAGCGGTGGATAAAGGTAGGTTGGGTTGTTGTAGCTCGATTACGGGGCCTCAATCTGCCTACTCCCCAAATCTCGCCGGAGATCGTCTGTGAGGTCTTAGTGTGTTCAACCCTAGGCCTCAGAGAGATCTGGCAGTTCGTTGCAAGTCTTGTCTTATATATGTCGTTCCGTCTACTTGTTGCGTCATCAGTGAAAGTAGTGGGGTCACCGTCAATTAAGTGGGGGGCTTTGGTCACGGTATCTAGAGGAAGATTAAGAGGGTCACCGGCAGATAATGATGTAATAAAATTGTCTGTGGAATTTATTTCCTTTTTGTGTGTTTGTAAAGAAGATATAATAGGTTTCCAAGTAGTCGGAAGGCGAAGACCATCATCTCTCTTATTTAAACAATCGGGACGTTTTTCAATCTCGATTGCTTCGCGGATAATTCTCGTTTTAAAATTGTAAACCGGTGCTATTGTTTTGGCATTATCGAAGTCTATTTTGTGCCCTGTATGAATATGATGCATGGCCAGCGCCGATGAGGGGTCGGATTTTCTAACTGCGAGGGTGTGTTCGTATATTCTATTGTGGATGCGTCTGTTTGTTTGTCCTACGTAAGTTCGGGAACAGTCGGAACAAGGAATTTCGTAAACTCCGTGGGATTCGTTTGGAATCGTATCCTTGGGAGTTTTTATAAGATTTGGCAGTTTTTGGTCTGTTGTGAATATGGTTTTGATATTATGGGTTCGGAAAATTCGGCTGATTTTGTCGGTGACACCTTTAATGTATGGTAAAAACGCTGTGTGTTGTTGTGTGGACGCTGTTTGTTCTTGTTGTGGTGTAGTGGTTTGTTGTTGTGCGTTTCTAATGTTTCGTAGTATGTGATTGTTGTCGTATCCGTTTTCTAGCAATGTCTGTCTTAAAAAGTTTAATTCTGTCTGTTCGTTGTTGTTGTCCGTTAGTCTAAGGGATCGTGTTACTAATGTTCGAACCACGGAATTTAGTTGCGATGGGTGATGGTGAGATTGGGCGTTAAGATACCGATTAGTGTGGGTTGGTTTTCGGTAGACAGTGTAAGAAAATCCTCTGACTGGGTTTTTAGTGATGCGTACATCTAAGAAAGGCAAAGAAAAATTATTTTCCATTTCCATGGTGAACTGGATTTGGGGGTTGATGTTATTTAGGTAAGAAAGGAATTCGTCTAGAGATTCTTTGCCGTGTGGCCAGACAGCGAAAATGTCGTCAACGTATCTTAACCAACACGTTGGTTTAAGTTGGGATGAATTGAGGGCTTGTGTCTCGAAGTTTTCCATGAAAATGTTGGCCAATGCAGGAGAGAGGGGTGAACCCATTGGGGCACCTCGAACTTGTTTGTAAAATTGTTTGTAAAATTTGTTTTATATATATATATATATATATATATATATATATATATATATATATATATATATATATATATATATATATATATATATATATAAAGGGTGAACAATTTACGATAACTTAGGTCTGTAAGTTTAAAGACAAAAAAGTTAGAGGCATTTAAAGAAAAAAAGGGGGGTTTTCCTCAAAACGTAAAAAGTCGGGATTTGAAACGTCAAAATTGGCAACATTCAGCCAAAGAACCTGAAAAAAATACGGATTATATAAAGAGTGTTCTGCAAACCCTTAAGTTTCAGCTTAAACCATCATTGTCCTTTATTTTAATAAAATATTTCCAGAAAATTCATTTCAAATATACTTTCCCTGATGCTTTGGAAGTAGTTTTAGTTGCATTTATGGTTTAATGGTCTATAATTTTTAGCTAATTTTCATAGAAACAATTCGTTAATAAGGAGACCGCGGCTTTTGAATTCTAAAAAGAGTTCTTTAAATGAGCGCAAACTAGGCCCCTTAGAATCTATATCCGGGTTTACTTTCTCTTTACATATATACAATGTGACGCATTTCTACGGTAAAGCTCAATATAATTGTTATTATGCAAGATATGAGAAAAAATGGTGTTTTGAGCTGCATTTTATAAAATTATTTTGTCAACCACAGGCTGGCCCATAAGTCGTTGGTGATACCAAATTTTTTTTTTAACATTCCTTATTGAATTTTTGCATTTTTCATCGAAATATGATGCATGTTTAAAAAAAATGGAGACGCAGTAAGTGCGTTTTAGTAGCAAATTTTCATTAAACGCTTCAAAATTCAATAACGCAATTTGTTATTAACCTAAGGTTCCTCAGCTGGGAAACGAGTTTTCTCTGAAATGTTTAAAGTTTATTTTCGGAAAATTTTTGTACATTTTCAAACAAGTTATGTTGGTAAAATATGGTACATTGTTCCTACTATATAGGTTATACCGGTGACCAAATTGATTCCTGCTTGCACTAAAGAGACATTTTTTCTATTAAAAACATTTTAAGAAAATTCATAATAATTAATCACTCGTATCCAAATCGCCTGACAAGAACCTTATTTTTTTATTGAGGTTGTCATAAAAATTGCACTTATTTCTTATTTAAATACGAGTTGGAGAACCCATTTCACCACAATAAATTTTTCAAAACCGACGATCGTTGCGCTAACAATAATGTTGTATATTCATCCCTCTGATGACGCTAACTGTGTTAACGAAACGATCGTCAGGTCAGGTCACGCTAACTGTGTTAATGAAACGATTGTCAAGTCTGAAAAATATATTGTGGTAAATTGGGTTCTCCAAATCTTATCAGTGCGAATGACAGGTTCCGATCTTCACACAGTGAACTATTTTTTAATGTTTGATATTTTTTACCCATACATACGAAGCCAAACGCAATATTCATACAACTATGTATATTTACCCAGATTTCAAAAGCTTTTGTTCTCATTTGGCAACAATGTGTTTATTGAAATTGGAACGTCTTAGCAGCCCTCGAACACGTGTCGCAGTTCAATTTAATTTGTATTAGATCTGTTGAAACAAACACGTCTTTAACCGCACCTTGGATAGTTTCTAGACAAACAGTTTGAGACAATATATTTGTCAGCAGTAGGAGTAGGAGTAACTAGAATAAACCCAAGAAACTTAATTAAGTTTTGGAAGAATATGTGGCTTTCCTTTGATTTTCCTAGCTTTTCTTTAAACACAATTATTACTTCCATGTCGTCAATACGTGTGGACGTACGGCACCGGCGACAAAAATTTCAACAATTTTTTTGCTTAAACGTAAAAAGTGTAAAACATATAGAAAACATTATTTGGGAACGAAAATTTTTTGTGTCTACCGATCTGCATGGCTGTCTGTAGCCACGATAAATTTAGAAGAATTGAGATATCGTCTTCAAATTTGGTATACAGTTAGCACCCGACAAACGAACGGTTCGGATTGTTTTTGAGTAAAATCGCTCCAAGGGGTAGGGATGATTTGGTGAAAATCGTCATTTTTTCGTTTTCTTCTGGATACAGGAGGGAAATGCTCATGCAGACCCCATTCACGACACCGTAGTGCCGTGGGATATCGAGGTGCTGTGAGACTGTACTCATTAAAACCCCCTCCCAAGGAGTACCGGACCTTAGTCCATACCTCCGTCGGAAATATTTCACACAATGACTTTTTGGGTTTGAATGTTTCCATTCTGTTTTTGCCACGGAGGCGTTAGCGGGTAAGTATAAGCTTTGGACGCTTATGCTTATGTGGAAGTTGCTCATCGTAGTCGGTGGCACTACGGAGAAGAGCATTTGGGTGAGAAGCGGCTTTTGTGGATAGTTGAGTTATAAACTCAAGTATCGAAGGCATTTCCAGATCAGAGTGAATCTGACTGTTTCTGACAAACCATGGCGCTCCGGTAACCATTCCCAGAATTTTATTCTGGATGATTTGAAGGGTCTTGATGTGTGTTGCGGCCGCGGTGGCCCATGCAGGTGATGCATAGGTCAAGGCTGGCCGGATGATGACTTTGTACATGAGCAACTTATTGTTCATGGGCAATTTGGAATTTCTATTTAAAAGTGGGAACAGCTTCGAGATGAACACCGAGGCTTTTTTCGGGCGTGATCGACATGGGGGCACCATGTTAAGTGTTTGTCGAGGAAAACCCCGAGGTATTTGGCGGAATCTTGCCAGGGAATTAGACGGTTGTCTAATGATACGTGTTCGTGAGGTGTGTCTCCTATTGGAAAATAGGACTGCTGAACATTTATCGGGGTTTATGGCTAGAAGGGATTTCCTATACCATGCTTGCAGCTCGACTACGGCGGTCTGACGTCATTCGGTTATTATCCTCGGCTGAGTGCGTATGCCACGTTTAGGGGGGCTGTCGGAATGTCTGCGACAAATATATTTTTATAATTTTATCAAACATTTGATATTCTGTGCTGAAATTAAATTAGGTGTTGAATGTGTGGGGGTGGAATATCGGTGACAGAAATTTCGAAATTTTTGTTGTTGCTAAAACGGCGTAAAAGGTCTCAAAACATATAAAAATTAGATTCTGGAAGATTTTTTTTTGTCTGTCGGTCTGTCGGCCTGTAGGCCTGTCTGTTAGTGGGCGCAACATCTTTTGAACAATTGAGATATCATGTTCAAATTTGATATCCAGTTAGCACCCAATAAAGGAACGCTTCGCATTATTTTTGGGTAAGATCGCTTCAGTAGGGGCTAAATGAGGCGTGATTCGGTGAAACTTGAAATTTTGTTCGTTAAAACTCGAGTAACGTTTTAGAAGGTACCGGTACATGAATACGAATATTTTCTTTGTGGTCTAGTCATGGACCCTAAATGCATTTCATGAGAATGTCTTGCCGAGGAGAGTGATTATCACAGCTATGTGGAAGTTATGATTCAATTTGCAGCATTATTATCCATTTTCTATGTATTTGAAAATATTATTTCTGTCGTAATGAATTTTGCAATCATACGTACACTTTGATAGAACTCACTTCACTACAGACGAGTTTTTTTACACCTGACAAATGTTTCCGTAACAAAATTAGACTTATCAGTGTAGGAAATAGGCTTAACGGAATAATTAATAAAATTTAAATTTATATTATCTGTTTTATCTAAAGCACAATAGGGTTATAAATATAAAAAATTAAATTAATATATACATAACTTTTTTCTATTACAAATAATGTTCACGAACACAACGGCGTTTCTTTTATTTTAATACGTTAAGTATTTAGGGGATGCAAAATTTTCAAACTTAATACCGCGCTGTCGATCCCACACTATGTCCGCCAGAGTGGGGGAACTGTCAGTGGACTGTTAGTGGACGTCACTAACGCGGATCAAGTTACCATACAGTAACAACTATCTTTTCTGACATAATACACAAAAATAAAAGCAGGAACTAAACAAACGTAATATTAGCATTCGTTAAGTAAAGCTTGGAACTTGTGATGAGCACTGATAAGTACACTTGGAGAACCCAAATCAGCACAACACGTTTTTGAGGTCCTGACGGTCGTTTCACTAACAAAGTTGGCGTCATCACAGGATGAAAAATTCTAAACTCTTAACTACTAAAAATTGTGGTCATATTTGGTGTCGGGTAAATGGCCGCACCCTAGAGAGAAGAATCACAAACAAACTTTTTACTTTCATGTTTCACCGGAAATCCCTTTAAAAATTCCTTTATACTTATTCGTACACAATTTCGTCATTTTATCAAAGAAACAGTGCAAACAGTGAACTATATAAAGATGGCCGAGCTCTATTCAAATAAACTTTGTTGTTTATGGCCTTAGAGATATAAATACTCACGTAGGCGTCTAATTTCACCGGTTGTCTAACATTTTTGATAAGCTACAAGTTGTATAGGTTTATGTGGTTATTATTAATGAGCCGATTTTGATCAAATTTGGTGCGTACCTTCCTTTTGCAAGTGGCTTGGATAAGTTCGTTAGCCAGAAAATGCGGCCTGGTTTTTCTTCAAAAATTTTGTGTTCTCTTTCGGAAAATTTTTAATCTCCGGAAGTAACAAAGTAAGGTAAATCAAATTTGGTACGCGCGTTTATGTCATTAAAAGTAAATTACTTGCCATTTAGCTCTATAAGTTAAAAGACAAAAATCTCGGGACGCAGCAAGTGCGTTATGGTAGTGAATTTTCATAAAAATATTTTTATTGCAAATATGTGTGTTTTCTTTTTAAGAAAGCAGACATCAATTTTGGTTACCAGTATAAGCTATATAGAAAAAGCAGGCATCAAATTTGATTACCAGTATAACATATATAGTAAAAACAATGTGCCATGTTTCATCAAAATAACTTGATTGTTTGAAAACGTACAGAAATTTCCAAAAGTAAACCAAAAGTGTTACTGAAAAAATCCGTTTCTTGGTCAACCTTATAGGTTAATAGCAAATTGAGCTTTTCAAATATGAAGCATTTAATCAAAATTCGCAACCACAACGCACTTGCTGCCTCCAGAATTTCTTAACTTACAAACATGCATTATATTTCGATGGAAAATCCAAAAAAATAAGGCGTTTTCGACAAAAAAAAATTTATTTGTATCACCAACGACTTATGGGCCACCCTGTGATTGTCGCAATAATTTTTTAAGATGTAGCTCAAAACACCGTATAATTAATGTATACAATATTTTTTTCATATCTTGTATAATAACGAATATATTGAGCTTTATTGATTTTTTACGAAAATTCGACAAAAATTATATACCATTAAACAATAAACCCTATAGCTAAGGCTACTGCCAAGCATCAGAGGAAGGATCTATTAGAAATGAATTTTCTGGAAATATTTTAGTAAAATGAAGGACAATGACGGTTGAAACTAAGAGTTCGGTGTATGTAAAACATTCTTCTTGAGACATTTTCTTTCCATAGCCCGTATTAGATTCAAGTTATTTGCCTAAATGTTGCGAATTTTGACGTTTTCAATTGTCACTTTGACGTTTTGAGGAAACCCCCAATTTATTTTTCTTTAAATGCCCATAACTTTTTTGTCTTTCGACCTACAGAGCTAAATTGGTAGGTGGCACACCTATAACGATATAAACCAGCTTGCCAAATTTGGTTGCCCTTACTTTGTTAATTTTGGAGATATAAATATTTTGCGAAAGAAAACACAAATTTTTCCGGGAAAACCTCGGCAGATTTTCCTGGCTAACAAAATTATCCAAGCTACTTGCGAAAGGAATGTACTCACCAATTTTGACGTTTAAAATCGCAATTTTGACGTTTTGAGGAAAATCCAAATTTATTTTTCTTTGAATGCCTGTAACTTTTTTATCCTTTAACCTACGGAGCTAAATTTTGGTAGGTAACTTGCCTATAATGATATAAATCCGCATATGAAATTTGGTTGCCCTTACTTTGTTAATTCCGGAGATATAATTTTTTTTCGAAAGAAAACACAAAATTTTCCGGGAAAACCTGAACCGATTTTCCTGGCTAACGAACTTATCCAAGCCATTTGCAAAAGGAATTTATTCACCAAATTTAATCAAAATCGGCCCATTATTTTTTGAGTTATCGATGTGATACATATATATATATATATATATATATATATATATATATATATATATATATATATATATATATATATATATATAAATATATATATATATATATATATATATATATATATATATATATATATATATATATATATATATATATATATATATATATAAACATATAAAAATTTTAACTGACCCCGGATATATGTTCTGGGGGAGCTAAGTAGCGCTCATTTGAAGAAATTTTTTCAAAATTCAAAAGTCGGGATCTCCTCATTAGTGAATTTTTTTTAAGAAAATTCACTAAAAAGTTATAGGCATTTAAAAAAATTGCGGTTTTTCTCAAAACGTCAAAGTCGCGATTTAAAACGTTAAAATTGGCAACATTTAGGCAAAGAACCTAAAACTAATATGGGTTATGTAAAGAAAATGTCGCAAGAAAAATGTTTTACAAACCCTGAAGTCTTAGCTTCAACAGTCATTGTTCTTCATTTTACTAAAATATTTCCAGAAAACTCATTTCAAATAGACCCTTCTTCTGATGCTTTAGCACTAGTTTCACCTATAGAGTTTATCGTTTAATGAATTTTAACGAATTTCCAAAAAATCAATAAAGCTCAATATATCCGTTATTATACAAGATACGAAAAAAAATCGTATACATTATTTATGGGGTGTCTTGAGCTACACCTTAAAAAATATTTCTACAATCACAGGATGGCCCATAAGTCGTTGGTAATATAAACATATTTTTTTTAATCAAACACGCCTTACGTTATTGCATTTTTGCATTTTTTACAGTGAGAAAAACAAACACTTGTGAAGCCAGGAATTTCGCTACCGTCACGCATTTACTGCATCCAGACTTTTAATTTTACAGCTGGAATAGTTGGTAGTTTCTGTAGATCAAGTGCAGAATTAGAGTCGAATAGGGCAAGTAAATCAGCTTTTTACTGAATTTTTTTTTAATATTCACTAACGAGGAGATCTCAACTTTTCAATTTTGAAAAAATTTCTTTAAATGAGCGCAAACTAGACCTTTTGAACCCATATCCAGGGTCAGTTTGGATTTTTATATGTTTATATATATATATATATATATATATATATATATATATATATATATATATATATATATATATATATATATATATATATATATATATATATATATATATATATATATATATATATATATATATATATATGTCACACCGATAATTCAAAAACTAATGTGCCGATTTCGATCGAATTTGGTGGGTACGTTCCTTTTGCAAATGGCTTGGATATGTTCGTTAACCGGGAAAATCGGCCCCGGTTTTCCGGGAAAATTTTGTGTGTGAAATAACAAAGCTAGGGCAACCAAATTTTGTAGGCGCGTTTATGTCACAAAAAGTAAAGCATGTACCAAAATTTAAATTTATGGGGTGGAAGAAAAAAAGTTATAGGCATTTAAAGAAAAAATTTGGGTACCACTGATGACCAGATAAACACAAAATCTATTGTATGTTATAGACAAAGACTAAGGTTTTTGGCGCAAAAAGGTCAAGAATGGCCTGAAAAATTACTTTGAAATTTTGATAACTTTTCGTCTTAGAGTTTATGGTTTAATTGTGTATAATATTTGCCAAATTTTTGTAGACTAAATTGGCTATTGAGGAGACCGCGACTTTTGAATTTTAAAAAGATTTCACAAATGGGTACAACTAGGTCCCATAGGAACCATATCACTTTTTACCTGTTTATATATATATATATATATATATATATATATATATATATATATATATATATATATATATATATATATATATATATATATATATATATATATATAGGGTGACGCATTTCTGCGGCAAAGCTCAATATTACTATTATTATACAAGATACGAAAAGCAATTGTATACCTTAGTTATACGGTATCTTGCATCTTATAAAAATTAATTCGACAATCACAGGTGGCCCGTAAGTCGTTGGCGATACAATTTTTTTTTAATCGATCCCCCTTATATTATTGCATTTTTACTTGCTTGTTTTCGAGTTATATCAATTGTTTTCCAACTTTTCACATTTTGGGCAGATATCAAAAATTGTGAAACGGCGTTTTTGCCTATAGAAATCGAAGTACCATACAAATGACGCATTCATGGAGGTTTTCGTTTATATTATTAAATGAAAAAATCGAGATGCCGTATACAGGGCGCTTTCAAATAGTGACTGAATTACAAAAAAATCGAACTGTCGTAACTCAATTGTTTCAAATAGAACTGCCTATATTTTGTGTTTCAGAAGTGAAGGGCATAATATAATAAATGTTTAATAAGTTATTTAAAAAAAATATTTTCGGTTTTTCGTAGAAAAATTGTTTGTAAATTTTCATGCAAAATACTTTTTGGTAGTTTTATGGAAAACCTTATTTGTCGTACACTGTTTCTACTATATAGGTTATACTTGTAACCAAATTTGATGCCTGCTTTCTTTTAGAAAAAAGAGGAATTTGCTGTCAAAACATTTTTATGAAAATTCACTACCATAACGCACTTGTTGCGTCCAAATTTTTTCTTTTGATAATACAGCAAAGATTTGTTAATTCGTGGTATCAGCGGAACCGTATTTGTAAAACAAAAACCCGCCTGTGCGTATCATATTTATGAACAACATGGCCATAAAAAGAATTGCAAACATTTTGTACATGAATTGCGACCTCCCGTGTACCAAAAGTGCTGCATGCATTTAAAGTCACGTTTTCAACATTAGTTAGGCGCATCTTTCATCTCGCTTGCTAGAGCTGATGAATGTCGTGGATTTATCACAAGAATGCACAATGTCAAACGACACATGGCCGACTAGATGGCGCAACCGACACAGCTTGAACATTGTCAATGCTCCTGTAAACCGGGATTAAGTTGGATCCTAGCGTGCAATTATTCTTCCTTTCATATAACCTATTCTATGTCGCATCTCAGAGTACTATATTACAGCATGGCGTTTATGATGCCTCATTTACAAACACATACTATAGACGGCAGTGTCGTGGCTTGCTGGATCTGTCACCCGGAGCTCAAGGCATAATGTTCATATCATTAGATATGCCTGCTAAAGTAATGAAGCCTGTTGCTTGGTTATTAACTATTGCTTAATAGCTAGCTTCTTTTGCGAATGATATTAGGAAGTTTCTAATGGAAGGGGAGATTAAAAGTTACTTTTACGTCATTATAAATAATTTAATATTCATGTTAACTCAGTCCAGGGCATCTTAAAATTTAGCCGCGCCAACATCAGGAGCTTACGATTATGTAATCACCTTATATCTATTAACAATAAAGCACACACAAAATTTAAAAAAAACTCTGGACGCAGCAAGTGCGTTATGGTAGTGAATTTTCATTAAAATGTTTTTATTGCAAATATGTGTGTTTCTTTTTAAGAAAGCAGGCTTCAATTTTGGTTACCAGTATAACCTATATAGTAAAAACAATATGCCATGTTTCATAAAAATAACTTCATTGTGTGAAAATGTACAAAAATTTCCAAAAGTAAACTTAAAGTGTTCCCGGAAAAACTCGTTTCTTGGTCAACCTTATAGGTTAATAGCAAATTGGGCTATTCAAATATGAAGTATTTGATCAAAATTCTCTACCATAACGCACTTGCTGCGTCCAGATTTTCTTTTCTTTTTCGATGGAAAATGCAAAAATGCAATAACGTAAGGCGTGTTGGATAAAAAGAAAAGAAAATTTGTATCACCAATGACTCATGGGCCACCCTGTGATTGTAGAAATATTTTTTAAGATGTAGCTCAAGACACCCTATAATTAATATATAGAAATTTTTTTTATATCTTGTATAATAATTATTGCGTTTTATTGATTTTTTACGAAAATTCGACAAAAATTATAAACCATTAAACAATAAACTCTATAGCTAAGACTACTGCCAAGCATCAGAGAAAGGATCTATTTGAAATGAATTTTCTCGAAACATTTTAGTTGAATGAAGGACAATGACGGTTGAAACTAAGACTTCAGGGTTTGCAAAACATCCTTCTTGAGACATTTGATTTCCATAGCCCGTATTAGATTCAAGTTATTTGCCTAAATGTTGCCGATTTTGACGTTTTAAATCGCAACTTTGACGTTCTGAGGAAAACCCCAATTTTTTTTAAATGCCTATATTTTTTTTGTCTTTTGACCTACAGAGCTAACTTGGTATGTAACTTACCTATAAGGATATAAACCCGCATACCAAATTTGGTTGCCCTTACTTTGTTAATTCCGGAGATATACTTTTTTTTCGAAAGAAAACACAAAATTTTCCGGGAAAACCTGGGCAGATTTTCCTGGCTGACGAACTTATCCAAGCCATTTGCAAAAGGAATTTATTCACCAAATTTAATCAAACACGGCCCAGTATTTTTTGAGTTATCGGTGTGATACATATATATATATATATATATATATATATATATATATATATATATATATATATATATATATATATATATATATATATATATATATATATATAAACATATAAAAATTTAAACTCACCCCGGATATGTGTTCTGGGGGGCCTAATTAGCGCTCATTTGAAAAAAAAAATTCAAAATTCAAAAGTCGGGATCTCCTCATTAGTGAATTTTTTTAAAAAAAATTCACTAAAAAAGGTCAGTAGGAGGTAGATGCTTTCTTGTATAATTTATTAACTTAATTTCCAAATGAACCTAATAACTTAAAATTTAATATGTGTGCGTGTGCGTGTGTTTGATACAGGCTATGTCTTGGGTTAGCCACTAGCACAAAATTTTAGTACATTGTATATTTTTTATGGAGGCAATTGGGATACCACATTTTATTAAAACAGATTTATTATTTTAATACATAAACTTAATGTTCCTGAAGTAGATTTTTTCAGAAGGTCTGGTACGATTGAGGATTGAGCAAAACAAAAAAATGATATTTTATTTACCGTTGTATACAATGTGAGCCAAACTGGATGGCGTATTAGAAGTATATAGTGAACCAAAAAAGATAGAAATCGCAAATTTGGGTTACCTAAATAAGTGGTCATAATCTTCATTATGAAAACATTCTTGTCACTGCGGCGTTGCCACATCCTTCCTTACCAGATCCCAACTTTATTTTTTCAAATGAAACAGCCTGTATATTGTACATTTTAAGATTTCCCGGAACATTTTTAAAGTTTATTATATTATGTATCTTTCTCTTATCTCAAGCTGTTAACGAGATAAAAATTATTACTTAATAAATTTGGCAACTTGTATCCATTAATAAAAAAATATATTATTTCCGCAACCAGCATAGGTGGAGGTCTGAACGTTTGGTTACTGTTTGTCAATAGGTTGTTATATCAAGATACGTCATGAAAATTGAATTACTGCATACAGGGAGTCTGCAAAATAATGGCCTTTTGGTAGAACATAGAAGGGCATGTATTGCGAGATTTTCAAATGGAACACACTATATTTAATAGGAAGATCAATTGTTGTTCTATCTAAAACTGGTGTTATACATGTTCTCAGCGGTTTTTGACTTATAAGCAAAAAACTAAAATATTGCAAGTAATGGAAACATATTTCCTATTATCAGTATACCATGCTTCCAAAAAGCGAGACAAATTGTCAAAATGTAACTGTTTTTTTTGCAAGTCTGTTGTCATACTGATTGTGCTTGATGTGTTATCTGAAAATTATTATACAAATGAGCATATTTTAATCTTGTTCTTCATGCATGGCCAGTGTAACAAGATTAAATCTAGAACATGCAGAAACTTCACCGAACAGTATCCAAACGCAATTCTAATGAATGAGAATAAATTCAAGAGGTTAAAAAGATAACTTGATGAACAGCGGTCACGTAAAGAAGCCAAGACTCCAAATTAAATCCGTAACAGGTAACGAGGACAATAAATTAATTGTCTTGGCATATGTTTCTGCAAATCCTCATGCGTCGCTCCATTCTGTTGAAAAAGACTTAGCTTAGAAATAGCTTACGAGTCTATAGAAACAATGATGCATTACCATGGAATGCAGAATTATAAATTTGTGACGCTCCAAGCCATCGAGCCAAATGATCCTCCAAAACGTGTCGATTTGTGTAAGATGATCTTAATTCGTACACAAGACCCAAATTTTCCGACGAAAATTATTTGGGCCGACGAAAGCAAGTTTACCAGGGAAGGCATTTTTAATCGAAGGAATTCACATTACTGGGCCGCAGAAAATCCCCACTTCGTTAGAGAAATGCGGTTTCAACACAAATTTGACTTCAATGTCTTCTGCTTGACGATCAACGCCAAATAAAATTCTACGAAGAGAATTTAATTTCAGGTAAATATCTTGAAATATTACGGACCACAGTATCTGACTTCCTCGACGACTTAAATCTTAAAACTCTGCGAGATTTCTGATGTCAGCTAAATGGTTCACCAGCCTACTGCACCAAGTTACAAATGAACTTTTGCACATATTTGATGATCGTTAGGTTCGTCGATCAGGTCCTCGGGTTTGGCCACCGAGGTCGCCAGATCTCACACCACTTGATTTATATATTTGGGGTAGGATGACCGAAATTGTTTACCTTACGCCCATTAATACCAAGGAAGATATTCAGAATGGAGTGCATTCCTGTCTGTATAGGCCTGTACTAGTATCCATAAACAAGAGGCAAAATGATGTGGGATTAGGGGACCACAGTAAAGAGAGGTGCTGGGGGAAATAAATCAAGAACGAACATTGATCAAAAACAGCTTAGTTGAACTTCCATAGGCAGCCTTTTTCACACTTTGCATCAAAATGTTCTCTTAATAATGTTCTTTTCCTTCCAGCACTTTTTGCTCCAGGTCCCCCAGCTTGTGTATGGGTTGAAAGGACAACATTTTTCTTGTTGTTATGGCACAAAACACTCTACCCAACAGGTCTGAGCGACCTGACCTGATCTGATGTGACCTGACCTGACCTGACCTGACCTGACCTGACCTGACCTAACCCGAACTAACCCAACCTGACCTGCCCTAACCTCACCTGACCTGACCAGAAAACTTTGGAGACAACCGAAGAGAGCACAAAACATGCATTCTACAAAAAAATAAGTATATATTATTATTCTGCGGTGTTTAGAAATGTTACTTGCAATTTTTTTTCTTTTAACGTCGGCCTATATCCGCGACTATGGCCAATCACCGACACCAGGGAGCAGTTTCACCTCACTATCCTGGAAATTTTGCCGAACATCGCATGGATACGGGACCGACGGCTTTACGCCCCCTCCGAAGGGCGGAACGTGCAGACATTCAACTTCCTCAAATGCAATGCCAGAACCTCAGTTGATGTTAATTTTACAGTTTGTACTGAAAAATATTTTGGTTTTTAGCTTATAAGTCAAAAATCGCTGAAAACAGGTATAACATCATATGGTACTGTTAGATAGAAAATTAATTGGTCACGCTATTTCCATTATAAAATACAGGATGTTCCATTTGAAAATCTCATATTACCTGTCCTTCTATGTTCTACCAAAACCCAAACTTCAGATTTCTGTCTTTTCTCGTTCACTATATACTTCTAATACGCCATCTGGGTACAGGACTCACCCTGTATAATATAACTCAATCTGCCTACTCCTTAGAGCGGTGGATACGGGTATGGTGGGTTGTTGTAGCTCGATTACGGAGTCTCAAATCTGCCTACTCTCCAAATCTCGCGCCGGAGATCACTAAGGTCTCAGTTTGTTCAACCCTAGACCTAAGAGAGATCTGGCCGTTCGTCGTAAGTCATGTATTAGTTATAACATTTCGTCTACCTGCCTCCTTAGCAATGTAATTACTCGGGTCAAGGTCTATTAAGTCAGGTGCTTTCGTAACGGTACTGAAAGGATTAAATGGGTTAGAGATATTTGTTGAGTCAGGTAATGGACCAATTAAACTGTCCATTGAATCAATTGTCATTTTGTGTGGTTGTAATGAGAATATATAGTTTTCCAAGTAATCGAAAATCGAAGATCATCTTCTCTAATATTTAAGCAATTGTTACGCTTTTCAATCCCGATCGCTGATTATTCTGGTTTTGAAGTTGTAAACTGGAGCTATTTTTTTGGTATTGTGGAAGTGTATTTTGTGTCCCGTTAGAATAATGCATGACCAGTGCGCATGAGGGGTCGGATTTTCAAACTGCGAGGGTGTGTTCCTACTAAGTAAAGATTGGAACCTGTGATGAGCAGTGATAAGTACACTTGGAGAACCCAAATCAACACAACATATCTTTTTTAAAGACCTGACGATCGTTTCACTAACAAAGTTAACGTCATCAGAGCATGAAAAATTCGAACTACTTACTACTAACATTTTTATGCTGAGTCTTAGGTAAAGAACGATACCAAGAGGGGACTAAATCGCAGCCAACTTTTCTGTGTATTGTATTGTCATTGCCGGACGAGGTTTTTAAACTTCCTTTATCACTCTACCTGACAGGTTTCGAAATGTTTATCTGCATCAAAGACAATGCGCAAACAGAAGACTACAAACCAGTGGCGGAGCTCGGTTTAAGGAACTTTAGTTTTTTATTGTCTTAGAAATATAAATACTTTCGTACGCATCTAGCTTCGCTGGCTGTCTAACATTTTTGATAAGTTTCAAATTGTCTTTATCAATGTTGTGATTATTATCCCAAAAGTGTTGTTTCACGCATGACTTGTCCGCACTAACGTATCTCAGGTGTGCTGTTCCTATATTCTACTGGAGTACGTCTATTCGTTGGTCCTACATAAGTCCTACGACAGTCGGAACAAGACATTTCTTATACTCCGTAGTATTCGTTTGGAATCTTATCCTGAGAAGTTTTTATTAATTTGGCAGTTTTGTTTTGTTGTGAATATGGTTTTGATATTATCGGTTCTAAAAATTCGGGTGATTTTGTCGGTGACACTTTCAGTGGATGGTAATAAAGCGTTGTCCTGTAGCGATCACTTGTCTGTTCTTGTTGTGGTGTAGTGGCTGTTTGTTTGTTTTCTAGCAATGTCTGCCTTAAAAAGTTTAATATTGCATGTGTATTCTTATCGTCCGGTAGTCTAAAGGATCGTGTTACCAGTGTTTGAATCACGGAATTTAGTTGAGATGGGTGATGGTGAGTGGGCGTAAGGTAACGATTAGTTTGGGTTGTTTAAATATTGTAATTATAAATACGTTGGACAAAGTAAAAGAGCCATTGAATCCAGATTTAAGGAACATCTGTCACAGCTAAGATAGGGTACTATAGACAGGTCATACGCGTACCGGCATATTTGGGATAATAATCACCACATAGATAAAGAAAACCTGAAGCTTATTAAAAATGTTAGACACCCGGCGAAATTAGACACCTAATAGAATATTTATATCTCTATGACCATGAACAGCAGAGTTTGTTTAAATATAGATTCATCACTTCTACTTAGTTCAATGTTCGCAATAAAAAAGATGCCGAAATTGCGTAGGAGTTTAGAACGCTTTATCATCTGATGACGCTAACCTTTTTTTTTTCGGACAACTAAATTTATGTTTGTTGTTTTTTTTTATATATCTGTACCTTTCTTTCCTCCAAAATGGTAGTGACCTTATTCTTAATGTTAAGAATAAATTCTCTATGGGGGAGTGTTATATCTTGATGGTGATCTAGAGATACAGATTTTTTTGCTAGTTGATCAACATGGGTCCTAGTTTGCTCATCAGAAGTTCCACCCAGTTTCTCAAAATTTGGGTCGTTGTCTCCTCGTAAGCGAATTTTTGTTATTTTCCTATGAAAATTCCTTAAGACTAATAATTAACAATTCATAAATAGTTGTCAGCGCAATTCTCTCCCTTCTGTGGCCTGTGAGATATACGCTTTCCAGCTATCACTTTTTCTACATCAGTAGCTGAACTGATCTTTATACAAATCTATTACATCAGTGGGATTTATAATTGCCACCCATGGAAAGTCTGGAAGCTGTGTGGGAAATAAACCCACTGCCCTATAAAGGGTTAATGAATGTAAAATAAATTACGAAGATGCTGTAGGTCAAAATCGCATATCTTTTTATCTGTTTCTATTATCAAAATGTTTGCAGATTTTAACTCTCTTGATAACATTAATGGTTTGAGATTGAAATCAGTTGATCAAACAATGAGCAATAAATATCATATATGTCAGTTAGATGGCCACCTTTGCGCTCTCATTATTTTGAAATCATGTAATAAATTATTCTCCAGTGATTTACTATCTGCGATCTTTAGTTGCGTAGGTGTGAATAATATGCATAAGGCACGCATGACACACATTGCATTTCATGAGGATTCCCCTTACGATTGCTGTGTTGGATTCAACAAGGCAATCTTAATGTGATTACACATCTGATAAAAAATTAATAATAATATATTTATATTTATTGGATAAACATATGAGCGACCCCACTGAAGTTAATCAAAACTTGTGCATGAGGAAGAAATGGTACCTTACATTTGAGTAGATAAATTCATTAGATGTTAGTTACGGCCATATAAGATACTCCACAATCTTACAGCACAAGAAAGGCAACCTTATTCAATTTCAATTCAATTTATTCAATCCACCATTACACGTGATCATACACAGAACTTAAGATTCTAAACACTTCCAAATATCAGAAATTTATTAATATAACTAAATTATATTTTCTTGGATACCTAAGTCAACATGACTTGTTTGTATCCTTTACAGCTAACTCCACATAATCGCAAGTACATTAATTTACACCGCTTAATATCCACAATATTTGCTTTTTTTTTCCCTCTTTTTTTTGTGCCCCTATCTAACCAGATGTGCCCCGATCCTCAAAAGATGAGAGATGCAACTTTAAACCAAAACAATGTCTTAGTGTTAACCTCAGTAGGGGAATCAACAGCATATCCTACACTCAATACAGTTCATTTTGTCAACCCTTAGTCTCCCTTTTTCATATCTTTGTTCTGCATATATGATATCCATACAACCAACACCTCTATACCACCCACAACCAAAATGTTCATACACATCATAGTACTCACCCACCCATTTCTCCACGCATGCATATTATATTTACACACACATATGCACACAGACACGCACTCACGACAGCACACTCACACACAGCACACACTTACATTACCTGCACCCTGTCCAGGCAACACATCCACTCCACTTTCTCCATACCACTCAACTATCATACTGCTCTCTACTTTAACATTGCTTTCAGTTCGACCTGTTTCAAAATAACAAAGCTAAAAATTTCTTTTTTAAATTTAGATTTAGATAAAATCCTCAAATTTGCTGGTAATTGATTATATAACTTTGGACCCCAAAATAAAACCGATCTTTTATAAACGCTCCTATTTACCGGTGGAATAGTCAAGTTTTCACCTATTCTACAACTTGTGCCATATGTGTGGTCCACCACATTTATTGCCCGAAAATGATGATGCATATGTTTTAGTACATTTAATATAAACATTCCTCTTATATCGAGTAGTTTAATATAGTCGTTACTATAAAGAAAGTTCGTACTAGACCTAGAATCCCTATGAAGAATGACTCTCAATATACTATTTTGAGTAACTTGAAGCGCAGCTAATGTATTTTCATAGCACGCACCCCAGAAAATAATACCATACCCCACAAAAGACTCTACGAGAGACTTTGTAAACCAGTATTAGGTTTTCTGTTGTTAAAATATTTCGCAGGGTATAGAATTTGTATATAATCTTTTTCACCTTTGCATTCATATATGATGCATGTTCTTGCCATTTTAAATTATTGTCTACCAGCAGACCAAGATATTTGACACTGTGAGACTCGGTTAGTTTACAGCAATCATCATGTATACTAATTGATAGACTGGAGGATGGTGAGAAAGCCATATATATATATATATATATATATATATATATATATATATATATATATATATATATATATATATATATATATATATATATATTCAACTTTTATCATTTCTTTAACATTGGAAAATATTTTGGTGAAAACATCCACCACAACACACTTGCTGCATCATGACTTTTTTCTACTACAAGTTAATTAAAACTTGTGCATGAGGAAGAAATGGTACCTTACATTTGAGTAGATAAATTCATTAGATGTTAGGTGCGGCCATATAAGATACTCTACAGTCTTACAGCACAAGAAAGGCAACCATATATATATATATATATATATATATATATATATATATATATATATATATATATATATATATATATATATATATATATACTTTATTTGTTTGCTGTTCGTTTGTGATTTCTTGGTTTGCGTGGACTGCAGTTTCGAAACGTCCCGGTTCATCATCAGCACGCTACTCACTATTATCGCTCCTGTGTGGTCTACGTCTGTGGGTAATAATCTTTACTGTACACGGGACAAGAGAAAATATTTATGGGTATTTTTACTTGAAATGACCGTTCCTTACAAGTGTAAATTTGTGTGGTTTTCTGTTTTTTGTGAGGCAGGTTTCGACTTAGAATAGAGTCTTGTTTACACAATGTCCCCATCCGGTATTAAACGAAAACGCTTTACTATCGAAGAGAAATTGTCGATAGTAAAACAAGTGAAAATGAGAACGAAAAAAGGTTATGTTTGTATGCAGTATGGTAGGCAGTATGTATGTAAAGTGCGAGAATTATGTTGTCCAGACTAGTGATTCCAACACTATTGACAACAAGAGGAAAAGTCTAAATGTTGCTGATAAAAAGCATGGGTGACTGGCGATATTTTTAAAACTGAAGTAGAGGAACGAGATAGAGAACTGACAAGAAAGAATAGAAAAATTTTGTTTGTGATGGATAATTATGCGGCACATCCATAATTGACGAGTTTGAAGAACATCAGATTAGTTTTTCTGTTGCCTAATACCACAGCTGTACTGCCGCCTTTAGATCAGGAATTTATCAACTCTCTGAAATTTAATTACAGAAGACAACTCTTCAGAAAGATAGTTGACAACATGGACAAGATCAGTGTCAATTTTCGACAGATGTCCTCGAAGCTATTCGTCTCCGTGATCGTGAACGTAAAAGTGTCTCACAAAAAACGGTGCAAAATTGTTTCAGACATGCTGGTTTTCATGTTGAGCATGAAAATTAAAAAGTTGATTTAAACTTTTCGGGATATGTTATTGCTGACGAAGATATCGACGACGAAGACGATGACATTCCTCTGAGCGAATATGCGAGGGTTATGAAATTAATTAAGTGCCGGATGCGATGGATTACCTGAACATAGATAATTATGTAGAGACTTTAGGTATTCCAACAGATTATTGAAGCTGCAAATTGGAACACCACCCAGGAAGTGATATAAGATTCTGACTCGGACAACGAATCTGAAAGACCCGAATGCACTAATGTGTTTCACTGCAAGATCCATAGATCTCGCCGAGAAGCTTAGAAGATCTTTAGAGAGGGCCTCAAACTCCGAGAGTGGAATAAGTTGATTGTAAATTTCATGTTTTTGTTAATTTAGTTTATTTTTTCGAGGATATTGTCTATGTTGGTTTTTTGATTGTCGTATATTATTAATATATCATCGACGTATCTTATCCATTTGATGTTTGGGTCTGTCTCTTTTATGATGGTGTTGATTTTATCTTCTAACTGTTGTATGTATATTTCTGCCATGATGCTTAATAGTGGAGATCCCATTGGTAGTCCGTCTTCTTGGATGTAGTGTTCTCCGTTGAACTCAAAGTAATTTTGTTTTAATATGATGTTTAATATTTCGCTGATTTGTTGTTTTTTTGTTGTTATTTTGCATTTTGTTTTCGATCATATTTGTAGTTTCGTTAATTGGTATATTGGTGTACATATTTGTATATTTGTTATGTCAAATGAGGCAAGTCTTGTGTTTTTGTTTATGTTTTCTAGTTTATGCACTAGTTCTATGGAGTTTTTTTATGTTAAATTTGTTTTCTAGTTGTATTTCTTGTTTTAGTACTTGGTCCATTTATTTTGCTCATTTGTATGAAGGTGCATCTTTGAAGTTGATGAGTGGTCTTATTAGGTATCCCGTTTTGTGTATTTTTATTATTTCTGTCATTGATGGTGCTTTAGGGTTGTTGTTATAATAATGTGTTGTTTTTTGGTTGAATATTGTCTTGTGTTTTTTATGATGTTTAATATTTGATTTTGGAATTTTTTTGTTGGGTTTTCGTTCAGTTCCTTGCATTTGTTTGTTGAGATGAAAGTGTTTGTCTTTTCTATATAGTCCTGTGTTTTTATTGCTATTAGTGCGTCGCTTTTATCTGTTTTTGCTATTGTCATTTTATTATAAGTGACTTTGTTTCTTATCTGTTTAATCATTTTTTCATGTGTATGGTTTTTTGATTTAGTCTTGTCAATAATTCTGTTTATTCCTGTTGCTAGTTGGTTTTTCAATGGTTTTAAGTTTGGGCTATTTATTGAGTTTATCGCGTGTTGTGTGTCCACTATTATGTTCTCTGTTGTAGGTTTTTTTTTGTATCTGAAAAGTTGGTTTTTATGTTGTTTTCTATGAATTCCTTTTCTTCTTTTTAAGGTTGTGTAGTTTTTTGTTTATTTTCTCTAATTTGTGTTTATAATCGGTTTTTATGTTGTTCATTGTATTGTTATATGTTTGTGTCCATGTGTCATGAATACAAAATATACAGAAATCCTACACAAACAGATCACTATACCTAAACACTCACAACACCCACACACACACACACAAAATGGCCGCATACAGATACTTAATAAACAGAATGCTAAATGTACCACTACATAACGACGAACGAGAAAAGGAGTACAACATCATAATACAAATAGCAGAAAGAAATGGATACAACAAGAAAACAATATAAAAGCTAGTAAAACAAATCAAAAACAAACAAATCAACAAAACTGAAAACAAAACACCAGAAACAAACACAAAATACACAACATTCACTTATAACCACCACATCAAAAAAATAACACAAACACTCAAACAATATGACTTGAAAAATGAGCTACAAAACCAATAACAAAATAATAAACAAAATAAATAAAAAAAACAAGAACACAACACACATGCATTAAACGGAATATATCAAATAGAATGTAACACATGCAATAAAAATATATAGGAATGACAAAAAAATCAATAGAAACAAGATTCAAGTAACATATAACAGCATTAAATAAAATCCACATACCTAGCTATAAATTAAACGTAGCTACACACATTCACAACAGGAAACACAAAAAACCAGAGATCAACCAATTACAACTAAAACATGTTAAAGACCACAAAAAAATGGAAATCTGGGAACAATACTACATTCAACAAACAAACAATAAGAAACAATTAATGCCAGAACAAATCCACACAAAACCTATTAAACAACTACATATATATAAATATATATATATATATATATATATATATATATATATATATATATATATATATATATATATATATACAGTGTGGAACAGCCAAATGGAATAAATTCGATAACGGATAAATGAGGACGTGTTGGGAAAAACGCTTGGACACGTCGATTTGTATTTTTAACTGCGCATCTTTTTCAAGAAAAAAAATTTATTTAGGGTGCGTCATGTGACAGTGGCCAATACCAACTTTCTTATTTTAAATACAAGCCCCTGTATATTATTAATTTTTTGGATTCTTCAGAAAATTCTAGACATAATTCATGTACAATGTCCTATACCTATCTTCAACTGTTTCGGAAATATTAAGTATTTTCAGATTTATTACAAAAATTAACATTAAAAATAGAAAATTATTTTATTTCACAAATTCTAATAAGAAATACTGATTATTTCTTAATAATTTAAAAAAACAAAAAAAAATTAATGTCAATGTAGTAAATGTTCAAAATGCTCGCCACGAACATCTTGGCAACATGCTAATCTGGTATAGAAATGTCTTCTAACATTACTCAACATCTCAGGCGTGACTGATCTAATCGCAAGCGTGATTCGTCTTTTTAAGTCATCTTAGTTGAGGGGCTTAGTTTTGTATACAATACTTTTGACATATCCCCACAAAAAGTAGTCTAATAGCGACAGATCAGGAGATCGTGCTGGCCATTCTATCGATCCGCGCCTCCCTATCCACCGATTTGGAAAAATTTGGTTCAGGTACTGCCGGACATTGATTTGGTAATGGGGCGGTGCTCCATCTTGCTGAAACCATATTTTATTGGCAGGAACTTGTGGGTTTGCTGGATCTGGATATAAGTTTGTCAAAGTTGGCACGACATTATTTTGGAGCAGTTCTAAATATTTATCCCCATTCAAGTTGCCATCAATGAAAAAGGGACCTACGATATGATTTCCAACAATTCCTGCCCAAACATTAACTTTTTCAGGATATTGCGTATGTTCCTCTCTCATCCAATGAGGATTCTCATTAGACCAATAGCGGCAATTTTGACGATTAACATGACCGTGAAGTGTAAATGTGCTCTCATCAGAAAACAAAACATCTTCTAATTGGATCACATTGTTATCTAACTTTGCCATCATTTGTTCACAAAAATACGTTCTCCTATCGAAATCGTCCTCCATGAGCTCCTGAGTTGGTATCATTTTATAGGGATGCATTTTACTTTCCTTTAATGTTCGAAAAATTGCTGTGTGGCTAACGTTGAATAGTTGGGCTGCTTGTCGACCAGAAGTATGTGGGTTTTCTTGAAACTCAAGCGTAATATCCAATTTCGTATCATCACTTACTGCATTGGCAGCTACTTTTTTTATCTGTCTCACATGACCAAGCTCGCGAAACTGCTTTTCTATTTTGCTAATTGTTCCTTGGGATACAGGCGGCAAATTTGGAAATTTTTCGTGAAATAAGCGAGACACTTCCATCTGTATCCGTGTGTTATCTCCATAACCAATCATTTGTAGAATGGTTATTTTGTGCATTTCTGTTAAATGAACCATTTTTCTGATATTATTACGTACAGTTAACGAAATTCAAACGACAATAGCACTGACACTAATCACTACTGTCATGCAGGCAGACAACAAGTTGCTAAGGCTACGAGTTTTATACGAACAGAAAGAAAACTGTTTTTGTTTTTGTTTCATTTCATATCAGTAAAAAGAAACGCAGGAATGGTTTTTGTTTACTTTCTCATTATCAAGAGCTGAATGGGAAATAAGTATTGAATGCAATGTAGCGAATTTGTGAAATAAAATAATTTTCTATTTTTAATGTTAATTTTTGTAATAAATCTGAAAATACTTAATATTTCCGAAACAGTTGAAGATAGGTATAGAACATTGTACATGAATTATGTCTAGAATTTTCTGAAGAATCCAAAAAATTAATAATATACAGGGGCTTGTATTTAAAATAAGAAAGTTGGTATTGGCCACTGTCACATGACGCACCCTATATAATTTTTTTTTCTTGAAAAAGATGCGCAGTTAAAAATACAAATCGACGTGTCCAAGCGTTTTTCCCAACACGCCCTCATTTATCCGTTATCGAATTTATTCCATTTGGCTGTTCCACACTGTATATATATATATATATATATATATATATATATATATATATATATATATATATATGTCTCTGTGTGTGTGTGTATCCAACCGATAACTCAAAAAAATAATTAACCGATTTTGATGAAACTCGGCAAGTGCCTTTATTTTATTAATAGCTTGGATGAGTTCGTTAGACAAGAAAATCGGACAAGGTTTCCAGGAAAACTTTGAGTTTACTTTCGAAAAAAAATTACAAAGCTATTTCGATGAAATTTTGTGGACATGTTGCTTTGGGAAAGACCTAACTATGTACCGAAATTCATCTTTCTAGGTTTACAGAAAATGAGCTATTAAAACTGACAATGGTAAAAACTGGTTTAGAGGTATACGAGATCTAGTATGATCTAAACAGCTATTAATGCTTTAAGTTTTTATGTGCCAAAATACTAAGCGTTTTTGTTACCAACTCTTATTAAGAAATATCGCTTTTCATAACATCAAGCATCGCCAAACCTGAAGTTCATTATAACCCGCTTCATCTTATGCGAAGTTCCTTTCCAAGATGTGACCCATTCTCGCGAATCCATCTTCCTACCCACGCAATAAAGTATTCATTTTCAAAGTATTGTAGCGTCGGGGATTTTATTAGTTTGACACGACAGGAGCTAGATTTCACTACAAAGGCATCATTTAATATTCCTTATGATGCCGACGGAATGGTAGAATGCAACATGTCACAACACTCCTCCGTAATATGAGAGTTATGTGTCGAAACAGGCGACGCACGCCTTTCATTCATATTCATTTTGCATGCATTATACATGTCTAATATTGACATCACTCGCCACCCTTGCTTCCAATCAAAGTTGCAAATCGTGCACTGTCACTGCGATACGCCACAGTAGAGCAAATGTCACAAACAGGCATCATGCTGAGTGAACATAAGGGTATTACCTACGAAGGTAACGAACTGTGCAATGCTTATACAGGAGTTAAGTGTTAGGTGTAAGCACCAAAAAGATTCTAGATAGGTAGCCACAACCAAGAATATTTTGAATGACCCTTATGTACTGTTATTTAAATTGGCAGGTTCATAAACAGCCTGGTCAAAAAGTAATGGCATATAGAGAAGCAGCAGCTTCTTCTTACTGAATTTTCTTTAAAAAATTCGCTAAGGAGGAGACTTGAATTTTGAAAAAAAATTCTTCCAATTAGCGCGAATATAGGCTCCCCTGGAACCCATCAGTTTTAGGCTTTATATTATTATAAGTTTATATATATATATATATATATATATATATATATATATATATATATATATATATATATATATATATATATATATATATATATATATATATATTTCAACAACACACCACGAGGGCTTACAACCTAAATACTATCGTACGGTGGGTGTCGACAAGGAGGAAAGAGGCAACTTGTTAATTCTGAACTTGACCATTTGGAGATTCGGAGGAGAAGGAAAAATATGTGCCGACAAGGAATTCCACAGCTTGGAAGTCCTCGGGACAAAAGCACGGGCATAAGAAGATGTTTTATTTCTGGTGACCTGGACAGTAAAAGGGTGCATTCGCTCTGTTCCCCTGGTATATCTTCTGGTGGCAGCTGGTGGAGGAACTATGGAAGAAAGCTCATCTGAGCAGTGCCCGTGCAGATATCTATAAAATAGAGAAAGGTCACCAACGGCACGTCGGTCGGCAAGGGATGGCAACCTTTGGGTGAGGATAGTGTCACCGATGAGACGTATAGCTCTCTCCTGAATGGAGTCCAAGATATCGAGTGTAGAAGCGGCAGCGGCACCCCAGATGTGGGAGCAGTATTCGAGGTTTGGCCTTATTTGTGTAGTATATAAGGTAGAGAGATTAGCTGGTGAAAAGTATTTGCGTGCCCGGAAGAGGAAACCTAATTTCTTTGCAGCCGCTTCTGCAATTGATGTGACATGTTGGTGCTAATTGTGATTTCGATCCACAGAAATGCCAACAAGTGAAAATGATTCATTACTTTGAATAGCTTGGTTGTTCATTGCGATGGGTCTAGGTCTGGTGTATCTCTTATGAGATAGAAAGCAAGACTGAGATTTGGTGGAGTTGAATTGTACAAGATTCCTACTTCCCTAATACTTTTTGAAGATCCACAGAGACAGAACCCTTCATGAGTCTTCGGTTCTTATCTAATTGGGCTAAAGAGACACGCTTAGAATATTGTATATTTGAGTGGAGGGTGCTGTCGTCCGCGTAACTGTGAACTGGGTTGGATGTGTTAGAGAGGTCATTGATGTGAAGAAGAAATCGCATTTCATCTCAGTTCGCGGCGTTGTAGTGCCAACTCGGGTTGCATTGCGCAGGAAGCAGTGGCCATGCCGTGGTCTGAGCGACCAAGGGGGGCGGTGACTGATGTCCTATAGCATTCAGGTTTTGTAGTAAGAAGGAGATCCAAGGGATTTGAGCTGTTTGTTGGGATGCGAGGAAAGTAAGTGGGTTGCTGATCCATATTGGCTAAAGAATTGCTGACTGCAAAGGCCTCCGCTGCTTTCCCTTGTGGATCGGTTTTTGAAGATTCTAGCCGTTCCTTATTATGGGCATTGAAATCACCAAGAATAGTGACCTCGGAAGAAGGATATTGAGAAATCAGATGATCTGTTTTTTTCAGAAAGGTAGTCGAAGAGCTGGACAAAGTTGTTGTCAGAAGGTGACCGGTAAATGCAACAGATGAATTTAGTTGCAGCCCTGAGAGAGAGAGAGAGAGAGAGTTTCATCCAAAGTATGTCTTTTCGTCCAGCTTCTAAATTGGGGAGTCTGGTGCAGGGTAGATTGCTACGGACGTATGCGCACACGCCTCCATGCAATCTAAAGGAAGTAAGGAGCTCATACCCCGGGAAATTAGGTGATTAGTTACTGTTTTGGCACTGATTGGGTTTTGGTGAGGAAGAGGAGTTGGGGCCTGTTAGCCTGGAGGAAATGGTAGACGGAGTTTAGGTTAGATTTAGGCGACATATATTCGAGAAGGATTCGTTAAATCTCGATGCCGACGCCCCCTGCACACCCCTCTCCTATAGATCTGAATGGAGCAGTATTTATCTCCGGAATCTTTTCTACAAGGAGAAGCCATCATCATTTTTGTTTATATAAGGGAAACCGACTCATACACCAGAACCGGAAACGTCTATTGGGACTTCACTTGATTTAAGGGGTGGTACCTCCTCGGGCGTGAAAAAAATCCTTTACTATCACGTAAAGGAAACGCCCACTGCCACCTGCAGATTACGTTTACGTTAATATTATGTTAATTTACCAGTCGTATAGATCATTATTAGATAATGAATATTGTATTGAATAGTAAATTAATAAAATAGATTTACTCACTGCGATATGTCACTGTGATACCCGTATTAAAATAACGTCGCTTTGAGTTGTAGCAATGAATTAATTTGGTATTACCGATTACTGATATGCAGATTTATGAGTGTGTAAAGTGAACATCACTATAAGCAAATAAATGGCGTCCATTTATTTAATACCCTAATATATATTAGTTTTTTATGGGCTTAATGGGACATTAGGATCATTTATCTATAAACTGTTCATCGCATAACTGATATATTTCACGCGAATCCTTGTGTATAGAGTATATTTTTTCGTAATAAATGCACTGTGTATTCGGATAAACTATGCGCATATATTGTTAAAATATCATCACTGACTGTTAAATACATGTATGTCAGTTATCTGCGTAACAAAATAATGACCGCAACATATTGCGTCGATGGATTGTGATTTATGTAAAGTTTATTATGTTTTAAAATTGGCGTACATAATAATTCATTTACTATTATGAGTATAAATAGCTTAATATAATAATTTGTATTCGGAATGGCCACATCAATCAGCGTATCTTGTTTGAAGGGCTCATTCACAATCATTGTATCTTGCCTGTTGTGGACAACTCGTTTTTCTGTAAGCACGGTCCGATTCTAGTACAACCTGTATCTAGGGTATTAGAAAACATACCCAAAAGTATATCTATAGTAGGATACCGTACTAAGATTTAAAACTCCCAGGCATTTTGCCCGTGTTGTCTAAAATATAAGGAAAAACAACGAACGAGCAGCTGAAGTCTCAAATAAATAAATACCATATGCTAGCTCAAAGACCGCCTATGCTGTGTATTGTGGATGATATACTTTCAGAAAGTAACAAAGGGTTGATGCCAATACTTGTACTAGTTGACCATAGCAGACACGGTGAACCATGAAATCATTTTTTCCATTTTAGAATTTATAGGACTGGGTAATTCTGCGGCAAAAATGATAAAAAGCTACTTAAGTGATCATTCGCAGAGGCTGCTTTTTAAAGGAAAACTTTCCGACTGCATACCTTTGAATACAGATGTACCGCTGGGATATATCTCAAATCAGCTATTGTATGCCATTTATACCTGTAACCCATTCAACCACATCAGGTGGTAGTGAACTTTTCCTTTACGTGATAGTAAAGGATTTTTTCACGCCCGAGGAGGTACCCACCCCTTACATCAAGGGGCCGGTGAAGTCCGAACGGACGTTTTCGGTTGTAGTGTATGAGTCGGTTTCCCTTATAAACAAAAATGATGATTCGGATTTCCGGGAGAGGGGTGTGCAGGGGGCGTCGGCATCAAGATTTAACATATCCTTCTCGAATATATGTGGCCTAAATTCTAACCTGAACTCCGTCCACCATTTCCTCCAGGCTAATGCCCAACTCCTCTTTCTCACCGAAACCCAAATCAGTGCCAAAACAGCCACTAATCACCTTAATTTCCCGGGGTATGAACTCCTTGCTTGCTTTAGATTGCATGGAGGCGTGTGCGCATACGTCCGTAGCAATCTACCCTGCACCAGACTCCCCAATTTAGAAGCTGGAAGAAAATGCATACTTTGGATAAAACTCTCTGTCGGGGCTGCAACTAAATTCATCTGTTGCATTTACCGGTCATCTTCTGGCAACAACTTTGTCCAGCTCTTCGACTACCTTTCTGGAAAAACCGACCATCTGATTTCTAAATATCCTTCCTCCGAGGTTACTATTCTTGGTGACTTAAATGTCCATAATAAGGAATGGCTAGGATTTTCAAAAACCGATCCACAAGGGAAAGCAGCGGAGGCCTTTGCAGTCAGCAATTGTTTAGCCAATATGGTTCAGCAACCTACTTACTTTCCTCGCATCCCAGCACAGAGCTCAAATCTCTTGGATCTCCTTCTTAAGACAAAACCTGAATGCTATAAGACATCAGTCACCGCCCTTGGTCTCCCAGACCACGGCATGGTCACTGCTTCCTGCGCAATGCAACCCGAGGTCACACAGTCATCACACCCACGGATCGTTTGGCACTACAACTCCGCGAATTGGGACGAAATGCGGCATTACTTTTCCTAATTTCCATGGGGCGTCTGTCTGCTTCTCTCATCCTGACCCCTCTGATATCTCACAAAACGTCACCGAAATTATCCAAGCTGGCATGGAATTATTTATTCCACGTGCACAGAAAACCTCTTCAGCCACTCAAAAGCCCTGGTTCTCTAAATCATGTGACAAGGCCGGATTTGAAAAGGCCAAATCTCACAAAACGCTTCTACACAATCCCAGTCAAGAAAACCGTCAAGCATTTAACGACGTAAGAAACCGATGTGTCCGCATTCTTTCTGAGGCAAAAAACTCATTTAATAACCACATCAAAAAAAGTCATTTCAAGCTCCAACGGCAGCAAACCCTTCTGGACTCTTGCTGAATCTATTGGGCATAATTTCTGCAGGAGCACGTTCCCACTCCTTATTTCAGGGGATGAAATTGCTTCTATCGCCCCGGGCAAGGCTAAACTGTTTGCCTCGTTGTTCGCCGGCAGTTTTACTCTTAACCCACCTCCAAATGTTCAACGACCAACAGTCCCCAATGTCGCGCATAAAATGACGGATATCAGTTTCAAAACTAAAAAGGTACGAAAGATGCTCTCTTCTATTAATACCAGAAAAGCCTCTGGCCTTGACGAAATCTCAGCAATTGTTCTCAAAAAATGCGCACCAGAACTTGCTTCTGTCCGGACTCGTCTGTTTCAGACATCTTAGAATAGAGGCATATTTCTAGTAACTAGAAAACTGCTCGAGTACAACCCGTCCCCAAGAAAAAATCCAAAGCGCTTCCTAGCAACTGCAGGCCTATTTCTCTCCTTTCAGTCGTCTCGAATGTGATGTAAAAGTATATAAATACCGAATTACTAAAATTTCTTGAAAAACACAGTCTAATCCACGACAGGCAGTATGGATTCCGTCAGCGCAGATCAACTGCCGACCTCCTTTCCTTTGTCACCCATTCTTGGAACAAGTCAATGGAACTACACGGTGAGTCCCAGATTGTCGCTCTAGACATATCCAAAGCATTCGACTAGGTCTAGCACGCATCGCTGCTTAATAAAGTTTCGGCCTATGGCCTACCACCAAAACTCTGTACCTGGACAGCAAATTCCCTCTCCAACCGGAGCATTTCTGTTGTCGTGGATGGCCATTCCTCTAAACTGTATCCAATTGATGCAGGAGTCCCTCAAGGTTCAGATTTAGCCCCTACTTTGTTTCTTCTCCACATCAATGACCTCTCTAGCACATCCAACCCAGTTCACAGTTACGTTGACGACAGCACCCTCCACTCAAATATACAATATTCTAAGCCTGTCTCTTTAACGTAATTAGATGAGGATCGCAGACTCATGTAGGGTTATGTCTCTGTGGATCTCCAAAAAAATATTAGACTGGGGAAGTAGATATCTTATACAATTCAGCTCCACCAAATCTCAGTCTTGCTTTCTATCTCATAGGAGATACACCAGCCCTAGACCCATCACAATGAACAACCAAGTTATTCAAAGTAATGAGTGTCTTTCACTTGTTGGCATTTCTGTGGATCGAAATCTCAATTGGCACCAACATGTCACATCAATTGCAGAAGCGGCTGCTTTGAAATTAGGTTTCCTCTTCCGGGCTCGCAAATAATTTTCACCAGCTAATCTCTATACCTTATATACTTCACAAATAAGGCCAAACCTCAAATACTGCTCCCACTTCTGGGGTGATGCTGCCGCTTCTACACTTGCTATTCTGGACTCCATTCAGAAGAGAGCTATACGTCGTCTCATCAATGACCTTACCCTCACCCAAAGGCTGCCATCTCTTGCCCACCGACGTGTCGTTGGTGACCTCTCTCTCTTTTATAGATATCTGCACGAGCACTGCTCAGAGGAGCTTTCTTCCATAGTTCCTCCACCTGCAGCCCTCAACAGATCTACCAGGGAAACAGAGAGAATGCACCCTTTTACTGTCCAGGTCACCAGGCATAGAACATCTTGTTATGCCCGCTCTTTTGTCCCGAGGACTTCCAAGTTGTGGAATTCCTTGCCGGACATGTTTTTCCTTCTCCTCTGAACCTCCAAACCTTCAAGTCCAGAATTAACAAGTTGCCTCTTTCCTCCTTGTCCACGCCCACGGTACGATAGTATTTAGGCTGTAAGCCCTCGTGGTGTGTTGTTGAAATATTAAAAATAAAACATATTCACTCATTCGCAGCTGACAGCCAGGTGTACTACTCATTTATGCCATCGGGTATGACTGAAGCTTGTCGGCAGATAACATACTGTTTACCAAGTGTCAGCAGCACATCATTTGAAATTGAATCCAGCGGAATCACTTTTCTTCTATTTCGTATGAAGGTTGACTGACTCAACTATTTCCAATTTGTTAATGTGGAAATAAATGTCTTACAATTTCCTCTTTAGGAGAGTTATTAAAGTCTGGGATTGCTGCTGGATAGCGACATAAAATTTGAAAGTCATGTATGAAGATGCATCATGCCAGCATTTTCAAGGCCCCACCGTTACATAAAACGGCGTTTTTTGGGTGATTTTTCACGTTCGGTGTGACAAGAATCTACAATAGCCCCCCTGTTGAGGCCGGAGATCTTTCTACGAACAGATACCGTTGTTGGTACCGTCGGCATCTGTCTTGTAAACATGATACTTAAGAATTCCTTGGTGGACCCTTTGTGGTTCAGTGGTAACAACATGTGCCTATGAACCAAAGGGTACTGGATTGGATCCCAGGGTTCTCCTTTCACTTTTTCAATACATAGTGTACAATTAACATCAACTGTCATTATATTTACTGATTCTCTGTCCTCAATATAAGTTATACAGCAATTATGCATAAAAAATTGAAGAGACAAAAAAAATACAATTAGCCATAAAACCTGCACGGACAAAATTATTATGTGGATACCTTCACATTGTGGGATAAAGGGACACGAAGAAGCTGATAATCTAGCAAAACCTTCTGCAACAAATTAAGGAAAGTCTGTTACTAAAATGTACTTACCCGAATACCTACTGAAAAAATATAAAACAAGGTGCAAACAAAAATGGCAAGTTCAGTGGAGCAGCTGCGAAACAGAAATTCATGAAGTAGAAATATCCGCAGCTTTAAGTAGTGTAAATCATCTTCAAATGAGGCAACAGGTTGTTGCTAGAAGACTCAGGATTGTCCACACCTTGTTAACCGACAAACACATACTTAAAAAAACAATAAACACGACATGTGAAATCTGCCAAGTTGATTTGAGCATAAAACACAAACTACTTCATCGTCCCAAATATCGCCACACAAAATCAGTTTATATTTTTCCCAACAGCCTCTTTAGGATCCTAAAGACGGACGGTATATGGTTGAACAAAGTGTTAAGTTTCCTGCCTACAGAAAGTTTATTCAAACTGATGTAAAGTCATACGTTTGTTATTGTCACCCTTGGTGGCCCTAGTTGGTAGGAATTAAAAAAATCTCTGGACGCAGCAATTGCGTTATGGTAGCGAATTTTCTTTAAAATATTTTTAATAGCAAATGTCTTTCTTTGATGAAAGCAGGCATCAACTTGGTTGCCTATATAGTAGAAACAATGTACCATATTTCATCGAAATAAATTTATTGTTAAAAAATATATAAACATATTTCAAAAGTCTAGATGCAGCAAATGTGTTATGAAAGTGAATTTCCATAAAAATGTTTTTAATAGCAAATGCGAGCAGACATCAATCTGATTACCGGTATAGCCTATGTGGTAGAAACAATGTACTATATTTTATCAAAATTACTTATGGTTTGAAAATATACAATAAACTTAAATGTTGGTTTTCTAACCAACAAAGCTTACGTTAATAGCAAATTGAATGATTGAAATTTGAAGGATTTAATGAAAATTCGGTAAATTTTCAGATTAGCTCCCGAACGCTTTTCAACAAATTATTTTCAGAAACATTACTAGGACCCCACCTGGATGCACAAACCACAAGAAAAATTTCTTGTTCACAACCCCCAAGGAAGTTATGGGACTGGGAGTGAATAGGGGTGCTGTGCAGGGTTTAAGGGGGATATGGCTTCAAGATGTGAAAAAGACAGCTTTCAAGCCCGCTTTATTCAAATTTTCTGCTCATATTTCCTTTTTACTACCTACCCCGCTCAGCACCACTACTCACTCCTGGTCCCGTAACTTCCTTGAGGGGTGTGAACAAGAAATTTTTCTTGGGTTTTGTGGATCCAAGGGGGCCCTAGGCAGATTTCTGAAAACAGTTTTTTGAAAAGCGTCGGGAGCTAAACTGCAAATGTACCGAAAATTCGCTACCAAAACGCACTTACATCTACCAAATTTGATTGCCCTTACTTTGTTATTTACGAATATATGAATTTTTTTAGAAAGAAATCATAAAAATTTTCGGGAAAACCTGGTCCAATTTTCCTGGCTAACGAAATTATCCAAGCCACTTGCAAAAGGAAAGTACTCACCAAATTTAATCAAGATCGGTCCATTATTTTTTGAGTTATCGGTCGGATATATATATATATATATATATATATATATATATATATATATATATATATATATATATATATATATATATATACAGATCTCCTCATTAGTGAATTTTGTTTTTAAAAAAATCGCTAAAAAGGAGAGGTAATTTTGATAAAGATTAGAAGGCACTGGAAAGAAAGAAAGCGGACAGTTAGCGCATTAAGATATTTATTAGCTAATTCATAATAAGAGTAGAATAAAATTATCATTTTATTATCTTACTTTTAGACCACTTTTAAATAATTTACCAGCATCAAGTAGTCCAGATAGTTCACTTAATCAAAGAGATATTCCACGCAAACACAACTGCAATGCATAAAACAACACCATTATATAATTAAACTTGTAACGCAGATGCTACCCCACTGAACATTTACTACATTTTGTTGCACCAGAATCAGAACTGAAATGTAGGGATGTAAATCTGACACCGGTTGACACCGACATCGCAATAATGACCCTAATCAAACACATTCCACTTCGACATCGAATGAAATTACAAAAAACCCGATTTCAACAAATGCAGCAAATAACACTGACAAAGACAACCAACGGTGGCTTGTGTACACATACGAGGATATATTATAAAATAAAGCTACTGTTTCTGAAAAAAAACACAAAACAAAATTTATCTACAAAAACTATACAACTATTATTTAACGTATTTATAACTATTTTAATACACGTATCCCACCGCATTACCCAATTCTCATACATAGATAAAAACCATCATTGATTGCAAATTTGTTGGTTGTTTGTTTGTTTTGTGTTTAACGTCAGTCTATCTCCGCGACTATGGCCAATTCACTCCTCTATCCTGACTCAAGCTTGTGGTTCGCTTTATTTTCAACCAAGAAGGGGTATATTTACAAATAGCAAAATCATGAAAATAGCGTTGCTGTATTATTGCTTTTACATCCAATTAGAAGGACCATAACGGACGATATCTCACAGTTAGTTCTTTTTTTCAAAGAAAACTTTTACGATTAATATTGAATAATAATATTTTGACATCTGTCATGTAAAAAATTAAATGTTTTGGTCCCAAAGAAAACTAGTTTTGTTTCAAAGTTTTTGAAATGTATAAAGGTTCTGTTGCATTTTTGGACAAAAAAATGAAGAGAAGGTTTGACAAATTGTTGGTTTTATTGGAAACATTAGCTGGAATGAAAAGGGACTAAAATTTGAGCTGTAGAATTTGGGCAAATTAAAATTAATATGTCAATTTGTCAATTGTTCTCGGTTGATTTATTAGAAGTGGACACTAAAAATTGAGTAAATTGTACAAGCACAATTATTATATTTATTTATATTTACACACTATAAAAGTGAATAAATTAATAATAACATTATGCTTTAAATTATACTCAACCTTCTGGTTGGCTTTTTAGTGAATTAAAAAAAAATTGATGAGGCGCTCTAGACTTTTGCATATATATATATATATATATATATATATATATATATATATATATATATATATATATATATATATATATATATATATATATATATCGTTCCTTTTGCAAGTTCGTTAGCCAGGAAAACCGCATCAGTTAACAAAGTACACAGGTTTATATTATAAAAAATATACTATATACCCAAATTTAGATTTCTAGGTAAAAAAGTCTGGACGCAGCAAGTGCGTTATGTTAGTGAATTTTCATAGAAATGATCCGGCACCAAATATTTTTTTATAACTTTTTTTCTTTTAACATAGAATTATAAATTTTGGTATATAGTTTCCTTTTAATATCGTTAACTTACGTACCAAAATTTGGTTACCATAGCTTTTCTATTTTTTGAGATAAAAATTGTTTCCGAAAGAAAATCCAATTTTCCCTGAAAACCTAGTTCGATTTTCTTGGCTAAAGAACTTATCCAAGCCACTTACAAAAGGACGGTACATGCTAAATTTTATCAAAATGGGTGTATTATTTTTTGTTACCGGGATATATATAAACATATAAAGCCTGAAACCGACCTCGGATTTGGGTTCCAGGGGTCCAAATAGCGCTCATTTGAAGACATTTTTTCAAAATTCAAAAGTCTGAACCTCCCCATTAGTGAATTTTTTTTTAAGAAAATTCACTAAAAAGTTATAGGCATCTAGGAAAACCAGACTAGATAAACACATAAAACCAAAATATGTTGTGTGGATAACAGAAGGTATTGTATATTACAGGCCAAGATTCAGCTTTATGGCGCAAAAGATCAAGAAATGCCAGAAAAATTACTTTAAAAATTTCATAGTTTTTCTTCTTAAAACGTCAAAGTCGCGATTTAAAGCGTCAAAATTGGTTAGATTTAGGACAAAAAACCTGAAACGAATACGGTATATGTAGAGCAAATGTCGCAAGAAACGTGTTTTGCAGAGCCTTAAGTTCCAGCTTCCTCAGTCATTGTCCTTCATTTTACTAAAATAAACTACGCGTCAATTGAAGTGGAACACCTTAAATTTTGGATGCTGTTAGATCGTTTGTATCTCAAAATCAAGTTCGCCGAATCCGCTCTAATTTTCACAGGTTGACAGATGTTTTTCGGGGCTTCTGATTGGTAGACAATAACGAAACTTGCCCTTACGTGCTACAATATGCAGGGTGGAATATAAGTAGATGTTTTTTCAGCAACATTTCAAACGATGGCCATTAGTCTATAAGCAGAATTATATATATATATATATATATATATATATATATATATATATATATATATATATATTGGTATGCAATTTAGACATGTACCTTGGTACCTCGGGACGTTTTCGAGATTTTATTTACAATGCAAGCAAACCCCATTGGCCGATGAGGCGGATTATGTTTGCTTTTGGTATTCAGTGCTGAAGATTATCTCTATACCTCGGGACCTTCTTGAGGTTTTGTTGATATTCGGTTCCACTACGTTGCTGTCATCACTTTTGTCGTTGAGATCAAATTAGACTCTTAACCACATTGTTTTTTTTTTCGTTGGCTTAGGCGAATTTTCGGTATCCAATTCAGAAGAACACCTTAATACCTCGGGACGTTTTAGAGATTTTATTAATATCGCAGCCTACAACGTTTTTATAATCAATTTTGTATTTTAGGTCAAATCCACCCGAAGTAAAAATGCAAGCAAACCCTAATGGTCGAAATTAGACTCTTAACCACATTGTTGTTTTCGTAAAACGCGCACTTTAATAGTCAGGGAGTTCGTTTATGTTAATTTTCGGTATGCAATTCAGAAGAACACCTTAATACTTCGGGTGTTTTCGATATTTCATTAATATCGTAGCCCACTACGTTTATATTATCAATTTTTTTTCTTTTTTTTTAATGATTGGTCGACGGGAAGGTTTACGCTGATTTTTGGTATTCAAATGTAGCAAGAAGAGTGTCTTACAGCCCGTTAAGTTTGAGATTCAACTGCCATTGTCGTTCATTTTACTAAAATATTTTGAGAAAATTGAGTTCAAATAGACTCTTTCTCCGATGCTTTGGCAGTAGTTTTAGTTAGAGAGTTTATCGTTTAATGGTCTATAATTTTTACCGAATCTTTTAGCATGCGACAATGTTCTTTGCGAGTATCAAGGCACAGTGATTTTGGAATGGGTGGAGTAGAAAATACCGAGGGCATGCACAATAAGCCAAAGGTTGTAGTGCTATCAGGGCGGTAAAGACGCGGACGAGTCCCGAGGGAGCAAAAAAGTATCAAAAGCTGCTCACAAAATATGGATGATACTGATAGATAAGTTACTAGATCAATCATTTTTATTATCGATGATTTCGCAGGTTAGTTTTTTAGTTAGTTTAGTAAATAAACTTTAAAGCGTATTTCTGTATTTCTCATATTGTACGTTTCAAACAGTTAGAGTCTCCCGCTTAAAATTAGACCTACCTACGTTTGGTAACCGTCCAAGCCTATCGAGCTTAATTTACAAGGTACTCGCTTTCGGCGTCGACCGGATTTCAGTGTAGTCTTGGACAAAAGCTAACGTATTCCTATTAGTTTATTTAAAATGATATCGTAAAACTATTGTTTTTATTAGATTTTATAAATATATTTTACTAATTTTTGTGTGCACACTAAATGTCTTTTCTACTTTTAAGTGTGTGTAGCCCCAATGTTAATCAAGGGCCCCCCTTTATTATACTTACTTATCTTGTGCTTATATATGTAATATATAAATAAAAAATGAGTGAAAGAGCAAGCGAATTTATTTAGTTTAGTCCTGTATTTGATATTATCTGAAAAAGATATTATAGGCGACAATATGGAATGTAATTTCGGTAAGAGACGTACTGAGAACGCCCCTTGGATGCACAAGCGACAAGGCAAATTTGTTGCAAACAACCGCTAAGAAAGTTAAGGGACCAAGAATGAATAGGGTTTCTGGGCGGGGAGGAAATCTGAGCGAAAAATGCCAACAAAAAAAAAACATTTAGTCAGACTTGGAAAATATGCGTTGTTCACATTTTGCAGCAGAGAAACATCTCTACTATACCTCGTGGCATTTTTTGAGATTTTGTTTATATCGCATTCAATTGATGTCAACAAATTTGCCTCCTCGACTATTGTGATGCGACGAGGTATAGTAGCGATGTTTTTCAGAGTGGAATACCAAAAATCAGCGTAAACCTCGCCGTCGAGGTCATATGAACTGCATACCGAAACTGCATACCGAAAATTCACCCAACCCAACTCCTTGACTATTGAAGTGGGCGTTTTACGAAAACAACAATGTGGTTAAAAGTCTAATTTGACATCAAAGACAAAAGTGATAACAGCAACGTAGTGGCACGCGATATCAACAAAATCTCGAGAAGGTCCCGAGGTATAGAGATAATCTTCAGCACTGAATACCAAAAGGGAAGATAATCTGCCTCATCGACCATTGGGGTTTGCTTGAATTTTTACTTAGGGCGGATTTGACCTAAAATACAAAATTAATTATAAAAACGTAGTAGGCTGCGATATTAATAAAATCTCTCAAACGTCCCGCGGTATGAAGGTGTTCTTCTAAACTGGATACCGAAAATTCGCCTAAGCCAACTCCTTAACTATTGAAGTGCGCGTTTTACGAAAAAAACAATGTGGTGAAGAGTCTAATTTGACCTCAGAGACAAAAATGATGACAGCAACGTAGTGAAACACGATATCAACAAAATCTCGGGAAGGTCCCGTGGTACAGAGATAATCTTCAGCACTGAATGCCAAAAGCGAACATTATCCTTCTCATCGACCAATGGGGATTTGACCTAAAATACAAAATTGATTATAAAAACGTAGTGGGCTGCCATATTCATAAAATCTCGAAAACGTCCCGAGGTACCGAGGTACATTTCTAAATTGCATACCAAAAGTATATATAACTCTCCTCGCAGACTAATGGCCATCGCTTGAAAATTTGCTGAAAAAACATCTACTTATACTCCACCCTGTATCTTGTAGCACGTAAGGGTAAATTTTGTTATTGTCTACCATCAGAAGCTCCGAAAAACATCTGTCAACCTATGAAAATTAGAGCAGATTCAGTGAACTTCATTTATAGATACAAACGATTTAACAGCATCCAAAATTTAAGGTGTTCCACTTCAATTGACGCGTAGTTTATTTGCAGAAAAACCATTTCAAATAGACGCCTTCTCTGATACTTTATAGCAGTACTTTTAGTTATAGAGTGTATGGTTGAATAGTCTGTAATTTTTAGCGAATTTTCGGAGAAAAAAATCGGTATTGAGGAGACCGCGACTTTTGAATTGTGAGAAGATTTCTTCGAATGAGCGCGAACTTGGTCTCCTAGAACCCACACATAGAGGGTAACGCATTTTTACGGTAAAGCTCAATATATCCGTTATTATACAAAATACGAGAAAAAAATTGTATACGTTAATTATAGGGTGTCGTGAGCTGCATTTTACAAAATTATTTCAATAATCAAATCATTCTTAATGCAAATTTTCTTTTTTATTATCGAACACCCCTTATTTTAGTAATATTTTTGCATATCCGTCGATTTATAATGCATGTTTGTGAGGTAAAAAATTGATAGTGTTTATCGTTTTCGAGTTATTTCAATTGTTTTGCAACTTTTCATATTTTTGGGGCTTATCAAGAATTATGATTTGGCGTTTTTAACAATGGATAGCGGATACCACGTAAATGAGGCCTTTTGATTATATTTGGTAACCAAACTTGATGTCTGCTTTCTAGAAATGTCAAATCAAAATGTCAAAATTTGCTGTGATAAATTGAAATATGTATTCTAATAGTAATTGAACAGTTAGTAATACAAACTTTTATGCAAAATGTAGTCAGAAGTTTAAAGAGTGTGTAGAATTGTTCGTGAGAAGAACAAATATGGTTTAATGAAGCTGTAGTTCAAAATCATAAGTGGCAGTTACCAACATTTTTGAAATTTTATTAGATATGTGTGTACTCTAAATTGTGTTACTGCAAGCACAAGCCAAAGATTTTTTGTACAACACGTAAAATCGTATGCAATATATATTATTATTATTATTATTGTTATTGTTATTGTTATTGTTATTATTATTATTATTATTATTATTATTATTATTATTATTATTATTATTATTATTATTATTATTATTATTATTATTATTATTATTATTATTAGTAAAAAAGACATATTATGTAGTTATAAAAAGATTTTTATGAACTATCACTACCATAACGCACTTGCTCTGTCCAGACTTTTTTACAATTAGGAAGTCGTATAGTTTACAAAGAAGAAAATCAAGAAAATAGCGATGCTGTATTATTACTTCTACATCAAAATGGAATAACTAGAACGGACGATAGCCCACAGTTTGCTCAGTTTTTTTCAAAGAAAACATTTACGATTAATTTTGAAAAATTAAGGTTTTCTGCACAATATTTATATACTTTCCTTACTTTTCTCCATTTAGTTTGATTAAAAATTAAGGCCGAACTTCTGGCTTATTACACATCGATTTCCACTTTTCTGGCGTATTACGCCATTTGTTGCCAACATAACTACTTCGGGAAATGACCAGGGTAAGATCCGTCGATAATCAGTGGCGTGTTTTTACTCGCTGTACAGGGGCTAATATTACTGGACATTATCATTATCTATTTATGTTTTCTTTAGTTGTTTTATGCCACATTGGTATTTTCAATGGTTTGTAGTTTCGCTTTCCCTGTCTCTGTTCAAGTTTAGGTTATGGTAGGTCAGATGGTTTATTGTCATGTTTATGAATATATTATTTAACTTTCGGTTATGAGCAGATCATTATCGAAATAGAATTTCAAAATCACTATAGGTTAGTGTATACGCTATGTCGGGTCATTTAATGACGTGACTTCTCTCTAGAATCCTTCTCAACTTACTCTTCACCCAAGGGAAAATATTATACGTAATCCTTGCTGTGTAAGACTTGCAACTGCAACCATTCAAGACAACTTCAATTTGATTCCCAATATATTCATGGCAGATCTACGAGTTGAGATTAGATAAATAATAGCCGGTCTAGTCATTTTCTATAAACGAGTTTAAAATATTTTAAGGAATGATTTAGCGACGTCAGTTAATCTACTCGGTGGATTCCCCCGCTACTGGTGGTTAAAACAACTCGAAAACGATGGTCGCTGTCATTTTTTTTTCTTACTAGCATGCGTTATAATTCAATGGGAAATACAATAATAAAAGGAATATTCGATTAAAAAACAAAGGAAATTTGTCTCATCAACGACCATCCGGTGATTCTCAAAATATATTTATAAGATGTAGCTCAAGACACCAGATTACAGTATACAATTCTTTCTCGTATCTATAAAAACTGATATATTTATCTTTACCGTAGAAATGTGTGACTCGGTATATATCTAAACAGATAAAAACTGAAACTGACCCCGTATCTGGGTTTTAGTGGGCCTAACTCGTTCTCATTTGAAGAAATCGTTTCAAAATCAAAAGTCGCGGTGTCCTCATTAGTGAATTATTGTTACGAAAATTCTCTAGAACTAAAACTACTTCCAAAGCATCAGAAAAAGGGTCTAATTAAAATGTATTTTATTCAAATATTTTAGTAAAATGAAGGGCAATGACGGTTGAGGCTGAAATTCAAGGTTTTGAAGAACACACTCCTTGCGACATTTTTTCTACATAACTCGTATTCGTTTCAGGTCGCTTGCCTAAAAACTGTCAATTTATACGTTTCAAATAGCGACTTCGTGGCGTTTTAAGAAGTAAAACTATAAAATTTTCAAGGTAATTGTTCTGTCATTTTCTAACCTTTTTGCGCCAAAAAAAACTGCGTTTTTGTCTGAAATATACGATAGATTTTGTTATCCGCACAACATATTTTGGTCTTGTGCATTTCTCTGGTCATCAGTGGCACCCAAATTGTTTTTCTTTAAAAGCATATAACTTATTGTTTTCTTAACTTAGAGATCTAAATTTAAGTACATAATATACTCTTTATAATATAGACCTGCACACCAAATTCGGTTGCGATAGCTTTATTACTATGTAGAAGCTTCAGCTTTATTACAATTTAACGATGATTTAGAAATCATCAAATTAGGTACAAAAGGTTTTAAATTAATTTGTCCGAAACGAAAAATGAACAAACAAATAAATACAGTAAATTTACTAAACGCTCAAATTGACCAAACTAACAATAGTCCATTATTAAACATGTTTTCACGAAATAAATTAAGCGAGGAGAGTTTGCTGACCTGCCTATGTCATAAAAACAGGTAGCTCCGAGTCGATACCGTTTACCTGAGGTGACAGAAAGTTTCGTTCAACACGGCGTAGATATTGAAATTTAAAATCACACTTTCATACCTTATTTGACAAAGCTGAGAACTTCAACGAAACTGCAGTTATACGTGCAATAAAATAGTGTAAATCATTCTGTTTATTTATCTAAGTTGACAGTGGATTTCATCCACAATATCACAGTTGCGATAGCTTTGTTATTTCCGCAAATAACAAACTTGACGAAAGAACACCCAAAGTTATTTAGGAAAAAAATGTGCGTGCGTGCGTGCGTGCTACTGGACTAGACTGGACAAACATGAATTAGACCACGGTTTTGTAGGTATTCAACAATAGGGGTGGACATACAGAGTTTAACTTAAATACTATTCACAATTTGTTACTTTATAACAATATTTAATGCCCTGTGTATTACTCAAAGAATTAATTAATCACATTTAGCTTGGCTACTCAGTCGGGGTACAAATGTCATATAAATTAACGCAGGGCGTGGGCTTTAGCACTTGCACTCGGTGGGTTTTAAAGTGCACAAATAAAAGTCAGGTGTAAAAATAAAAATCGGTTTATTAAAAATTTTTGAAGTTATATAATGCTGATTGTTTTTAATTAAGCAAATTTAAATAAAGAAAAATATAAATTGACTAATTGAGTTGTTCAGAATTAAGTATAAAATGCAGAGTGATTAATTACGTTAAATTGGCATATAAAACTGTGGAAATGAATTGTGGAGCATACACTACGTTAAAAAAAATGCAGATAAATGATGTGCTTAGCTCGTGATTCAGACTGCTGCCCTTGGAGTGATGACTGTATCCGTCCAGCTTAGGATGTTGGAGGTGCCTCATTGTGTAGGTGCATTTTCCTGGGGAAACGGCTTCGTGACTTGGCACACATGGTTGATGTTAGGGGTCACCGAAACTTCTCCAGGATGATGGGATCTCCAAATAGCGGGTCTAGATGAATGATGACAGACCAGCGGATTGCTGGCTAGCTGGTCCCTGGTCAGCGAGTTCCTGATTAGCGGGTCCCTGATTATCGGGGTGTCATTTATCGGGGTCCCTTTAGCAAGCTGCCATTTAGCAGGGTGCCATTTAGCGTGCTGTCATTTAGCGGGCTGCCATTTAGCGGGGTGCTATAAAATTTCCAGTGGATTAGTGTTGGTTTAAGGCTTTATGGTCTACATGAGGCGGCTGATAGCAGGTTGCGTTTAAGTACAAAACTTATCTGTTTGTTAATAATCAAAATAAAATAACATAAATGAAATAAAATTTTAAATGATCTCTTTGAAAGTACAATTAGTACGGCACAATAGCAAGCAATTATTGAAATAACGCTACCACAAGCCACCATTCAACAGTATATAATTTATACAAAAGAGAGCAGTTCTTGAAAGTGAATTCAGTACGGTACACACTAGCAAGCAATCACATATTAATCTCAATTAAAGAAATATACAAGCAACTAGAAAATAAGCGGGTATTTAAGTATAAAACTTACCCAATTAGGCATGTTGTTTTTCCCAATTAAAAATCAACTATATGATAGCATGTCTCAGGTTGACTTCATAAAAGAGAAAAGAGCGTGTCGCGTATTCCAATCGTTTATAAAGACTTTTTTATCTTGACATGTCGTCGAGTTGTCACGTTTGCAGGTGTATTCCATTGAGTTGTAATGCGGTAGAGTAACTGACCGCCGAGTCTGACGTCACTACAGGGACTCAGACTCTGACGTCACTACAGCGACCGATTCAGAAGCTTTATTGTACGGAAAGAAAAGGCGTTGACGCGTGTGACATGTCGCAGATATGTTAAATACATGCGACATGCTACAACTTAATACTAAAATACTAACAGTAGGTATTGCGGCACTCTGGCCAGACAGTGACGTCACAGGTAGTGGGGGTAGGAGTGGGGGTACCCCCTCCCCTAGCCCCTCCCCTAGCTCCTCCCCTAGCCCCACCCCTTGTGTCCACGCCCCAAGATGGCGTCCAGCCACGCCCCCAAGATGGCGTCCAGCCACGCCCCCAAGATGGCGTCCAGCCACGCCCCCAAGATGGCGCCCAGCCACGCCCCCAAGATGGCGTCCAAGATGGCTTCGTAACCTGCATTCTAAGGTCATTGACCTGTCTAGGAAACTTTGGCCAGACAGTGACGTCACACGACTTGGGCCAGACAGTCACATGCAAACATTCCAAAGTGTCTAACCTATTACTTCAAATTATTATATTTTGAAAAAAACCATTTGGAGCAGGTGAGTTTCGAACCCGGGGCATTCAGATGGGAGGCAACGATGCTACCCATTGAGCTAAGCAGACGCTTGTTAATTTATTGTTTTAGGCTGGTATATATATACGACTTTTAATTACAAACAAACCATACATGTAACATAATTAAAGGTTTTGTTATTATTAGACAAATGGATGATTTACAAAATAATAATTAATATGTTTAATATTAGAGGCGGAACCAAAACGGAGGAACCAAAATGGCGGAATAAAAAAAAATGGCGGAATGAAAGATGGAAGCCTAACCTGTGATACCTTAAGCTGACATATATACCCCTGACATTATAAAAAATGGCGGCTTTCGTTCTTAAAGATGGTGCCTTTCGCTGATAAAGATGGTTGAAAACTTCATTATTTAAAGATACGTCACCCCAACCTTTAGAGCCGACAAATGAGAGTGAGGTTGATAAGCGAGAATAAGGGTATTGGTCGAAGACTCTATGATTTAAAGTTACGCCCCCCATTAAAACAAACCATTCATAAAGCTTTTGTTATTAGACATAAGACATAATAATTAATATGTTTAATATTAGACAGACTATTAGATTTCGCATAGAAATTAGCCGAACGCCACAATTGTTATATGGGTAGGTTCTAAAAATAACACACAGAGGTCGTTGGCAAACAAAAGAAGGAAGTTCAGAAACAAAATAGACAACAGGTTCAAATAGGAAACCAAATATCGTAGAGACAATAGAGGTCGCTGGCAAAACAAAGAAGGAAGCTCAGAAACAAAATGGACAACAGGTTCAACTCTTAAGCTTAGAAACAATGGTTGGTTACAGGTTCAATTCCCTTCTTAAGCCCTCGTGTTTAGTGTCATGTTACTCGTCTAAGTAAGCAGAATTAAAAAATGGCGACTAAAATGAGATAAAAAACTTAAAACCCTTATCGTGGAAGATCCGTGAGATGTACGATAGAACCAATACATGCACGGTGTTAAGGAGGCCAAATCAAATTGGAATATACAATAAAATGGCCACTTCCGGTCTAAACTTTAAATCGTTATATCTTTTCAACGGAAAGTGATAGAAATGAACTGACTTTAAAAATATATCGTTTCATAACAAGCTCTACAAGAAACTGAGATACAAAACTTTAAATCCTTATCGCGGAAGATCCGTGAGATGTACGATAGAACCAACACATGCACGGTGTTAAGGAGGCCAAATCAAATTGGAATATACAATAAAATGGTCACTTCCGGTCTAAACTTTAAATCGTTATATCTTTTGAACGGAAAGTGATAGAAATGAACTGACTTTAAAAATATATCGTTTCATAACAAGGTCTACAAGAAAATGAGATAAAAAACTTTAAACCCTTATCGCGGAAGATCGGTGAGATGTACGATAGAACCAATACATGCACGGTGTTAAGGAGGCCAAATCAAATTGGAATATACAATAAAATGGCCACTTCCGGTCTAAACTTTATATCGTTATATCTTTTGAACGGAAAGTGATAGAAAGGAACCGGCTTCAAAAATGTATGTTTCATAACAAGGTCTACAAGAAACTGAGATAAAAAACTTCAAACCCTTATCGCGGAAGATCGGTGAGATGCACGATAGAACCAATACATGCACGGTGTTAAGGAGGCCAAATCAAATTGGAATATACAATAAAATGGCCACTTCCGGTCTAAACTTTAAATCGTTATATCTTTTGAATGGAAAGTGATAGAAAGGAACCGACTTTAAAAATGTATGTTTCGTAACAAGGTCTACAAGAAACTGAGATAAAAAACTTCAAACCCTTATCGCGGAAGATCGGCGAGATGTACGATAGAACCAATACATATACGCTGTTCAGCAAAGCAAACTCTAATAGCATATTCAATAAAAATGTTACTTCCGGTAGACACTTCCGGTATAGCCGTTCTTAGAGCTAGATACATGTGTGACACCTCAAAATCATCGTCTAACAGAAGAAATATAATATATAAGTAAGTCAGAACAAGCTGTGTTAACACCTAAAAACAACACACTCTCTCTTAGACTTAATGAAGTTACTTTCAGAGAAAATTTCAACCATACCAGAAAGAACAGTAATCAATAGCGTATTTAAATGTTGACTACATCAAGTGATGCGTGCTACAGACAAATTTTAGTACACCCTCTTAGACTTATTGAAGTTGACGGCACAGGCAGCTGTCAAGCGTACCTAACAAACCAAAGTAAATATGTCTTGAAGAACAGTCTTCAATTGCCCTAAACCAACACATCTCTATCATTTCAGAGTAATCTTAGCCATGTGACCAGTTAAACTAAGTATCTTGAAGTGTAGCTTTTATGTTTATGAGATATAAAATAAGAAAACCAAAGAGTTAATTGTCTATTACAACAACAAGCAGAAGGGGTTGACTTGGTACCTACAGCTGCTACATACTTGGTAAAAATGGGGTGCCACTAGCATTTCAGAGTAATTTTAACCACACAACACTCTAACTAACTGTATTGAGACGTGGCTTTATGTGTTAATGGGTGGAAATAACAAAACTAAAGAGTTGATTGTCTATTACAACTGTCAGCTAAAGAAGCATTTAGGTAGCCGGAATACCGATATCCTAAATATTTCAAGAGTAATCTTAGTCATACAACACTCTTAACTAACTGTTTTGAGATGTGGCTTTATGTGTCATTGGTTGGAAAATAAGAAAACTAAAGAGTTGATTGCCTATTACAACAGTCAGCTGAAGGAACGTTTGGGTTATCGGAATACCGATATGCCAAATGTTCCAACCGAAGGAGCCCACTTAGAGTCATCTCCAGGGGCTCGGAATACCGATGCCCTAGAAGTGTCGGAAGCAACATTTCAATTAACACCAACAACCGCTAAATACTTGTTGGACTTTAGTATGTTTGGTATTAAATTTGGCTTGTTGGATAACCAATCATTTTTATGAAAAATGCAACAATTTTTATTTCTGCGTAAGCGAATTTAATCAGAAATATAGAACCAACCTTCAAGAAACCGAAAAAAGAGGATAAGAACATTAAGAACAAACATTCCGATACCGAAGTGATCCTAAACACACCATATGATGCAAATTCTGTAAATCTCTTTAACAGAAGAAAAACAGAAGTGAAACACCGTAAGACAAATAGAACCGACGTACATAACAGATGTGTCTGAGGAGAAACGTATTCAGAACCTTATTGAGTTTACTAAGTTTTAAGTATACGAACATAACAGTCTATGTACCAACCAACCAACCAACCAACTGTTTTTGAGGTGTAGCCTTTATGTATGTATGTATGTAATTTAATTTTCGATAGTGTAAAATAAAATTAAAAAGTGTGATATATGAAAAAATAAGAAAACTAAAGAGTTGATTGCCTATTACAACGGTCAGCTGAAGAAACAATTAGGTAGCCAGAATACCGATACCCTAAATATTTCAACCGAAGGAGTTCACTTAGAGTCACATCTAGGGGGCCGGAATACCGGCCCCCTAGATGTGTCGGAAGCAACATCTCAACTAACGCCTACAACCGCTACATACTTGGTGGACTTTGGTGGAACACAGACTGAAAACAACTTGATATCTGGTACATATGTCTGTAAAGATTTCATTCTAAATTTAACCTGTTGGATATCCAATCTTTTCTATGAAAAGTGCAACCAACCAACTAACCAACCACCCAACCAACCAACCAACGTTGAGGGGCGTAGAGATAGCAAGCTATCTACAAGTGGACCCCTCTGAACCTATGATGTTAATAATGGATTAAGAGATTGAATTGGTACGTGTTTATATTGAAGGCTTGCAAGCTACGTACAAGTGTCTGAATATATGATGGTAATGATGGGTTAAGATATTTAATTGACATGTATTAAAGGCTTAGCGGTTTTCACTTGAGTCATCGTCATTCGAAAACTATTAGAACGAAAACCAGGTCCTTTACTCTGGTATATCTTACTCAGTAGGAACCAAATGTCTTCGAAAACAACATTCTTTGCTTTTCTGAAAGGCAAGTGAGCAGCCCCCTTGTCGAACCCCTCCGAGCTAAAGGTAAACCCCACTCTGTCTTCGGGATCGACATCATGGACTATATGACTCACAATATCTTTAATACGATCTTTGACCCACTTCTCTGGATCGTTGACATCGTCAGGTATATCTTGTAGTCTAAAGCATACGCTTCGTCTATCAAGTTTAAACTTCTTATTGGAGGTCACTGTATCTTCAAGTATTTGGAATGCCATTGTTTCGTGCTACACAACTGACTGTGTTGGTTAAAGGACCGAAGTTTAGCCTCGTGTTTATTAAAGAACAAAGTTTAGCAGGTACTATTTGTTTTCACCTTCACTGTTGGCTACCGACTGAACCTTAGCGGACGCTCCTCGTCTTAATATTCGACAAACAACACAGACAACACAACTTATTGTTTTCACCTTCACTGTTGGTTAACGACTGAACCTTAGTGGACGCTTCACGTCTTAATATTCAACAGACAACAACGACAGCTGTCATACAGCTGTCTGACATGACAGACAGCTGTCATACAGCTGTCATACAGCGGTCATACAGCTGTCTAACAGCTGTCTAACACAGCTGACTAACACAGCTGTCTAACACAGCTGTCTAACACAGCTGTCTAACACAGCTGTCTAACACAGCTGTCTAACACAGCTGTCTAACACAGCTGTCTAACACAGCTGTCTAATACAGCTGTCTAACACAGCTGTCTAATAGGGCAGACATATGTCTAACACATGTCTAGCAGATGGGTAACAGTCACTCTTTTGCGGAACATAAGCTGAATGTTTTTGAGTCAAACAAGAAGAACACAATTTAAAACACATCTACGACAACCATGAGACAACCGACATGGACTTTGAACAATTTTAAAAATAGATGCGACCAGGTTAGTTGATCAACCAACCAGGTCAATCACAGCTGACGCTATAAATAAAAACGATGCTGGAAGCGAGTGACGTCACAAGAAACGGTGGTGCATGTGCTCAGGTTAGACCTCTAAGCTTTCCAGGTTAATACCGGGTTAGGTCCAGGACAAGGTGGTGGACCAGTCAGGTCAGCTAAGTGTCATGGTGGTGGAACGGTCGGATCAGATAGGCGACACTCGCCGATCTTCCGCGATAAGGGTTTGAAGTTTTTTATCTCAGTTTCTTGTAGACCTTGTTACGAAACATACATTTTTAAAGTCGGTTCCTTTCTATCACTTTCCATTCAAAAGATATAACGATTTAAAGTTTAGACCGGAAGTGGCCATTTTATTGTATATTCCAATTTGATTTGGCCTCCTTAACACCGTGCATGTATTGGTTCTATCGTGCATCTCACCGATCTTCCGCGATAAGGGTTTGAAGTTTTTTATCTCAGTTTCTTGTAGACCTTGTTATGAAACATACATTTTTGAAGCCGGTTCCTTTCTATCACTTTCCGTTCAAAAGATATAACGATTTAAAGTTTAGACCGGAAGTGGCCATTTTATTGTATATTCCAATTTGATTTGGCCTCCTTAACACCGTGCATGTATTGGTTCTATCGTACATCTCACCGATCTTCCGCGATAAGGGTTTAAAGTTTTTTATCTCATTTTCTTGTAGACCTTGTTATGAAACGATATATTTTTAAAGTCAGTTCATTTCTATCACTTTCCGTTCAAAAGATATAACGATTTAAAGTTTAGACCGGAAGTGACCATTTTATTGTATATTCCAATTTGATTTGGCCTCCTTAACACCGTGCATGTGTTGGTTCTATCGTACATCTCACGGATCTTCCGCGATAAGGATTTAAAGTTTTGTATCTCAGTTTCTTGTAGAGCTTGTTATGAAACGATATATTTTTAAAGTCAGTTCATTTCTATCACTTTCCGTTGAAAAGATATAACGATTTAAAGTTTAGACCGGAAGTGGCCATTTTATTGTATATTCCAATTTGATTTGGCCTCCTTAACACCGTGCATGTATTGGTTCTATCGTACATCTCACGGATCTTCCACGATAAGGGTTTTAAGTTTTTTATCTCATTTTAGTCGCCATTTTTTAATTCTGCTTACTTAGACGAGTAACATGACACTAAACACGAGGGCTTAAGAAGGGAATTGAACCTGTAACCAACCATTGTTTCTAAGCTTAAGAGTTGAACCTGTTGTCCATTTTGTTTCTGAGCTTCCTTCTTTGTTTTGCCAGCGACCTCTATTGTCTCTACGATATTTGGTTTCCTATTTGAACCTGTTGTCTATTTTGTTTCTGAACTTCCTTTTTTTGTTTGCCAACGACCTCTGTGTGTTATTTTTAGAACCTACCCATATAACAATTGTGGCGTTCGGCTAATTTCTATGCGAAATCTAATAGTCTGTCTAATATTAAACATATTAATTATTATGTCTTATGTCTAATAACAAAAGCTTTATGAATGGTTTGTTTTAATGGGGGGCGTAACTTTAAATCATAGAGTCTTCGACCAATACCCTTATTCTCGCTTATCAACCTCACTCTCATTTGTCGGCTCTAAAGGTTGGGGTGACGTATCTTTAAATAATGGAGTCTTCAACCATCTTTATCAGCGAAAGGCACCATCTTTAAGAACGAAAGCCGCCATTTTTTATAATGTCAGGGGTATATATGTCAGCTTAAGGTATCACAGGTTAGGCTTCCATCTTTCATTCCGCCATTTTTTTTTATTCCGCCATTTTGGTTCCTCCGTTTTGGTTCCGCCTCTAATATTAAACATATTAATTATTATTTTGTAAATCATCCATTTGTCTAATAATAACAAAACCTTTAATTATGTTACATGTATGGTTTGTTTGTAATTAAAAGTCGTATATATATACCAGCCTAAAACAATAAATTAACAAGCGTCTGCTTAGCTCAATGGGTAGCATCGTTGCCTCCCATCTGAATGCCCCGGGTTCGAAACTCACCTGCTCCAAATGGTTTTTTTCAAAATATAATAATTTGAAGTAATAGGTTAGACACTTTGGAATGTTTGCATGTGACTGTCTGGCCCAAGTCGTGTGACGTCACTGTCTGGCCAAAGTTTCCTAGACAGGTCAATGACCTTAGAATGCAGGTTACGAAGCCATCTTGGACGCCATCTTGGGGGCGTGGCTGGACGCCATCTTGGGGGCGTGGCTGGACGCCATCTTGGGGGCGTGGCTGGACGCCATCTTAGGGCGTGGACACAGGGGGTGGGGCTAGGGGTGGGGCTAGGGGAGGGGGTAGGGGAGGGGTACCCCCACTCCTACCCCCACTACCTGTGACGTCACTGTCTGGCCAGAGTGCCGCAATACCTACTACTAACCTAATTATTACAAATAATCATTTAGATTTTTAGTTTACATTCATTTAAAAACTTAAATATTACTTTGCATACAAAATGATCTGATAATGCTAACACTTGAGTTAGATTGAAAAATAAATATATGTTTTGCAATGACTTGATTAAGCATCTTTTTTACGTGGCTGCTCATAGTAGGAACATTGAAAAATATATGATTTACTTCACAAACATAATTACCCTCACAACCACAAACATCTGTATTTGCCAATCGTATGCGATGAAGTTGAGCGGGGTAGGCACCATGACTAGATTTTAGTCTGACCATAGTGGTGTTGTAATCTCTACAATTTGTAATTCTTTGTTTCTTGATGCGTTTTGGTAGCTGAGGATATAAAAATACGTATGTATTTTGTGCCTTTTCCACATATGTTTTCCACAATAGTGCCCATTCTTTGTTTTGATATATTTTAATTTGTAGATATAAATCTTTGTAAGGCACCTACGTTAGGTCTGCCGTAACTTCGCTTTTTGCAAGTTTATCAACTATTTCACTACCTTTAACATTTTCATGACCCTTTATCCACAAAAACTTGACAACACTAACTTTCTTCTTTAAGATAGTGCATACAGACTTGGAGAATACTTCTCTGGCCGCATTTTCAGACAAGCAGCGAAACTATAGTCACAAAAGCATTGAAGAACATCCTAGAACTTCCAGAATTTGAAGGGCCACTTGCTCCAGTTAGCTCACGCGCTGGCTACGTCCTTCACCACTAAAAACCAACAGTGAAGCCAGAGAAGTATTCTCCAAGTCTGTATGCAGTATGGACAAGTTTCACCAAGTAAGGGCAACAACAATCAATGAATCTTCAAGATATGGTAAATCTTGGCTATGTCGTAGGCAATGTGATTTTTATAATGTTTAGGGCCAAAACATTTCAGTGTCAACAACGCTGCCCGACTGATTTAAAATTATATTTTTTTTTATATTTTTGTTTTTCACACCAGTCTAAAGCGCTATTGCATACAGCTCAGCAGTGTATATGGATATAAAGGAGCTCAGTTTTAATATGGCTGGAAATTTTGTTTTTGGCTCAAAGAAAGCGCCACCAACTCTCTGGTCGTTTTTTGTTCCATCAGTGTATATTTTTATGAAGTCTTTGTGTTGGTTTAACTGATCGAAAACGATGATATTGTTGAGACTGGAAAACTCTGTGTATGTTGGAATTACTACCAAAAATTCTGTTAATGCTATTTCGAAGTTATCCGAAAATACTGCAGGTTTGCTTGTGCATGATATGCGAATTTGTATACTATAAGTATTTAGAATTGATTCTGCCAGGGGTGGACTATTCCTCAGTCTCCAGAAGTGGTTATGTAGATCTTATATAGCTGGTTGTAATAACTTATGACATACTGGACCTTTTTGACTTAGTTTTCTTACAATAGTTTTCTTTGATATTGATTTAATTCTAATATAAAAAAGTGGTTCTTCCGCTTCCGCAAATATAATTCTGCTCTATTAGAAGGCACAATTTTTAATCTAACTGCATGACGATCAAATCCGTCTCGTTATTTTCTGTTGTAACCTCGTACATACGAGTAAACATACACACAAGTACTCTAACATAGGCCCTATTCGCGTTAAGTAATTGCTCATTTGTGGCTGATAAGCAATAAAGATAACACTATCACTGTCACCCCACTGAATTACAGCCCTGGCACTCCTACAGCTCCTGCATTTCTAACGCTACTCACATGTGCGATTCTCCAACATTCCTCTTTTAAAAGATATTTATCTAAATTGGCTATAAATAGCGGTTAATTAACCTAATGTCTGTTATTTTCATGTATAATACTTTACATATTTTTCTTTTATTACTAGCGTAGTGAAATTTATGAACTTTTAAATTTGCATGCAAAATGCAGCGAGATAATTGACGTTTTCATATTAATCCGCCTTGCCATTTTACTTAGTTTTGTAATTAATGTCTGCTACCTTGCTGCTGGCAACCTAACCAATATACGAGTGATCTATGTAGGCCGTGCATTAGACAATTTTCAACTTACAGTTGGATTAGAAACTTGAAATTTGGTATGCTGCCATAATCATTCATGTCCGTACATATATATATATATATATATATATATATATATATATATATATATATATATATATATATATATATATATATATATATATATATGTTAGGTTAAGTAACAACAATATTGTGTACCTATCAACATAAGCTCCTGTTGTCTTTCCTTATGTTCTTACGCACCTCACCGTGGCCTAGTCTTGTTTGTTCCGGAAGGGTAGAGAAGTTCTGGCGGGTCCCTGAACTGCACTCTTGTATCCCTGTCTTTCCTTTTTATTATAGTTCATAAAAAACAAATTTAAAAAAAAAACAAAAACTATTAAAAAGACAAATAATATATATTTGTATATATACAAAACAAATAATGATAGCAATTTAATTATCGGAACTATATGACTATATCTGTGGGTGTATACTAACCGATGTGTATGGTTTACTCATCATTTTTGTTGCTAGTATTGTTAGTCATAAACCTTGCCTTACCTCTCGTCTTTCTAATACAACAGTTTGTGGCTAATGGACCTAGTTTACGATGCCATCAGGATGCAACAAACACATACGCACGCACGCACCCACCCACGCACGTAACCGCGCGCGCACCCACACGCACGCACACACACACACACAATGTAAACACATTTTTTAACTGAGCTCTAACTACGATCCGGAAAACCCAAGTTTTTCTGGTAACATTTTCAACTCCGAAGATAAAAAACTATGAAATTTGGCACAGTAGTTGCCCCTGCAGACAAAATACAATGTAATAAAGTTTCTGTGTTAATAAAAAAAATATTGATTAGGATTTGAAGAAATGTATTAAAGATTCACTATCTGAACTCACTTGCTATGTAAGGACTTTAATCTAGTTCGATGAAGTGAATTATTAAATTACTAATGTAATGTTTTTTAACAAAAGCTGAAAAAGCACCTAATTTAAATGCAAATTCTTGGCATTTCTGTTTATTTACATCAAAGTGAATTTCTTGGTAGATACGACAACTGTATTTTAAATTGGAATGATTTTCACGTTCTGCGGAAAACAATGGAAAAGTAAATGGAGCAAATAAAGGAAAACATTCCAACATCTAAACAATGAATGCACTTCCATCAGTTCCGCAGTCACTCCCTCAATCTTGAATTCAAAACAAGCGCATTGTGGATGCAGCCAGCCAAGCTGCAGATGCTGTCACGGGCTAACACTGTGAATAGGCCAATTTATCTCGCTTTTCGTTGAAATTTCGGTTTCGACCAACGTCAACATACTCCTTGTCATTTTTGTTTGTTGCTCTCTAATTTGCATAGTAAAAATGTATTCGTATAGTTGTGTGAAAAGGAATGGAACATGTGGAAAACTGTTCTCTGTTCTTGGAGGAGATTTTATTAAAATATTTACAGAAAATTCATTTCAAATAGACCCCTTCCCTGATGCTTTAGCGGTAGTTTTAGTTAAGTTTATGGTTTAACGGTCTACAATTTCTAGCTAATTTTCGTAGAAAAAAAATCGTTAATGTGGAGACCGCCACCTGTGAATTAAAAAAAAAATCTTCAAATGAGCGCAAACTAGCCCCCATAGAATCCATATTCGGGTTTACATTCAGTTTTTATCTGTTTACATATATACAGGGTGACGCATTTCTACGGTAAAGCTGAATATAATTCTTATTATACAAGATACGAGAAAAAATTGTATATGTGAATTATAGGGTGACTTGAGCTGCATCTAAAATTATTTTGACAATCACAAAGTGGCCATAAGTCGTTGGTAATCGCTAAAAAAAAATCCGAACACCCTTGCATTTTTGCATTTTTTATCGAAATATGCATGTTTGTAAGAAAAAAAAATAGAGACGCAGTAAGTGCGTTTTGGTACCGAATTTTCGTTAAATGCTTCAAATTTCAATAACTCAATTTGCTATTAATCTAAGGTTTGTTGGCTAGAAAACCAGTTTCATCGGAAACATTAAGATTATTTTCGGAAAATTGTTGTACATTTTCAAACAATCAGTTGTTTTAATAAAATATGGTACATTGTTTCTACTGTATTGGTTATACCGGTAACCAGATTGATGTCTGCTTGCATTAGAGAGACATATTTGCTATTAAAAATATTTTAGTGAAAATGTACTTCCATAAAGCACTTACTCGTCCAGAATTTTTCATGTACAGGAATTGCACATTCGTCTGCGTCTTTTTCCATATTATGTTTTACCCAACAACAATAAGAATACATCATCAGACTAAAGTACCCCTAATAAATATAAAAATATATTCCCTAGATTGAGGACTACCGACTTTCAAATTACACAAAAACCCAAGTGTGATAACCGAACACAGCTTTCTGTTACAGGTTAACGTCTAAACTATCAATCATACACCAGCGCAAACACATACCGCAGTGTCTGCCTATCTACAATATCATGCGCGTTTTCCAAGTCTACAAACGTGCAATATACTTTCTTTCCCACGTTCAAGCATTTTTCAACCACCTGCTGAAGTGGGAATAGTTAGTCAGTACAGCCTCTTTCTATCATGCCCTGCCAAATAGCTTCCCCACAACACAAGTTATCGCTCGATAATCGTTGCATTCACTCTTGCCTTCTTTACCTTTATACAAAGCGACCATGATAACGCCATCTATATGGAAAAACGTGGGGACTGGGACCTATTATGGCCCACTGGCTGTACACAAGGGTGGTCAGACCATCGTTAACATACGCGGCACTGGTCTGGTGGCCTAAGGTGACACAATCCACAAAAACTAGGCAAGATCCAAAGGATGGCTTGCCTAGGCATCACAGAGGCCATGTCTTCAATCCCAACAGCCACCATGAAGGTGTTGCTGGATCTGCCCCCCCTACACTTACTTATTATGGGGGAGGCCAGGCTAGGACTATACAGACTAGCCTGCAATGGTAGACTGAAGATCAACCCTGGCTTCAGGGCCCACTGCAAAATTCAGGAGATCGTGAAGGAGCCCATGCTTGAAATGAGGTCAGACTTTTCGAGCCCGCGAATCTTCAGGGAAAACAACTTTACAGTGAAAATCCCGGACCGCGAGGGATGGCGGGAAGAGGCGTCGGGCATACCAAGGGGCGCGCTCGTCTGGTTCACGAACGGATTCGGGGGGAACGTGGGACGTGGGCAGGTGTTTATTCAGAAGGACCGAGGGTAAGTCATAGTATTTTCCTCGGAGCCCATGCAACGGTCTTTCAGGCCGAAATGTACGCCATCCTGCACTGTGTGCGGGAGAACAAGAGGAGGGGCTACACCAACAAGCGGATCCTCATAGCCACAGACAGCCAGCCAGCCCTTAAGGCACTAAGTAGCCCACGGGTAAATTCCTGGTTGGTGAGTGAGTGCCAAGACGAGACGTGCGACCTGGCTGGGCAGAATGAGGTGACCCTCATCTGGGTGCCGGGTCATTCGGGGGTCAAAGCGATGAAGAAGCTGACAGTCTCGCGAAGAGAGGGTCAGCAGAACAATTTATGGGACCAGAACCGGCTCTGGGCATGACAAAGAGCACTGCCAGGGGAGCCATTAAGTCATGGGTCAGAAACCAACACAAGGTGTACTGGGCAAACTGTCCAGGGCTCAGACATGGGAAGTCAATAATTGACGAACCCAGTTCAAAGAGAGCTGTGGAGCTGCTAAATCTTAGCAGAGGACAGCTCAGAAACATAACAGGTCTCTTGACGGAACACATGGCCGTCAAGAAACATCTGCATAAAATGGGGCGGTTCGAGGGGGACCTCGCATGCAGACTCTGCGGCGAGGTGGTGGAATAATTCCAGCACATCTTGTGCGAGTGTAAAGCTCTGGACCGCAAAAGACAACTGATCTACGGTCAGTCTAGACCGGAGACAGAGCGATATAAAACTTCACCCTACCAATCGCTGTGCAGACTAGTTCAAGGCACAGTGATTTTGGAATGGGTGGAGTAAGACTAAGGGCATGCACAATCAACCAAGGGTTGCAGTGCTGTCGGGAGGGCGAGGCTGCGGACGAGCCCTGTGGGAAAAAATGATAACGCCATTCTTCGCTCTTGGCACTTTACCTACTCTTATGTACACGTTAGACAACTCACATAGCCACACAGTCAAATTGGAGCATTTATACTTTTACATTTCTCCATTGATATTATGATGATATGATTTTCCGGTCTTTAGTTTCTTGATCAATATTTCAACCTCATGCACCTCAACAGCGTCACATTCTGTTTGACTTACACTAAGTAATTATAATAATTCAATAATGACAAAAATATATCCTGAATTTCGTACAAAATCTTCAAGAAGTAGCTGTTCACCTTTTTCGTTTTTGTAATAATTAATCTTAAGCAAAACAATCCATTGAAATTATTTCTACATAAAAGGGTTATTTCATGAATAAATTTCCGCTTTATTAAAACTTTATTGAAACCAGAATCGTAAAAAGAAAAGAATTCAGACAAGTTTGCAAATACTGGTGAACGAGATTGATCGTAAAAGTCGACATTACCCGTTTATAATGCTCGCTTCTTATTACATCCAGTGCTTTGGCTAGTTCTATAGTTTTCTCCTTGCAGCTATTATAATTTCCATAGCTACTTTCGCCATGAGCGTTTCCCATTTATTTGACAGTTATTGCAGGCGATTTTAGCACTATCACTAAACTCTGCTATCATATTCCGTTATTAGAGAATAAAAAATGCTATCGTTAGCAACATTTGATAATGTAATTGGTGGTTTCTTCTCTGAAGCTGGGTGTTTAGAAAGTTTCATTTATGCAGGTTCTTTAAAAGCGTGCTAGAATCTGATTGTTTTGGTACTCTGTTTTGCATATATATGTGAAAAGAAATATATTCGATAAAACTAGATACGAGGGTCGCTCAAAGGTTACGACAACATCCCATCACATAATACTAAAGCACAAACATTTAAGCAAACTTAGCCGTCACCAAAAATTGACCATTTACGAGATATTATGGGGAAAACCAAAAGTTGTTACGAAACAACTTGAAAAAGGCTCATAACAAAAGTTGTCAATGTCGAAGAGTTGTTGACGCTATAATAACAAATAAATGTCCATTATCAAAAGTTGCGTAATGTGCAGGCCGATTTTTTTTATCACATTTTAACACCAATTTATTTAACCCCAGGCCACTGATATATTCATTGGTTTACTTTAATACAAGGAACCACACAGTTTTTTATGCTAATAAAATTGTATAATCTCCTAGGGTTTCTCAGTCAGCTCGTCGCAACTATGACTCTTTGTCTTCAGCAGCTTCTTTTATTTCCTTCTGGCTTCCATATGTCACCACGTGTGACAGGTTTTACAGACTTTTTTTCTATATCTTTCCTTTTTTAGTGAATTTTCATTAAAGGTGACGATTTTCGTAACGAATTTTTTTTCAAATGATAGTCAATTAGTGCCTTTGGAACCCATATTCAAGGTCTGTTGGAATATATATATATATATATATATATATATATATATATATATATATATATATATATATATATATATATATATATATTGTAACTGTCTACTTCCCACGGGTGGAGTGTGGGTCAATGTTTGGATCGGGAAAAGGGATTTGTCTCGAGCGCCACCACTTCAAAAGGTTGGGGGAAAGTGGAAGCCCCAAAGTGACTAGTGTCCAGGTGACGGACCACCCTAAGGGAGTATGGTGCTCAGGTAGACTCTAGTGAAGATATTTTGTTCCCAGGGGTCAAACTTTACAGAGACCTAACAGTGATCAAGAATAATTTTAAAGCAAATAATGTTTTAGTGAATTTTCTTTAAAAAAAAATCACTCTTGGGGAGATCTCGACTTTCGAATTTTGAAAAAGTTTCTGCAAATGAGCGCTATTTAGGACCCCTGGAACCCAAATCCGTGGTCAGTTTCAGACTTTATATTATATATATATATATATATATATATATATATATATATATATATATATATATATATATATATATATATATATATATATATATATATATATATATATATATATATATATATATATATATATATATATATATATATATATATATATATATATATATATATATATATATATATATATATGTTTCACACCTATAACAAAAAATAATGGACCGATTTTAATAAAACTTGGTGAGTATCTTCCTTTCGCAAGTGGCTTGGACAAGTTCGTTAGCCAGGAAAATCCGCTGAGGTTTTCCCGGAAAATTTTGTGGTTTTTTTTTTCGAAAAAAATCGGAAAAAAATATCTCCGGAATTAACAAAGTAAGGGCGACCAAATTACATACGCGGGTTTATATCATTATAGGTAAGTTACCTACCAAAATTTAGCTCTGTAGGTTAAAGGACAAAAAAGGTACAGGCATTTAAAGAAAAATAAATTTGGGTTTTCCTCAAAACGTCAAAAGTCGCGATTTTAAACGTCAAATTTGGTAATATTTAGGCAATGAACCTGAAACTAATATGAGCTATGGAAGGAAAATGTCTCAAGAAGAATGTTTTACAAAGCCTGAAGTCTTAGTTTCAATCGTCATTGTCCTTCATTTTACTAAAATGTTCCCAGAAAATTCATTTCAATTAGACCCTTTCTCTGATGCTTTGGCTGTCGGTTTAGTTAAGTTGATGCTTTCGCTGTAGGTTTAGTGACGTTTATGGTTTAAGGGTCTATAATTTTTAGATAATTTTCGTAGAACAAATTCGTTACTGCATTTTAGCATTTTTTATCGAAATATGATGCATGTTTGTAAGAAAAAATCTGGACGCAGTAAGTGCGTTTTGATAGCAAATTTTCATTAAATCCTCGAAATTTCAATAACTCATTTGCTATTAACGTAAGTTTTGTTGGTTAGGAAACCAACATTTAACTGTATTTGCGGAAAAATTTTGTATGAACTCAGCAAGGGCGTTTTGGTTGCGAAGTTTCATTAAATGTTTCAAATTTCAATAACTCAATTTGCTATTAACCTAAGGTTCATTGGCTAGGAGACCAGTTTTCTCAGAAACATTTTAAGTTTATTTTCCGAAAATTTTTGTATTTTTTCAAATAATTATTTTGATAAAATATGATACATTGTTCCTACTTTATAGGTTATACTGGTAACCAAATTGATGCCTGCTCGCATTAGAGCGATATATTTGTAATTAAAAACATTTTTATGAAAATTCACTTCCATAACGCACTTGCTGCGTCCCGAGTTTTTTATTATTGAACAAATATATACAGATATATGCAAAGTATGAAAATATTTAGTTAACTTTGGTACAAAAAAAGATAAAAAATAATTAACATTATAGGATTATATGTTTACATTTTTATAATATTTTATTATATATATATATATATATATATATATATATATATATATATATATATATATATATATATATATATATATATATAATAGTAGTTAAAAAATTGTTTTCAAAAATCTCTTATTGTGTCATGAAATATCAAAGTGACAGTTATTTTGATGAAACATTGTTTCCGCTATAAAAGTTAAAAATATTCGTCTGGAAATTCGCTACCATAACGCACTTACTGCGTCAAGAGAAACAATTGAATAACCATATTTTTAATTTGTTTATTCCTCCTAGTTCCCAACCTTTCTCCTCCAGTTACGTTATTTATAAACGTAATATAATTTTTGTTGTCAATTATTTTTACCTAAATTACTTAATTCAAGATGCCGGCTTCGCTGCAAAAGATCAATACAAAGTAGAATGTAGCCAGTGTCTTTTATTTAACAGTCTAAAGATAATCTGAATGACTGATAAACCAGGTTATCATATCTGTAACCGCGGTTTTACTTTTAAATTATAACCAGTGGCTCAGTTAACCGATTTTTTTTTCGCCACTTTCAAGTGTAAATGACTTACCAATCGACTGGTTTTTAAAAACGGTGAATCGATCAAATGACTAGTCGCCCTGTTTTAAGGTGTCCGTACCTGCGGTTTTCGCATCAAATTATGACCGGTCGATCGGTTAACCGTTTTTCATTCCCAGTACTAGTTTAAACCTGGGCTAGTTTCCCGGTAAAAATATGTTGACTGTGACAGTTGATTGCCTTACGGATTTTGCATTTCACAATATGCGCTTACTAATACACCTGCTTATTTATCACTGAGTAAAATGAGTAGAAATTTTTCTACAAAGTAACATTTATACAAACCCAATCAAAACATAAAACTTATTATTCATGATCTGAAAGAAAAAAATTAAGACCACCACTTCAGAGATTATAAAACCTTGTAGTACCACTTTTATATCATTTGATATGGTACATACTTGTGAGTTATCTCAACCCATAAAACAATTATCCTGTTCATTATTTTCGCATTGCAAGTTGAAAGGGCTTGTTTCTGCAGGCCACTTGAATGTTTATTCAAATGCGGGCAGAGTGGTGAATAACGCAATTATTAGTCGTCTATTCAAGTGTTTAGTGCAGTTAGATATAATTATAACGGGTAAAGGCAGAGAACAGGCATCCAGCAGGGAACGTTATAGGCAGATTCGACGGTGGTGGCGGCAACAGTGGCCACATGACAGTCGAAACACGGCAATTAACTGAAGATAACGTGATTATCAACATCAACATCAGCGACACATCCAGAGTTCTATACAGGACGATGTTAAGGTCGATGATGCCTATAACCTTTATACAGATGATGTTTGATTGATATGAAACTTTTAAATTAGGGATTTATAGGGAATTTTTGCAGATAAAATTTAATGTAGCAATGAGATAGACGTAGGAACGCCATCTCTAGAGAGAGAAAACACCGTGTGTCACAAAAAATTAGGGTAAACAACGCCGGTCAAAACCACCAAACCCATCGATTAGTGCACCTATTGATAGTGGCAAATGTAACCAAATAATTAACATATTAAGCTAGGTGTGGGGACAAAAACCGGTTTTGAACTTATTAGGTCTCATCAATTTGACATATCAAGGACAGTAATACAGCACTTCTCTGAGCAGTTCGTGGGGTTGGAGGATACATATAAAAACAACGGACACACACACACACACATAACATTCGAACATACATACCACTACACTAGTAAAGATGTATTACCTGTGTTTTAAAAGTCCGGGAACAGTCTTCTAATTTCAGGAACCGGTTGATGAAAAAGAAATAAAAATCGCTAGTAGCGGGTTATTGAGGATTCCTGATTCAACAATGTGATCGGCAATGTTGCTAACTTTGACAAATTTCAGATTCTGCAGGTAACTTTGCTTTTAGGGAATTTTCTTTTAAAAAATTCACTAATGAGGAGAGCGAGACTTTTGAATTTTGAGAAAATGTCTTCAAATGAGCGCGAACTAGGCCCCCTAGAACACATATCCGGGGTCAGTTTCAATTTGTATATACATATACATATATATATATATATATATATATATATATATATATATATATATATATATATATATATATATATATATATATATATATATATATGTATATGTATATACTAGGCCCCCTAGAACACATATCCGGGGTCAGTTTCAATTTGTATATACATATATATATATATATATATATATATATATATATATATATATATATATATATATATATAACGCCCACTTGACATGGATGCATTAAGTTGTTACGAGACGCACAAAAATTTATTGACAGGGCTTATCAGGAGTGCAAAACATTCGTATTTTAGTCGTGTAATAGAAGATAATAAAAATAATCCTAAGGTTATCTGGAAAGCTGTAGACAGAATTTGTCCATATAGAGAGATGTCACAGGGGAGAAAAGAAAGGATTGTAGTTGATGAAATAGCGGTTTTAATAGGTATTACAGATATGTTGGAGAGAATCGTGCAGCGAAAATCCCCAAACAAGACATTTTGGAGAGTGGACCCTCCGTTAACAACAGTATGTACCTCGACGAATTCGAAGAAAGTGAAGTGAAACAAAAAATACTACAATTAAAAGAAAATAAATCGCCAGGTAATGATGGAGTGGAGGCCAAGACATTTAAAACAATTTGTAATGAAATATCCGGAGCTCTTACGTATTTGTTACGTATAGGTGCTTACTTGAGGGAACGTTTCCAGGGGTGTTTAAGGTGGGTATTATTTTTCCCATCTTTAAATTATAAATTACAGACCTATAATAACAATTTCTAATATCGCAAAAATATTTGAAAAAATCTGGAAATCCAGAATGATGTCTTTTATTAAAACGTATGGGCTATTATCCAGTCGCCAGTTTGGCTTTTGCGAGGGTTGTTCTACGGGGGATGCTATAGCTTTTCTTACGAAAAAACTTTATGAAAGTCTAGATAAGAACCAACCAACCTTATGTGTGTTCCTGAACCTTGCAAAAGCATTCGATACGGTACCTCACTAGAAATTACTGGACAAATTATATAAAAGCGGCTTTCGGGGAAGAGTATATAGCTTACTCAAAAGTTATGTTAGCGATCGAAAACAGTGCGTAAAGGTGAATGGTCATTTGAGCAGCTATGAAAGTGTTAAGTACGGGATTCCGCAGGGTACAGTGTTGGGTCCCATACTCTTTAACATATATATGAATGACTTGTTACACTTGCATACGGCAGGGGAAATTATCAGTGATGCTGACGACACAGCTATTATATACACTGCATCAGACTGGAAATCCCTGAAACAAAAAGCAGAGTTGAGCCTCAAGTTATTGAAAACTTGGTTTGACCAAAACATGTTAACAATAAACTGGAACAAAACAAAGTGTGTACCATTTACATCGTATGCCAGTGGTTTACCAAATCTGGGTAATTTAAACATCGGCAGCAGTCCAGTAGCCGAAGCAAAGAATATACTATATTTGGGATTAAACATAGACTGTCATCTAAGATGGGATATACATACGAGTCAAATTGTTAGGAAGTTGAGAAGCTTTCTGTTTAGATTTAGGAAACTAAAACAATTCATCGAGGAAACTTTCCTCAGAACTGTATACCTTGCCCGTATTCAATCCCAACTGATGTATGGATTGCTCGCTTGGGGCAGCGCTTCTGAATTATATTTGAGAAAGGTGGGAACCACACACAGATGGTTACTGAAAATTATATGTGGTAAAAATATGACTCACCCCAGCGATCTGCTCTATTCTGAAAACAAAGTAATGGATATCCAGAAGTTGTACTGCCGTGCAATTTTCTTATACAAACGCAGAAAGAAGAACACCCTAAGTTTCCTGGAACACACTTACCAAACACGGTTTGAAAATGTGGTAACGGTAAAACAGAGAGCGAATAAAATGATTGGCCGAAAAAACATTATGTATATTGGTTTGGGAGTGTACGATGTTTTGCCACTGGATATAAGACAAGTGCATTCACACAGATTGTTTAAAAAGAGGGTACAGTCCTGGCTACTTGAAACTCGGAGAGATGTTATCTACCGACAGGTTAATTTAGATTAAGATTTTGTAGATGTAGTGCATCCAATCCTTTGTGTTTTAAAATCTGATGTACATTTTATTTAATGGGTGTTTGTATGTTACTTATTGTGTTGTATATTGGCTGCTTAACTTGCAGAGATTTTTAATGTTTTGACTATTATTTTACGTCTGCATATATTTCGTGAGCGCATTCGTATGGTGTTTTATAGCTTTTTATTTGTTGTTTTTATATATTCTCGCTTGTTTTAAGTACAGCTGTACATGGTTTTAGAATTTTAGTGTTGTTTGGGGAGTGCTGGATTGAGGGGTGGTTTTGTTTTGGTGGGAGGAAGGATAAGAGGGAAGAGTGAGACTGTTGTCGGATGCAATTGTTTTTTCTCTCTCTTTGTGTGCTCATTGACAAGCGATTTTGCTTCTATGGAGACATGCTGTGTAGAGGTTGATGTGGGAGAGGGAAAGGGAGGAGGGAAAAATGTGATGTGTAAGAGTGTGTGGTATTTTAGTGATCCAAATTGTTGGGCACATATGCTAGAAGCGGTTTTAATAATATGTAGCTTAATTATTTTTTATTTTTTTTAGTTGAATTGCTTCACAATTATTTTGGATTATGTGGACACTAGGTATTTTTGAGAAAGAAATTATATTGCTAGTATCACCAACAAGTCTCTGACATAGGTGCCTTTTCATCTTATTGAACAGTTAGCTTTAATGGATTTTATAAGTTATTTGTAATAAAAAAATGTATGTTGTTCAATAAAACTATTATAGACCGCTTTTGACAAAATTTGGTGTGTACCTAACTTTTGCAAGTAACCAGGAAAATTGGATCAGTTTTCCCTGGAAAATTTTGTGTTTTCAGTGGGAAAATTTTTTATATCTTTGGAAATAACAAAGCTATCCCAACCAATGTTGTTACGCGGGTTTATATCCTAAAAACTAAACTATGTACCAAAACTTAAATCTCTAAGTTAAAAGGAAAAAGTTATATGCAGTTAATGTAAAAAATTTCGGTTGCTCTGGAGGCCAAATGAGGACACAAGATAACAAATATTTTTGTATGTTAACACAATTGATGTAATTTTATAGACAAAAAACCATTTCGGGTTAAGCGATTGAAACATATTTCAAAAATAAAACAGTAAAATAAGCTTTCATACTCCAAAAGCAAATAAGATCCTGCGGTTCTAATTATGGTGAAAATACATCTATCCTTACATCCTTATAAGGTGTAATGTAATAGTGCATAATAGTCCATGGCAAAAATACATGTCATGTTCAACTGACAAGTTATTCTGACAAATGTCAGATCTACTTTCAAAGTGACATGTAAATAAATATGTTCTTTGCTGACATGTCTAATAGAAATATAGGCATGCTTTTCTTCTTATATTTATCTTTATCTGTTGTCATCACAATGTTACTCATATGTCCAGTTTCACAAAGCTTGTTTAAATATTTAACGGACGATTAGTTAATCAAGGTTTCAGACGACCAATCACAGACTATGATTCAGGATGTTGCTATGACAACCAAATGTTTTGAAGCTCTCATTGGTTGCATTAAGCCTTGATTAACTAACCGGCCCTTAAATCTTTAATCAAGCTTTTTGAAACTGAACAATAGGTTTCGTTATAATTTGGTATTTGTGAATTTTATTAAAAATCTCACTAATCAGGCGACCGCAGCTTTTTAATTAAAAAAAAATGCTTCAAATGAGCGCGAACTAGGCCCCCAGAAACCATATCCGAGTTCAGTTATAGGCATTTAAAGAAAGAAAAATTGGGTTTTTCCGCTTAAAACGTCAAAAGCCCGATTTGCAACGTCAAAATTGGCAACATTTAGGCAAAGACCCTGAAACAAATAAGGGTTATGTAGAGAAAATGTCATAAGAAGGGTGTTTTACAAACCCTTAAGTTTCAGCTTCAACCGCCATTGTCCCTGATTTTACCAAAGTATTTCCAGAAAGTGCATTTCAAAAAGACCCTTTCTCTGATGGTTTGGCAGTAGTTTTAGTTATAGAGTTTATGGTTTAATAATCACTAGTTTTTAGCGAATTTTCGTAGAAAAAAATCGCTAATGAGGTGACCGTGACCGATTTTTGAAAAGATTTCCTGAAATGAGCGCAAACTGGGACCCGTAGAACCCATATCCGGGGTTAGTTTCAGTTTTTATCTGTTCCCATATATGCATGGTGACGCATTTCTATGGTAAAGCTCAATATATCAGTTATTATATGAGCTACGAGAAAAAAATTGTATAAGTTAATTACAGGGTGTCTTGAGCCGCAGCTTATAAATTTATTTTGACGACCCCAGGGGGCCCATAAGTCGTTGGTGATACAAATTGTTTTTTAACACCCCTTATATTATTTTATTTTTGCATTTTTCGTAGAATTAAAATGCATGTTTATAGGTAAAAAAATTTGATAACTCATCGTTTTTGAGTTATTTCAATTGTTTTGCAATATACACATTTTTGGCACACATCAAAAATTATGATGCGGCGGTTTTACCAATAGATAGGAGAGTCTCCAGCATAGCAGATTGCTGCGAATACCTAATTAGATGTTCACTTCGAGTAGGCACTTTATCGAAAGCTTTTGAAAAGGATAGGTAAACTATGTCAGTGGGTAATTCCTGATCAAGTCGTCTTGTTTAAAATGTCCCTCTTTAGAAAATCACGATAGGTACTCTAAAATGCGCCTATTTCGTTTTCAAGTTGCCATCCTGTATGTATATACAGGTTTTCCAAGTATAATAAAAAAAATTGGGGTGTAGGTTGCCCTTAAAAAAATAGTGGGGGTAATTTGTATAACATTTTTCATTTTAATGTCGTGATACTGAGATACAGGGTGTTAAAGTTGTTACGCTTAAAGCGATTTTCCTGAATTATCTTTAAAACGGTTAAAGATAAGATTTTGAAAATTTGTACACGAGTAAATATTAACAGCATATAAAGAAAAACGCAAAATCCGATTTATTATGTGAAGCAATGGCGCGCGTGTGGGCACTCTGAGGGTTATAATATAGAAAATAAATATGAGTCAAAACTTCTGAAATTTTCCAACGGTTTTAAAAAATTCAAAGACAAATACAAAAATAAGGTATATTGGTAGAAATTCCATAGCATGTACAGTTTTCGAGAAAAATGGAGTTAAAATTGTTTGTACTGAAGACGCACAACTCTTAATTTATATTTTAAAACTGAAAGTTTACGTTACTATGGATACAGCAAAAGTTGTCAACAGCAGTTTAAATTGTGAAACAATAAATTAAAAATAGTTTTATTAAATACAAGAGGATAAGGAACATTGTAACTTAAGTTTGTGGATACAATGGCTTAATATAAAATATTGAACAGAAATGGAAAAGAACATTTATTAAATTAAGAAATTATTAAACACCATAGCAGATGCTCAAATTGTGCCCCATTTACTTTTATACACAAAGCTGTGCATCGCAGAAAAGATTGTCTTGCTCTAAACAAAACTACATTATCTTGTCTAACCAGATTTGAAGCTTCCACAATTCGTGCCCATAGTTTGTGTTGAGTTTATACTGGTGTGGCATAAACTCTAAATTTCATAAATCCCCCAAAAATAAAAATCTAAAATATTTAAGTCGGGTGATCTGACAGTCTAATTTACAGGTGCATCTTGGCCACGACCAATCCAGCGCTCAGCAAACTCGTTATTGAGACATTACCACGCGGGTTGAGCATAATGTCGTTGTGCACCGTCGTACATAAACCACATATATCTCCTAACATTCAAAGGCATTCTAATAGACCAGGCAATGTGTTTTCTAAAAAATTTAGATACTGAATCACATTTAAGCGTGGAGCAGCTCAACGGGTCTTAAAAAATGATCACCGACAATTCCAGCCCACACATTGATGGAAAAGTGATATTGGGAATGGGACACAATTGTTGTTTTTCGATTAGCCTCACTCCATTCATGATTGTTATGTTAATTTAGTACTTCATTTTTGGTGAAACAAGATTCGTCAGTAAATAATAGTGTGTCGCAGAAGGTATTATTTTCATTCTGTTTGTTCCTGATCCAATCACAGAAACGTTTTCTGGCATTGTTATCTTTGGGCAAGAGTTCGTGTACTCGAGTTAGATGGTAGGGTCGTAGCTGCTGTTCTTTTAATACGTTGTGGACGACAGACTTGGAAACATTCACTTCAGCAGCAATCCTTTATACGCTTGTATGTGGATTTTCTTCAACCGCGTTTAAACAGCTTCTTCCATATCTGCCGTGCTTGTAGATCGTTGACGAGCATGCTTAGTGGTATAAAGTAGAAAGCTACCCTTTTCTCTAAACATTCGGTAAATTGCAGCAAAAGTACTGTGGTAAGGAACTTGTCGACCAGAAAATTTTTCAGTATATCGTCTTGGAGACTCTAAATAATTACATCCACATTCTCCATATACTAAATGCATGTCAGCCAATTCATTTAAACTAGACTGATTATAAGACATAATGTCGAATAACCGAAGCAAACAATAATATTGTTTGACAAGTTATGACAATTTCTCTTTTATTTAATAAAAATATCTGCAATTTATTGCTTGACAATTTAAACTGCTGTTGACAACTTTTGCTGTATCCATAGTCACGTAAACTTTCAGTTCAAAAATCTAAATTAATACTTTAGTGAACAAACAATTTTAGCTCAATTTTTGTTGAAAACTGTACATCCCATGGAATTTCTACCAGCATACCTTATTTTTGTAATAGTCTTTGAATTTTTTAAAACCGTTGGAAAATTTCAGAAATTTTGACTTTTAACATATTTTTTTCTAAATTATAACCCACAAAGTGCCTCCATGCGCGCCACTGCTTCAGCTAATAAATCGGATTTAGGTTTTTTATATGCTCTTAATATTTACTCGTGTAAAAATTTTGAAAATCTTATCTTTATATTGCACTGATAACTCTAAAAATAATAGGCCGATTTTGATAAAATTTGAGAACTACCTTCATTATATGGCCTGGATAAGTTCGTTAGCCAGGAAAATCTGACCATTTTTTCTGAGAAAATTTTGGGTTTCCTTTTCGAAAATATTTGTGTTGGCGAAAATAACAAACCTATGTCGAGCAAATTTTGTACTCAGGTTTACGTTACAAAAAGTATACAGGGTGATTATTTATTTTAAAAATAGACATTGGATAGGTATATGCTGAAAATTTCAGATCGAAATGCCTATTACAAGTTAGAAAGTTTCGAACCATCGAGGTGCGTGAATCACTCTATATTATGTGCCGAAGTTAGAATTCTAAGTTAAAAGCAAAAAAAAGGTATGGGCATTTATTCAAAAACAAAATGTGGTTGCCGCTGGAGATCAAAGCATTGTAGAAGACCAAAACATTGTATGTGGTAAACAAAATCTATCTACAGGCAGGTTTTAATTTTTCTTAGCGCATATATAATTTTCTAAAAAAAATTGAATGGATAATTTCTATGAAAATTCACTACCATAACGCACTTGCTACATCCAGGCTGTTTAGTGGTTAATTGGATTCTTCAAAGCATAATTAATCCTGTAAAAACTTAATGTATAATTTTATTTTATATATTTTATTAATTCAGTATGTACCTATATCACTACTTCGATTAAATATTATTTTTGAATGACTCTTATTTAAAAGGTTTATCCCTAAATTTTAAGAAACTTATAAATTGATTCGGGCCTTTGTTACAAATTGGTAAATTTTATTCTATACAGTGTCTGTTATAGGTCACATATTTTATAATAAGAGGGTTTGAATGGAGCAATTTACATCGGAAGGGTGTTAAAATGAACATATTCTCGTAAAGTGTGTAAGGTATTTTAGTGCGGCCTTTCGCTTTTGTGGTGTGATTCGTAGTCCAGTCACGTTTATTCGGTTGCGTGTCAAAAATAATCCACACACCGTCGACCACAAGACCAGTCGTCGTATATTACTCTTCTACTCCATAAATTTAACTATAAACCACTTTATTTACTTTATACACTTTATATAAAATGTATTTATATACAGGGTGTAACATAACGTCATACAGACATTTCAGGGAGTGATACTAGTCTGCAAAATAAGAAAAAAAAATTTGGTAGACCCGCGGCCAAAAACGCACCAATATACAGGGTTACGCAGTTTCAATTTTTTTATCATCTTTTACGTTTTTCTCTTGTATGGCTTGAGGTGAATTTTTGATTAAATTGGGTACAACTATTTTCTTTAGGAGCCTCTACAATAAACTGTCAAAATCACCGGTCGTCCTATACATCATCTTATATTTTCTTGAGTCATGCACTATTTTATGATTTGCAACTTTTTCTGGGGTACCCTATATGAATGGTGATACTAAATTAGAATTTTCTTTTCATTTATTTAGCTTTTAGGTCTTTTGCTTTATTCTCGTATATTTCACCGTTATCGATTAATCTGCAAAAATAGCTATCGATGCAATTTAAGAACGTACAGGAAGTAAGGGAAAACAATAATCAGCCGTCGTAGTAATCAACTATCTGAAGCAATTCTTAACATTGCATCAAATCTATTAAATTGAAAGTAAATCTAACTGGAAAAGAAGGAAGAAACTGTTGAAAATGTCCTCCTCTTGCTAAGATGCAGAATTTCACTCTTTCGCTCTTTGCCTCATAGACCGACGGACTCTCTCAAAAATTCCAGAAGTATTGCGAGTTAACTTTCTTGTTAACACACTTGAATTTTTAAAAGAATTTATTGATTATAGTTACACAATATACTTATGAATAATAATAAAAAATGATAAAGATAAATTATGACAACTTAAAAGAGACTCAAGCAATAACAATGTGGGAATGTCCGTCCGTGGTCTGGAAACTTCCATATATAGTCTCTGGTGGGGCGTAGACCGAGAGGCGGTTTCCACACTAGGTTGCAGTCTTGAAGGTGATCCTGGCATATGGCTGGTTCCTAAGTTGAAGGTCTAGTTGTTTACCCATCTATGAATAGTCTATTCTTCTAATTGCGTTGCTATTAATTAACCCATTCGTCAGCGACCTTGGGTGTTGAATCGGGATCTGTACTTCTTATATACATTGTATGAGTTGGCGATTGGTTGACATCCAGAAAAATAGTTATTTGTAGATATACAAAAAATGTTTATGGGAAAAAAAAATTCGATGACGTCATTACTTCAGTTTCCAAATATCCAAAAATATGCAAATTTGGCTTGAAATAGACCTTAATCAGTCGCATTTAAGAATCTATTTTCAGATTTTTTCTATAGCTTTTCCTTTTCTTACAATAGAGCCGGGACATCGAGTTTCGCTCACCCTGTACATTTGAAAAATTTATCTCAGGGCATACGAGGGAAAACCGTAAAATATGATAACAAAATTGAAACTTTGTCACCCTGTATATCAAAAATTGTACATTTTTTACCATGGGTCTATTAACTTTTTTTTTCTTATTTTACAGAGTACTATCACTCCCTAAAATATCTGAGTGACGTTATGTTACAGCCTGTATATTTTAAATAATAAGGAAACTATAAGAAAACTGTTTTGAATTCCGTTATCATTAAAACTGTACTATGTAGCATCGGACGGAAATTTTGTTAGTGCAGCAAAAAAAATATTCATTGATTGTGGTTGCCCTTACTTGGTGAAACTGGTCCATACTATATACAGACTTGGAGACTACTTCTCTGGTTTCACTGTTGTGTTAGATGTTCTCGGATGTTGTTCAACGTTGAACAATATCCGAGAACATCTAACCCAACAGTGAAGCCAGAGAAGTAGTCTCCAAGTCTGTATATAAAAATTTAAATGTTATCCCTTGACATACAATTTCGTGTTTTATCACATTTTGATATTTGTCGTCATCGTTTACTGTAAAAGGTATGAGTATTTTTATATCGAAATGAAAATGAAATAAACAAGTAAAAAGTCTGGACGCAGCAAGTGCGTTATACTAGTGAGTTTTCATAAAAATGTTTTTTATAACAAATATGTATTACTAACACATCGTCACGTGTGGAAGTATCGGCGACAAAAATTTTAAAAAAAATTTCGCTTAAACGTAGTAAAAAGTGTCAAAACATATATAAAACATGATTTGGGAACAAATTTTTGTTTTGTCTGTCGGTCTGTATGTCTGTTTGTATTCACGATAAGTTTAGAACGAATTGAGATGTCGTCTTCAAATTTGGTATACAGTTAGCACCCGACAAACGAACGGTTCGTATTGATTTTGGGTAAAATCACTCCAGGGGGTAGGGGATGAATGGGGGGTGATTTGGTAAAAAATTGACCTTTTTCCGTTATAACTCGAGTAATATAACGTTTTAGCGTTTGTTTATTAGAAAACTTTCAATTTCCTCAAACATCTGGTATTCTGTGCTGAAATTAATTTAGGGGTTGACACATTCAACAAATGTAAATATATACATTTACAGTCGCATAACATGCTTCATGTAGAGATCCAACAAATTTTGCTCAGTCTTTTATTCAATTCTAATAACCAATCAGATTATGTAATATTTTATTTTATATTTTTTTTTTATATATTTATTTTATATATATTTTATTTTATATATATATATATATATATATATATATATATATATATATATATATATATATATATATATAAAATAAAATATTACATAATCTGATTGGTTATTAGAATTGAATAAAAGACTGAGCAAAATTTGTTGGATCTCTACATGAAGCATGTTATGCGACTGTAAATGTATATATTTACATTTGTTGAATGTGTCAACCCCTAAATTAATTTCAGCACAGAATACCAGATGTTTGAGGAAATTGAAAGTTTTCTAATAAACAAACGCTAAAACGTTATATTACTCGAGTTATAACGGAAAAAGGTCAATTTTTTACCAAATCACCCCCCATTCATCCCCTACCCCCTGGAGTGATTTTACCCAAAATCAATGCGAACCGTTCGTTTGTCGGGTGCTAACTGTATACCAAATTTGAAGACGACATCTCAATTCGTTCTAAACTTATCGTGAATACAAACAGACATACAGACCGACAGACAAAACAAAAATTTGTTCCCAAATCATGTTTTATATATGTTTTGACACTTTTTACTACGTTTAAGCGAAATTTTTTTTAAAATTTTGGTCGCCGATACTTCCACACGTGACGATGTGTTAGTAATACATATTTGTTATAAAACATTTTTATGAAAACTCACTAGTATAACGCACTTGCTGCGTCCAGACTTTTTACTTGTTTATTTCATTTTCATTTCGATATAAAAATACTCATACCTTTTACAGTAAACGATGACGACAAATATCAAAATGTGATAAAACACGAAATTGTATGTCAAGGGATAACATTTAAATTTTTATATACAGACTTGGAGACTACTTCTCTGGCTTCACTGTTGGGTTAGATGTTCTCGGATATTGTTCAACGTTGAACAACATCCGAGAACATCTAACACAACAGTGAAACCAGAGAAGTAGTCTCCAAGTCTGTATATAGTATGGACCAGTTTCACCAAGTAAGGGCAACCACAATCAATGAATATTTTTTTTGCTGCACTAACAAAATTTCCGTCCGATGCTACATAGTACAGTTTTAATGATAACGGAATTCAAAACAGTTTTCTTATAGTTTCCTTATTATTTAAAATATACAGGCTGTAACATAACGTCACTCAGATATTTTAGGGAGTGATAGTACTCTGTAAAATAAGAAAAAAAAAGTTAATAGACCCATGGTAAAAAATGTACAATTTTTGATATACAGGGTGACAAAGTTTCAATTTTGTTATCATATTTTACGGTTTTCCCTCGTATGCCCTGAGATAAATTTTTCAAATGTACAGGGTGAGCGAAACTCGATGTCCCGGCTCTATTGTAAGAAAAGGAAAAGCGATAGAAAAAATCTGAAAATAGATTCTTAAATGCGACTGATTAAGGTCTATTTCAAGCCAAATTTGCATATTTTTGGATATTTGGAAACTGAAGTAATGACGTCATCGAATTTTTTTTTCCCAGAAACATTTTTTGTATATCTACAAAGAACTATTTTTCTGGATGTCAACCAATCGCCAACTCATACAATGTATATAAGAAGTACAGGTCCCGATTCAACACCCAAGGTCGCTGACGAATGGGTTAATTAATAGCAACGCAATTAGAAGAATAGACTATTCATAGATGGGTAAACAACTAGACCTTCAACTTAGGAACCAGCCAGATGCCAGGATCACCTTCAAGACTGCAACCTAGTGTGGAAACCGCCTCTCGGTCTACGCCCCACCAGAGACTATATATGGAAGTTTCCAGACCACGGACGGACATTCCCACATTGTTATTGCTTGAGTCTCTTTTAAGTTGTCATAATTTATCTTTATCATTTTTTATTATTATTCATAAGTATATTGTGTAACTATAATCAATAAATTCTTTTAAAAATTCAAGTGTGTTAACAAGAAAGTTAACTCGCAATACTTCTGGAATTTTTGAGAGAGTCCGTCGGTCTATGAGGCAAAGAGCGAAAGAGTGAAATTCTGCATCTTAGCAAGAGGAGGACATTTTCAACAGTTTCTTCCTTCTTTTCCAGTTAGATTTACTTTCAATTTAATAGATTTGATGCAATGTTAAGAATTGCTTCAGATAGTTGATTACTACGACGGCTGATTATTGTTTTCCCTTACTTCCTGTACGTTCTTAAATTGCATCGATAGCTATTTTTGCAGATTAATCGATAACGGTGAAATATACGAGAATAAAGCAAAAGACCTAAAAGCTAAATAAATGAAAAGAAAATTCTAATTTAGTATCACCATTCATATAGGGTACCCCAGAAAAAGTTGCAAATCATAAAATAGTGCATGACTCAAGAAAATATAAGATGATGTATAGGACGACCGGTGATTTTGACAGTTTATTGTAGAGGCTCCTAAAGAAAATAGTTGTACCCAATTTAATCAAAAATTCACCTCAAGCCATACAAGAGAAAAACGTAAAAGATGATAAAAAAATTGAAACTGCGTAACCCTGTATATTGGTGCGTTTTTGGCCGCGGGTCTACCAAATTTTTTTTTCTTATTTTGCAGACTAGTATCACTCCCTGAAATGTCTGTATGACGTTATGTTACACCCTGTATATAAATACATTTTATATAAAGTGTATAAAGTAAATAAAGTGGTTTATAGTTAAATTTATGGAGTAGAAGAGTAATATACGACGACTGGTCTTGTGGTCGACGGTGTGTGGATTATTTTTGACACGCAACCGAATAAACGTGACTGGACTACGAATCACACATATATGGATATAAAATTGATAAATTGTTAAAAAAAATCTCAACTGAGATATCAAAGTGACAGTTATTTTGATGAAAGATTGTTTCCGCTATGAAGGTTCAAACAATTTGTCTGGAAATTCGCTACCATAACGCAGTTACTGCGTCTAGGAAAAAAATTGAATAAGCTCATTTTTAATTAGTTTATATTTGTATGCCTCCTCGTTCTTAACCTTTCTCCACTAGTTACGTTATTTATAAACGTAATAACTAAAACCTTATTATAAGAATGGTATGGAAAGTGTGTTAAATGTTTCTGCTTTTTTGTAAATATTAAAAGGAATCATGTATTTACTTTTAAATAATGTTCATGGTCGTGTTTCGGTTAAAAATTGAAGTTTAAGATACTTGAAAGTAACATTTGCAAAATTGATTCTTGTGCAGTTTAGAACATCACCACTTAACAAGATCCTCTGAAGGACAACAATGTAAAGTTTGTGTAGTGTCCAAACAAACACTGCTCAGAGAAAACATAGAAGTGATATAGGTCGTTTCTTGAACCCAACTTGTCGAAGTTGGTTTTGTTTGCCGACAACACTGAGGCTTCCTTAAGAGCTTTGTTTCCTGTCGTTGGTCTCCATAAGTCGTTACTGGAACTTCCCTGTTCTACTTGATGGATAAAGTCCTTAAAAGAGGATTATCTCTTAGACGAGACAGTTTTAAAATCAATACGTCCTACTTTTATAATCCTGATTTTGTTGTGTCAGATATATGTAAACGCAGAAATATGTTTAGATGAAGCTAATGGTAAAAGCACACTATAGTTATAACCAGTAGGATCACTATTTGAAATATAATAATAATAACACCACAGTACACGAACTCCGTAACTCATCAGCAACCGACCATCTGATTACGGGACTCGAACCCGCAACCTCCTAGTCCGATTCTAGAGGTTACTCACGTCGCGAAGTGAGCTATTCGGCCTGCTATTATTTAGATAGATAGTTACCTCCTTCAAAAAAATAACTAGAACCGTGGTACATTGTGATCGACCTCAGGTGGATATAGATCTGCTCAATAGTGAGGTCACGATTGCCTATAACACCCTACCCTAAAAATATCTATCTATCAGATTATCATATTTATTTAGATTAGCAATACTTTTGGGAGGTTGACAGATCTGGATGTAGCTTGACACTCACGTTCCTTTTCATTTGTTTCGCACTGCCTAGAGTCCTATATTTGTGGGCGCTCCAGACTAGTGCAAGGTTATATAGAAATTTAGATATCTAGATAATCGTTAATTAGAATTAACTGTTTGCGCTGACGCCAAAAGAAAGGTGACATTATGGAGGAATTTTTCTTCAATCAAACAGATGTGTTAATGTAACAAAGCATTAGATATATTCATATAAGTTAAATTTGGAAAAGCAAACAAAATTAAATAAACATGGTTGGTAAATCTCAATTAAACATTAATCAAACACAAATAAAAATAAAAATCAAATAAACAGCAAGAACTTCAAGAAAATTAAATTATAATTTCACATAAATTTGACCAAAAATAATAATAAGATAAAGATGGTTGTATATTACTAAAATAGTAATGTTAGCTGCTTGAGGTATATATAAAAACAAATGCTATATTTTACAGCTCAAAAGCAAACACAAATTATTAGGTAAGTCATTTGACGTTTGTCAATCAATTCGGTTAATTCTTCAATGAGTTAACTGGCCAGTTCTTTGAGTGATGCTCCATAAAAAGAAAATATTTCTTCGTGAAATTTCTACATTGATCATTGAAAATGAGAGATGTTAAAAAGAATATACAGGTTAGATATTTTACAGACAAAATTTGCTAACTACTATTTCAATAATTATGTGTTTAAATTCACAAAATTGACAAAATTCAACAGATTAAACAGGAAATTTACAGTTATCCTTATATAATCTCGGTGACACTGTTTAAGTTCAAATTTGTTTACGTTATTTTGGAAAGTTCACGTTATAAGGCTTCAGATATTAGATTGCTGCATGAAAAGTTCTGCCGGTTCAGAGAAAATAGTTACATAGACTCACCAAATCTTCCTGCCTTGAATTATCTGATGACCCTATGAAGATGCCTTCCAAGTGGGATCAACTATGAGTGCCTGAAACAGGTTCACAGGCTCCAATTAGAGAGGAGAAGCTGGAGAAAATGAATGGTACTTTCCACTAGCGGTTATTGGGCTGGTGGATTTATTGCTCCAATACTAGGAAACCATTTGACAACTATGTCGATGTTCTGAATTCGCTTGACGGAAACTTTGCAAATCGCAATTAAAACGTGAATTTGCTCAAGTGAGATTCACTGCTAACTGACTCAAGCTTCGATAACATGCAGGAACTCTTTCTGATTAACGTAAGAAATGTATCGGGTCGGAAACAAAAACCACAACTTAACTCGCGTTTTTATGCTAAACACAACTTTTATTTAAACTCTAAAACCGCTCAAAGGAATTTAAACAATAACTCACGATTATTATAAGGTAGTATTTATAACAGAAAGGATTTTATCGCCCTTTTTTAAGATAATTTTTAGCCATCGCACTAAAGGGTGTTCACTCGACAAGCGCCAGCCTGTGACTCCTCTCGAGCTAACGTCTGTTTCGGTTGAGATCTAAATTCTCTTCTCCTCACCACATACGTCCCTCGCCTATAGTTCAGGGTGTCAAGGCTAACTCTATGACAGACATTGCAGATATGGTCTCGATTCCCCTTTAACATTGAAAATGGACTCACACCCTCAAGTTTCTTTTAATATGATGAACTAATAATTTGTTCCAGAACATTCTCAACGGATATTTTGTTTACTTAAACGCCCTTCCAGGAAAATGCGACATATCATTTGTTAACAAAGCCATATTGCGTCTTTAGATGTTTGAATTTTAACGTACTTTCCTAGCCTGCAGTAAAGAGGTTTACGGTACTTGAAGACTTAGCGACTTTTCAACAAAATAATTTTGAAATCAAAAACTTGAAGTACTTAATATAGACAGGGTTTTTGGTATTATTTAGATGCTTGGGGGCTTTCTAAGTGTTTTTAAACCAGCAATGATTCCAGTGAATCGTTACAAGATTTGGTGACAGCTTACTACTACCAGCTTACAGTATCTTAGTAGACTTGGTGTTTACTGAGAGTCAGTCTGTGATCAGAGGCGTATTGGGTTTATTTTAGTGAATTTTCTTTAAAAAAATCACTAATGATGAGATCCCGACTTTTGAATTTTGAAAAAAATTTCTTTAAATGAGCGCTAATTAGGCCCCCCAGAACACATATCCGGGGTCAGTTTCAATTTTTATATGTATGTATCACACCGATAACTCAAAAAATAATAAGCCGATTTTTATTAAATTTGGTGAAAAAATTCCTTTTGCAAGTGGCTTGGATAAGTTCGTTAGCCAGGAAAATCTGCCAAGGTTTTCCCCGAAAATTTTGTGTTTTCTTTCGAAAAAAAAATATATCTCCGGAATTAACAAAGTAAGGGCAACCAAATTTGGTACACAAGTTTATATCCTTATAGATAAGTTACCTACCAAAATTTAGCTATGTATGTCAAAAGACAAAAAAGTTATAGGCATTTAAAGAAAAATAAATTGGTGTTTTCCTCAAAACGTCAAAGTTGCGATTTAAAACGTCAAAATCGGCAACATTTAGGCAAATAACTTGAATCTAATACGGGCTATGGAAATACAATTACAGGGTGGCCCATAAGTCTTTGGTGATACAATTTTTTTTTTTTTTTAAGTCGAAAACGCCTTATGTTTTTGCATTTTCCATCGAAATATAATGCATGTTTATAAGTAAAGGATTTCTGGACGCAGCAAGTGCGTTATGGTAGCGAATTTTTATTAAATGCTTCATATTTGAAAAGCTCAATTTGCTATTAACCTATAAGGTTGACCCAGAAACGGATTTTTTCGGTTACAATTTAAGTTTACTTTCGGAAATTTTTGTACGTTTTCCAACAATAAAGTTATTTTGATGAAATATGGCACATTGTTTTTACTATATATGTTATACTGGTAATCAAATTTGATACCTGCTTTCAAAAAAAAACACACATATTTGCTATTCATTTTTATGAAAATTCACTACCATAACGCACTTGCTGCGTCCCGAAATTTTATTTCTTGAATTTGTGACGCGCTCTGCAGCTAAGAGATATTTAAACATCTCTCAAAATTATTCATAGATGACAAAGATATACTGAGCCAAATCAATTTTCATATGCCTAGAATTAACAGCAGACAAAATATCACTCTCGCCGAAAAATTAAATCAGTAATTATAACAAATTTACTAATCAATGCCGTCTTTTAAGAATACAAGAATATTGTCAATAAAATTAAAATATGTTCCTATAGAAGCAGTAAATAATTTTATATTAAACTTAAAACTCTAGGCACTTATATTCGAGTATTAGAATTAGTTGAACGAGGTAAAGAACAATAATATTGCATTGATCTCGAAATAGTAGAAATTGTGTAAATAATGTAAATAAGAACCATAGAACTCGCACCTACCTGTTTACACGACTCCAGCTCTTTACATCATTTTGTGTTTTACTTGTTGATGGGGGCATGCAACAAAACTTGTTTTTAGTGAATTTTCTTAGAAAAAATTCACTAATGAGGAGATCTCGACTTTTGAATTTTGAAAAAATTTCTTCAAATGAGCGCGATCTAGGACCCCTAGAACCCATATCCGGGGTCAGTTTCAATTTTTATATGTTTATATATATATATATATATATATATATATATATATATATATATATATATATATATATATATATATATATATATATATATATATATATATATATATATATATATATATATATATATATATATATATATATATATATATATATATATATATGTATCACACCGATAACTCAAAAAATAATGGGCCGATTTTGATAAAATTTGGCATGTACCTTTCTTTTGTAAATGGCTTGGATAAGTTCGTTAGCCAGGAAAATCGGACGAGGTTTTCCGGGAACATTTTGAGTTTTCATTCGAAAAAAATTCTTATCTCAAAAAGTAATAAGCCGATTTTAATAAAATTTGGCATGTACCTTTCTTTTGTAAATGGCTTTGACAAGTTTGTTAGTCAAGAAAATCGGACGAGGTTTTCCGGGAAAATTTTGAGTTTTCATTCGAAAAAAATTCTTATCTCAAAAAGTAATAAGCCGATTTTAATAAAATTTGGCATGTACCTTTCTTTTGTAAATGGCTTTGACAAGTTTGTTAGTCAAGAAAATCGGACGAGGTTTTCCGGGAAAATTTTGAGTTTTCATTCGAAAAAAATTCTTATCTCAAAAAGTAATAAGCCGATTTCAATAAAATTTGGCATGTACCTTCCTTTTGTAAATGACTTTGACAAGTTCGTTAATCAAAAAAATCGGACGAGGTTTTCCGGAAAAATTTTGAGTTTTAATTTGAAAAAAAATTTTATCTTAAAAAATAAGAAATCTATGATAACCAAATTTGGTATGTAGGTTTACGATAAAAAAAGTAAACTATACACCAAAATTTAGATTTCTATGTTACAAGAAAAAAAAGTTATAATAAAATATTTTGTGCTAGATCATTTCTATGAAAATTCACTACCATAACGCACTTGCTGCGTCCAGGCTTTTTTATTATTATTATAATCTTCACTTTTAATTCCAAATTTAGCTATTTGTGGCAGTCTTTATATTAAATAAATAGTTAATAATATCAAAACTATAGTGATGGTGGCGGCTGATGTACTTCAACGCTTGCCGTAATATTAGTCAGGGGAGTAGTTATTTTTGCTCGCTGGCTTCTTCACAGAGCTTTCTTTGTTCTTGTTTCATGTGTATGTGGAAGCCCATAACCATCATAAAGCGAGAGGTGACGCTTCAAGCTATATATAATAGTAATGTATAGCATATATATATATATATATATATATATATATATATATATATATATATATATATATATATATATATATATATATATATATATATAAACTTGTACAGGGAAGATTATATGGCTTACTCTAAGCCAAAAAGTTCAAATAAACATAGGTCCAAATATGCTTTGTTTTTGAAATACTTAAACTTCTCAAAATTTTAAGGTTTTTTCAACGTCACGTGTCCTCGTTTTTTCACTATTTTTTTTTGATTCACTGGCTTGCGAAAAAACAACTTCCCTGTTTTCTCCTCTCTTCAAAACTACTCGAAATATGGAGAAAAAAAACACAAGAGATGTGAAAGTAAGAGTCGACCAATTGCAATGTAATTTTCTATACTACTTTATTTTGGCTCGGATAATAAATGACAAAAATATGGAGAAAAAAAATTAACAGGTGTACAGATTTTCAATTTTGTTTTATCAAAAAATCATCTCTTTAAATTTTCCTTTACATCAGTTTGAAGCAATATTTCTTAGCGATTTGTTCTCAATTTATTAGGTCATTAACTCATTATGCTTAGGCACCGTTTACGCAACAATTACAATCAGCTGAGTGAATTCGAAAGTTATGCAGGAAGACGGTTTTTCAATCCGACAAATTTCCGACCGCATAGGATGCAGTGTTTCGACAGTGTTACAGTGTTGGTCCAGGTGGACTGAAGAAGCAATCCATAACCTTCGTCATGGATCCGGACGAACTCGAGCAACTTCAACACGGGAAGATCGTCATTTGAAGATTGCGGCTTTAGAAGACAGAGTTTCTATGGCAAAAATATATCGCAGAATTACGCGCTTTTAGGGTTCGTTCGTATAGACCATTTTAATGTATTCCACTGACACCTAGACATCGTACTGCTCAGCTTGAGTGGTGTAACGGCAGATCAAATTGGGATGGGGAATGAAATTGTGTTGTGCTCTCTAACGAGTCCTGATTCTCTTTTCGGGTCCATGATGGTCGCAGAACAGTAAGACGATTATGTGAAGAACCCAGAAAGTTAAAATTTGTTGTGGAACGACGATGAGCGTGCGATAACATAAGGTAGCAGGTCACCTATAGTTTTTCTTGACATAAATTTAAATGCAAATGATTACATACGAAGCGTACTGCAGCCCTTTGTACTGCCATACCTACGAGGGTTAATTCAACTCCTTTTTCAACAAAACAACGCAAAACCTCATACAGCAAGGGTTACTATAAGGTCTTACAAGAAAATAACGTGGCCTGCTTCCATCGCCTTCTCGCTCCCCAGACTTGTCACCAATCGAACATGTGTGGGATATAATTGGCAATCGACGGGGTAATTTACCCCAACCACCAAATAATCTAGTTGACCTTTGTCACCGGATTCAAGACGCCTGGGATGACATGCCTCAGAATACCATAAATTAGAAACCGGGCCGGATGCACTCATTATTCAATAACCTTGTTCTTTTTTATTAATTTGGTTTGAAAATCTACGCATTATGTAAGGTTTAACATACATTACGTATAAATTTTATTAAAGTTGTTCAACTCTCGCTTTCCAATTTTTGTTAAATGTGTATGTATGACCTACGCAAAAAGATCCCCTAAGTATGTATTTGGGCTGAAAAAATATACATCTAAAGGTTTTTTTTGTCTAATTTTTTAGAGATTCAACTTAAGAAAAACCTATATTTTTTATGTATTGAAAAAAGAAAGTGTTTCACTTATTTCAGTCCGTGGCAGTTCATCTAGTTCTATTTATCTATTTAGTCACCATCTAATTATGTAGGTTCCCTTTAATACAGTTAGCGAAATAAAAAATAATTTCCTACGGCTTTAGGCAGCAAATAAAAAGACATTTATTTTTGTCACCATTTGAATAGTAAATGTGACTAGAATATCTTAAAAGAAGAAACGATAATTCATTCCATATTAATTATGCACCTGATTTATAAGTAAATGCTAATAACATTTTCAATATTCAGCCAGACAAAGAAACGATAATCAATAGGGATTTATCGACGTAAAGTTGAAAGGTTATTGTCAAGATGGGAGTTATACACATAATTCAATTTAAGAAGGTAAGTGGGTGTAAACTGGATACCTGGGATTTTTATGTTCGAATTCGTTTCTGAAATAATTGGATGATCTCGTTCTAAAAGCATTATCTGACATTTTTATCCAGAAATTGAACTTTCGCTTATTATCTGATGACGTTACGGCAAGCTATGGGAGCTCCTTATATTCTTTGTAAGGTTCATTAAACTAGTTTAAATTAATATAATTGTTCTAACCTCCGGGAAAACGTTAAATATACTCATATACTATACATTTTGAAAAGAACCATACCAAATGGCCTACTTTATTATAAATTAAAACCAGATTTTAAACAACTAATTAAGTAGAAGGTACTAGGTGAAAGTATTTAACAGAGCCATGTTTTACCGAATTTTGATAAAGTTTCGCTTATAGCAAGATTGCTTTTCAGAAAATTTTGCGTGTGCGTGTGTGTGTGTGACCTTCGCAGCACTTAGTGGCCAATTTGGTACCTTTTGCGCACACTTTTTACAAAAAGTTGAAAAAAAATGTGAATGTGAAAAACTGCTAAAATTTGTATCATGACTTCCATATCGCTGTTATAATCTTCACCAGTGCCGGCCTTAACCACCCAGGCGCCCCGGGCGAGTCAATCATTTGGCGCCCTTTATTATATGATAATGATATAATACTTATGTATAATTATATATTAAAATATTAAAAGAAGTTAATTGGGTAGCACATTTGTTTTAAATTTAAGATAACTCTAAGCTTGTCTGGCAGTTGGTTGAACTCGAAACATGTTAAAACTTTACTTTTCTAGCTTTTTTATCAACAAATTCTCTAATAAGACAAACAAAATCTAGGTTTTCTGCAACTTGATTTTCCATCGATAGTGAGGCCAAACTGGTCAATCTGGTTTGAGACATTGTAGACCGCAAGTAGGTTTTTATCAATTTCAGTTTGGAAAAACTGCGTTCACCACTTGCAACAGTCACTTGTATTGTTAACAGAATACGCAACGATATCCAGGTGTTGGGATATAATTCTTGAAGGTTATGCTTCTTGATAAAGTTTAAGGCTTCAATAGGCGTGCTTGACTGTCTTCAAAATAATGTAGCAGGCGTAAAATTTCATCGCACAACAAATTGCCATCGATATCTGATTTAAAGTTAACACTTAAGTGTTTCTGTAATTTAGTACAATGTTT